>OX393566.1:19453998-19460394 GCA_947652115.1 Blastomussa wellsi | reverse complement strand
GGTCTTCAAATTCTGCTTTGTGTGGTGTTGTCAAACCAAGTTTACCGGGGGTGGAGGGGTGCTCCCATATGAACAAAGGCGTACGAGGCGTCTGGGGGGCTGCAGAGCTCCCCAGTCTCAAAAATTTTCGACATTTTTCGGGCAAAACGCGTAGAATAGACCAATTCCAATATATTAAAATTCTAATATGGCGCCGAGGCTTAGGGGAATAAAACAAAAGAAATTATTTATTCATCTCTAAGCCTCGATGCAAAAACTTTTGTTTTATTCCCCCGAGCCTCGGTGACATGTTAGCGTCGCGCAGGCTTGTCAACAGTTTTACACTGTCACGTTGCCTGAACAAAACCATGTATTGGCAAACGTAACACGCAACATAGTCAACAGACTTGCGCGTGAAAATTTACAGCTTAATCGTGTGATGCTAGAATGTCACATTGACGAATAAAGGAGATAGAAACCTAAACACTGAGCTCAAGAGAAAAAAGCTCGTCCGAGTTTATGCAAGAAACAACCTTGGCGACAGACAGCGTCTCTCTAAGACAAACTAATAGCCTTGAAGAAGTAAAGCTACAGCAGTATTTGGTTTAGTCGGACAAAGATAATTATCGTATCCGTGATAAGACGCAACAATAACTTGCAATAGTTTAATGAAACAGCCAGGCCCGGCCCCACAATGTAGAATGCAAGTAAGATAAATCTCACGGTAAATCACATTGTCTTTCTAAAGCAAATTTAGAGAGCTAAAAGAAAGTCTTGCATTAGATATGATCCAAAATAAACTACATGTAACAGCAAATGATAAATTATAGAGGTGTCAGACTCTACACGAAAGCGTCAGATAACAACGGAAATCATGCAGCCCTATGACCTCTTAACATTTTCTGTACAACGCTAAAACGGATCTATTCTTATTCATAGTCCTCCTCATGACACAGAATTATTGCCCTTAAGAAACAAGTGCGAAGCAAGAAAACGGTCGAAAGATCGAAATCGAAAAGGGAACGGCAAATCAGTACAAATTTACACTTTCCACTTCTTCGATCGATATCACCGAAAACTCCTAGCCTTCTGCTCAAAGTTCCAAAACTCCAAGCATATTCAGGAAAATCCCGACAAACAGATGAAGTCCAGAATCTCCTTTCGTCTGACATTTTTCATAACATAGCGTAGATCTGCTTCGTGTGTCACTGCTTCGGATCGACCTTTCCGCCATCTTTGATTAGAAGACCGCTGATCATGAATATAGCGGGCTATGAGAACACTCGGCCGTCATCAAACATTTCGTTTTCAATTACAATTTTGTATGAGAACGATCGGCCGGTCGTTCTCACAGCGTTTTTGAAATTCAAATGTATTTGGTATTGAAATCAAAACTCTGATTTTATTCTTTGTGTTTTTTTTTTTTTTTTTTTATTTACTGATTTTTTTGTAAATATACTCTAGTTTATTTTTGTTTTTTCATTCCGAAACATGTTTCTTAATTTTTTTCTTTTTTTTTTAAACCAAAATTAAATTTATTTTAAAACATTTGTAGTATATCCCTTTTATTTTTTTATATATTTTTTTTATTTTTCAGAAAAAAAATTATTCAACGAAAAAGTGTTTTTTTCTTCGCTTTTTCTTCGGATATTTAAGAATTTGGCCCAATCTTTCTGTGAGAACAGTCGGCCACCATAGTAGGGGTCGCACCCGCACCACACCCCCATCCTTTAACGGTTGCAGCTCCTTAGCACCTCTGTCGAAGTAGAACGCTTGCTTGTTTTTCTTTGTTGCAATTTCAGGTGTACACTGGGAATTACCTTTAGTTGCAGCAGGTGATTAGCCATGGTAGCAAGGTACGGGTTCTAAGGGAGAAAAGACGCTGTGAAGGGGTACTGTCCATCCCTTCTGACAGTGTGTTCCGGAAGTCCAGTAGTGACTGCTTTGACACTGTTCTCTGCCTTCCCATTGGACTGAGGGTAACGTGGCGAACTTGTAATGTGCTCAAACTGATACTCCGCCGTAAACTTCTGAAACTTAGCACAGTCGAACTGTGGTCTGTTGTCTGTGGTGATTCGGTCCGGGAGACCATATCTTGCTAGGTGAGGTTTCAGCTTGTTAATGACCGCTCTTGTATTAGACGTCAGTATATCCAACTCAAAGAAATTTGAGTAACGGTCAGTGGTAACCAGGTAGTCGGTTCCATTAAGCTCATACAGGTCTGCTGAGATGCTCTGCCATGGCCTTGTCGGTACTTTGTGACTTACTAGTGGTTCTTTCTGATGCTCTGGCTTGTAGCTGTTGTAAATGCTGCACCTGGAGATGAATTCTGTAATTTGCTTGTAGATGCCTGGCCAGTAGAAGGCTTCTTTCGCTCTCCGGAGGCACCCCTGAATGCCCGGGTGACTGGCATGTACTTTATCGATCATACATTGCCTGAGGTTAGATGGCACTACAATTCGCTCACCCTTGAACACAACACCATCCTGTATGGACAGTTCCTTTCTGGAGGTAAAATAGTCCTGCAACGATTAAGGTACATCTGCCTTTCTCTCGGGCTAACCTCGTTTGATAATAGTAGCTAATGCCAGAAGCTCCGCATCAACTTCAGTGGCACATTTGATTTCCTGAAGGGTTAGATGTCGAATGGGTACCGACTCTGCCATGTCTACATACTCAGTCTCAACTTCTGTTGGTGATCTTGTGTCTGCAACACTCCAGACTTCCTCGCTGTCGACTCCGCCTTGTTCAACTAGGGGAAGGTAAACTCGGCTGAGAGGATCGGCTATATGCATTTCTGTGTCCTTCCAAGTCGAGTTTCTGTAGGTGCAATAACATTCTCTACAGCCGCTTCGGTGCACTCAATAGGCTCTTCCTAATAATAGATTCCAGGGGTTTGTGATCAATGTTAATAAAGACCTTCCTGCCGCAGACAAAGCACTCAAACCGCTCAACTCCAAAGACAATTGCCAACAACTCCTTTTCAATCTGTGCATAGTTAGTTTCAGTAGGCGTCAGAGCCCTGGACGCATATGCCACAGGGAGCCCATCTTGCATCAAACATGCCCCAAAGAATTTGAGTACTAGCGCCTGTGTTAAGACTTGCTTCACTTTCTCTAGACACTTGCCGTGGACTTCTTCATCCCATATAAACTCATTGTCCTTCTTAACAAGATCTCTCAGTGGCTTAGCCAACTCTGCTAGATTAGGTGCAAACTTCTGCACATAATTCACTATGCCCAGTACTCTCTGGACACCTTCCTTATCTGTAGGAGATGGCATTTCATTGATGGCTTTCAGCTTGTTTGGATCAGCATGGAGACCCTCTGATGATATTAAAAGGCCATGTAGCTGACTTGCTTCTGTCTAAACTGTATCTTCTCTGAGTTTAACTTGATGCCCTTTTGCCGACAACGATTGAGCACTTCTTGGAGGTTTCGGTCATGGTTTTCGAGTGCTTCCTCATCGGTGTCTCCTGCCCCAAACACCAAAATGTCGTCTGCTATAACATTCTGCCCTGGTAGGCCTTCAAGTGCAATATCAATTCTTCTCTGAAACTCTTCAGGGGCCTGGGGTACACCAAAGGGCATTCGAAGCCACCGATAACTCATCTAGCTGTACATGCCAGAACCCGTTTTTCGCATCTAGCACCGTGAATACACGAGCCTTCGATAGGAGAGGCAGCACATCATCTATTGTGGTTAAGGGGTAATGATTTCTGTGTAGGGCTTTATTCAGTGGCTTTGGGTCAATACACAGTCTAACTTTACCATTTCTCTTTTTTGTGACCACAAGTGCTGAAATCCACTGCGTAGGTGTATCGACCTTTCGAATCGCTCCGATATTGGACAATCTCTCTAGTTCTTGTTTAAGAGGCTCCTTGAGGGCAACAGGAACTTTCCGTGTAGGTAGCTGTACTCGCAGAGCATTCTTGTCTATCTCTAGGTTAAGTTCTCCTTCACGTTTGCCTTCTCCAGTGAATACATCTTTGTACTTTGAAATGTAGTCTTCCACCTTGGGACCTTCCTTCACCACACCACTAGACTCCACCGCAAGGATATTCTGGCTGTTGACTGTTATCAATTGAAGGTGTTCCCTGGCCCTAAAGCCCAGAATGGATTTACAAGCACCACGAACAATATGGAACTCA
The DNA here is from genome assembly GCA_947652115.1 of Blastomussa wellsi. Lineage (NCBI taxonomy): Eukaryota > Metazoa > Cnidaria > Anthozoa > Scleractinia > Plerogyridae > Blastomussa > Blastomussa wellsi. Next base: position 19,456,265 of record OX393566.1, on the reverse strand, counting down.
ATGCTGTACCTTTTATTGTTCTTGGGGTTTACAACTTTGAATCTTTTCTTGCCCAAGGGTTTAACTTCTGACTTGTTGTACATTACAAGAGTCACAGGGGTTTCTTATAACTCACTCACGCTGTTTTGTCCACAGAGCTTTACCACGGTCTCATCAGTCATGATGTTTACAGTTGATCCACTGTCCAATTGAAACTTCTCCTGCTTTCCATTGACAAGTTGCAAATGCTTTGTTAGGGTGGCTACTGGAGGTTATTGCATTAACCTGCTCCTTCACTTCAATCTATGCCACATATTCGTACTCGTCGTCATCGGATGCATAATCCATAGAAAAGACTTTTTTCTTAGGCTCTTGGCAGCACACAGCAAAAAGGTTTGGCTTGCCACAACTCTTACAAGCGGTACCCCATGCAGGACAGTTCTTCTTTGCGAAGGGATGCTGCCTGGCACAAAACTTGCACTTGCGTGCTTGAGACTCATTTGTGAGCTTGTCTAGTACCCTTGTCTTCTTTTTACCGAGTAATTTTCCTTTCTCTTCCTTCACAAAGCGCACATCCTCTTGGTTCATCTCTTTAAGCTGCCTTGCTGATGTCTCCGAATATCTACAGATGTCTATGCACTGTCCTAATGTGAGCTTACTTGTCTGCAGAATCTTCTTTCGAGGAGAATTATCATTAATGCCAACCACTATTCTATCACGAATGAGTGAGTCAGTCAATGCGCCGTAGTTGCAAGTCTTCGCCAATTTTCTTAAAGCTGTAACATAGGCATCAACAGATTAATTCGTCTCCTGGTCCCTACGGTTGAACACATACCTTTCATATGTCTCATTGCATTCACCGATGCAATATTGTTCCATCTTTTCCAAGATCACTTCTGGGTCTTTTCTTTGGTCTTCGTTTTCAAACTCCATAGCATTAAAGACATCTAATGCATCAGAACCGATGCACGTAAGCAGCGTGGCCGCCCTTCGTTCCTTATTCCTATCCGGCTTGTCGGGGTCCTTGAGCTGAGCAGCGATTTCGTAATTAGACCACGCTCGACTGAATCGTTGCCACTTGACTGGGAGATTTCCACCACTTAAATCCAACCGTTCTGGAAGCGGTATGTTCACAGGAAAAGTTATCACTGAGGGTTGTGTACCAGGCGAATTCTGAGGCAAAGAAACTCCGGCTTCTGTGCTTGTGGTAGTCATATTGCAGAAATATCAACACAAGAGTTTACTGAAAATACGGTCCAAATCTCACCAAGACTGTTTCCTGTAAGGCCACCAGCGGCAGTACTATACGATCCCACTTTCTGACACCATGTAGCGTAGTCGGGGGGGGGGGGGGGGGGGGGGGTCACTAGTACGCAATAAACCAGTCCAAATGATACGAACACAACGATTTCGCCATTACAACAAGAGCACATGGAATCACATCCGGGATACATATCATACTGCGCAAGCCCGAATAGCCTATGACATCATAGCATCGTTACAGATCCCAGAGATATTCCACATTAAAGATCTGGATATGACGATTGGTCAGCTATTTTTAACTGAAGTTAAAAAGAGGATGTGAACCAGTCCTTTTTTTTTTGAAAAGGTATGCTGTGATCAACTTAGATTATCAAATGCTGCTGAAAAATGCACAGAGTAATAGAAATGAAGGCTCTTGTAAGGTTACGTTCTTAAACTAATGTGGTTTCCGTGTTGACTTCCTGAAGTTTACGTCTGCGTACAAGAGTCGTGTTTATCACGGCTTCCAAAGAGAAGAGGACTGTGACAGTAAAATGCTTGATGCAGCTTCCAACTATGGCTTGAACCCAGAAAATTGGATCCAGAGTCCAGTCCACTAACTAGGCTTCTCTAGCTGTCTGATTTCTTGTAAGATGTATTTTAGAGAAGAAATTAAACGATACGTTACAATGCAATTGGTGATTTCTTACTTGCAAATTTACCACCAGTTCTATCCCTGAACAGCTTTACTCTTAAATGGTCCTTCCCATACGTGTAGGAGCCAAAAGCGAGTTGGCAATTCTGTTCGTCAAAGGGCCACTCTCTGATTTCCATTTTGCAATTAACTTTAAAGGTTGCTGGTCCACTCCAGACACACTTCCCATTATTGTCGACTGCGACATCCGTCACGAACTTGCTTAGGCCCCCAGCTAATTTGATGTCATCGTCGCCGCTGGAAAGAAAGAAATAAAGTCCATTATCGTCTTAGTTATGTTGGACGCGCCAGATTTGCTCAAGCTGATAGTCGAGATAAACTCTTGCTATTT
>OX393566.1:19438998-19451498 GCA_947652115.1 Blastomussa wellsi | reverse complement strand
AAACGGTTCAAAGGTTAGCTTTGAATTTGGTTGAATTATTTCATTAATAGATTGACAATACACGCGATGAAAATGGTTTTACGAAGAAAACTGAACAAAAAACAGCGACGAAATCGGACGGAGAATTGAAATGATCGATAAAATCAAAGCTAAAAAGCGAGTTTAGAGTTTTCAGAGACGGCTCTAATTTTTTGTAGTTTTCAAAAAAGTATAGTGTTTCAACAGTGAACCCCCCAAAACAGTTTCATATAAAATTATACCCCCTCCTTAATAATTCTTATTATATCCCTGCCCCTTTATTAAGCCGACATTGCTGCTACGTTCCGCCATATCCTCGGTTGTCATTGTACGTATATAACTGATTGATGTCATCATATGTAGCTATTCTCAATGAACTTCGCTCTAGCAAATTAATTTTTTGCCATCACACAACAGTGCTGTGTCGTGATTTCGCTTGTTTCTGAAGACTAAAACCGCGTTAACAACAGTTGCAGATGTTGCTGAAGTTTTTCATGTACGTACTATCACCGTCGCTATATTTTTTTTTTTTCGAGAAACTGTTTTGTCACAGGTTTGCAACCAGACTCCCAATGAGATTCACTAGGGGGACATTTGATGAAGGTGAATGTGAATGTTGTTAGGAGGCTCGGGAAATTTTGAAATTCTGAGCTCTCAGAAATGCCATTTTCTGCATTCTTAGTCACTTTCATGCTTCATGCGCAGCGAGATTATTTCCTTTATTTTATGGTTTCAGTTATAAAACCTGTTAGACTGCCGTTGCTGTGTCATAAAATTTGAGCCCCGCTCCCTCACGCTTCTTAGAACTGATTAATATTGTACCCCCTCCCCTCCCCCCCCCCCCCTTCACCACCCTCTCTAAAACCATCGCTGCCCACTGGGACGTAATAAACTACCGGTCCCTAGCATTGAACAATGCATGTGTACGCTTTTACGTTTCTACTACTACTACTACTACTATCGTTTTATTGGCTAGTTTATCCGTTTAGAGAAAGAAATTAAAGTTGTAGTGTATTTGCACATTCTCAACACAAATTTATATTCTTTTCAAAATCTCAGCCCTGGGTTTATTCTTAAAATAGTCTTAAAATCTCGTAAATTTTAGCCTCGATATTCTCATGAAATATATTCTTATTAAAAAGCAAGTGTATGTTGATATACAATATCAATACTCGTGCAAGCCAGGTTTATCCTCGAGGTCAAAAGTTGTCTTGTTATTATTATAAACCCTAATATTCTGTTTCTGAAATATTTAACTCTAGCCGTGTATTTATAAATTCAGAGCTTTTCACTCTTTTCACACAGTCAATTTATGGTTCTCTAAACGTGGCCTGCTCTCGTCGCGTTTTAAATGATAATCCGAAGGAGGGCGGCCACTTCGCGTGACTCTCGTGGTTTTATTTAATCTGGATACCTTAAGCTCATCTTATCAAAACACCCGCATTGTACACTACACATATACAAAGTAACAGATGATATTTGACTTTCAGCATAATTGTTCTAAAACACAATACCTGTTGACACTACACGCAACTGTTCACCTATTCTCATAAAATGTGCGTTAGATGACATGTTTTAATCAACTCAATGTGATCACTAGACTATTCTAACATTATAGCTGCCATTATTTTTCAGACTTCGCGTAGCTGGGACCCTTCACAAAATCAGACAGTCAATTGCGTTACAAGTTTAGCCCTTTAGTTGCACTTTACTTGTAAGTGCTCAATACGAACAATTCAGAACTAAGAATTCGGTTTCATTTAAATATTGGCTATTCACACATATCAGAATTGCACTAATTGTAAACGAATCCAAAACATCCGAATAGGCCCTTTGCACAAACCAGTCACATGGTACAAAATAACACCTGCTGGCTTTTTTTTGGATGTCCCAGCGCGTAGCTTGCTCACCAGCAGGGTGTTATTTTGTATGAGAATTGTCATTTTTTTTCGCTGGGCTGTTTCCACGTGAATCCTGATGTAAAACCTTTGAATAAACATTATCGCCAGCCTTCACGCATGCATGATGGAAGAGACAAGGTCCAAATAGTATTCTCACTTGTTGAACAGAGCTATATCCGGGACCCAAATTTCATAAGGAGAAAAGTGGATGCGTCCTATGCCGCCATAATCACTGGCGTGCCAGGTCAGAAATTCATTATCCCATTCCTGAAAGTAAAAGATAGTTTTGATAAAATGTGCTCTGATAATTTCGTACGTATAGGGAACTATCAGACTACTAATTTACATACAATTGACAACGGTTCCAATCTGGCTTGGCGCAGATTTCTCAAGTTCCCAATTGCTAGGTGCACTAAAATAATCCCCAAGAAGAAAATAAATTACTTAGAAGTATTTAATTCCAGTTTCAGGCTGGCGCTTAAGTCCAGTTTCAGTAGCATGAGGTTTCAAGAGGTATTGGTACTCCCGGTCACTCCCTGGCCAAGAGCTGGCTACTCCCTGTCACTCCCTGGCCACTCCCTGGCCACTCCCGGCCACTCCCTGGCCATTCCCTGGCCACTTCCTTACTACTCCCTGGCCAATCTCTTGGCCACTCCCTGGCTACTCCCTGGACACTCCCTGGCCACTCCCTGGACACTCCTTGGACACTCCCTGGCCACTCCTAAGCCAAACGCTCGCCACTCCCAGGCCGCAATATGGTCACTCCCTGGCCACAGCCTGGCAACTCCCTGGCCACTCTCTGGCCACACCCCCTGCCATTCTCTGGCAACTCTCTGGCCACACCCCCTGCAACTCTCTGGCCCCTCCTTGGCCACACCCTGGTCACTCTCTTGTCACTCCCTGGCCGCTACTTGGCCACTCCCTGGTCTCTCCCTGGCTACTCCCTTGGGATGTAAGCCCATAACAGGTTAAGCCCCAGCATTCTGTCACGTTTTCCCCACAATTTTTTTTCCGGGTGCCATTTTTACTTACAGGTTGAAAAAAGCACTGGGAGACATAAGTGCTTTTTTTGGAGTCACACATTAACAAGGTTTCTATTGCAGTGTTTCATCATTGGCACTTCTTTTTACTTACTATAATTATTATAAGATCTGTCGAGGCGTGTAAGTATTTAAGGTCATTCCCATGAAATATAACTGACAATAGAATTTCGTTAAAACGTTGCCTATTTGTTGTTTATCTTAAGGGAGTTTACACTTTGTTATAAAAAAGAGGGGTTCCCATATTTATCATTTACGAGAAACCAGCGATTTATCTCTCAAGAGCCAAACCGTAAAGAAAACACTGCCATTTTCTTCATATGCGCGCGTTAATAACGCAAAAATTCGTGCACAGTAGGGATGCGCAATGCAATACAGGGGAATGACCTTAATTCAAACATTATGTCAGTGTTCTTCATTTTTTATTATAGCTTGCCTGTCACCCCACTTGAAGGAAACAACATATAAGAAAGATAGGGAATAAAAGTCTTTCAGTGCTGACCTGTATAACCCAAGTGTCCAATACTACTATTTGTTCTTGGTTGTCCTGAAAGAAAACAAAACAAAACATATCCGTTATAAGTGAGGTTCGCTTTGAAATATTGAAAAGGGGAAGAAAAATGCAATAATTACTGAAGTCACTTTTTCTATCCTCGGTTTTAATTAGCCCAGAGCCTAACAGTTGACCTACAAAGAACTTTGCGCCTACGATTAATGGTCTGCTCCTGTCCATGACCGTCCAAAAAAGATTTAATTGCAAATAATATTTCCTGCTTATGCGTAGTTTTGTACCCAATGAAATTCGCGGCTTGGGAAAATTGGCAGCTTGTTTTTCACCAGGGGACGGAGAGGTCACTTGTCTTCCACTCAAATATATGAAGTTTCCCACAAATGGGAAACTTCAAATTGAACGCCCAGAGATTCCAAAAGGGGGATAAGTTTCCATCGACTGGCCTTGAAAAAGAGGCAGCTACTTAAGGAGTGGAGTGTTTTATTCACGGCTTCCTCAGTCTCTTTTCAGCATAAACATTCTTCCTCTTGTTGCCTTTCCCAAATCACACAACACTCGCTTACACACCAAGATGTGTTTCCTCTTCGGAGCCCATGTTGATTCTCTTGATTCTCTTCCTCTGACTCCAAACTGTCTCACATAACTTCAAACGTATAAGGCTCTATCTCGGTCATTTTCGACAATGCATGTGCACAGCGACGTCACAACGTGGCGGCCGACATTTCTTATTTGGAAGTAACCGGAAGAAAAAAAGTTTAATATGGCGGACATTGAATTCCGAAAAATTGTTTTCCACACTGCTACAATTTCCAGGGGTCAAGCAAAAAATTGTCTCTGGTCTTCCGTTCTCCTTTAACGGGGACACCCAACCAATAGAGTTTGGATTTCAAAGTGTTTGCTGAACGCGTTATCGATTTAACAACAGTTTGCGAGTATCTGCCTACAGAATAAAAAATAAGCATATACAGTTAATTCCCAGAACGCTCATCAGAAAAACCCAGATTTCAACAACTTTTCGGTAGTTAACGTAAACAGAAGGCTTTATAAAGCCGTACGGGTGTCAATAGATTTGTAATAGTCATTATATATCCTTCAGAATATCTTAAATGATATGTAAAAAAGGAACTTAAATACAAATGTAAATCAGAGGTTAGACGAATTGAACGGCTGGACGGTATCTCCCACCCCACTCCCAATGCAACGTGGTGAAGGCCCAGACTTTTTAGGTTCACCTAGTAGACTCGATAAAACAGACAAATAGTAAACGAAAAGTATGAGTTTGTGGTTTAAAATCGCTTCATGATTATGAGTATAATAACGTACCACTCTCACAAGCCGACTGACTCTAAGCGCAAACTTCACCTCCACCTCCTTTTTGCCCCTAGAAACTGGCCGGACTTTTCTGTCGTAGTTTTCAAGGAGATCTGCACGGATATGGTGTTCCCATGAAGTGTTTGTTGAACCTGAAGAACCTAGCAAAACATGGGAACGGTAAGTACGTAGCCACGTTAGGAAACCAGGATGAATTTGTATTCACCGGCAATAAATTGCTAGTCAGGGCGGGTAACATAAGTTTTTCAATATAAATTAACATTTAAAAAGCAAAAAGTGCCATTGTGTACTTCGACGAGAGATATTTTTGTCAATTCCTTACAAAAAAAATGCTGAAGTGGTGTGTTCGAACTTTTAATTGACTCAAAATTTTCTGAAGGGGCCCCGCACACCTGCTCCTTTGGCGCTCGCGTATTCTTCCCCGTCTATGAAAAAGAAAATCTGCTTCTAACCCGGAGACAGAGACCGACAAGAACGCGGCTTAAAGACATTTCAAATCAGTACCAAGTTATACACAAGCTACATATAGAGATGGACGAATGCACAGGGTGATTGATTTGGCGAAAGAAAAAAACATGAAGACTGGAAACGAACGAGCGAACGAAGCAAAAACAACGATCGAACAAACAGATGTACGCCAACGTAAAAAATAACAAAGAAAAAACAAATTAAGAAGAGGATCGTGGGTTCAAATCCCAACTGTGAATTCTATGTTATTATATGTTTCTATGTTATTCTCACCACACGTATCATTTCATGATTATAAATATATGCGTATTTTTAAATGGTAAGAATTTTAAGGATTTGAGTAAAACATTATGTCAATCACTAGTCATTTTGTCTTCAATCTCACTTGTAGTTGTACTCCTTTTACTATTCTAACTTCTATCTTTTATTTTTTTGAGGCATAGTGGATAGACAGTTCAGACAAACAATGTTTCTGTTGCATGAGACACCGCTGCCACGAAACCTCCCCTAGACTTTCACAAAATCTTTGGACAAAATTTCAAGGGCATTTTAAATTTTACTATTGCGTTTGCAGACCATTAAGCAAATGTTAAAGTTTGCTGTTCGCATGGTCAAAATTTTCCCTCAATTGCAGTCATTATAGTCTTAATAAGTGTAAACACTGATAAATTGACAAATTAGGTACAGAAGTCTGGGAAGAGAAAAAGAGCTTCTGTTGTGGAACAACAAAAGCACAACGGCCGCCACGTTTATAACACACCCCACAATGCATGCTGGGGCAAGCTATAACAAATACATCATGTAACATTCCCATTTTGTCCAAAAATAATAATACAATATAAACACAACAGTTGAAAGAAAAGCATTAATGGATGTAACAGGTTTATTCATTTTTTTTTTTTTTTTTGTATTTTATTTTTTTTTCATTTTCAGGTATAGTACGAGAACATACAAAACTATACGGATAAACATTACGAAATTTACAACAATTACCTTAATTACAAACTACGAAGAGAACTACACTACACTACGAAGAATATTAACTTATTTAACCCAAGATAAAGAGTAAATAAGGGAATCCAAGAAAAAAAACGAGGTTTGGATAACAACTACTGTTATATTAATGGCAGTAAAGGTTTCCATTTTTTATCATGGTAATGGATTTTATTGTTTTTCTTTGCGATGAAACGTTCCATTTGAAAGGTTTTTTTAAATTTATCGGCTAACAGTCTTATACATAACGGGCCCTTTTTAACTAACAGAGGTAAATTAAATATTTACTTTCAAGAAGGATGTAGTTGACTAGAATACTTATATTTTCTGCATCTAAAATCCCCCAAAAAACGGCCTTGATGCCAAACCTAAGAGTCATATTTAGAGAGTTAAGTAGAACCTTTAAATCATCCCAAAACATACACACTTTTGTACAATGGAAACAGTGATGTTCTATGGTCTCCAACTCCTTTCCACAAAAATCACATAAGGTAGACTACTTTTTAAACTTAAACAGCATCTTGTTTGTATATAAGATCCTTTTTAATATTTTATATTGGAATTCTCTTAATTTAGTATCCAATGTTGTTTTGAAGGCCAGTAGTTATATCTTTTCCCAGTCTAGCCGGGATGTATGCGTACTGAAAGGCTTCATTAAATTTTTTTTTGCGCTGTTGTTGTACTGGATATCTTGGAAACAAAACTGTCATATAATGACTTCGATTGAAGATTTTGGACTTTTTTCCCTTCAATACGTAAATTGAAATCAGTTTGGATTAGATCCTGAGTTTTTGAGGAGATAAAGTTTTTATTTATTTTTAATATTTTGCGCCATTCTTCTGAAAAAGCATTGAAGAGACTGAAAAGTAGAAATTACTCAACTGGTGAGATAGTTGAATATAATGGTTCCTTGTTCCACTTGAACTCTCCCCGTGTGCCGTAGAGGTCTCCGATTCTAACGATTCCAAGATCAATCAGCCTATTGTTGTAAATTGACTTAGATTCAATACAAATATGAACTGGTTGTTCCATGTGACTTAATTTGCTATTTCAGAGGATGAGGAGGGGTTGTCCTCGTTTAAAAGGGTCCATGCCACAATGCATTCTTTATAAAATTCTGGAAGAGTTATCGGTGATTTAGTATAGCTGAAATTACAATGAAACAAGAATTCGCCCCTACTTTTTTAAGACAAAAATACAGGAAAACATTCCAGCTAGAGAGATCGGTGGAGAGATATCTCTTGATACCAATTATTCTTTGGGCGGAAATCATTGACTCAATATCGGGCATTAATAAGGGTTAATAAGTGCCCTGCGCTTTACTTTGTCTTTTCCCTTCCAAACAAAAGAATATAATAAAATGTTTATTTTTTGATGAACTCTTTTTTTTGTTTTAAATGAGAACAACCCTGTATACGATCTTTGGTATGGCGAAAGATTTGATCACTTGGATTTTTCCAAGTAGTGTAAGTCCTCTCCAGTTCCAGCCCTTCAACAATCAAAGGTAAAGTTGACCTCTAGAATTTTTATAACCTTACTTATTTCATTTACACCTAGTTCTATTTCGTAGTAGAAGAATTTCCGTTTTGTCGTGATTAACCTTTAATCCAGAATATGTACTAAACAGATCGATGGTATCAATAAGGGTGCGGTGCAAAAATTTTTCTCTGACAAATGATGTCATATCATCAGCGAATATAACTAATTTGATTTCAGAGCCATCCACTGCAATACCCTTAATTTGATCGTTATTACGTATAGATAATGCCAATAATTCAAGTACTATTATGAAGAGAGATGGCAAGAGTGGGTCGCCCTGGCGAACACCCCGTTTAAGATTGAAAGAGGGAGTGGAAAAGCCATTACTGATAACACAGCTTGATATATTCTTATAAAACGTTTTGATCCACCCCAAGAAAGATTCTCCGAAGCCAAAGAATTCTAGTGATTTTAGGAGGAAGTTCCAGTTTAAAGAGTCAAAGGCTTTCTCAAAATCTATTGCAGTCATTATACCTTGGTAATCTCGTATTTTTGTAAATTCCATAGCATCGCTTATCGTACGAGCTGCATCAAAAATGGTTCGTCCTGATCATAATGAATAATATGTGGTAAAACGTTCTCTAGCCTTTTAGCGATAGCTTTTGAGCCAATTTTAACATCAACATTACTACTATACCTGGCTCATAGGGGCAGTAACCAATCAGGAGCCGAGAAAGACAATAGGCTATTGTTTCGAGAACAATAGACTCTATTGTTTTCCAAATCCAAGATGGCGGAGGTTATTTTCAGCCAATCAGGAGCCGAGAAAAGACAAATAGGCTATTGTTTCGAGAACAATAGACTCTATTGTTTTCCAAATCCAAGATGGCGCAGGTTATTTTCAGCCAATCAGGAGGTAGCGGCTCCCTGAGCAGCAGTGTAACCTGGAAACTAGGTCCCGGGTTCCCATAGGAGTTTGTTTCGGGCGAGAAAAAGCCTGGGATCAGTCTTTTCATATTTTTCCCCTCGGACTCGAGAATCAATCTACACACATGTACATCAAATGAGAAACAATTGTATTTATTAAAAAACCCCTAATTCTTTACAAGAGGGACTTGTATCCAGTCCCTTAGTGGGAGGACGCCCATAATCATTTTTCACAATAAACGTTCCACAAGGCCTCGTCAAAGGGCATTTGTGGAACAGCATTATTAAAAGAACTGGAGGGTTGTCGCAACACTACATCGTACCCCTGCTTGGGATACCCCTCTTCATCTCGGGAAGGGTGTCTTCCTTCTTCGATCCATTGCCTGACTTTTGGATGGGGTTCCTGGTCGGCCCACTGGAATAGACGGCAAATCCTTGCAGGACAGCAGAGGAACAGTCGTCCGGGATTCTTGGGAGAGTGAGACATTCTCAAAGCCAAGGATTTGGAACAATAACAACGTAGTTTGGATAGATCGGCTGTTTTATAGAAGGGGAGCACCTGTCCCTGTACTTGATCCAAGTAGTACTGTGCTTTTTCTCTATCGACACCACAAGCCACGAAACATCTCGTGAAAAACCTCCTTTCAGGACATCGGTACCACTCCCATGGACCATACTTGCTTTCGGTCTTTTCTTTTTCCATGAAAGTGCAATGTATTGGACAGATTAAAGCAGTGTCGGATCGTTCCAAAGACTCCAAAAATGCATCAGGGTCAAAGTCTGAGTCTAAATAAAAAAAAAAAAAAATAAAAGGGTCAATTTACTTTGGCAAGGGTTTCTAACACGTGTTGAAGAATTTTCATGCGTCTTGGTTTGGTACTCTGTTTTCTCCATAAATGTCTCTCTCGTTGTTGTAATTTTTGAACCAATCGTTTTCGAGTGAAAGGTGTGTCTCTCTTTCTCACTTCTTCTTCTTCCACCAATCGCGTTATACCTCCCTCCAACCCTTCTTCTCTTATGCATTCAATCCATCTCCAATATTTGTAACCCACGAGAATTCCAAATGCCACTTTCTTTTTTTTCCCCGTTTTCGATTTCTTAAGAATTCCTTTCAATGATTTAACAGGATCAGGTTTAGGTACTTTTTGCAAGCATGTTAAAGGTACACAGTAAGGATCTACTGTCTTCTGACCTGTTTCTTCTTGTTTCTCCCCCTTCTTATTCTCCTTGGGCATCTTCAATTTCAATGGTGATTTGTAGGGAGTTCGTCTTTCTTGGAGAGTCTTCTTCTTCTTGGCTTTGCTTTTCTTTGTGTCCTTCTTCTCGTTAAAGAGTGGTGCATCGGGCGGTAACATGTACCGAGTAGGAGATTCTGGTTCTTCTTCTTCTCTCTTGCTCCTCAATGCTTCCTGTACTCCGTGGTCATCTAGTCGTTTCATGGTATTCATCACTCTCACTACTTCAGGATCTCCAACCATCTTCTTTCTTGCCAATGCGCTCAGACCAAAACAACGTTTGCGAGTAGAGTGAAATGATCAAGTGTAGGTAGAGTGAAATGATCAAGTGTCGCCCTTATGTAGGTAAAAGAAGGATCGAAATCCACCAATCAACGATGAGCACTTAACCACCCGACCAATCAAGTAAATGAGGGACGAAGGGTACCCTTTAGAAACAATAAGACTTGTTCGGGCACGTTGGAACAACGATAAGACTTAGAGGGATGGGGGTATCCCTTTCCCCCGACCAAGTCCTATTGTTTCTATTGTTTTTAATTCCCTTACAGAGAAAAGGGTAACGAACCAATCAGTGATCAGATAAATGGTCCAATGAACGTTAACCTCCTTGCAGCTGATTGGTGGATTTCGATCCTTTTTTATGGCTATATAAAGAGTTCACCCGGCTTGTTTTTTAACGCTCATGCAAGCCTTTGACAAGTTGAAGAACGCTCTCCAACGACTTGAAGTCGTGATTGAACGACCCGATCCAGAAGTAAAAGTCATTGGATCAGTGTATCTGTACATTTTCAGTCTGGAGTCTGAGACGGTAGAACAGAAAATTGTGCAAGTCCATGACAATTTGAAAGAAGCCATTTTGCCTCCTTTTCAACCTAAAGTACGAGAAGAAGAGTTGCAAGAGTTGGTGGATAAATTTGCTTCTCTCCAAATCTCAGAAGATGACCTCCTATTACACGGACAGTAATGAGATCCAAGAACAGTTGTATCAAATCGATCGTAGCATCCCTATTCACAGCCTGGATGATGTTGAACCCAACGAGTATCTCACCGTGTACTTATTTGATCTCGTTACCCTTGACCAGTGTACCCAGAGCATCAGAGAGAAAGAGATCCTGAGACTCCGTCCCGATTGGCGTCATTGGGAATTCGTGAAACAGATGTGTACCCGATACAATAAGGTCTACCTGTTCAGTCACAAATGGTTTGAATTAATACTGGATGAGGAACAGAAAGGTGTTTTCTATCCTTGTTCTCCCCCTTCGCTGCATAAGAACGTGGCTTTGATGGCACCCCAACCCCTGACCTTTGCAGCGCAACAAGAGATCAAGAGACTTTTCGAGTGTTTCACCTATGTTAGAGACATTTACAATCGCATCAGTGGTCCGCCTGACATCGAATTGGAGGACTGTCACAGTTACAAGGCTCTTTGTGACAAGCTTGTGACCCTGATCTCTAACGAAGAAAAAGAAGCTGACTACTGGTTCGAGGCGATGGAGGATGTCATTATCAGATTTGCGTGTGACGAGTGTCGAGACAAGTGGGATCGATATGAGAAACATTTCTCTAGATACGATGAAGCGTACAAGAAGTTCGATTTCTGTAGTGCATGTTATAGACTGAGAGGTCTGTTAGCGTAAATATAACAAAGTGTAATTCTAAATAAAAATCAGTTAAAAGATGCATTCTGAAGCGTTGTGGTCTTGGTTGTGTGCATTGAGTGAACGCGTGATTCTCAAAGCTTTGAAAGATCAGAGAGAGGGTGTGACGATTCCTCTTGATCCTTGTCCCGACCCACTCGAACAATTTCGTACCGTGGACGTGGCACAGACTCCTTTCCGCTTAGCTGTGTTCATTCTCTGGTTAAAACATCAGCCCCAAGCCTTTGAATGGTTCGAAAAGATATTAAATCAGCACGAGGAGCTCGTAAGGGACGCCACCTTAAAACTAAATCTGTTAAACCTGCTACCTTGATCAAGAAGTATGGAGATCCCTCGCAGCCTGGGAGTCTCGGTGGTATCGAACGATTTGCCAAGACGCAAAAAGTACCTGTGAAGAAAGTTCAAGAGATTCTACAGTCCGAACTGGGGTACACGCTTCACAAACCGCGACGAAAAAAGTTTCCTACCTTACCCGTCTTGGTTTTTATGGCCAATGAACAGTGGGTGGCCGATTTGATTGAAACGCAAAACATTGCCAAACAGAATCGAGGTACGCGTTACTTACTCACGGTGATTGACGTGTTGTCCAAGTACGCGTGGGTAGAACCCCTAAAGAAGAAGACGGGACAAGCGGTGACCGAGGCGTTTGCCAAGATCTTGAAACGCAGTGGTAAACGCAAACCTCAACAACTTCAAACTGACGACGGAAAAGAATTTTACAATCAAACGTTTCAAGCCTTCATGAAACGAGAAGGAATTCATCATTTCTCAACCAGTGGAGATACCAAAGCCAGCGTAGTAGAACGATTTAATCGTACGTTCAAAGAGAGAATGTACCGTTACTTCACGATTCACAATACTTTGAACTTTTTACCCATCCTGCCAGAGTTGGTACGAGGGTATAATCGATCGTATCATCGGACCATCGGTACGAGTCC
>OX393566.1:19384480-19438798 GCA_947652115.1 Blastomussa wellsi | reverse complement strand
GTACAAGGGAACACCCTCCGTCGCTCCTAACCAAGAGCTGTTATGGGATCAAGTAAAGACTTACACAAGTTTCACTACTGCTGTTGGTACCAACGAGATTGTTTACCCACCGGAACTAAAAGGGTTCACGTACAAACCCGAATACAAAGATGATTTACTACAAATTGTATTCCTCATGGAAGTACTGAAACGAAGACAAGAATTTGATAAGAACAAACAATGCTGTAATGTTTAACAAGCTTTTTTCCACTTCATTATTTTTCTGTAAACTACCTTTTATTAATGTTGTCCTGCAAAAAAAAGGTTTATTTGGTATCAGTATGAGTAGTGTTGGTGTATTGATGTATTGGTTGGATCGTATTGGTGTTGGGTGTGTGACTTGTGTGAGCGAGTGAATGATGATAATGATGATGATGATAATGATGTGTATCTCAAACACGGGCAAGGAATCGTGATTCCTCTCAGCCCTAGCGATGATCCCTTACACGAATTCAAAGCCACTGACGTGAGTGAGAACCCATTTCGTTTCGTGGTCTATATCATTTGGTTGAAACATCAACCTCAAGCATTGACGTTGACGAACAGGTTTTCTGTCTGTTTTACTGTAATGATTTAATAGTGATGACGTCAAACTTGATTGACAAGGAAAGGGGATAGGGGTATCACCTACAATAACATTTCATAAAACGGGTATGCCGAATCTTCAGCGAGATGAACAGTGAGAAGAGCTACAGAAAGGACCTTCCTTAGGTACAAAATCATCGTTATCAACTGGAGCAAACTATAAACAAACAACAATTCAACACACTCAAAGTTGCTTTCAACAAATAAGAACGACATATATTCCTTATCAGAGCAAGTAGACGAATTGAGACAACAGATTCAGAAATTGTCAATACGGTGATTGGCGTCAGATCCCATAGACATAAGTAAATTAAGCAGAAGATTTTGTTGCTTTAGTCAAATCGTTAGGTAAACTACATGACATACACGTTCACGTGATCTTAAATCCTCAGCACCAGAAGACACGATTCGTGACACCGTTATCTTCCACGTGATTGACCACGCTCGTATCTGTAAGAATTTGGGTGGTTTCCTGTCTCATGAGCAGATGTTATATTTGGACATGTAAGCTGAGAGAAGAAATTCCCAACCTTCCACAATTTTGCGCCTTTTGAAAAAAACAAAGGAGCTCAACCTTCAGCCTGAAAAATATGGAAACCTCTCCTGGGTCACTTTTAAGGGGTTGAGAGCACGGAAATTGCAAAACTCAAACCGCGTGACCTTATCAGCAATATTAATGATATATCTATGCTTGTTCAAAATGGGTAATTAGACTTTGTAGTAGTGGTCAACTACATTAGCCAATTATAATCAACGTAAGAAGCGTATGTAAACATGGTCTATCAACGTAATTTAATCTTTCAACTCAAAGCTGCAAGTAATGTACTGTAATTTGTTGTAGGTAATGTGTAGGTACGTAAAGCGTAGTTTTGCTGTGTAATTTTAGTGAAATTGTAATTGTTTGTGGAAATAATAATAATAATAATAATAATAATAATAAAAAGAATTATGGTGGTTTATTTTGCAGGATGTGGTCGCATCTCACTAAAAAAACTTTACCTTCCCTGACCATACGCCGTCATAAACGGGGATTCTTAAAAATGTTTATTGTTCATCGTTATTCCAAGAGAAGATAAAGGGCAAGAGAGGTCTAGTCCCAGTCCCAGTCCCTCTTCAAAGAAAAGACGTTATAACTGAAAGAACAGAAATATATTTGAAAATCCCTGTTTGTTTTTCTAAACTTGGTGGATTTAACCATTCGTAGCAATCAAAATTAGTTTAACATTACATTTGCAAAAATGTCGTAAATTTGTTATTAAAATTTACAACAATGATT
The DNA here is from genome assembly GCA_947652115.1 of Blastomussa wellsi. Classification (NCBI taxonomy): domain Eukaryota; kingdom Metazoa; phylum Cnidaria; class Anthozoa; order Scleractinia; family Plerogyridae; genus Blastomussa; species Blastomussa wellsi. The sequence goes on along the minus strand of OX393566.1, from coordinate 19,436,898 downwards.
GGTTGTAGTATGTCACGTGACCAAGCAGCAAATATCTTATCGTCTTGTTACTTACAAAGAAATCAGTGGATCATTCGAGATGCTCAAACAGTTATTACTTTCGATGCTTTTGAAAACAGAGCACTTTATCAATCAGTATTACAAGATGGAGTGTACAAATGACATCAAACAAAATCGTTTACATGTACGAGGAAAGTAGCAAACAGTGGTACATCGCATCAGGGATAACAATGGGAAATGGTATACATGTCATTCCACGTAGAAAGCTGTATTTAGACTGTTGTAGGTTCTCGACATCCATTGATATATGAACTACGTAGAAGATTTGTTTGAAAGATTGCTCTTCCTTGAGGACTAAGGGGTCACGCAAACTGGAACGGAAATTGTAATGAAATTGACATTGTTAATAAAACGGAGTTTGCATACAGCTTAACGGATGGTAGTTATCCATTACACAGTAAACAGCAGACACCATTTTCATTTTAAACAACTATAATATAAAAAGCCTAGATGTACAAAGCGTGACATTTGCGCGACCTTAGTGGTCGAGCTAACCATTTAATATACAAAAAGAAAAACGAATAAACAGTAAATTATAAAAGATTAGACGAAAAAATTGAAGGAAATAGCAAATCCACATCAAAATCATCGATCACTCGATCGATGATGGCTGTGGATTTCTCTGCACTGCTAGGCATGATTATGCAAGTCGAAGAACGGTTTGAATGGCTTTCGTTCGACAACGATTTTTTATACAAATTGATTACAATATGGTTCAATTGCAAAAGAATGTTTAATACGTCTTTTAATATGTTCAAACTGCTGGCCTGGGATAAGAGGTACACCTCATTATCTATGGAACAAAGCGAGTGGCATTTTAAATAGCTTATAGGAACATTAAAGCGGACTGCGGTTTGATTAAACGTTGTGTAAAAATGTTCCGATCACATTCACAAACGTAAAACGATTCGAGAGTTAGAAAAATCGATTAGTGCCTTTTAAAACTCCGACGAATCAACAAGAATAAACCATAGGAATTTTCAGTCTCACGAAACAGTTCGTGGGATAAGAGGTACACCTATTCATTTATGTAACAAAGCGAGCGGCATTTTAAATAGCTTATAGGAACATTAAAGCGGACTGCAGTTTGATTAAACGTTGTGTAAAAATGTTCCGATCACATTCACAAACGTAAAACGATTCGAGAGTTAGAAAAATCGATTCGTGCCTTTTAAAACTCAGACGAATCAACAAGAATAAACCATAGGAATTTTTCAGTCTCACGAAACAGTTCGTGGGATAAGAGGTACACCTATTCATTTATTTAACAAAGCGAGCGGTATTCTGAATAGCCATAGGAACATAAAAGCGGACAGCAACAAAACAAGCTGCAAATTGATTAAGCGATAACCCCTGAAAGGTATAAATGCTTCAGCATTTTTATTTCCAAGTATGACAACTCACGATGGAGTACGACAAACAACTGGAAGCTTTAATTTCACAAGAGCTCAGGGAGGTTCAGAGAGATCTCTCCCTACCTGGTAACTCGTTAGTTGACGAAACCCCACTACCAAAGATTAGCGGTGAAGTGAGACTAAAGTCGATGGTGGTCCTTTTGGACCAAAACTTCCTGGCGAGAATACCCGACAACCTCATCAGGCATTCGAAGGAGTTGAAACTCCGCAAAAGAGTTGCGGAACAAGACGAGATGATCTCGCTCCTTGGGAAGGCTTTGGACGTACTTATGGAGCAGTAAGTGACCTTAAATAAAAAACGGTTCCTTTAGGAGCCACCAAATATCATGAAAGCAATGATCAATGATAACAATGTTTTATACTGAGAAAATAACATTCATCTACACTACACACACCTTGTTTGTTAACAGTGTATGGGTGCCCTCCCACTAAGGGAGAGGACACAGGTACCTCTTGTAAAGAATTAGGATTTTTTAATAAATACAATTGTTTCTCATTTGAATGACATGTGACTAGATTGACATATCGGACGAGTCTGAGAGACCGATCCCAGGCCTTCGAGTCCAGTGGTCAATTTTCTCACTCCAAAACAAACTCCTATGGGAACCCGGGACCTAGTTTCCAGGTTTCACTGCTGCTCAGGGAGCCGCTACCTCCTGATTGGCTGAAAATAACCTCCGCCATCTTGGATTTGGAAAACAATAGAGTCTATTGTTCTCGAAACAATAGCCTATCTGTCTTTTCTCGGCTCCTGATTGGCTGAAAATAACCTCCGCCATCTTGGATTTGGAAAACAATAGAGTCTATTGTTCTCGAAACAATAGCCTATTGTCTTTCTCGGCTCCTGATTGGTTACTGCCCCTATGAGCCAGGTATAGTAGTCGCATAGAGTCAGTCAACTTTGGAGATGAACAGATATGTTCCAGATAGGGGCAAGTTGAATAGTCAGTTTGTATACCCAATTTTTCGTCATCACGTTCCGAATAAAACCTGTGAATTTCATTCAAAATAGTGTCTGGAGCCGTAATCTCATCTCTATTTATTCGAATACGTTTACGTATGAAGCTTTTTTTCTTATTTCTAATTTCTAAATTCAGGAAATACTTGCTGTTTCTTTCCCCTTGTTCAAACCATGTAGCGCGGGTGCGGATGATTGAGCCTCTTACAATGCAATCATACTCTTTTTCATACTCTGCCTTGGCCGATTCAAGATTGGCAAGATTTTCTTTTGTCGGTGATTCTGCTATTTTATCTTCACATATTTTGAGTCTGTTTTCAATTGTTTGAATTCTATTTCTCCTTTCCTTAGCTTTCAGTTTACTATACGATATACTTTCCTCACGAATTTTGTTTTTCATCCAGTCCCATTTAATTCTCAAATCATTGCAGAAGTTAATTACGTCTAGCCACTTTTGAAAGTTTTCACGTAAACGCTCAACGAAAGGAACGTCCTCCAAGAGACTTTTATTGAACTTCCAAAAAGATGGGGCCCGTTGCTGATCACCTAGACTGTCAATTTCTAAAGTTATTGCATGGTGATCTGTTTTAATAGCAGTCACTATGTCGACTTTAGCTACACCATTATTATGAGTCAATAGTCAAGGCGTCTTTTAATAATTGGGCTTTTTTGTCTCCAAGAAAATTTCTTGCTATTGCACTGTAAAAACGGACCAGTTACAACAACCAAAACAAAAAGGTTATAGTTTGAATCTGAGGTAACTATATTTTTTTTGGTTATAGTGACTCAAAGGTAATCGTTCGTCTCAACCATTTTACATTTCAGTATAAACAACCATTTTGAAAGGTTGCACTGACCATTAATATTGGTTGTCTCTAATCTCATTCACACTGACTTTTTCAACCCGTTAAAAATAGGTTGGGATGACCTTTATTTTTTAGGTAAAAAACGACTTTAAATTTTCGGTCCTATTAACTTTTAAAAACAGTCACAACTTGTCAACTCATAAATATTGGTTAAAATAACCATTTTTAATGGTTATACTAACCCTGGTTTTTGGGTTCATGCGATGAATCTGTGGTAACCGATTTAAATTAGTTAACGGGTGGTAGATACAACCATCCCTTATCGGTTATAAAAATTGGGTTGCTTTAACTAATAATTAATGGATTACAATAACTGCAAAATGATTGTACTTTAAAACATTTTTATTGGTTGTTTTAAAAATGCTCCTCACCCCCAAAAATGGGTTACAGTAATTGAACTTGATACAACTATAAAAACACGGTAGTCAGTATTTTCTCTGGCATCTCAAGCACACTAGCTATCTTAGTGCATGACAAAAGCCAATTGGCTGCTATTTTCTTCACTGGAGGTCTCGCTCTAACATTCACTGGTAGCTAAGCGTTAAATATATATGGCATAATTACACTGCCGTAAATTACATTCAATGTCATAACTGACATGAACATAACCATGCACAGAAAATTCATAATCATGCTGTTCTCACAAGTTTCCGTAGCTTCAGTTTTGGGGTCAAGCCATTGATGTCCACCAGATCCACATCTATGAAACATTCGCCATCAGACTGCTGCGTAAAAGGGACAATAAAGTATTAGGAAACTATTAAACACATAGGTATCTTTTCCTTAGTGGAAACAACTTCAAGGTATTTCAGTGAATGTTGCTAAACGATAAATCACCAATAAACTACTGAAATACTGAACAATTGAATAGACGGTTACCTTTTAGCTTGTCTTTGATTTCTCCAAGCCCTTTTCCTTCTAGAACATCTACAACCTCCTCAATCGACGAACTGGGAATAATTGCTGTATTCATTATTGCTTCTTTTAAAAATTGCAAAGCAAACTCAGATAGGCTCTTCCATGACGCTTTGACAACATTTCTCCATGGAAGAACACGCGCGCGAACCGTTGCTTGCAGAAAGGCCTATCAACGAAAATATTTTTGATTTTAGCCGAAATATGACCACTTTCAATTGGCTAAACATTTTGACATTGAGGTGTTAAGTAACATAATCAGTCAGAAAGATAATTAAGCCTGGATGCACAGGAAATACTTTACTGCACGATTAGCGTCCTCACCGTTTTTTTTTTTTAATTTTTCAGTAGACGTCAGACATTTTAGGCGGTTAGGGGTTTATCATGACGTAAATAAACTGGATCGAAGACTTTTGGTAACAGATTCTTCATCAGATGTGGACTACTATAAGTCATGACATTTTTTTTCTGACCGGAAATTCTATTTAGTAGCCAGCCAAATTACAAACAAACCGCAACGTAATCACATGAAAGAAACTGACCGTGCGGCCGCGTGATGGGTTAATTGGTGGTTTTCACTGTCACCCTATCAAAATCTAAATTCAAAACAATTCAACTACAGAAGCTTAGAACTTCATACAGTATAGATGATAAAAAATTAAAAAAGTTCTCCAAGTCTCAGGCCTGTGCGGTGTCCCGTTCACGAGTTATTTTCCGAAACGTTCCACGCAAATTTACAAAGCTCAGTATGGAGGCGCCATATTTGTGTCCTTCTGAGGGGCACAAACATGGCCGCCGTGATGTACGCGAAACCATCTGGAATTCAATTGTGCTATAATAGCGACTACTTTTGGCTTATGAGATCTTATACGTACACATAAACACCACTTATCATATCTGAAATGTTGAAACATCTGAAAATCGAAAGGATAGGCTTCGTCACGGTTCTCAGCTCGATGTCACACACGGCCGAGAACTCAAATATTCAAGATGCTCTGTTTTCAAAACGAAGGGTACTATCGAACCGAAAATTTGCGAAAAGATGTATTTTTAGTCAGTCTTGCACCTAGTGGCAACGAAAATTTAGCAGGCCTAACGAATTTTGATTTCAGAATTTTATGACGTCACATGAAAACCAAGAATAAGATAAATTCCTAAATGCTTTCATTTCGGTGCGGAAGTCAGTGGTAAAAGATTTTTCCATTTTTCCAATCGTTATCGTTTCCCGTGGTATAAAAAGGGAAGCATCAAAGAAAATCTAAAATTTTTTCATTCTCCCAAATGTTCATGAGAGGAAACTGCTTTCCATTAGCCTACAATGTAACTGAGTAGCACTTTCAAATAGTTTTGAAATTTTGTAAATTCTAAATTTGGTTAAAACAACTATAATATCTAGTTAAAACCTTTGTGCCACCTATTGCATTCGTTTATTTTAAATGTCATAAAAGGTTATTTTAACCATTCATTGCTGTAACCCATTTTAAAGGTCAAAATAACTATTGGTCATCGGTTGCAATAACCAAAACCGAATAGGTTTAAAATTTTAACTAACCTATGGACCTACTAACCTAAACGACCTATTTGAACCTAAACGACCTATTTGAGCTGTTATAACCTTTCAAAATGGTTACCTTAACTGGTCAGTTTTTACAGTGTGGGATTGCGGATTCTCCAAATGTCAACTAAGTCATAATTCATCATAATGTCCTCCACACACTTAACTGAGTCTTTAAACATAGGGTTTCTACCCGAACAATCTAGGTCTGGATCCATAGTTACGTTCAAATCCCCTCCTAATATAATTTTGTAGTCACACTCATTGTATCCCTCATCATAGATAAGCTCAGACAATTTTTGGAAGAACAAAGATTGCTTAGTGGTGGTATTGGGGGCGTAAATATTTACAAGAAGAAATGGGACATCTTGAATAATTGTCTCTAGGATGAGGTCAAAGGATTTTCGTATAAGGATGGCGACCCCACGACTATGGTTAGAGCCATGAGCAAAGTAAATGTCTCCGGACCACTGTTCAATCTCTTCAGTGTCGTACGTTTCTTGCAGAAAGCAGATATCCGAATTTTGCTTGGATAGCCAGTTGAAAATGAGCTTACGTTTTTCAAACTTACGGATACCCCGAACGTTCAAAGAAATCTTTTCCACATTGTACAAGGCTCTCGTGAGACCAATCCTCGAATACGCTTCCCCTGCATGGTGCCCTTACTTGGTTAAGAATATTGTTCTCTTAGAGAAAGTTCAGAGAAGAGCTTCTCGATTGGCCTTAGGTCAGCGAAGGGGAGAGATGTCATATGAAGATCGCTGTAAACTGTTACGTTGGTCGCAGTTGAGTGATAGAAGACTATATTTTTCTTTGATTGAATGCTACAAACTTGTATTCGGATTGAACAGTCTTTGTTTTCGTGATTTTTTCGAGTTCGCTTCAAAACGTACCAGGTCCAATCATAACTACAAACTACAAGTTAAATCGGCGAACTGTAATTGTTATAAATATTCATTCTTTGTTAAAATTATTCGTGAATGGAATGACCTGCCTGCCAATGTTGTTGAAGTAGGAAATTTGAGATGTTTTAAATTAGCTCTTAAATCATATATGTGTATTTCTTAGGGTTTTTCCTTTTTTATCCATTTTAGAGTCTACTTATAGATATATATTTTTGATTTTTATTTTGGAAGTTTATTCACATAGGGTCAACCTCTTAAACTTCCTTTTTAGGGTATTACTTGTATTTATTTGTTTATAATACCTTAAATAAAGTATGTATGTATGTATGTATGCGTGTATGTATGTGTGTATGTATGTATGTATGAGAGCTTCAACCCTTTCTTTCATGAATTTTGGGGAGTCATTATAAAAAATATTTTTCCTTTCAAATTAGCTAGTTAGGTTAAGCTAAGGAGAATTTAACAACTTCTGCATATGTATGACGTCGCCATGACGTCATTTCAGAATGTTGTTCCCAGACAACAACATGCAATTAGGTATTAACAAGATACCAATATGTCAATCATAAAGTAGGTAACTGTTCATCTGAAATCATTGTTTAACATGTCTAATATGAAAAAGATAACAACAACAACCACTTAATACACAAATAATGTCTCAAAACCCTGGCTTGGTGGGCTGCTGTCAATAGTATGGATATGACAATAAATACTTCTGGAACAGTGAATTTTGGTCAAAAGCAAAACAGTTACATAGCACATTGCTTTTACAATCCATGGAAGCTATCAAAACAGTTTCGTGACTTAACTAAGCAGAGGTGTACACCACATTTGCAGCACCTCAAATGTGAGTACCCAGTTTTACACAGTCGACAACGCTGCTGTTTCTCTTCATAAACAGGAAAGTGACCACATTGATCCAATCTGACATCCTCTACTGGGATTGGCACAGATGGTTATTTTCTCTTTTTGCTGGGCACAGCAACTGGTGTTGGTGAGCTTGAGGATGGCCTACCCCATTTGCGTGCAGCTTCTGTAGATGGTTTTCCAGCCTGACAAAGACTTGAAGCTATTGCTGACTGAAAACGGATCAGGGGCATGTGTTTCTTTTGTGGAACTCTTTTCTGACTCATGTGACGACGATAAAGGAGCCACCCATTCACCACAGCTACACTAATGCAGTAGAAAATGATGTGCATGTAATATTTGGTGGACCGATGGCGTATTCAGTAAATCGAGAGTAACATGTCACCTAAGTCAACGCCACCCATGTGGTTGTTATATTCGACCACCATTGCTGGTCTTTCAATATTGATGAATCTTCGCTTTTTTTTTTTGACCATCGCCTTGCCTGTGGGGCTGCATCACTTCCAATAAAGTTTGACACCATCTGAACAAGGCCATTATCAAACCATCTCAGTACTGTAACTCCTGAGTTAGCTTCAATTACAGAATCAAATGCACCACGTCCTTTCTTCTTCAGATCTTTCTCTGGCAATAACAGCTTCTCTACACCTTTTAGCCGGTCTTTCCGGATGGTCGCAACTGACCACAACCCATCTTCTTTTAGAGAATTCATGAGGGCAATTGAGGAGAAAAAATTATCAAAATAAACCTTGCAGTTGACATTCATGGGAAGTGTGCGCGTCAGACGGTTAACAACATTACCCCCCATGAGCAACTCAGGCTTGGTCTGTGCCTTGTCATTCCGGCCTGTGTAAACTTCAAAGTCGTACAGGATTCCACTGACCCCACATCGAGCCCACACTTTTATCCCCCACTTGTTGGGCTTGTTGGGTAGGTATTGCCTTAAACTTGTTCGGCATTTGGTGGGAATGATTTGTTCATCTACTGAGTGATGCTTCTCTTGGGGAATTTGCTTGCATTTCTCAAGTAATCAATCGATCACAGGGCGCACTTTATATAACTTGTCAAAATTGTTGTCAGTAGGTGGTAAATTGTTCTCATTGTCATTGCAATATAAAAACTGTTTTATTTTCTCGAAACGCAGTTTATAGACATCACAACAGCTATGCAGGGAACTCTTGTTTCTTTTGCCAAGTACATTCTGATTTGTGGAAGTTTAATTATTGACATCATTACCAGCAATCCTATATATTGCTCCATTTCATTGTGGTCAACAGCAATAGAAGTCCCTGTGGACTGGACAGAATACAAGTTGGTTTGCTCTACGATAAGATCAATGAGCTGATCATCAAACATCTTTCTGAAATACTGAAATGGTGTCATATCAACTTCTGGTGGGGGAGTAAAAGGCTCACCCTTGTAAGTGGTGTTGAACTTCACTGGTTGTCTTTTGCGCCAACGCAGACTTTGGTTGTCTTTACTTTTTTCTTTTGTGCCAGACGTTCCTGCGACATTACTTTGCACTGTATCTATTTCATCTGAATTTGCTCCACCTGCACCTTGACTAGGACCTACTTCATCTTCACTTTCTGTTTCACTGGAAGGTGAATAATCACTTCCTTCACTTTCTTCTCCTGCGAACCCTTTCAATTCATCTTCATCAGATTCACTCTCTTTATCACTTCCAACATAATTGATCTCTCTTCGGGGCATATGGCGTCTTTCATGCTGGGCCCTGGCCCTTGCACCATAAAATGAAGTTGTTGATATTGAAGCCATCGTCCTTGATGAAAAACAAACTGAAAATAAACATATTGAAAATAAAATCAAATTCCCCAGCGCCCAGATGAGTTGCACTCAGTTCAAGTAACCACAACATTCCTTAATACATAAACTTACTTGAATACATGCAAAAATCAGGCAGATAGAACCTTGGGAACTTTAGCGTTATTAGGGGATTGCGTTACCACTCGTCCCCACTAACGCCTGCTTAACCGCGACCAACATTCCTTTCCCATTGTCTCTCGCCAGACAAACTAACAAATCAGCATTGTCTGTAGGCATTCAAAACGATCGTTATAAAATTTCCCGCGAATCCGTTCTTCGCTGGCGCTGTTGAATACAATACTCTGGTGTATTTCGATAGCTGGAACACCGAAATATTATTTATTGCGAATACAAGAGGTAAGCGTGTGAGTCTGATTCTGTCATAACTTGGAAGGGTTACTATTTTGGGAAAGATGATCTCTCTCCAATGAACACAACAGTGGATCAGAAATATTTATTTCAACGCTATAAAATGCTACAACAGACTTCGCCAACTCGAAAACGCAAAGCGGAATTAATTTAGATATCATCAAAGAGGTCCACATCCGTGGTATTTACGAGCGAACAAATCGAGGGGATTGACCGCGCTGAATCATTCATTCGACAAACTTGCCACAGATTGATTTAAAACGTCCAGCGCTGCTGGGTTAAAAAGCTGGCTTGAAAATATGTTCAACTTCTCCTTTCGATAGTTCATTGGCCCTTTGATTTGAGGCGCACACACTTGAAATGATATTTTTCCGAACACCAAAATCGCTACGCAGTCGTTTAGAGTCTGAAACGTGGAAACGTTGACCCATAGGCTAGCTTTTCATTTGGCTGAACTTCAGTAATTCGTTGCTGGATTGTACGTCTTTTTGCGGAGCTGTGAGGAAAAATAAGAAAACTGAAAATCAATGAGACTGTCGAACACACTGAAGGAAAGGCTTGATAACAAACGACGTACCGTAGCCAGTTGATAAATTAAGGAGTGCATCTCTCTTCCCTTCAGTAAATAAGTTTCCCTGGTAAAATGAATTTACCAGAGAAATCTCTGACTTGGAGCAAAATCAATCGTCCCTCTCATCGCGGCGGGAGAAGCGTCGTGGGGATTTTAGTTGGTAATATCTGATTGGCAAAGCGGCGGTCAAGGTGAAGGTCGGCTTTTCGGATTTTAGTAGGTAAAATCTGATTGGCGAAGCGGCGGAAAGGAATGTTGGCATCGGTTAAGCAGACGTTAGTGGGACGAGTGGAACGCAATCCCCTAATAACGGCTGCGTATGAGACTAGAAGCTTAGTAGCTATTTACTAATCAGCTCGTGAGCTTAGTGTCGAGAGGTCGGCCTCATCTAATTAAAAGAAAAAGAGTTTGCTTATCACTATTTTACCTCCACACCGTCAATAAAGAGTTTGCAAAGTTCTGTTCTGCTGAAGGCTGCTCGATTTCCATCTTTTCTTGCTTGCACCATCTTGGGAATAAGCCTCTTCCTCATATCAACCACCTGCTAAGGTAGATCTGGGTCTATACCAAAATCCGACTGCTATCGATGTTGCGTTGGCAAGAAAAGAGGTTTTCTCGGTCTTTGAAGCGGAGACAGCGTGCTATGATGGCCCTGGGTTTTCTTGTGTTTCAATCCCTTTTACCGACGCGGTGAACTCTTTGGAACTCAATATATTTAGTGTTTTCCACATTTAACTTTTTCTCCAAGAAGGCTTTCAAGATGGCTTCAGTGTTCTCTTCCTCGTCGGTTTCTGGGATACCGTAGAAGCGAAGATTTTCACGGCGGATTTACACTTTGTAATTTAAGAGTTGTAGGCGCAAGTCATCCATCTCCTTTTTTTTACTTTTCTTCGTCATCTCGGAGTTTTTTCTTATTGGCTTCCACTTCACTATTTAAGAATTTTACGCTTGTCTGAAGCGTATTTTGTACGTCTTCCTTTAAACGGCAGAATTCACTTTGAAGGTTTGCGACCGTTTATACGGTCCACCGAGTCTTGCAATGTGTTTATTTGTGTGGTAATGCTTTCCAGTTGGGTTAGCATTGATAATATTAGATCCACTCGAATTATCTGTTTTCGGGAAAGATTTGCTGTGGAAAGCTGTGAGAGAGAACCTCTGGACAGGGTGTCAGCTATGACTTGTTGAGCTCCTTTCTTATACTTCACTACAAATGACCATCGTTGGAGTCTCATGCGCATGCATGGCTTGCAGTCGCCGTGGTGCTTTGTTGAGAGGTTTCTTGAAGATACCTCTCTAGTGGCTGCTGTTCCATTTGCACTGTGATATCTGACTTTCCATAAAGCAGACTGTCCCATTTCTCAAATGCCAAGCATATAGCAAGACATTCCTTTCAGTTTCTGTCAAAGTGTTGGGGTCGAATGCCACTGGCTGATCATTCTGTAAGAGCGCTCCACCAACGCCAACACCAGACGCATCCACCTAAAGGGTGACAGGTAATTCAGGATTGAAATAACACAAAATAGGGGTATGAGCAATGAGTTCCTTAGACTCAACAAAAGCTTTGTCATGACAGTCAGTCCACTGGAAGGGGACGTCTCTGTGGGTCAATTATCTTAAAGGCTTGACTACATCACTCAACTTTGGACAGAATCTTGCCAGGAAATTGAGCATACCCATATAACGCTGAACAGCATGTGGGTCTGCAGGTTTGGGCATTCTTGTGATTGCTTCGACCATGGATGCGGCTGGGCTAACTCCTTCAGGGCTGAGCTGGTATTCCATGAAAGTCACCTTTTGCGATTTGAACCTCCACTTGGTAGGGTTGAGCTTGAGTTTCACTTGTTACATTCGCAGCAGGAAATTGTAAAGATTCTCATCATGATCTTTCTCGGCCTCATCCTGTGTTTTTCCACATCCATAAATAACAACATCATAAGCAATGTTGCAGATACCAGCAAGGGCTTGCTGCTGTCTGGCTTGATACTCCTCGGGTCCACTTGAGACTCCGGGCAGTCGCAGCCACCTATACCTGCCAAAAGGAGTATGGAAGATTGTGGCCAAGCTTGATTCCTGATCTAGAAGTATGATGGTGAAAACAGACATTGCACCTGGAACTGAAAAACACTTCGCACCGTTCGGTTGTGGCAAAATGTCCTCGAAGCGGGGAATGGGATGCTTGGAGACTCTTAATGGTGTTTGATGGATCTAAACAAATTCTAAATAGTCATGTTACTGCACCAAGCTGTTGGTTCATACTGTCGGCACATCTTTCCTTCGCTTTCCATTTTGTCCAACTGCTCTTTGATTTTAGCATGTCTCGCTACTGGCTGCCGGTGGATGTCGTCATGGACTGGGGTAACTTTCGGGTCTAAATCAAAAGACACAGGCTTGCCAAACTGTCCCAAACCTGTATGCACATCAGGAAATGCTTTGAGAACCCACTCAAGAGTCATCTTGGCAAGGCGGGGTCCAACGTTGTTAGATGCGGAACATTAATCATGCGTGGTGCTGGTGTTCGTTCCGGAAGCTTAGGGATGTCTCTGGTGTGCGAGTTCTCAGCTGTTGGCAGTTGTACTGAGGGCTCAGGGTGGACTTTCTGGAGTGTTGGGGTACCACGAGATGTTCCAAGTAAATGGACGTCATCTGCAGAAATCTTCACCAGTCCCGGCCTCACACAGTCTGAACCAGACAGGAGGGGTGGCTTTCCTTGTATACGGGAGTCTCTCAAAACATGAAATGTGAGGAGGTTGTACCCTGCTGTGGTCTCAGCTAGTAATTCTAGTTTACCCATAAGTGTGACTTTAGAGTTGTCATAGGTGAATAAGGCTGCCTTACCGGGAGTGAGGTAGGTTGTGATCTTCTGCTCAGGAGGGATCAATGATTGGGCAAGTTTTTCTGGTAGTGTGTTACAAGTGGAGGGAGTATCTAACTGCACCCTGATTGTGTCCTTGGTCACACCCAGTTTCAAGTGGCTGAAGAATTTAGGGCCCACCACTACGCCTTGTGGATTTCGTGAAGTACTGTGGACACTTTGGGAATACTTTTCTGGTTGGATGTCCACTTCAAAGAGGTTAGTTTGATACTCCCCCCCCCCCCCCCCCCTTAACTGGCATCAAGATGGTGTGCCTTGGGTTTGGTGCTCATCAACTCAGAGGTGCTGTCAAAAGGGTGTGCTCCCATTCGACAGGTACGGGCAAAGTGCCCTTCCACAGCCCTCCTTAGAGCATCGCTTGTTTGACGCTGGGCATACGGAGCGAGGGTGTTCAGGACCTGCACAACACTGCACAACACTGACATGACCCCAGTTTTGCTCTGACTTTGTTGGTGTTTTTGACCCTTTGTAGTTACCTTGACCCCAGTTCTGCTCTGATTTTGGGAGGTACTTTGTGCCTGTGTAGTTTACTTGTTCTTTGGGGCCTTTAGCTTGCTGCATGATTGCTTAAGCCTTCTCACATTGCTCAAAGTTCTTAGCTACCTGTAACATTGTCTTAAATGAGACTATTTCTTTCGTTGTTTTATCTCTGTGGCCCTTATCTAGTAGTTTTGACATCAGTCTCTCTTTGTTGATCCCTGATATGAGTTTATCCCTGAGTAACTGGTGTTCACATTTATCACAGTACTCAAATCTTTTACCTTGTTGTTTTCCTCGTCCTTCCCAGGCTGTGACGGATTCGTGGTCTTCCTGTTTCATTTTGGCGAACTTTTTTCTTTCCGTTAGCACTCCTTCACTAGCCATGAAGTGTTCCAGCAAGTGTTTGAGTAGAACGATTGAAAGCAATTGAAAACAATTGAAATCCGTGCACAAGGTTTTCGAGTTCTTCGTTACCAGAGATGGCGGAACGGAAAGCATCCAAAGCTTTGCCTTCTGCAAGCCACTTTGGCGCAACAGGCACGCGGTCCGCTCCTTCTTCTTGTGCTTCGGCTGGAGGCTCGCTGTCGTACCATCCATTGACCTCGCACCAATCTTTGAACATCTGAATGAACTTTACACAATTTCTTCGTTGATCTCCCGTGGTCGAAAACCTCGGGAAAAAGACCGCCGCGACTCCCTGTCCAGACGAGGACGTCATCATTAGTTTTCTCTTGATTTCTGAGTTCCAGGAAGAGTGTTAAACAACTTCTGACACCATGTTGTGGTACAACAAAAGCACAACGAAATGTGAAATGGCCGCCACGTTTATTACACATCTCACAATGCATGCTGGGGCAAGCTATAACAAATACATCATGTAACACTTATATAATGTACGATCCAGAAACATAACAAAGCAAGAATCCTTTCACGTTTCATAAGACCAGTCTAATGGCATCAATAATAATACTAGCATCGACTACTTAACACTTCGTCAGAGATATTTTATTTTTTAATTTAATCAATGAGCACTATAACATATGATAAGCCTTTATTTCCAAAGAAAGGGAAACTGGCTACAATTTAAGAAAGAATGTTTCCCAGGATCTTTCTTACAAGAACTTCTACAGGTTCTTACAAGAACTTCTACGGCTTCGATGAAAGCACGGATATTTACGCATTCGTTAAGAGTTTTATGGAAGGTTAAAATCGGCTTAGACTTTGTGTGTATGTATTTTATCGACGGATTGACGATGAATGTGGTAAAACATCAATTTTACAACGACTTGAAAACAGGAACTACCGAGCGTTGGAAAACCATAAACGGTTCAAAATTTTGCTTTTGTTGAATTATTTTATTGATAGAGTGGCAATAAACGAAAATGATTTTGCGAAGACGAAACTAGAAAAGCTGTGGCACAAAATCGGCAATGAAATATGATTTTATGGCTTCGACCGATGAAATAAAAGAAAGCTAAGAAGTGAGGTCAGACTTTTCATTGATGTGTCTGAGGTTAGTTGTAAATTTGTTGAATGATTATCATGGACGAAATATCCAATATTACCTTACCTAAAAACTTAATAAAAAACAATCAAGAACAGGCGGCGTGACGTAGTGTTACATACACACGGTCGTGCATAGATAGAGAAATATAGTGTGGTTGTTCAATAAGAGTTATATAAGGCAAGCATGTGAGTAATATATGTTATATATTTCAGATATTGGTATTATTCTTTTTACGTGAAACCTGATAGCCGTAAAATTTAACTTTGGCGGATTTATTGGTTTTCAGTTTATAGCTGCCACCGGAACATCGACTTATATAAAGCCATATTTTATCAAATTAAAGTTTTTTGGCCAATATATGGTGAAAATATTATATCGATGCGAGTTGGGAAATCCTGCTGAACGGCGAAATTACGTTTTTGGCCAATACCAGGTGCCTGTGATTAAAGTTATTTTAATCCATAGATTGTAATCATTCGCTATATTTTCTGAGTACGAAGAGCCGCTACACTAAGATTTTGAAAAAGAAATAAATAAAATCAATTTATCTTCCCAGAATGTCTACCATATTGCTATTGTTATTTGTCGCGGTTGGTGCACAATAGTAAAAAGCAAATGAAAAGCTTGAATGATAGTCTTATAAAATTATTTTCAGAAGACAACCCATAACAGTAGCCGCTGACTGCTTATAATGAACTGCATTCTGTATGGGGTTAAGAGACTTTTAATTAAAAATATAATTACGTACTATTCGCAGCACTGTCAAATACAATGTTATTTTAGATTAGCCAGAGTGACTTTTTGATGAAGACAAGACCAATTTGCAGCTGAATTAGTTACGACGGAGGGAAAAGATAATATTCTTGACTTCATCACGAAAAAGTATTTCATTCGTGATATAAAACATAACGTTTTACGTAACTCCTATACTTCTGTGTTGATGCTAAGTAACCTCGTTCCATGTTCGTGAATGAAGTATAAATTTATTTAAAATAGGATTGTGAAGTACTTACCTTCAAGCAAAGAAAGTATTTTGAACGATATTACTACTGCTGCTATCGAATTCATCAAGTATATGTTGAAGTGCTTAAAAACGTTGTCACTCTTGCCTGAATTACCCTGGTTTCTTACAATTAATAAATAGCGGAGTTTTCCTGACGATTCTAACCTGATACTCTAGTAACATTAAATATAAATATCACCATTAAATATGCATATCGATGTTGTTAAGGGTTTAATTGTTTCCTTGGTGTCTTGCTTACGTTATGTTTACATCACATAATAATGATGTCCCGTTCCACGCGACATGGTACGTTAAGCTGGTTTCCAAGCAACACTCTTAAAGAGAAATGCATTTGTTTAGGCCATTGCATAATTTCGATGATTTAACAGTTTTTCTGTGCATTGTTTGGTTCTTTTATTATAAAGCTCTTCTTGATTGTTAAAGTTTCCCTGTAACCAACTTGATTGTTCTTGAAAGCCAAATTGTTTTACCTTTACAAAAATTTTTTTTGTTAACTTCCCACAAGCATGGTCGCCATTGTCTTTGTTATTTGAACATCACAGGACTGAGTGAATGCGCATTATTATCACTATACGCGGCCAAATTGAAATTCGGCCTCGTCAAAACACACGCTCTGCGGCCGCAACGGCCCTGAAGCTGATTGGTTCACGCGATGAATTTAAAACAATCAGATTACATTCAGACTGTTTGACGCGGGAAAACCATCGAGGTGCGTACGAGCGAACAGCAAGCTTCACACAAAACGAATAGTTTTCAGAGAGAAAAATTGGTCTACTTGTTATATCTAAATGGTAAGAATGCAGACAAAACATTCGGATTTTTAATAACACTTGAAGATAGGCTAGAGGCAAAAGCACAGTCCACAAGAAACAAAGAGAGCAACTTCTTGTCGCCTTTCGTTCACTTGATTCCTACGGTCGATCAAAATTGGCTCGGCTGAAGTACTGCGGGAATTTTACACCGACGATCAACTGTAAAATGTAAGTTCGTTAAATATTATGATCATCCATGAGTTCCTAATTCATTGGCGATTATTTTTAGAGACATCGTACCTATATCCGCTAAGTTCTGCATCTGTTCAAAACATATTGGTCCGGCTTTTACAGTCATAACATTTTCAGCCCGAAGTAAGTTCTTACTTGTATTCTTGAAAACTTTACTAAATTTGTTAGTTATCACGATATTATGTGGCCTTCTATATTGATAATAATTATAATAAAATGAATTTTATCGGGAATATTGTTTATTTGCGCGAGGGTGCAAATAAACAATATTCCATCAAAAAGTCATGTTGTTATTACCACCACCGCCTCCCCACCACCCCCCTTTCCCCGCCCTTTGGTCTAACGCATTCTCCTTATCGTTGATTACTACTAGTTTTAAGATATCTTTGTGGGCAGTGCCTACAGCTTTAAGTCTTAGTGTGTTTGTGGGTGGCTGTTAAGATAAGTGTGTTTCACCCACTTTTCTCAAGTTCGCGGGAAATCAGCAAAAATTTCGCGGCACCGAAAAAATAACGTAGATGTACATTTTGGCGTTATTTTCAACTAACTTTATGAAGCGACGTATCGGTCCATCAACCATATCATGCAAAATGGACTATTAAGGTCACGGTATACAGATTACTCATCAGTATGCATTTATACTTTAGAAAATTCCTCTTGCATCTTTGTAATGAAATTAACTTTTCCTTTACCTGTCTTATATTTAAAAAATGAACTTAAGCTGATAGAAACGTCTAGATTTATGCAAACCAGGGTAATTCGCAACGAAATGGAAAATTAATTCATAATGAAAAAATCATGACATGTTTAGAAAACTTACGTTGCGTCAGTTCTATTTCTCTTCATTTTTTGTGTTAAGAGGCATGATCACATAAATTGTAACCTATTGTTGTTTTGTTCCTGCATTAAGATTATCCAAATTGCAATGATTATAAGTTGCGCATTAATCCGTTCACTCGTGTTTGCGCGACAAGCTTTCGGAAGCGTAAAAACAAGCAGTTTTGTGTCCAAGAATTCACCTCGGATAGACAATTTAATGATACGGCAGGGAAGTAAACTGGGTGTATTGAAGTTTGTCATGTCTGACTTCGGATTTTTAAATAAGCTTTTGAAGAGAAGATTGAAGACTTTGAATTCCAACTGTGACAGGGTCACTAGACATGTAATTTTATTATTTTCGTTTTTCTGAACTTGCTAAAATAATTTTGCTTCGCTTCATTATTTTGTGTTCAGGAATTTTCCGGTTTTAGTGTAGGTAAATTTACTCAGTGCTTAGGTATGTTTCCTTGGGTGCATTCAACCCACACATAGGTGCTAAAATGCATTAGCGGAACCAGAATTTTGTGGTTACCTTTCGGCAAATTATTTTAATCGCTAAAATTAAGTTTATCACGTAAGATAATCAAATTATGCAAAGGAAATCCTTTACCGCGTGTTTTAAGTCGGAAAGAGTGGTTAAGGTTGGGTAGCACACCCATTTCAAATATTATTGGTATGTGTCAAAACCGTGATCACAGCGATATAAATCGAGGAAAACTTTAGCTTTGAGTTCAGTTGAGTTTTGTGAGCCGAAAGAACGAAAGAACAAGAGCTGCTGGAGAAGAGGAAGATCGAACTTGCGATTGGCAAGGTAGGATTAATTGCTTTGTTTACCACAAGTGCTAAGCCTCTCGACCTTGTTAATTGTTGGATAATTGTAGTCTTTTAAGCGTATCATTTATGCATGATTTAGTTTATGTTTCGCTATAATTTAGCTATTTCATTTTTCGCTAGAATTAGGCTTATTCGTTCTATTATTTTACCAGATTTCTTATTTGCTTTCATCGCGAATATTCGGGAACATTCTTATCTCGTTTATCTTGTAAGTTAATTATTTGTAAACCCGTATTTTCACACAACAACGCACGTTTTGTAGTAAATTCAATCTGCTTTATTGTAGTAACTTAGATTCTGTTTTACAACTGTTAGTTACAAAACTGTTTTCCTAGTCTTTCGTCTGATATTAGTTCGAGTTCATGTAGCTTTTCGTAGCTTTTAGCCTTTTGACTCGCCGAGTCATGCGGTCGTGTCATATTTCAGGTCAAGATTATTCGTTCGCCAAATTTAACTTTTCCTTTCATCTTATTGTTTCAAAACTGTTCAAACCTTTTCTCCTTAACTTGAGAATCCGTCCTTCACTCATGTCATTGCCATAGAGTACTGTTTTGTTGTAGAATTTACACATTCTTCAAGACTTAATTTTTATCATGTTACACGATCTACTTGTGTAAACCGTGTCGATATCTACGTCATGTAATTTTCCTATTGTTTCCTAGTTTAAGCTTATTGTATTACGTCACTTCCGTCCGAGACAGTTGTTTTTATTTTGTTTATATTTTTTCTAGTTCTGTTATTTTCAATATTATATTGTATTTCTGTTTAGTTACTTTCGCAGCATATCTCTAAGATTATTTTGTATCCTTTCAATTATTTAAATAGGCTTAGTCTATTAGTCGTTCCCGTTTATTCTTCCGTTTATCGCTGTATAATTCGCTTGTACTATTTCGCTGATGAGATTGGGCTGTCAATAAATTGCATTGAACATCCTTGAATCCTATTCGTTCCTGCTCGCTGCCGCTGCATCCTGTTACATTTTTGGTGTCAGAAGTGGGATTCAAGTGTTAAGTTCTAGTGCATTTTATTGAGCGAAATAATAAACGGGAACGAACTAAGATGACTACCTCAGAGGAACAACTGGCTATCCTGACCACGAGGCTGAAGGACCTGGAGACGCAGCTTGGACAGCTAGCCGATGGTACACCACCTTCCGCTCCTGGGGCCAGTACGTCAAGTACCACACCAAACATCCGGGTGTCCGTACCACGTGAGAAGCGGTTCGGAAAGTACGGGGGCACCAGAGATGACCGAGTGCTGGAAGATTGGATTTCCGACGCACAGCGAGCTGTGAGGGGCCAGTCAGATGGTGAGGCCGTGGATACCCTGATCTTCCACCTGGAAGGTGTAGCCAAGGAGGAGGTGAAGCTCAGGCCGACATCCCAGTGGTCCTCGCCCTCTGGAGTTTTCAAAATCTTGAGTGAGGCCTTTAGTGAACAACTTACTGAGACGCAGGCCAGACGGAAGTTCTTCGCCAGGCGCCAGGGAGACCGTGAGTCTGTCCAGGACTTTTCTCATGCCCTGATGGTCCTACTATCCCGGGTGGAGCGACTCAGCGGAGAACCAGTGGCCAACAAGCATGTGCTGATGAAAGAGCAGTTCGTAGAGAATCTGAGGGATCCCACCCTGCGCCGTGACATCAAGCGTTGGGCAAGAGACCACCCTGATGCCACCTTTCAAGATACCCGCTTGGAAGTACACCGGTACATGGAAGAAGATCCGACCCCCAGGCGGACAGCAACGGCCAGAGAAACTGTGGTAGAAGACGACGATGTGCTGTGTGGTGAGGTTGGTGGTCAGACCAAGCACCATAAAGTCCTGACGGACCTCATCTCCGGGCAGAGAGTCATGGCAGAGGAAATGCAGAAACAGCAGAAGGTCCTCATGTCCCACATCGACCAGCAGAGGGAGATGCTTAACCGGCAACAAGAGACCCTCAACCAGCTGCTGGCCGGTTTGGTATCAAGACCCAGACCCAACTCCTGTTTCCGGTGTGGCAAAGATGGCCACTTCATCCGTGACTGTCCGAAGCCACCGCCAGTCAGCCATCGAGGGGGCTCGAAACAAGCCCCGAAGCCGTCGGGAAACGAGAAGACTCCATCGCAGTGAGCCAGGCGGTGGAGGAGACAAACAGTGGCTCACCCCTTGCAAGGATAGTTGGAGGAACGCCAGCTATCACAGCGAAGTTAGCAGGCGTAGAAGTTGAGTGCCTGCTGGACACCGGTTCAATGGTAACCCTGGTATCGGAAGCCTTCTTTAAACAGAAACTTGAGTCCGTATGCGGTGGAGTTAAAGGTGGAAGCCAGATGCTTACCCTCCGAGGAGCCAATGGACTTGAGATCCCATACCTGGGCTACCTTGAACTGGACGTGTGCGTGGAGGGGGTGACGATCCCAAAGTGCGGAGTGCTTGTCCTCAAAGACACAGCAGCCACTGGACCACAGAGAAGGAGGAAACCAGGAGTCCTGGGGACGAACGTACTTGCACAGATCCCGAAGTTTGCAGAGCTGCTGAAGTTGAAAGGGAGTGCAGGTACCTCGTCGACACAGAACCAGAAACCGAGCAAGCAGGGGCTGGTCAAGGTTGCTGGTTCCCGTGCTGTATGGGCCCCACCACACTCAGTAATGAACGTTGATGTCACTGGCCCGGCCTGTGGTGCAAACGCTGTGGTGGAACCCCTCAGTACCCCCCTCAAAGGAGGACTCCAGGTCGCAACTACGCTGACAGATGCATCCAAGTCATGTTATGCAGTCCAGCTGATCAACCCCACCAGTAAAGGGGTCAGCCTGATGCCAAGAACCTGCCTTGGTTTGGTCCAGTCGGCAGAAGTGATTACGAGAGAGCAGTTGGCGTTTACCGTGGAAAGTAACGAGGTAGTGGTGTCTTTTGGACTTGATGTAGACTGCCAGGAGGTATCCTCACAGATCCCTAGCAAGACTGCACACCAACAGAATACCAAAACGCTACCAGAAGGAGTGCTGCTGGATGACTTTCCCGGTACGGCCGCAGAGAAGAGAGAGGCGGAGAGAATTTTCAAAGAGTATGCTGATGTGTTTACCAGAGAAGGAGAGGAGCTTGGCCTCACAACCACCATGCACCACAGAATCCACACAGAGGATGCTGTCCCAGTCAACCAGCGACACAGGCGGATCCCACCAAACCAGTTTGAAGAGGTGAAGGAGCATTTACAGGACCTGCTGAAGAAGGGTGTCATCCGACCCAGCCAGAGCGACTATGCGTCACCAATTGTACTCGTCCGTAAGAAGTCTGGAGCCCTCCGCATGTGCGTGGACTATCGCCAACTTAATGCGAAGACCAGGAAGGATGCCTACCCGCTACCAAGGATAGACGAGTCTCTAGATGCACTAGGCGGGGCGCAGTTCTTCTCAGCAATTGACCTGGCGTCAGCTTACAATCAAGTGGAGGTGCACCCAGACGACCGACACAAGACGGCATTTACCACACCCATGGGCCTGTTCGAGTACAACCGAATGCCATTCGGATTGTGCAATGCGCCTGCGCTGTTCCAGAGGATTATGCAGACCATCTTCCGCGAGGATTTGCTGCAGATTCTCCTTGTGTACTTAGACGACATCATTGTCTACAGCAGCAGTATTGCAGACCACCTCAACCGGCTAGAGAGAGTGTTCCAGAAACTAAGGGAGCATGGGCTCAAGGTGGAGGCAGCGAAATGTCAGTTCTTCCAGAGACGCGTAAAGTACCTTGGCCATGTGGTGTCAGCAGAGGGCGTAGCAACTGATCCAGCCAAGACCGAGGCGGTGGCAAGTTGGCCTACCCCGAAGACGCTCAAGGACCTAAGGTCGTTCTTGGGGTTTGCGTCCTACTACCGGCGGTTCGTCCCAGGCTTCGCGCAGACAGCAGCACCCCTCCACCAGCTTACAGCAGAAATCTCCGAGAAGGGGAAGAAGAAGACAAGCACCATCCCAAGTGACCGCTGGGGAGGGGAGTGCCAAAAAGCATTTGATGCTTTACGCGCTGCCCTCACGACTGCACCAGTACTAGCCTATCCAGACTACACGAAGCCGTTCATGGTAGAGACCGATGCGTCAGACAAGGGATTAGGAGCTGTGCTATCGCAGAAACAAGATGGCAAGCTCCGAGTCATTGCCTACGCCAGCCGAGGACTACGTGGAGCTGAGCGAAACATGCAGAATTACTCGTCTATGAAGCTGGAGCTGTTAGCACTGAAGTGGGCTGTTGCGGAGAAGTTTAGAGAGTACCTGCTGGGAGCTGAGTTCATTGTATACACCGACAACAATCCATTGACATACTTGCAGTCCAAAAGCAAACTCAAAGCAGTCGAGCAGCGCTGGGCAGCCGAGCTGGCGAGTTTCAACTTCAGGATAGAGTATAGAGCAGGGAAGCACAATGCCAATGCTGATGCTCTGAGCCGAATCCAATGGCCGAACGCTGGTGGGTGCACCAACGAGGAGATAGAAGATGCTAGGATGGACGCTAGATTGACTGCTGAAGTACTGGCTGGCGTTGTCGGCACAAGTACAGTACCAGAAGCTGTGCGGCTGAGACTGTTGGGGGACGCTATACACATTGGAGAGCTAGGCGTGACAACACCAGCCGATGAGCGAGCCGAACAAGCAACCTCCCTTCCATCCATCCCAAGAGAGCAGATTGCGGCACTGCAACTGAGGGACCCGGCAATAGCGAGACTGAGGCATTACCTGACCCTGAGCAGAAAGCCAAACCGTGAGGAGCGTAAGCAAGAGACACGGGAAGCTCTACAACTGGTGAGCCACTTGTACAACATCACAGAGAAGAATGGTGTGCTGTACAGGACTGTACGTGACAATGATGGCCAGCCAAGACAGTTCCTGGTTGTCCCAAGTGCCATGCGCAGTGAAGTGCTGAAGGCGGCTCACAATGACTTTGGACACCAAGGACCAGAGCGAACAGAGCAAGTTGTGCGGCAGCGTTGCTGGTGGCCTGGGCTGAATGCAGAGGTGAAACGCTGGATCTCCGAGTGTGAGCGATGTGTGGTAGCGAAAGGTCCTTACTTCAAAGCAAGAACCCCCATGGGCAGCATCATCGCGACAAAGCCACTCGAAGTCCTTGCCATGGATTTCACTCAGCTGGAACCAGCATCTGATGGTCGTGAGAATGTGCTAGTACTAACTGATGTCTTTACCAAGTTCACCGTGGCGATACCTACTAGGGATCAAAAGGCAGTGACTGTGGCCAAGGCTCTCATCCGCGAGTGGTTCATGGTGTACGGAGTACCCCAGAGGCTTCACTCAGACCAAGGCAGATCCTTCGAGGCTGAAGTTATCAAAGAACTCTGCCTGGTCTATAGCATCAAGAAGTCTCGGACGACTCCGTACCACCCCGAGGGAAACGGCCAGTGTGAGAGATTTAATCGCACACTGCATGAGCTGCTGAGAACCCTTCCCGCTGAGAAAAAGAGGAGGTGGCCCGAGCACCTGAAGGAGCTCTGCTATGCATACAACGCGACGCCCCACTCCTCGACTGGCTATTCGCCATTTTACCTGATGTTTGGGAGAGATCCCCGGCTGCCGATCGATCGACTAGTAGAGATGGAAGAGACCGCAGCTCACCAACCCACTACTTGGATCACTAAGCATCAGACAGAGCTAAGAGAGGCCCATCAAAGAGCAGCAGCAAAGCTA
The DNA here is from genome assembly GCA_947652115.1 of Blastomussa wellsi. NCBI lineage: Eukaryota > Metazoa > Cnidaria > Anthozoa > Scleractinia > Plerogyridae > Blastomussa > Blastomussa wellsi. The sequence goes on along the minus strand of OX393566.1, from coordinate 19,412,387 downwards.
GAAAAAGAGGCTGACACACGTAAGCAAAGATTTGACCAGCGAAGGGGAACTAAGTCGCCGTCAATCGATGCTGGTCACCGCGTGTTGGTCAGAGATCGGACCGTACGAGGGAGAAATAAGATTCAGGACCGTTGGAGTAGCCGAGTTCACAAAGTGGTAGAACAACTAGACAATGGTGCCTACGTAATCGAACCAGCAGACAGGCATGGCAATACCAGAATTGTCAATCGGGCAGAACTGCAAGTTTGTCCCCCATTGGTATTACAGAGGAACCCTGGAGTAGTGAGGAGACAGAGAATACCCAGAGCACCACAGCAAGGAGATTCTTCTGATGACGGCAGCCGTGCTGAGATTGCCATCGACATTGTACCACCACCACGTGCTGTCCCAGAACCTGAGGTTGATGTCCCAGACAGTGAAACTGATGGAAGTATCGCAGACGACTCAGGAACTGATGATGAACTGCCTGTGAGGCCTGTTAGGCGCTCAACTAGATCTACTGCTGGACACCATAGTAATAGATACAATTTACCTATGTCTGTCCTTAGGAAATAGATATTGCAACATGTGCATTTAGTGTTAGTATTTAGCTCGCAAGGGTTATGACGAGCAAAAGGAGGGGAGAGTGTGACAGGATCACTAGACATGTAATTTTATTATTTTCGTTTTTCTGAACTTGCTAAAATAATTTTGCTTCGCTTCATTATTTTGTGTTCAGGAATTTTCCGGTTTTAGTGTAGGTAAATTTACTCAGTGCTTAGGTATGTTTCCTTGGGTGCATTCAACCCACACATAGGTGCTAAAATGCATTAGCGGAACCAGAATTTTGTGGTTACCTTTCGGCAAATTATTTTAATCGCTAAAATTAAGTTTATCACGTAAGATAATCAAATTATGCAAAGGAAATCCTTTACCGCGTGTTTTAAGTCGGAAAGAGTGGTTAAGGTTGGGTAGCACACCCATTTCAAATATTATTGGTATGTGTCAAAACCGTGATCACAGCGATATAAATCGAGGAAAACTTTAGCTTTGAGTTCAGTTGAGTTTTGTGAGCCGAAAGAACGAAAGAACAAGAGCTGCTGGAGAAGAGGAAGATCGAACTTGCGATTGGCAAGGTAGGATTAATTGCTTTGTTTACCACAAGTGCTAAGCCTCTCGACCTTGTTAATTGTTGCATTGGATAATTGTAGTCTTTTAAGCGTATCATTTATGCATGATTTAGTTTATGTTTCGCTATAATTTAGCTATTTCATTTTTCGCTAGAATTAGGCTTATTCGTTCTATTATTTTACCAGATTTCTTATTTGCTTTCATCGCGAATATTCGGGAACATTCTTATCTCGTTTATCTTGTAAGTTAATTATTTGTAAACCCGTATTTTCACACAACAACGCACGTTTTGTAGTAAATTCAATCTGCTTTATTGTAGTAACTTAGATTCTGTTTTACAACTGTTAGTTACAAAACTGTTTTCCTAGTCTTTCGTCTGATATTAGTTCGAGTTCATGTAGCTTTTCGTAGCTTTTAGCCTTTTGACTCGCCGAGTCATGCGGTCGTGTCATATTTCAGGTCAAGATTATTCGTTCGCCAAATTTAACTTTTCCTTTCATCTTATTGTTTCAAAACTGTTCAAACCTTTTCTCCTTAACTTGAGAATCCGTCCTTCACTCATGTCATTGCCATAGAGTACTGTTTTGTTGTAGAATTTACACATTCTTCAAGACTTAATTTTTATCATGTTACACGATCTACTTGTGTAAACCGTGTCGATATCTACGTCATGTAATTTTCCTATTGTTTCCTAGTTTAAGCTTATTGTATTACGTCACTTCCGTCCGAGACAGTTGTTTTTATTTTGTTTATATTTTTTCTAGTTCTGTTATTTTCAATATTATATTGTATTTCTGTTTAGTTACTTTCGCAGCATATCTCTAAGATTATTTTGTATCCTTTCAATTATTTAAATAGGCTTAGTCTATTAGTCGTTCCCGTTTATTCTTCCGTTTATCGCTGTATAATTCGCTTGTACTATTTCGCTGATGAGATTGGGCTGTCAATAAATTGCATTGAACATCCTTGAATCCTATTCGTTCCTGCTCGCTGCCGCTGCATCCTGTTACACAACATTGAAATTAAAAAAATCGAGGATACATATGACACAAAAGAGGTTCCGACTGATCAGGAAGCGGTGAAATTGAGTTTTTCTGTGTTCTTATCGAGTTGAAAACCTGGACACAAAACCACGTTTTTAAATAAATTAGCTTCAGTGGCTTATAGCATTAACGCACGGCTCGATCCATGCAATCAAGCACAATATTTATGCATTATTTCCGTCATTCGCTAGTATGTCTACAAAGTTTTGACAGAATCTGATTTCGATTCATGACAGAGGGTTTTCAAAAGTGGCACAAATATTTTATAAATAGATTCATGCATGGTCAATGTGTATACCGCGACCTTGAAATATTTATAAGATTTTTTAATTCCTGTATAGTTTACTTGCAGTACAATATCGTTTGAGATATTGGTATAATATTTTTTTCGTGAAATCTGATACCCGTAAAATTCGAGAGTTTTTGCTGAATGATTTCTTTTATGCTTATAACTGTCATTGTTTTTTTTTTAGGGTAAAAACCCTTGTTTTTTTTTTATTTATTAAGATTTTTTAACAAAGACTACAGTTTCAATTACTTACAACAAATTACATGACTGCTAACAACTTACAAGTTACTACTTACAACTTACTTATCAAGCAACACTTACAATACTTATCATTACAATGCCTATTTACATTTTATAATACAATACAATACAATACACTAGAAATAAATACATAAAAAAATAAATAAAAAGAAAAGAAATAAATAAATAAAAAAAAATCACCTCCAAACAGTTGCCCTTACAGGTTTTTGTTTACCTGTCACAAAAGGGAAAGTGACACAAAATACATTTAGAAAAACTTCAAACTAAGATAAAACAAGGGGAAGCAGAGGCTCCCACTTCGTGTAATGATAGTTAAGATTATTTCTCTCTCTCGCAATGAAGTGTTCTAATTTGTAGGTACTCTTGATTCTCTCTAGTAGCAGTCTTGGAGATAAGAACCTATCATTTAATTTAAAGAGATAAAGGAGGTATTTGCCTTCAAGGATGATATAGTTAATTAAGTGGTTGTAAATTTCTTTATTATTGAGTCCGAAAATAACATCTGTGATTTTAAAGTCCTTAGAGATCTTTAGTTGGTCTCTGAACAAATTAACTACTTCTTTCCAGTACGTATTTACGTGCGAGCAGTAGAAAAAGAAGTGTTCTAGAGTTTCTATTTCCGTTTTACATAAGTAGCATAATGGAGAGTCAGCTTTTTTGAACTTGTGAAGCATGTTGTTTGTGTAGAGAATCCTATTTAATATTTTGTATTGGAATTCACGCAATTTAGTACTCAACGTTACCTTTAGTGGTAATAGAAAGATGTCTTTCCAATTTAACTGAAAGGACTCGGTATTGAAGAGATCTTCGTATTTCTTCAAGGCGGTAGGTGCATTTGCTACATTAGAGATTAGGCTGCCATACAGAGATTTTGATCGCATTTTCTCTACATTGATTTCTTCATTGTTTATGTAAATAAAAAAGGTGGTTAAGTTTAATTGGTGTGAGTGAAGAGGTATAAGGCGTCGGTTTGTGTTTAAGATATTTCTCCATTTTAATGGAAGCGCCTTGATATACTGAATAGTAAGAAAGAGTCGGTGGGTGAAAGAGCCGATCTCAAAGGTTCCCCTCCCATCACCAACTCCCCTGTATTGTCATAGAGGTCGCCAACTCTGTATAAGCCATGTCCCAATATTTTGGAGCTGAATACGGATTTTCCTCCGATGCAGATAAATTTGTTATTCCATATGACTTCATTGGTAACTTCTTCAAGTGAGGAAGGATCTGTTTTATTCAGAGAGGACCATAAAATAAGACATTCCTTGTAAAAATTGGGAACAGGTATGGACAGTTTCCCGAAATCAAAATTACAGTGAAACAAAAATTTTCCTCCTATGTTTTTGAGATACGAATCTAAGAAAAATTTCCAGCCAGCACTGTAGGGATCTAAATATCTTTTAATACACATTATTCTTTGTGTAGAGATCATTAACTCTATATCAGGCATATTAAGTCCCCCTTTCTCAATTGGATTTATCATTGCCGTTCGTTTTATTTTGTCTTTACCTTTCCAAACAAAAGAGTAGAGGAGTGAATTGAGGTTTTTAATGAAATCTTTCTTACAAGAGACCAAAGCTGCGCGGTATAGGATTTTTGGGATAACAAACGATTTAATTACTTGTATTCTGCCAATTAGTGTTAGGCTTCTCCAACTCCAACCCGACAAGTATTCTTTGATGGATTTTTCGATAGATTCAAAATTTTTTTTTCAAAAAGCACATGATCATTTGTAAAGTAAACACCTAGGATTTTAACAAAATTGTTAATCTCTTCCACCCCAAATTCGTGAGGGTGTAACACTATGCTACCTAATGGCAGAATTTCAGTTTTTTCTTGGTTCATTTTCAAACCAGCGTATCTGCCAAATTGGTCTACGCTGTTCATCAGGAAAAAGAAAGAGGGCTTGTCACTAACAAGCGTTGTCATGTCGTCCGCAAAAATTATTAACTTCAGTTCTTTTCCATCGACGGTAATGCCCTTTATCTGATTGTTGTTGCGTATGTGATTTGCCAAGATCTCAAGAGCGATAATAAAAAGGAACGGAGAGAGTGGATCTCCTTGGCGAACACCTCGCTTAAGTTGGAAAAAAACCGTTATTCATAACACAACTCGATGCATTATTGTAAAAAGATTTCCCAAAACCAAAGGTTTCCAAAGATTTAAAAAGAAAGTTCCAGTTAAGTGAATCAAAAGCTTTTTCAAAGTCAATAGCAGTCAAGATACCTCTATAGCGTTTTAATCTTGTAAAGTCAATTACATCATTAATAGTGCGAACGGCGTCAAAAATAGTTCGACACTTTACGAATGCGTTTTGATCAAAGTGAATAATGTGGGGGAGCACTTTCTCCAATCTTTTAGCAATCGCCTTTGAACCAATCTTCGCATCTACGTTGACTAAGGAAATTGGCCTCCAGTTCTTAATCAGCCTCCTATCTCGGTTTTTCTTTTCTATAAGAGTTATCACAGCTTCTTTTTGAGAAGTAGAGAGTTCGCCATGATGATAGGAGAAATTTAGGGAATCGACCAAGTTCCTCCCGATTTCGGGCCAGAATGCTTTATAAAATTCCACAGACAGACCGTCGTTTCCTGGGGATTTGTTATTTTTGAACGAAGAAAGTACATTAAAACATTCTGCATGCGTTAGTTCGCCTTCACACGTGTCGCGCATTTCCAGCGGTAGTTTAGGAATGTGGGCGGAGTTTAGGAAAGGGCAAGACGATTGGTCAATAGTGCCATCTGTTTTTTCAGCATAGAGATTTGCATAAAAAGAATAGATTTCCTTCGCAATTTTGTCAGGATTAGTGGTTTCTTTTCCATCTGACTGAAGAAGCTTTCTTACAGAGCTCTTTTTCTTCTTATTATTTTCAAGGTTTAAAAAATACTTGGTGTTTCTTTCACCTTTTTCGTACCACGTGGCACGTGAACGGATTATTGAGCCATTGTTATGTAACTGTATTCTCTTTCATATTCTACTTTCAGCCTTTCTAAATTATCTAAATTCTCTCTAGTTGGGGACGCAGCTACCGCTTCTTCGCATGCCTTTAATTTGGTCTCAGTTAATTTCATGTTGTCTTTTCTCAGGCGCGCTTTTTGTTTACTATATAACTGTCATTGTATTTACTGCACGTTTGGTTTCTTTTTTTCCATTTTAGGGGTGGGTGTATGCTAAAACCTTTCAGGCGTCAAGTCTTTCTGGGTATCCCCTTTGCAGGACTCCACTTTTGTAGATATGCAGGCATGCTATCGATTACCCTAAAATTTCATACCGATCCGAGTTTATTAAGCCAGGTAAACGACCTGAAAATATCTGCATTGTTATGGTGCGTAGAGACACCTTGAGGTCATTCCCCTGTATTGCATTGCGCATCCTTACTGCGTACGACTTATTGCGTCATTAGCGCGCGCACATGGCGGCGTTTTGTTTACGATTTTGCTCGTGAAAGAGATAAATCGTCGTTTTCTCGTAACCGAGTGTGGTGACCTATATTTTTTTAGTCTTTTTCTGAGACTAGCAATCACCTTCTTCCTATAACAGGAATATAAACAAATTCCCATTGCAGAAAAATAAATAATCGACGGAAACGTGAACTTATTCAATGGATATTGTGGCCTCGAGATCACTGAATGCTAGTAACAAATTGAATCAAGGTCGACTGGAAATGCGTGCTTTCATAATGAAACACATTAAATTGTTCCTTGAAGGCGATACAGTATATCTATAGCTATATCTTTTGTTTTACTTTCTCTGAGCTAGTCAAATAAAAACGTTTCTGAAGCCGATATTTTAACGAATTATGGGGTATTTTCAAGGAGCTTCAAAGCGCTCCTGCTCCTAAACGAATATGGGGACCCCTCTTTTTCATTATAAAATTTCAGTTCCCTTACGATGAACAACCAATAGGCAAAGTTTGAACGACAATCTATTGTCAGTTCTATTTCGGGGGAATGGCCTTAAGTTAACAGTCAGCAAAATAAGAGTTGCGTTAAAGCTCTCAAACTTAGCGACTTTGATACGCAGTCGAACTCATTTGAGTAATTGAATTAAGTTCGATCGCCAAAAGTTCGAAGGCGAAATTATACTTTAGGCACTGAACACCAGATGCCCGTAGATTATCATAATTCGTGATATTAAATATTTTTCTGAATACAAATGGCCACAAAACTAATAAAATAAACGTTTTCTTGTTACGAAATCTAATTTATAGCAACGCCAGGAAAGAGTTACGAAGTCTAATTTTAAAAATAAATAAAATTAATTAGTGTTCCCAGTGAATGTCTCCCGTATTGTTGATGTTGTTTGTCGCGGTTTGTGGACACTCTCATAGTCAGGCTAAATTAATTTCAGAAGATGCCAATTAGAAGCTTACTACATTTTTAATAACCCTGTAGGGGTTAAAGAAACATTAACTTGAAAACATAATTATCATACAGTTATTCGCAGCACTGCTAATTACAAAATTATTTTAGGTAAGAGAAAATGACTTTAATGTAGTCAACACAAATTGGCTGTGGAATAAATAAAGAAGAAAGAAAAGCTTATGATTCTTGACTTCATCACGAACAAGTATATAGCTCGTGATGAAAAAAATATAATTTTTAACTTTCGGTTTACTTAACTATTATATTTTTGTCCATTTTTGTGTTGACGCTAAAATCCTGGCCCCTTCTTCGTGAATGAAATATAAATTTATTTAAAGCAGGAACGCGGTCTGTACGGTTTAACATACTTACCTTCAAATAAAAAGAGTATTTTGACGCACATCAGTGCTGCTGCGATCGAATTCATCAGGAATTTGTAGAAGGACTTTGGAAATAACTCTAGCTCTATTACTTGAATTAACCTTGTTCCTCACAATCAATAAATAGCGGGGTTTGCCTGATAATTCTAACTCAATCCTCTGGTGGCATTAAATATGAGGATATCAGAGATTTTGCTTACGTCAAGCTTACAAAAAATGATTACCCGTTCCACGCCATAGGACAAATGACAAGACAAGTTAACATGGTCTCTAAGCAACTCGCTTAAAGACAAATATTTAGCTACCGTGTAACATGGTAATTTTGCGAGTTCTAATTTTTGCGGATTTTGCAGATTGACATCGATCCACAAAACTTAGTTTCCACAGAATAAAAAACCACAAAATAAAACGCCACCAACATTAACTCTACGAATAATGATCTGTTCATGCGCATTGGCGTCCAAATGTGATTTTTGCTACGAATAATGATGTACTTATGCGTAGTTGTGTCCAATTCCGAGAAAAATAGCAGCTTGTTTTCCACAGTTAACGTTGTGAGAGAACTCGCCTAGTAGACTCGAAAAAACAGAAGAAATACAAAGAAGGAAACAAAAATATTACCATTCGGCATTGTCTGAAAGAAGGAGCATTGGGTAAAGACTAGCTCGTATTATTGAATGTGAAGTTGTGGTTTTGTCTGTATGTATTACTTCATGCAGTAAGCATGAAGTAATACATACAGAAAGCATGCGGTCGAGAGTTCCCGAAGGTAATTGTGTAAAACTAAAACAAATTAAGGGCACGTTCGTTTGGGATCAATTCGGAATAAGAATAATTGGAATAATGCGAGTAAGCATTTGTTTGAGAGCTATTCTCATTCCGGAATACCTGGATTTATATTCCGGCTAAGGTTCGAAGGCGAAATTATACTTTAGGCACTGAACAGTAGGTTTCCATGTACCCATAGATTATCATAATTCGTGATATTTTTTGAATACAAATGGTCACAAAACTAGTCAATTTTTTTTTGTTTATATTAACGCCAGAAAAGAGTTACGAAGTCTAATTTAAAAAATAAATAAAATTAGTAAAGTTTTTCCAGTGAATGTCTCCTGTAGTGTTACTGTTTTTTGTCCCAGTTTGTGGACACTCTCAAGAAAACAACTGCAAAGCCGTACAACGACAGGAAGAGTCTCTGCTAAATTAATTTCAGAAGAGGCTTACTACAAATTAACTTGAAAATATATTTATTATACAGTTATTCAAAGCACTGCTAATTACAAAATTATTTCAGGTTAGAGAGAATGAGTTAAATGTAGTCAACACAAATTGGCAGTGTAATAAATAAAGACAGAAAGAAAAGCTTATGATTCTTGTCTTCGTCACGAACAATTAAGTATATAGCTCGTGACGAAAAAAATTAACTTAACTTCTCGGTTTAATTAACTCCTATATTTTTATGTTGACGCTAAAGAAGCTAGTTCCTTCTTTGCGAATGAAAAAAATATTTGAAACAGGAAGGCGATTTGAACGGCTTAACGAACTTACCTTCACACAAAAAGAATAATTTGACGTACATAAGTACTGCTACGATCGAATTCATCAGGAATTTGTCGAAGGACGTTGAAAACAACCTTAGCTCTCTTATCGTGAATTACCTTAGTTACTCACAATCTATAAATAGCGGGGTTTGTCTGAGAATTCTAACTTGATCCTCTGGTGGCATCAAATATGAACATATTAGACATTTTGCTTAAGTCAACTTTACAAAATAATGATTACCCTTTCCACGCCGTAGGTCAAATGACAGGACGACTAAACATGGTCTCTAAGCAACTCGTTTAATGGCAATTAGTAAAATTCTCAACCTCGGTTTTTGCATTTCTAGCTTTCTGATTTTGCCATAAGGAATTGATTCGCTCCGACGAAGGGCTAACGCTCGAAACGTGAGCTCTTAAATCTCTTTACGGTGGCCGATTCACATTATGAAACCAAATTAAATTGTTTCTTCAAACCTTTCCCACGAGTCCATATACTCGTACGGGTAGATTCCTTCTTTGTATAGCAGATCGATGCCTTTTGGAATGGTTGATATTTCTTTTGGTTATGGGCTTACAAGAGCATCAAGGCTCGTCTGCAGAAAGTTCACTCATGTCCAATACTGTCGAGTGGATTCCACCCGAAAGGAGATCAGTCTATCCGCGATTCGTGCGATTCGGCCGAATGGGCAATTTTATTCACGATCATACAAGAGCACTGTCGATCCGACAAAAACGACAGCAACCCGGGGAAAGTATGCTAGCTACCTGAAGGAAGAAGAAGTAAACACATGCATATTCCTCGTTCTAAAAACACCAAAAACGACAGCGTGCTACATGAAGGAAGATCCCACAAAAAACGAAAGCATGTCACATGAAGGAAGAAGAAGTAAACTCATGTATATTCCTCGTTCTAACACCAAACAAAAAAGGAATTATTCACCATCCTTCGATTTGGGCAAGTGGACAATTTTATTCAACATCCGACTAGAGCACGGTCTATCCGTGGTCGTTCCGGCAAAAACAAAAGCATGCTACCAGAAGGAAGAAGGGAACAAAACACATGTATATTCCTCGTTCTAAGAAAACCAATTGTAGAATGAATTATTCACCATCATTCCCTCCCCCTCTTGCACACGCTCGCAGTAATGAATCTTTTTGTCCAAAGCCTTGGAGTCTGCATATATCACTTACGGCGCCTTCATCTGTTTGTGATGATTTTGGTAAGAAAGGGTGTTTTCCCCTGCTCTGGCATCTCGATCCTTGTTGGCCTTTTTTTCTTTTTTTGTTTAAAGGGTAAAACCCTTGTATTTTTTATTTATTGAGATTTTTTGATAAAGACTACAGTTCTATTACTTTCAACAAATTTCATGACTGTAACAATTTACAATACGCTAAGTTACTACTTACAACTTACTTTCAAACATCACTTACAATACTTAACATTACAATGCCTATTTACATTTTACGATACAATACAATACGATACACTAGAAATAAATAAATAAATAAATAAATAAAAAGAAAATAAAAAAACTACCTCCAAACAGTTGCCCTTACAGGTTTTTGTTTACCTGTCACAAAAGGGAAAGTGACACAAAATACATTTAGAGAAACTTCAAACTAAGATGAAACAAGGGGAAGCAGAGGCTCCCACTTCGTGTAATGATAGTTAAGATTATTTCTCTCTCTCGCAATGAAGTGTTCTAATTTGTAGGTGCTCTTGATTCTCTCTAGTAACAGTCTTGGAGATAAGAACCTATCATTTAATTTAAAGAGATAAAGGAGGTATTTGCCTTCAAGGATGATATAGTTAATTAAATGATTGTAAATTTCTTTACTATTGAGTCATAAAATAACATCTTTAGTCGGTCTCTGAATAAATTAACTACTTCTTTCCAGTACGTATTTACGTGCGAGCAGCAGAAAAAGAAGTGTTCTAGATGTCCGTTTCACATAAGTAGCATAAGGGAGAGTCAACTTTTTTGAACTTGTGAAGCATGTCGTTTGTGTAGAGAATTCTATTTAATATTTTATATTGGAATTTACGTAATTTAGTACTCAACGTTGCCTTTAGTGGTAATAGAAAGGTGTCTTTCCAATTTAACTGAAAGGACTCGGTATTGAAGAGATCTTGGTATTTTTTCAAGGCGGCAGATTAGGCTGCCATACAGAGATTTTGATTGCATTTTCTCTACATTGATTTCTTCATTGTTTATGCAAATAAAAAAGGTGGTCAAGTTTAATTGTTGTGAGTGAAGAGGTATAAGGCGTCGGTTTGTGTTTAAGATATTTCTTCATATTAATGGGAGCGCCTTGTATATACTGAATAGTTAGAAAGAGTCGATGGGTGAAAGAGCCAATCTTAAAGGTTCCCCTCCCATCACCAAATGAATACGGATTTTCCTCCAATGCACATAAATTTGTTATTCCATATAACTTCATTGGTAACTTTTTCATTGGTAACTTCTTCAAGTGAGGACCATAAAATAAGACATTCCTTGTAAAAATTGGGAACAGGTCTCGACAGTTTCCCGAAATCAAAATTACAGTGAAACAAAAATTTTCCTCCTATGTTTTTGAGATACGAATCTAAGAAAAATTTCCAGCCAGCACTGTAGGGATCTTGATTTTTTACTTTCTCCCTATTTTTTCTTCTCCCATAAGACGTGGCATGAGCTAGTCAAATAAAAACGTTTCTGAAGCCGATATTTTAACGAATTATGGGGTATTTTCAAGGAGCTTCAAGGTGCTCCTGCTCCTAAACGAATATGGGGACCCCTCGTTTTCATTATAAAATTTAAGTTCCCTTACGATGAACAACCAATAGGCAAAGTTTGAACGAAAATCTATTGTCAGTTCTATTTCGGGGGAATGACCGTAAGATAACAGTCAGCAAAATAAGAGTTGCGTTAAAGCTCTCAAACTTAGCGACTTTGATACGCAGTCGAATTCATTTGAGTAATTGAATTAAGTTCGATCGCCAAAAGTTCGAAGGCGAAATTATACTTTGGGCACTGAACACCAGATGCCCGTAGATCATAACTCGTGATATTAAATATTTTTCTGAATACAAATGGCCACAAAACTAATAAAATAAACGTTTTCTTGTTACGAAATCTAATTTAAAAAATAAATGAAATTAATTAGTTTTCCCAGTGAATGTCTCCCTTAATGTTGTTTGTCGCGGTTTGCGGACACTCTCAAGCAAACAACTACAAAGCTTTACAACGACAGGAATAGTCAGGCTAAATTAATTTCAGAAGACGCCAATTAGAAGCTTACTACATTTTTAATAACCCTGTAGGGGTTAAAGAAACATTAACTTCAAAACATAATTATCATACAGTTATTCGCAGCATTGCTAATTACAAAATAATTTTAGGTTAGAGAAAATGACTTTAATGTAGTCAACATAAATTGGCAGTGGAATAAATAAAGAAGAAAGAAAAGCTTATGATTCTTGACTTCATCACGAACAAGTATATAGCTCGTGATGAAAAAAATATAATTTTTAACTTTCGGTTTACTTAACTACTATATTTTTGTCCATTTTTGTGTTGACGCTAAAATCCTAGTCCCTTCTTCGTGAATGAAATATAAATTTATTTAAAGCAGGAACGCGGTCTGTACGGTTTAACATACCTTCAAATAAAAAGAGTATTTTGACGCACATCAGTACTGCTGCGATCGAATTCATCAGGAATTTGTAGAAGGACTTTGGAAATAACTCTAGCTCTATTACTTGAATTAACCTTGTTCCTCACAATCAATAAATAGCGGGGTTTGCCTGATAATTCTCACTCAATCCTCTGGTGGCATTAAATATGAGGATATCAGAGATTTTGCTTACGTCAAGCTTAAAAAAAATGATTACCCGTTCCACGCCATAGGACAAATGACAAGACAAGTTAACATGGTCTCTAAGCAACTCGCTTAAAGACAAATATTTAGCTACCGTGTAACATGATAATTTTGCGAGTTCTAATTCTTCCGGATTTTGCAGATTGACATCGATCCGCAAAACTTAGTTTCCACAGAATAAAAAACCCGCAAAATAAAACGCCGCCAACATTAACTCTACGAAAAATGATCTGTTCATGCGCATTAGCGTCCAAATGTGATTTTTGCTACGAATAATGTACTCATGCGTAGTTGTGTCCATTTCCGAGAAAAGTAGCAGCTTATTTGCCACAGTTAACGTTGTGAGAGAACTCGCCTAGTAGACTCGAAAAAACAGCAGAAATACAACGAAGGAAACAAAAATATTCCCCTTCGGCATTGTCTGAAAGAAGGAAGATCCCACAAAAAACGAAAGCATGCCACATGAAGGAAGAAGAAGTAAACTCATGTATATTCCTCGTTCTAAGAACACCAAACAAAAAAGGAATTATTCACCATCCTTCGATTTGGGCGAGTGAACAATTTTATTCAACATCCGACAAGAGCACGGTCGATCCGCGGTCGTTCCGGCAAAAACGAAAGCATGCTACCAGAAAGAAGAAGGGAACAAAACACATGTATATTCCTCGTTCTAAGAACACCAAGCGTAGAATGAATTATTCACCATCCTTCGATTCGGGCGAATGGACAATTTTATTCACCATCCGACAACAACGAGGTCGTTCCGGCAAAAAGCGAAAGCATGCTACCAGAAGGAAGAAGGGAACACATGTATGTTCCTCGTTCTAAAAACGCTAAACGTGGAATGAATTATTCATCATCGATAATGTGCATATTCATTGTAAAACACGACAGAGATTTGTGGATCTGTGAAAAACCAAAATGCTATCGGTTTTAGTTTTCGTAGAACGATAGTTGGCGAATCCCTCGCTTCTTGTAACCATGTAATTTGGTTTTATCAACTGGGTTGATAATGTCAATTGGTCACCGTAAAGAGATTCAAGGGCTGACGTTTCGAGCGTTAGCTCTTCGTCGGAGCGAATCAAGGAATTGTTCGTCGTGTGTTTTTATATACAGAAAGATGGAGCTTCGCTATTGGCTGGTGCCTGGTAACGTGAAAACTTCGGAATAAATTAGTTGAATGAAAAGCGTTCGTTGATACCGTGAGGATTAAGAGTGCCGATTTGAAAAATAAATTTTTGTTCTAGAGTTTTACGGCTTTCCGTGTTTTCTTGGTGAAGGGAAAGGCCGCAGACTGCCATATGTTGCTTAGAATGATTTGGGAGATTGAAGTGTCTCGCGACCGGTTTCGATGCATTTTTGTCGTCTTTCTCTACGTCACGAAGGTGTTCTCGGAATCGGTCGCCAAGTCGTCTCCCTGTTTCGCCGATGTATAACTTTTTGCAAAGAGTGCAAGTTATACAGTAGATGGCATTGGCTGAGGTACAGGTGAAATGATCAGTGATTTTGATAGATCGCTTGGGTCCCGATATTTTGTCAACGTTGTGAATGAAAGGGCATGTTTTGCATCGTGCGCGAGCGCATTTAAAAGTTCCGGGTTGATCACTAGTTTGGAATGCACTTCTGACTAAAAAGTTACCTATGTTTTTGTCGCGTTTAAATGAAATTAATGGAGGTTGCGAAAAGATTCTACCAGTGTCGGAAGTAATTTAAAGTTTTTGAGAATGATGGATTTAACTGCGTGGTTGTCAGGGTGAAATGTGAGGGTGAATGGAATTCTATCGTTGTTTTCTCTCTGTGACGTTTGTAGTGCTGACTGTCGATCAATTTGCTGGGTGCGATGATGGCCCGCTTGCTTGGCCCTTCGCTCCGACGAAGGGCTAACGCTCGAAACGTCAGCTCTTGAATCTCTTTACGGTGGCCAATTGACATTATCAACCCAGTTGATAAAACCAGATTATATTGTTATACTTCCCACCGACGCAGCACCACAGTTTCTTTAGAAACTTACCCCCTCTATTCTTGTAACCATGAACGAGAAGCCACATGCCTCGAGCCATTTTGTCTTCTCCGTGAAGTTTTTCCCTACCCCTCTTGCACACGCTCGCAGTAATGAATCTTTTTGTCCAAAGCCTTGGAGTCTGCATATATCACGGACGGCGCCTTCATCTGTTTGTGATGATTTTGGTAAGAAAGGGTGTTTTCCCCTGCTCTGGCATCTCGATCCTTGTTGGCCTTTTTTTTCTTTTTTTGTTTAAAGGGTAAAACTCTTGTTTTTTTTATTTATTAAGATTTTTTGATAAAGACTACAGTTCTATTACTTACAACAAATTACATGACTGCTAACAACTTACAATACGCTAAGTTACTACTTACAACTTACTTTCAAACATCACTTACAATACTTAACATTACAATGCCTATTTACATTTTACGATACAATACAATACGATACACTAGAAATAAATAAATAAATAAATAAAAAGAAAAGAAATAAAAAAACCACCTCCAAACAGTTGCCCTTACAGGTTTTTGTTTTCCTGTCACAGAAGGGAAAGTGACACAAAATACATTTAGAGAAACTTCAAACTAAGATGAAACAAGGATGATATAGTTAATTAAATGATTGTAAATTTCTTTATTATTGAGTCCTAAAATAACATCTTTAGTTGGTCTCTGAATAAATTAACTACTTCTTTCCAGTACGTATTTACGTGCGAGCAGTAGAAAAAGAAGTGTTCTAGATGTCCGTTTTACATAAGTAGCATAAGGGAGGGTCAACTTTTTTGAACTTGTGAAGCATGTTGTTTGTGTAGAGAATTCTATTTAATATTTTATATTGGAATTTACGTAATTTAGTACTCAACGTTACCTTTAGTGGTAATAGAAAGGTGTCTTTCCAATTTAACTGAAAGGACTCGGTATTGAAGAGATCTTGGTATTTCTTCAAGGCAGTAGGTGCATTTGCTACTTTAGAGATTAGGCTGCCATACAGAGATTTTGATCGCATTTTCTCTACATTGATTTCTTCATTGTTTATGCAAATAAAAAAGGTGGTCAAGTTTAATTTTTGTGAGTGAAGAGGTATAAGTATATTTCTTCATATTAATGGGAGCGCCTTGTATATACTGAATAGTAAGAAAGAGTCGATGGGTGAAAGAGCCAATCTTAAAGGTTCCCCTCCCATCACCAACTGAATACGGATTTTCCTCCGATGCACATAAATTTGTTATTCCATGTGACTTCATTGGTAACTTCTTCGTTGGTAACTTCTTCAAGTGAGGACCATAAAATAAGTCATTCCTTGTAAAAATTGGGAACAGGTCTCGACAGTTTCCCGAAATCAAAATTACAGCGAAACAAAAATTTTCCTCCTATGTTTTTGAGATACGAATCTAAGAAAAATTTCAAGCCAGCACTGTAGGGTTCTAAATATCTTTTAATACACATTATTCTTTTTGTAGAGATCATTTACTCTATATCAGGCATATTAAGTCCCCCTTTCTCAATTGGATTTATCAGTGCCGTTCGTTTTGTTTTGTCCTTACCTTTCCGAACAAAAGAGTAGAGGAGTGAATTGAGGTTTTTAATGAAATCTTTTTTGTAAGAGACCAAAGCTGCGCAGTATAGGATTTTTGGGATAACAAACGATTTAATTACTTTTACTGAGTGTTGTTGGGGCTAGCGTGTTTCTTTGAATTAAATAAAGTATACCTACCTACCGACCTACCTACCTACCTACCTAAATTCTCAACCTCGGATAATACAATTCTAGCTTTCTCATTGGTTCACTGGATCTCGGTTACCAGCCATTATACCTGCGTTTGACCTTATATGGAAATGAATGCGGTAAATGTCGTTCAGCATATAAAATTTTTCGCGGGAAGCCAAGTTCCGTCGACGTAAAATTGGATGAAAAAAAAGCATTTTTCACCTTAAAGCAAACAGGTAAACTCTACTAAGAAGCATGAAGTTCGATGCTAAACATTTAATCGAAAATTTTTGTAAATACACAACAAAAGGGTGAATATTAGCACGACGTTTACGGGCAGATCCGAAACTGATCAACACAAATTTGTGCAGAAAGTAAAAACAGAGTATCAGCATAAATATGGCTAGCAATACAGTAAAGATTTTTACCTGGACAAGGCTTGTCAGTTCCAGCGGGTCCAAGCTTTCAAACGAGCTATGCAGACGGAGGGGCAATGTTTTTGCTACGGTATATAACTTTTACAAACAACATTGGCTTCCCACAGTGAAATTATCTTCGAAAATCAATCTCTTCCTCCCTTTCCATCCGTGCAGCAATTCAGTGACAGTTTGCTTTGTCCTTTTCTTCAGAGAAATTCATCGGTTCTGAGCTAACCATCTTTGTTTCAACACAATTGATTTGGAATCAGTCTTGATCGGGTTCTTAATCAACCGCGAGATCGCTAGACAGCTGCAAACAAGCTCTATTTGGCTTGTACAAGTAATTCAATGTCCAGCTTCGCAATATTTCCGATCTTCCCGTTAACCAACATTGTTTGTACAGATGTTCCACGATAAAGAAAACTTTAAAAGAGATTGTGCCAGGAATATTTGCTAAGAAGCAGCTGTTTCTCTCGCTCGCCTTTCACTTATTGCATCCAACTTATTGCGAGCAACGCACCACTGACTTTGCCGCCTTTTCGTTTAGGTCAAACTGAAATGTCCGCATTATTAATAATATAACAAAAATAGACTGAACAAGTGTACTGTTTTAAAATTCCTACGACAATAACCGAGGTTGAAAATTTACTAAAATAGTTATTCCATTCGCCCTTGTTGGATATGAGGTGATTATAACCAACTCGCGCTACGTGCTCGTTGGCTATTTATCACCTCATATCCAACGCGGGCTCATGGAATAATTGTTAAGTATTCTGCCGATTAGTGTTAGGCCTCTCCAACTCCAACCCGATAAGTATTCTTTGATGGATTTTTCGATAGATTCAAAAATTTTTTTGTCAAAAAGCACGTGATCGTTACTTTTGTGTTTGATATGTTAAATCAACCATCGACAGCATCCTGAAGGTTCTCTTGGTATTGCTAAAAGTAATTCCGTCGAGTTGCGTAGTTCGTTTGTTCGTAACGACATTCATTGTTGGAGCCCTCATCCAGCCCTCATCAAGCTATCTAACATAACTTCATTCCAGAAATTTTTCAGTGTTTGTTAATTAAAGTGCAGATGATTTTGAAACACCGTTCCAATATCTTTGGTAGGCAAGAAAGCGCCAGTTATTATAGTTTTAATAGTCATTAGAGGGGTATAACAAATTCCCTTGTTTGACCTAAAATTCTCCTCTCCTCGTATCGATTCTTCTTGACTCTCGGGCGTTTGGACAAAAAAACACGAAAATTAACGAAATTGAATGGTATGAACGATTCCTGTAGTCACCAGGAACAATGCCAAAATGGGCAAACATGACCGAAAGACAAGGACCGAGAACTTCAAAACTTATCACGCGCTGCTTAAGTAATAGAGGGCTTTTTCTAAACACGAGGTGGGTTGGAAAAATTATATTCGAGACAATAATAATCGCAAACGAACGGTGCTGTTTTAACGGTGAAGCATATAGTCATCAATTACAGTGCTACGCGCCTTACCGTTGCCACTCGAGAAAGCTTTTGATTAAATTTTGACATCTTTTTGACAACTTTTTGCTAACTTCAAAGCGAGCCAGCCAATCAGAACATGAGAATTTCCAAGGGCGGAGATGTCAACTTATAAGTGCATTCACTCCCTTGGGAATTTACATTCTCATGTTCTGATTGGCTAAGGCGCATAGCACTGTAATGCTAACCCACGTTTTTCGTAATGAACAATGTCATATAATACAATAATCTTTATTCGTACTCACTTGCCTCTGCCATAGTTTAGCATTTCCGTCTCTTTCGTGTGAAAGGGGAGTTTCAGGTCCTTTAGAATTATTAATTTAAATGCGTTATCAGACACTTTTCATTCCCACTGAATACACGTTTATTCAAAATTTGTTTACAGTAAGTTGTAACGACTGATAAGCACGTCCCTAAAATAACTGAAAACACTACTCGGTATTGATATCGGTAGACTCAAATTACTAATGCGTTTAATTAATGTTTCGAATCATATCCAGGTTTGTCAGATGCTCAAGTGTCGGATGCACGTTTTTCCTGGAAGAAATAAAATTCATCAGCATACATTTCGAGGATTGTGGTTTATTCAGAGATCGAGAGGCTGCAAATCATACCAATTACCAGCTCAGTATTGCGCAATCTTACAGTTTGTGGTGCTAGCGAATAAGCGAGTTGACGACTGAGTGAGCAGAGTATCATTTGACTCGCATTGGAATTTAGAAGTGTTGGTTTTAGTCTTGGAAAGAAAACAGGAGTACCTGGAGAAAAACCTCTCGGAGCAAGGAGGAGACTCAACATACAACAAACTCAACCCACATATGACGCGGGTCCGAGAATCGAACCCGAACCACATTTTTGGGAGGCGAACCTTCACACCATTCAGTGCGTCATCGCTACTCCCCTTTACCGGAGTTTTTATTTTGGCCAGCAAACAGTCCTTCATTTGATGCTCATATAAACATTGCAGCAGAGATTGTTCAGCGGGACTGGAAATCATCTTTAAATCCTGTCAATGAAACTGGAACATGACACATAAACTAACCTGAGCTCAACAGCAATTTTTTACGAAGGACTCTCTCGCCTGCTCAGCCTGTAATGATGAGGATGAAAAAAATAATGCATTTGTTAAGGTGGCTGGTAGCTGAAACTTTGATGGGTTAGCTGCTTATAATCGTTATCACTTTGCAGCAGGTATCACGCAAATGCCCAGGCATTGATGAACAAGTTATGTTTTGCTTAGTTTCATGGCACTATGAGTTGCATAGCAACAGCACATACTGTTCAAACGCCATTAAATGTAGCTTTAGGTGCTTATAACTCAAAAACGAGCTCGTTAATTCCGTTTTTTTATCTTTTAGGCTTGATCAGCATGTTAACATACAACTTTTTGTACGTCCAAACAAATCCACCAGGCTACCTTGACCTTTCAAAAATTTAATCGGTATCGTGCTTGTTTAATAGGCTTTCACTATAAGCATGTATGCCCACGATAAAGAAACACAACTGCAGGTGAGACCACTGAGAATGTTTGGGAACGGGCGCCTGAGGCCGAGACAAGTGGACGGAACAGTAAGGATCGAAATATGCCCAACACAACCGATCATAGTGCTACACATGTATATGCATGTATTTAACTACATGTAATCACCTGATGAAGACAACCAGTAAGCAATCGAAACGCAGCTATCTACACGTGAAGTCCTTTTGAGGTACGAAGAAGAAATTCTAATCGTGTTCAATTGAAAGGCGCGACGAATTTCCAGATTTCTGGGTCAGGCCTGTATTTAGCCCGCAACGAAGTATCACTGAACGGCAGTGTCGTTGCCCGTTGTTGCGACTGATGTGAGAAACTGAGAATTTGGCGATTGCAATTACAAGGCAGGAAGTAGCGAACAAACTGTCGATAGGTTTATATTTCTTTCCTGCTCCGACTGATTGCTACGTCAAATATAAGTTTATTGGGCTTTGTTGATGTAATCATCACGCGTTCGGTCAAATAACGTTTAGGTTACGAGTCAAGAGCTTATCGGTGCTGTTCCTAAATCAACCTCTCGGCAACATAACACTCACTAATTACCAGTTAGTACGAAAACACTCGTCGGTACATACCTTTGTCAGGTCACTGTAGCCTACGGGATGTATGTTTTCATCCATTTCCCTTGCAGAGCATCCCTCTACACAGCATTCATGTTTTACGTTCGCATTTGGGACAACTTTCCCGACTATTGGTATACTCCCAACCCCGAATTCACGCATTTGTTCGGCATATTGTTGAACCTCGTCACAATAGCCCGGATAAACCCTTTTGTGAACTAGGAACCTGTTAGCTTGATTCTCGTTCAAAAGAAAGTGATCTGCATCTGTTTGGACACAAAAGGAGATGAATGAGATTTCAGCATTTTAACTCTTCACATTAGCCCGGTTAGCCAGGCTGTTTCCGTTCGCCGAGATGATTTTTCAGCCCGGTATTACATGAGCCCGGTTAGCCGGGCTGGCCCGGTTTGCCGCGTTGACTTTCAGCCCGGTTTTAGCACGAATGATTCTAGCAATGCCGAATGATCTTGGTCACCTTTTTCCGGCAATTTGGTGGTTAATTTTTTGCGCTTATACAGCTGGATGGGTTACTTTACCTCTTCGTCCTATGTAGAAGGATGAACATTGATTTTTTTGGCTCGGATATCTTCCTCGGAAGACGAGTTTTGTGCTGGCACGTTTACATGTAACCGGGCTGGCCCGGTGAACGCGATTACAGGGATAATTTTCAGCCCGGTTAGCCGGGATCCCGGCATCGCGATACCGGGATCTCGGCTAACCAGGCTGAAAATTTTCTATGTAATAGCGAAGTTGATTTTTGTTGAATTTAACAGACGTGCCGAGATCTCGGCAAAGTGAGCCAGCCCGGCTCATGTAATCAAGCCCTAACAGTGAACAAAATATTTATCTGCTTTCTTCCTTCCCTTAACGATGTATTCGCTTACCTTCAAGTTTCCTGGTCCAGTAACAATCGAATACCAGAAAAATCACCAGAATGAACATCATTCGCTTCATCTTGGAGCTTTGCCTTGAGAAAAACAAAGTAGTTTTGTGCATTAGTATCTTTTGATCTGTCATGCAGGCATCAAAAGGGAGACCCTGCCAGGGTTCGCGGTCTAAAATGTTTACATTGAAGGTGGAAACTTCAGGCTTTTCTCAAGGTAGACCAAGGAAACTTCATTGCTTTGTTCAGTGTCACTTGACTGTTCGTTATGATGCTATGTATACAAAATTAAACCAGAAGCCTTCTTCACTTAAAGCCCTGAACCCCCAAAACAGCTATATCTCGCGCTAGGGTGGTTTCAGAAAAGCGCCCTGGGGCTTCCCCAAGAAAAGTTTGAAATCTAGAACTTGAAGCTCGAAACACAATTTTAACATTTTTCGGGAGATATTTCTTCAGAAATATCAACGCTTATGAGGTGAGCGGTGTGATCCTTTCATTTCAAGGGATACTTAATGTTTCAATCTTGCATATTTCAATGTAAGACTAATTTCGCATGATATTGCATCTGCTCAAATATAAGTAGAGTGGCCGATACATCCCAATACATGATGATTTATTTGCGTCATTAATGTTCTTGAACACACTTCGTCCACTTCAATTATCTTTAAGGTTTCTCTTGTAGAGTGAAACATTTGAGTAGTTTGTTTGTTCAAAATACTTATTGTTTAAACCTCACGCTATCTAACGAAACCCTATTTTGAAACATTATTCAATATTTTCCTTTGTTTTGTACTTTAAGGCCGACATGCCCCAATGAGAGAAATATAAAAACAACTTGGTGACATTCCGCGCAATTTCACACTCGGCTCTATTGTTTATATTGTGATTGAAGCTGAATAATTTATGCAGCTGTTGATGATAATCGAGCTCATTCCTCGAGTCCTTCAAGCTGTCTCACAGGAATTCAGTGAAGGTATTGAATTCTGCACGATTTCGCACTTCTTCGAATAACGTTAGGGTCAAAACGAGGACGAAATTAAAACCTGAAAAAAGTATAAATCCGCGGATGCAATGAGCTCAGTAAAGACTCAGCCCAAGGGAAAACTGGGCTCCCTTTGTTCCCCTAGACCCTCAGTGTTCTCCAGGGCGAAGGGTCGGATCGGGGTCGAAGGAAACAAAACCCATCAACTGAAAGTAAACGCTTTGTTGTTTTCTAAAATTTAACACTCTGCATTGGCTAAAAGCGACATGAATTGTAAAACTTAAAAAAAGTACAAACACTGATTTGCACGAATTGCATGTATTGAGATAAATTCTCCTTTGAGTCAAATGTTTTTTACGCGCAAAAACTAATTTTGTATTTCAATTTTTGACTACCGAATACATAAAAAGAAACAAATGCTTCGCTATTGCTCGCAATTGCAACTTTAACTTTGATTTCCTTCCCGCTTCACGTGCAAGTCCAGCAAGGTTCAAGCTGTTGTCCCCCAAGGGAGTTTGCGAGTTTTATTCGCCCAAGGGAGTTTTGACGCGCGCAGAGGGGTATAACAAACTCCCTTGTTTGACCTAAACTTCTCCTCTCCTCGTATCGATTCTTCTTGACTCTCGGGCGTTTAACCATTTTGAAACTGCATCCTCTCGCAACTCTCGACGACTCATCGACAACTGGGATACACCCGCGCTGCAATCAGCTACATAAAAAACTTGATGAAATTTCGAACATTTAGTTGGCCTTTAGGCTTTGGTTGAGTTTCAGTATTGATGACATTGATAATTTATGCAGTTGTTGATGAAAGTGCGAGTTCTTCAAGCTGTCTCACTCCGGAATTCATTGACGCACTACTTCGAATGAGGTTAGGGTCAAAACGAGGACTAATAAAATTAAACCTGAAAAAAGTACAAACTGCAAATGTTAACACGACGTGATGCTTTGGGCTTTCGAATCTGAACGCATTGAGAGAATTCAATTCTCGTTTATGCCCCTCTTGGGGTACCTACCCTGTATCAGCTCAGCTGTCAGCTAAAATGCAGTTTGTAAATTAACGGCCGGCTAAACCATATAGAAACAGTCTGTTAAACCTGAACTATGCGTTAAAGTGTTAGCGTTAGAGAAAGGAAAAGTAGTTAAGCCGTTCATACCATTCGTAGTTTGTGTTTTGTCCTTCAGAATAGGGTGACATATGGTCGAGTTTGGGCCTTGAAAAGGGTATTTATTTGCGTTTTCTTGATTCTTAAATAGGGTCAGGGTTTCATGACATTCACGGCACACATGATCCGAAATTTAACGTAGAACCCCCGGGTATGTAGCATTCAGCCGGTAGATCGAAACGTAATAGCGCGAATTCGAGTACTTTATCTGTTTATAAAGTCTATCGTTATGAACCCATTACGCTATCTAACAGAACTACTTCCACGGAGATGCTACCAGTGATAGTACACGAAGTAGGCTGGTCAAAATTGACTTCCTACGACAAAAACTAACTTGCAGAAGCATGGGTATGTTTATAGTTATGAATGGAATCGAAACACCTATTCGAGGCCAGCATGCTTTGCTGACAGAACAACCTAATGGCACTTCCAATATCTACAGCCCGGCACAATCATGGAAAATTTTCAGCCTCCTTTATGTTTTGTCAGTAGAGCGCAACACTTATGAATTGCCGCACAAAGGCTGACAATGCATCTGAATGAGTGAAACAACCTGATGGCAATTCCAATATCATTCACTTCAAATGTTCTCCAGTAAAGCGAAACATTTGAGTAGCTTGTTTGTTACTTTTGTGTTTGATATGTTAAATCAACCATCGACAGCATCCTGAAGGTTCTCTTGGTATTGCTAAAAGTAATTCCGTCGAGTTGCGTAGTTCGTTTGTTCGTAACGACATTCATTGTTGGAGCCCTCATCCAGCCCTCATCAAGCTATCTAACATAACTTCATTCCAGAAATTTTTCAGTGTTTCTTAATTAAAGTGCAGATGATTTTGAAACACCGTTCCAATATCTTTGGTAGGCAAGAAAGCGCCAGTTATTATAGTTTTAATAGTCATTAGAGGGGTATAACAAATTCCCTTGTTTGACCTAAAATTCTCCTCTCCTCGTATCGATTCTTCTTGACTCTCGGGCGTTTGGACAAAAAAACACGAAAAGGATTTTAACAAAATTGTTAATCTCTTCCACCCCAAATTCGTTAGGGTGTAACACTATGCTACCTAATGGCATAATTTCAGTTTTTTCATGGTTCGTTTTCAAACCAGCATATCTGCCAAATTGGTCTACGCCGTTCATCAGGAAAAAGAAAGAAGGCTTGTCACTAACAAACGTTGTCATGTCTTCCGCAAAAATTATTAACTTCAATTCTTTTCCATCGACGGTAATGCCCTTTATCTGATTGTTGTTGTGTATGCGAATTGCCAAGATCTCAGAAAGTTCCAGTTAAGTGAATCAAAAGCTTTTTCAAAGTCAATAGCAGTCAAAATACCTCTATAGCGTTTTAGTCTTGTGAAGTCGATTACATCATTAACAGTGCGAACGGCGTCAAAAATAATGCGAATGCGTTTTGATCAAAGTGAATAAGGTGGGGAGCATTTTCTCCAATCTTTTAGCAATCGCCTTTGAGCCAATCTTCACATCTACGTTGAGTAAGGAAATTGGCCTCCAGTTCTTAATCAGCTTCCTATCTCGGTTTTTCTTTTCTATAAGAGTTATTACAGCTTCTTTTTGAGAAGTAGAGAGTTCGCCATGATGATAGGAAAAATTTAGGGAATCGACCAAGTTCCTCCCAATTTCGGGCCAGAATGCTTTATAAAATTCCACAGGCAAACCGTCGTTTCCTGGGGATTTGTTAATTTTGAACGAAGAAAGTACATTAAAACATTCTGCGTGCGTTAGTTCGCCTTCACACGTGTCGCGCATTTCCAGCGGTAGTTTAGGAATGTGGGCGGAGCTTAGGAAAGGGCAAGACGATTGGTCAATAGCGTCATCTGTTTTTTCAGCATAGAGATTAGCTTAAAACGAATAAATTTCCTTCACAATTTTGTCAGGATTAGTGGTTTCTTTTCCATCTGATTTTCTTCTTATTATTTTCAAGGTTTAAAAAATACTTGGTATTTCTTTCACCTTTTTCGTACCACGTGGCACGTGAACGGATTATTGAGCTCATATCGAAGACTTGCTTGGGAAAACCCGGACCAATTCCATATCCTGCTTCCTTGTCAATGTAACGTCGACGAGAAAAAACTGCCTCGCGATCTTTGAAGCTATGTTAAAATTAACTGTGCAGTAAACTGAACTAGCAGTTTGGCATTGAACGAGTTTCCCTCGACGAAATCAAACTCCTTCACTTCAGTTGCTACCTGGATTCTTTTTCGAATTTCCGTAAATAAATTCCTCTTCATATAGCTGAGAAAAGTGAGAATTTGCTTCATTTTTAGGATTTTTAATGAGCTGTTTTTTCTCTATAGAGCTCGAGAACAGCAGATGGAAAAGCCTCAACTGAGTCAAATGGAGCTTGAACTAGTTGCAAGCGAGAAAGAAAATGGCGCGAACAGTTGAATGATTTTCAATTCTGATTGGATGGCATCCTCACTTTCTTGTTTCTGACTGGTCCACGCGGCGGGTTAAAATGTATTTTTTCCCGCTGAATTCTATAAACGCTCTTATGTGTTTCAAAGAAGAGAAGCCTGCAAGAGATCAAATTCCCTCTCTTCTGTAGAGGATAAAAGTGGCGACCCGATTTTCATTATTTTGCCTTACAAAGGCCAAATATAAAAATCACGGCTGACATTTTACCGGCAGAGATTTCCCTGAACTTTCCACGAAAAGCAATCAAAATCTACAAACCCTCCTCGTGAGTAAGAAACTCATCAAAAATTTGAGAATGACAGAGAAGAACCCATCACTAGTAAACAACAAATAAATGCGTCGCTTATTAATTCAAAAGTAACTTGTGCGATTCAAGTTATGTCGGAGACACACGCCGTCGCCTTTTACATCGCATTAAGGTGGCTCGATAGTCAAAAAGACCTTTGACTTGAAAATGCAACTTAATTAGACAGAATCAACATCATGACACTAGTTGCCATGAATGATGACAAACACAATGATGTTTGGGTGTCTTGTTGCCATGGTAACAGTACAGGCTTTGGTATGGTGTCTCAGAGGGTACTTTTCTTGTGACGATAACTGAGGAAAAACACTAAGTCACTCAGGCAAGGAATCACTTTTTACAGATTAAGTTTACAGTGGTCTATGCAATGACCTAAAATGGTCGGCTGGCGTTGATTATTCGTAGAGAAAAAAATCTGAAAAGTTGAAATTTACAAAATCAGGCATTTTTGGCCAATAACCAGCATTAGTGTTTTGCCTGCTGTGCAAGAAAAATTCACCAGATAGGCAATATTTTAGGTCATTGCATAAAAGGTTTATTGCCCTTCAGCCTGAGCCCAGGGAAAGCTAGAAAACTTGAAGGCATAGAAAAATAGAAGTGTTATCATTTAGCTTTTCCATGCAAGTGTGAACATTCAAAACTGCATAGGGTTGAGAAAAAAATCCTTGAGCTAGGTCTTATTATTTGTGTACGAAATTCTAGTGCAGAAGCATTTGTTTTGCAGTAAAACAACAGAGGAAAATAGATGGAAGCACTGTACTTTTTCTAAGGAAAGTTAGAGAATGGAGATTGCAGCAAAACACCACATCAGCTCCAAAACAGTGAAAAAAATTCATGCAAATCTTACCTCACAAGCAAACAGTCTAAACACATCTTTCTTCAACTCAGTCATTTAATCGCAGGGAAAACATTACAAAGCAACTCTTCTGCTTCTGACTCAAATGAAAGTTTCGGTCAAAAAGGTCAAGCAAGAGCTTAAATAGCTCCTTTTTGTAAGCAACGTCGACCAAGAAGCCAACCAGCAGGAATCTGACCGCATTGCATCCAGGGAAATTTGAACGTTCTTTGAGCGGGAAACACCTACCTCCAACCAAGGCTTCAATAATGCAATAAATCTTTTCCAGTCACTTCCATCGTTGATCGAAACTTCCATATTTGCCACTTGAAGCCTGGTGAGACAAGGTTCATTTGCTCTGAGGCCCCTTGTCCATGAACAACAAACTGCCAGTAGCTGGAATCGAGCAGCTGGTCGAAGTTTGTCACATTCACAGTGCCAATAAACATTTCTTTGGAATTGGCAAGGTTTAAGCCATCTCAGCCCTTGATGATGAGCTCCAGCGCCAGCAAATGACCCAAAACAATGTAATTTGGGACAATTTTTGCCCCAAATGACATTGATTCTGCCCACGATTCTGCCGAACAGAAGGTGAGCTCAAATGAGCCGAGCAATGTCACGTGACCTGCTGCCATCAGACATTAAATATGCATGCCAGACCCAGTCCCTCAATCAAAACACTTGCAGAAAACAGAGCTTTTAAAAATACCACTCACCCCTCAAGTTTTG
>OX393566.1:19359480-19379480 GCA_947652115.1 Blastomussa wellsi | reverse complement strand
AAAATAGGATAACGACGACAGGTATATCAGCTTAATCTTAACGTAATGAATAGAGGGGGTAAGTTTCTAAAGAAACTGTGGTGCTGCGTCGGTGGGAAGTATAATAATATAATTTGGTTTTATCAACTGGGTTGATAATGTGAATTGGCCACCGTAAAGAGATTCAAGAGCTGACGTTTCGAGCGTTAGCCCTTCGCCCTCGAAACGTCAGCTCTTGAATCTCTTTACGGTGGCCAATTCACATTACCAACCCAGTTGACAAAACCAGATTATAATCTTAACGTAAGTCGAGGAAATAAAAAAGTAACAAGCATGCATGCAATGAGCGATTAAAAACATTATTTTATTCACCTGTTTGCAAGTTTTGAAGATTTCCGCTGCAAACTGCTTGACGTATCAACGGCCTTTAGACTTTGCTAACAGGAAACGACGAGTCCAAAAAAACTTACGTACAGCGACAAAATTTCTCTTGTTTAACTTTTAGTTTGAACATCTTTCTTCTCTGAACAAACTCTTTGCTTTTTCATAATGCGGGTTGCATGTGGTTTACCACATGTATTTGGACGTTTTCCAGTTTTCAATGGAAATGTATACTTCTGTTTGCGTATAATAAGCTTTCCCCGCTTAGTTTTAAGCTACCACACGGATTCCATTTCTTTTTCAATAAAAATCGGAAACTGAAGCAAATTGATTCGCCGGATAATTATGTATTCACTACATAACGAGAAGCTACATGTAAAGATAGTCATCTCTTTGTATGGCGAAACGGAGCTATCTGGCAGTAGTTAAAAAGGTTTGAATGTATCCGCGGTAGTGATAAATACTAAAATATTGATTTCTGCAGCTTTTGTTTGTGAATCTGAAATTCTCTTTTTACGACAGGTTAGCCTTGAGCTAGAGCACTTTAGTTGCTTTCATCTTGCTACGGGAGTGTTTGTTAGTTTGTAGCTTGTTTTTCACCATAAAACTTATGTCCTTGATCTTAATCACTTGAACTAAAGAACTTCATATAAACTGGAGAATAACAAAATCCGAGATTTACCGACCACGGGATAATGACATGTTGGCCTCGGGCGGCTTAAGCGTCCGAAAAATGACACGCTGCCAAAAGAAAAGAGATTAATGGTGACGAGAATAACATTGAAGGCCTTCAGTCCATATTCCCGTGAAAATGATCAAAGAACATGGACATCTTAGAAATAATTATTTCCCTTGTAAGAAACACGATTGAGATTCTTCCTTCAGTGAATCGTCTTCAAAGAACGTTTATGAGACTTATGGTAAGTACCATCTCAAGCAAAACACATCTGAACATTAAACATCAAAATATGACCGATTGTTGGTCAGTTATATTACCTTAGTGGTGAATTTTTTTAATTATATTTTTTCACCTCTAGAGACAAGCTAGAGAAAGCAAAATTGATCAAGCAGCTGGCCTGGGAGATATTTGAATGTGATCCAGGGATTAATATCAATAATAAATCCGCGAGCTACTTCCGACAATAATATTTATATCTTTCCGCGTTCTCTCAACCAACTAGAGGAAGGTAACTGATAGATTCCACCAAAAGAGTCGTCTATGAAAGTTATGAAATTACTACTCTTCGTGATCAAATTCAGTTCCAATTTTCTACCAAAGAACGAAAAATGTTGCCGTTTATTGAAGGCTGGAAATTGATTCATAGGCACATGAGTACTTTAACTTGTTGAGTACTTTAGCTGGTTGTGTTGATCAGTTGTTGAACAAAAGCAAACCATTGCGACCCAACAGAGAGCTCCTGAATTACAATGTATCTAGTTTTCAAGCATGCCACTGAAACAAATATTTTTAAATGAATACAACATGTTAAAAAACCCAACTGGCAGGAGGCAGACCAGTTTGGTATTTACAAAGCGTGACCGAGGAGTTGAACTCGGGACTACCGAGATACAAATCCGACTAGTGGCTGGGCGGAGGCCTTGAACCCGAGAACTTCGGATTACAATACCAGCGCCCTAAACCACTCGGTCACGTTGCCTCTTTATTTCAGACCCAGTTGCAAGCTGATCAGCTTAGCCTAGCTTTAATCGGTCTTTAACACAAACGTGAAATTAAAATTTTACTTAAAGTGTATATGACATGAAAAATATTTTCTTATTATTTGAAAGGCCTTTCAAAATTCAGAAGAATGGCGTTTTTTTTTTCTTTTTGGAATATAAAAATGGTGAAGTACCGAATAAAAATTATCTCTAAAACTACTGATGAAGTGTTCTTGAAAATTTGCACCACAAATGTGCATCACAAAAGAAACAAAATGACACCCTTCGTGCTGTTACCATGACAACAGTTTTGACTCTGCTGCTGTCTTAATAAAAACTGCAATTCCCAGTTTTTGCTTAAACCAAGAACCATCAACCGCAGCCAAGGCAATGATGGGAATTAAGATAATATGGGAACTATGCCTGTTCCAAGCAGGACCTTTTGTCTCACTTTAGAGGTTGCAAATGGAGATATATTTTGTTTTTTTTTACAGAGAGACACTGAAGCTGAAAGAGTTGCAAACTGCAAACTCAGGAGTTTACTGCCCCAACAAAATGCTAAGCCGTTATAATCTCAGAAAACGTCGCCAGTTTAATCCGTTTTTTTAAGACAAACAGGTTTCGAAATAGTTTTATTGTTTTCAACGCACTTAAGGTTACATGATGCAGAGAATTATATCCTTTTAGTATTTTATTTTTTTATATTATTAGATATATATTTTAATCCTTTTATTGTAAATATAACGTAATTCAACCCTCGGGTTTCAAAGTTCTATTCAATAAACTATCTATCTATCTATCTATCTATCTATCTATCTATGTCAGAAATACTAAAGGTGTCATTTCGTTTCTTTTGTTGTGCACACTTGTAGGTCCAAGTTTCAAGAACACTGCATCAATAGTTATAGAGATATTGTTTATTCAGTATTAACTATGTTTTAGTTCAAACCTTATGACGTCACCTCTCCTCAAATTTGCATACAATAGGAAATGTCAATATCTCTACAACAAGAAAAACATATTTCAAAAGGAAAAACGCCGTTCAAAGGAAAGGCCTTTGAAATAAGCAGAAAATATTTTTCATGTCAAATACACTTTAATAACTGCTTCTTTGTTACTTTTGTCAGCTCGCAGTGAGGTCATGCGATTGATCACAGGGATTCCACTGTTGATCGTTTCCTTCTGCATTGGAAGTGGTAAGTATGAAGCTTTCTCAATCTAAATAACACATTTTTCAGTCAAGGGAACTTAACAAATACAAATAGTTATTGAGGTTTTTCGACTCTGCACCTCTTGTAAATCCTTAATTTCCCTTGTAAAAATTGCCAGTGACATCCTTCCACAATAGTCGCTTCGTCCTTCAGTAAAGTAGACCTGGAGGCTCGCCTAACAATTGTTACTTTTTGGAAGCTGGAGGTGTATGAATTATAGAAAAGGGTAGCGGGATATTATTTTAGGCGTTTTAGGAATTTAAAATTATTTCAAGAAGAGCCATCTAACGTCCCATAATTGAAGAGTTTTGAAACGGGATCGGCAGTATTTTTACGGTATGTATTTTTTAAAGAGGCACCAATTTTTGGGGTGTCGAAGGCATATGAAAGGATTACCTTTTCTGTAAAACCAATATATTATAAAATGGTAACTTGGGACGGAATCTACCATGACCTTGAATCTACCTTAACTTGTGGAAGTAAATCCACAAGTTCGTAAGCCCTTAAAGTGCCCCTGGGACGAATATCAATACTTTTTTTGGGCAGTTTTCCTCACAGAATATCGATTTTTCGGCTCTAAAAGTCGCCTAAAATGCATACGCCATTAAGAAAATTCGTTCCAGATGAGCTGTTGTTGTCTGTCTGTTTTGAGGTGTTTTTTGTGAAATGGCTTGTGTCTCTAGAGACGAAATTTCGGATTATTCATTTGAAACTACTGAGGAACAGTCTTCCGAAGCCTCCGAGGATAGCTTCCGTTCAATGGCTGATGACTTTTTGCCGTACGATGAAAGCTTGGAACCGATGGCAAACGAACAAGAAGCAGCCGCTTATGTCGAGCAAGTTGCCCAGGAAGAAGAGGAAGAGGAGACTCTTTGGAGGAAGAGGAGGTAGAGAAGGTGAAAAAGTGGATTGTATTACTATTTGTTATATGTTTGTCGCTAATAGATGAAAATCTTACTCGTGGAGCGTTCCTTTATAGAAGAAATGCTTACTCAGTGATTTGATAAGGTTTTATGCACAAATGAATTCGCTCATCACGCTTGGGCTGCATTTAGCTGTATATATTCAATCGGTATAAACGGATCTATTTCGAACCATCTGTTTCAGGTGTAAATGTTCGAACTGTTCTTTAGAGTGTGTGGAGAAGCAATAGGAGTGTAGAAGCTGCACAGAAGTGAACAGAGGAGTCTATTATAAGCTTAATATTCATCCAATTTGTGTTTAATTTGAACACCAACAATATCTCTGAGAGATCTGCATTTTCGAAGCATAAAATCCCCCCTCCCAAGCTTATTTCGCCCTTGATTACCCCCTCATTTTTTGCAACTTTTGCCTGTTACTCGTTTATGGTTAATATCTGATAAAACCCCACACACCAAGAGCTGCAAATCAAGCTTATTAAGGGGTATTCACACAATTTAGTGCTGTCAGTGTTGTCATGTGAAAACAAAGAAAACTGAATATTGCAAACCCTATAAAACAACATGAGCAGGGAAGAGGGGATTAACTTTTTTTACCTGACTGTTAGATGGCACATTTCTGCAAAGTGTGTGATATTCGTTTGTCCCAACAATTTTTTCCAGGGTTGTAGTATTGTTACACAACATGAAAATTGTATTGTATACCTCACCGAATTTGGATTCTACCTTCTCTTTCCATGAAACATTTGTAGCCCCCATACAGATTACTTTTAATTTCTTGACTTTTTGTGTAAATAATGCACTACTGCTGCATATGGCCCTTTTTATGTCCTCTCCTTGGATTGCCACACTTTCTGCACATAGGCGTCCCCCTTCTGCCGGTAACTGTGGTCTGTTGTGTTAACGCTTGAAGCTCTGTATCTATTTAAAAAGGAAAGCACGCACCCCACTAAGGAGCCCGTAGCATGCAATATGGTAAAATGTGACAGTTTCAGCAATACATATAGTTAAGAGTACTCACTTAAAACATTTCACAGCTGATGGGTGTGTGTGTTTTTTTTTTTAATTTGGCCAAAGAAATGCCTGGTGAACACATTATTCAGACATTTAGGTCAAGTTGCTGCTGAGCACTAAGACCTTTCAATTAGATTATTTTAACAGTCATTTTTAACAGATAATTTTTTATACCATTGCATAGTTTATAATGATATGGTAATTTGGAGGGCCACGGGTTTGTTAGGTCCTCGTTAGCTATTTAGCATCACGCTCGTAAAATAAAGATCTCAGTTACTTCAAATCTGTTATTCCAAATGAATGAGTTATTTAACATTTCTTCGATTGGAATTTGAATGAAAAATGATTAACAATGATTAAAAATAATATGATTATTGATTAATGAATAAGTAACAGAACATTTTGAACCATTGACAATGAAAATTAGCGAAATTTAACTAATATATTACCAGTAAAATACAATACGAGTGTAGCCCCAGGATGTGAAATTACTGTGGTTTTCATTACTCTCTCACCAATTTGTTAGTGCATATCAGTCTTACCAGTGCATGAGCCTTCTACATGCAAGCTCCTTTCGAGGCACTGTTCCTGAAAGTGCTCAGAACAGATGGCAAAAACGTCTTGGGGTTTGAAATTGGCGCGATGAGTTCTAACAAATCGAACCCACTTGTCTCGATCGGCTCTGTCCGCTGGGCTGCGACGCAAGGAAATCCCAGCAGCGTGGTTAGAGCGATTGCTGCAGCCATGCACCACGCAGCGACTTCCAGTTATATCTCTCAAAGCGCGGAAGATTAATCGAAAAACTACTTTGATCATAAATCATAAAAGTCTCTGATGACGTTGTTTTCAGTAAAAAAACCTGCATGAAATTAGCCATACGAGTTTTCGTGATGAGCCTTTGACGTCACCGTCTGTAATTCGTTGAGTGAGCTTCTGGAACAAGGCAAAGTATAATGGCGGCCGTGAATGTCCCGAACGAAACGGCCCTCATAAGTAGACTTCCAATGCTCGTAATGGCTTGAAATTTGGCAAGGTAGGTAAGATAGCCACATTGTTCACGAAAATAAAAAAAAAAAGATAAAATATCGAAAATTTGGTCTAAGGGGCACTTTAAAGAAACAAACAAATAGTCAAATCCGATTCTTATCTTCGTAGTAATAGTTTAGGCCTTCCTAGTATGAGGCGATGAGGATCTATAGCTACTATTTTTTCGGCACAGCTTCGTGAAAAGAAGGCGAGAAAAAGAAGAGATCAACGAACGTATATTAACGTCGTTAAAGATAACGATGGTGAAAAGTTCTATTGAAATTGGATGAGAAGTATAAATATAGGTTAATGTGACAACCATGAATGGGAGTTTATGTAAGTTCTTTGGGATTTTTACTAAACTAAACGGATCTGTCACACAATTGGCTACAGCATGATAATTAAGCTTTTACGTTTCATCCAAAGCTCGATTCCCGCCACAAGCCAGCGTGGTGTTATTTTTGGGCCAATCACATCGCACCTTTTCAATTATGTCAGTCAAAAGTTATGCAGTCCCACCTACATTTCTGCAGTTGAATCATAACTCTTTTGTCTGCCTAGTTTTTCCTCAAAATTCCCACCCACCCAACTCCTTTTGCTTGTTAGCATAATGCTAGTACGCTACTTTCAGATTCCTTACATATAAGTTCAGCATTTTATATTTAGTTGATTATGTATTGTATTTTCTATCTTTGACACTTGCCTTTCTCCAAATGAACACATTACAGAATTATGTAATTCAGCTCAGTTTAATCCAAGAAACATTAGTAAAATCAGAATGTATCTTAACAATGACCCTACGGAAATACTTATACATGCTTTGTGAGTAGGTGGCTGGCTCTGACATTGTGAAATTAGAAATTAGGAATTAAGGTAGTGTGGATAGTTTTAAGGGGGTGTTAAAAACGTACTATGGGATGTAATTTGAGCTCCCCTTTTAATCCATTATT
The DNA here is from genome assembly GCA_947652115.1 of Blastomussa wellsi. Classification (NCBI taxonomy): domain Eukaryota; kingdom Metazoa; phylum Cnidaria; class Anthozoa; order Scleractinia; family Plerogyridae; genus Blastomussa; species Blastomussa wellsi. The sequence continues at coordinate 19,372,340 of OX393566.1, read as the reverse complement.
TTAGTCTTTTACTGCTGTATTTCAGGATTTAATAGTGTTAAAATAATATCATCATATTGTAAGGCGCTCATATTGCTCAGGACAAGTAGTGGTTCAGCGCTCTATAAATTAATGTTATATTATTATAACTGTTATTATTTCATAATTGCATAAATTGAACCTTATTTTTTGCATTGTACCTGTATATTTATTCCCATATGGAGGGGTTATTTCTTTTACAAAGATTTAGGATATCCAGCACAGTGCTGTTGGACTGGAGCAACACAAGTTTGCTCTTTGAGACATTACTATAGTTACTTAGTAAGTTACAGTTAGTGTCGAGCTCAGTGCTGCGTTGGACTCATGGACCATGTCTGCTTACAAATGGTACAAAAATTATGTTTTAGTTCTGATTTCGTTAGAGTAAATAAACATTGGAAGGGGATGAAGTGCCCCATATATGTCGCCCTTTGCCCAATAGACTCACATGGTCGGCGAGTGAGTCCAAGGAAAACCTGTTGCTATTGGCAAAATGAAAGCAAGATCAAGCCTCTGTTGATGATCGGACCCCTGGAGAAGATTGGGGGACGGGATTACGACCTCTCAAGGCGCATAGAGAGGACTAGGAGCTCTCAAGCCTGGTTGTTGTTTGTGTTGGTATGACATCTAAAGGCCTGAAGATTAGAACCCCAGAAAGAGATTTGGGACCTATTTTAGCCTGGTTGTAACTTGCTGTTGTTGATGTTATAAACGTCCTCTCATTGCCGACCACCCTACCTACACTGCATCTGATTCCTAGTGGCAACTCGTGCACTTCACCCCCCCCCCCCCCACCCCCCCTGCTTCCATGGGTTGGGAGCGTTGTTTTAAGTCATTCAGTTATTTTTGGAAATAATTTCTAACCGTTTTTCATCATTCGCAATTTCCAAATCTCCCATAGTACACCTCGTTTGCCCCCAACGTTTTGCATAACCTTGTTTTTCATTTCTCTTGGCTATTACAGCCGTCCCAAGAGAAACTGAAGACAATGCTTGTGCATTTTTCTGGTGGGGGGGCAAGGTGTATTATGGGAGATGTGAAAGTGGCAAGATGTCAACTCCAAAAGCACATATGTCGCGCCCCTAAGAAAGCGTTCATATGATATGATAGTGTTTTACGTCTGTTCTGATCAAGAGATCCGCTTACAAGATTGAGGGGAGCGAAAAAACGTAACCGTTGACCTGAGCATAACTCCTTGACAATTGACATTTGACATTTTATGTTAGGTACTTGTGTTGTGGATCTATTACCTCCATGCAAAAGAGTTATCAACGGATGGCCGTCCATACATCCAGTCACGTGGCCCTGGTTGTTGTCTATCAGAATTATGAATCAACACATATGTGGTGCTTCACTTATCAGTGATGAATGGGTACTAACCGCTGCTCACTGCTTTTATGATAAACACAAGAAAATTGTTCATCCGGGAAAATTGAGGGTGGTCGCAGGTAAGCGGTTACCAAAGACGTTTTGGAAATATTCATTTGTGTTTTTAATAATAAGGCCTTGTTTGGTGATCTACAGGCATTTTTCCTTTCAATTTGTGATGGGGGTTGAACAATTTCGCCTTAACTCTTAGGCTTGTTCACCACCTCACAAATCACATGTCTCATTTTCATTACAACGTGAAGGCCTGGTGAGCTGGCTAGAATTACAAGTATACAATTTGCAAATTGTATGTACGGTGGTCTAGGAAATAACGACTCACAGAACCCCAGCAGAGAGCATTGAAGTTTATTAATATTTGTAAATGTCGCTAGACTGAGTTGCAACATTTTCCAGTAAATGAATAGAAAGTTTCCTGTTGTGCACAAATTTCCAAACCCTCTCTGCATGTTTTTGTATGCGGACGCGATTTTAGGGATAGCAAATTTGGTGTATTTGCCTTCTCAAACGACATTTTCTTTATTTCTCGTTAAGAAACTGGTGTTTCTTGTTTATATATTTCCAAATAGCTATACATAGGTGAAATAATGAGTTTAACTTAAACGTGTATCTAAGATAATAAAAAGTCTTTTGATATCGATGAAAAATGTTAATAAGAAAGCTATAGCAATAAAAATGTCCATTTTCTTACCAAGGGTTATACCAGGCGGTTTTCAGTTATCCTTAGTTATCCTTAGTTATCCCAGTTATTTTTTTCTGGCATTTCCTACCATAGACTAGCAAACCATCGAGTGGGTAGAAGCAGTAGAAGTAGTCGCTTAGTATTAAGGCCACCATGCTGGACCGTGCGCTTCACAAAGTGTTATTTTAGGTGATTTTAACTAACTTTACGTTTGCTTAACTTTTTTACAGAAAGCAATAGTGCAAAAAATGATGGCTGCAATATTACACAAACATTTATACACCCACTCTACAATCCGTTCTTGTTTCCTGGTCCGTATGATATTGCACTTATAAGACTTTCTCGCAGGATTCAAATTCCGAGTGTGCGTTTGCCAGTAAGTGGTGCACCAATCACAAATGCCGAATGCTGGGTGGCCGGTGAGTAATATCAGTGCACCATGCTGGTATTCCATGGTCATGCCTTTTATGATACTGGCATCTCTACTCCACCACTAGAAGAGACACTTTGATTCTACGAAAAATCATTTTCTTTTATGGTTTCATCCTGTTAATGTTGGTAATGATATATGGAGTGAAATAGGCAGTAGATTAACATGATGTGTTTCAGTGTTAACTGCTTGTTTGCATTGGCACTGAATAAACCCTGATTTGAGGTTAGGTAAGTTAAGGTCATTAAGTTATTTCTTTACCTAGTTTGTTATTCCCCAGTAACAAAGGAAAAGCGCGCTCTTCTCAATACATTTTGTTTTTATATTGGGGCATAGCTTTTAAAATTCAATGCCAATATCAGTCGAGTGTGACTTTTGGTCGTGGGTCGTGGGTAGAAGTCGTGGGTGTGGGTACAAGTCGTGGGTGTGTTTAAAAGTCGTGGGTGTGGTTAAAAGTCGTGGGTATGGTTAAAAGTGGTGGGTGTGGGTAAAAGTTGTGGGTAGCAAAAAAATTACGAGGGATAGTATTTGTAATGTAAATTTATGACAAACCAAAAACAGTTGCCGATGCCACTTGATCGATGTTGCTAACTCTGTAAGTAGTTTCTGGATGAATGAATCGCTTTTTTGGACGTAACAAGAATTGGCGCGATAAAAAAGGGGGGGGAGGAGAAAATACAAAAAGGCATTCCCTATACCTAAATAATTATACTATATAATTCGCTTATCCTTTATCCCTAAAATTATTTTGTCAGTTATCCCTTATCCCTAAAATTATTTTGCCAGTTATCCCTTATCCCTAAAACCTCTAACAGGGCCTCAATACAAAAAAGGTACGCACCACCTCATTCCGTATACCTTTGACTAACCCTCCTCTTCTCCTTCTTTTGCTCACCCTTGTAAAGTCAAGATTTAGCGGCCCAAGACTAAAACCTCACATTCAGGAAAGCTAACATGCAGTAGCGTTTTAGCTGGCCGAGCACTGGATAAAAATTTCCGCGTCTCGCCGTTATCTTTGATCAACGTTACAGTTTTTCTTAGGAACGTTTTGTAAAGCGAAATTGATCATATTTATATCAAAATTTGCGCTTTATAAAGATTATTATTATCATTATTATTATTGTTGTTGTTATTATTATGTGGGGATAAACAGTTATTATCCCTTTAGTGGAATATAGACAACCGCAGCATTATTTATTGAGATATTCAATAATCAGTTATTCTCAAAGGAAATCATGAGTAATTGCCTTCGTTGAATAATTTATTCTAGGCTATACTTCAATCTATGACCACATATGGGGAAAACTCCAACAGAAGTACTTTTAGGGTTAACACTGTACGGGATGTTGATACATTTAGGGAAAAGGGATAACCGAGCTCAGAATTACAGGGATAAGGGATAACTAGACCCCCTCCCCCCCTAACAGGGTCTCTGTATTTTCTCCAAAACCCCTTTTTTATCGCGCCAATTCTTGTTACGTCCAAAAAAGCGATTCATTCAACCGGAAACTACTTGCAGAGTTAGCAACATCGATCAAGTGGCATCGGCAACTGGTTTTGGTTTGTCATAAATTTACATCACAAAATACTATCCCTCGTGATGTTTTTGCTACCCACGACTTTTACCCACACCCACGACTTCTACCCACGACCAAAAGTCATACTCATATCAGTCATGATATTTGTTTATTTTTTTCTTTATTTACTTGTTTGTATATTTAATTTTTGAATGAATAAAACTGCTGTTGTTGTTGTTGTTGTCATGACCAATGCCCGCTCATCAAATTGGGATAAAACAGGTAATTCATACTGAAGCAAAATTATACCTCTCTTTTTAATGGTGGCTTTTAAAATACCATTTTAGGTTGGGGCTATTCAACAGCGCCGGTTAAGCCTGGTCTCCCAGTTCTACTAGAGGCCCCATTGCCTCTGGTGGAACCTTTTCATTGTTTTGTTGACCCTCGTCTACAGCTGTGTGCCGGAGGATCGGGAGCTAGTCCATGTCAGGGCGATAGTGGAGGGCCCCTGCTCTGTAACGACAATAGAAGATGGGTCCTTCAAGGCATCACTTCCTATGGAAACAAGCAGTGTACTCCTTTCAAGCCATGTGTGTTTACAAGGGTTAATGCCTTCATAGACTGGATTGCCTTGACTTTAGCCGGTAACAGAACTAGCTATTCCACTAAATAAAACACAGACGGTATAGCGCTGCATAATAACAGATTCTGAGGAAGCCTTTAAATGAACAAAGGCCTTTTAATGTTACGATATGCTTCCTCGTGAAGGTGGTCTTATTTTGGGTAATTTAAAGTGCACCTAACCCCAAAATATTTTTTCGCTACAATAAACATTTTGCCTGCTTTAACAGGCGTGAATTTAACTGGATTTGCGTGTGTAACATTCTATAGAGAAATTGTATGGACGACTTGAGTCTGCAGAAAATTCTAAACGCTAACAACTTTTTACGCTATAAATTCACGCCCCTTAACACGCGAAAAATTACACGACAGTGGAAATCCACCTAAAGATGTGGTGTTGTCAGCCTCTTGACTTTACGCAGTCCCAATAGCTCAATTTCAGCATTTTAAAGTTTATCCTAAAACAATGAACATCACTACAAGAATCTGGGGAATAAACCCCGGCCAGAGGATTTTTGAGATTTTTGGTGCTGACCAAAACGAAAGCTGGCTCTGGGATGAGAATGTATAAGTGTGTAAAATACAATTTCAACAGGGCAGCTCGAGTAGTGAGCAAGTGAAATTTATGAAAGAATTGTTTATCTCCTTTTATGGATGGTTGCTCATTTATCCTACTGTATAAAATTACCAGCTTAACAAGCCTTTGGAAGTGTTTATTTCCCTTTTTTATATTTATGAGCGACTATTAAGTATTGCTGTATCTTCGTTAGTTTCAAAATGGACTTGAAAGTATTCTTGAATGGATAGTTTATACTGTTTCTACCCAACGCTATATTACAAATAATAAGTTGCTCTGAGCATCTGAGTATGTTGCTATGGTCAATGTTTTAAGTGAATGGTAAAAAGGCCAGGACAAACATCAAAAGAGCAAACAAAGAGCCCAATATTATGTTGGAAGGTCCATGTCCTTGTCCATGTGCAAATACTTTAATTTGCCCTCATACATTCCAAATAACAGCAATTCTTCTTTGGGGGAGCACAAGTAACCATTGCCAATATTTTAATTATCAGGTAATGGTTTTAGTTTTTGTCTCAAGTCAGTTACAACATAGATTTATTTGACAGTAAGAGCATTTTAAGTGTTATTAGTTTAATAAAATGCGTCATTTGGTAAATCTTCACCATGTTTGTACTTTGTATGTTGAGTCATGACACGTTCCTTTGGTTCTAAAAAAATCCTTTTCTATTTTGAATAAAAGAGAGCAATTAAATATAATTAAATATTATTGAGACTTGTGGAAGAAATAATTTCATTCAAGCTTCATTTTTTTGAGGTTTTCTTATGATCGCTCGTGTGTTATTAACATGGACATATAAGTTAGTAAAATGTTTTGTAGCCAAGAAATACAGTTGAGAGACTTTTATGTCTCTGAAATTGTCAACTAATCCCTGACCTAATCCCTTGACTATTTTTGCAGTCATTTAAGGTGGTTCCAATTCATTTGCATTCAATTACAGCTAACCCACGGATGTGACTAAAACGCTTTTTGCTTTAAATATCCAAGGAAATATTTTATCAGTAATAACAAAGTGTAATCCAACTGAAAAAATTGTCACCATGGTAGTGTGAAGGGGTAAAAATAACCTAATTTGGGCCATTTAAGGTTGCTAACCTACATGTAAAAACTACACAGTAAAAGTTTTTGGTTTCAATATATTAAATTTATTTTAGCTTTAGTTTGAAGATAAACTTACAAAAGAACTACATAGCCACCATAAATTTATGTAAAAAAAGCATATTTCTGAATCCAAACTAAAATATTAAAAAATGTAACCTAAATTTGTTCATTGGTTACTTTCCAAACCTTGTAGCAAAAGTTTTCTCTTATCATTACTGGTGAAGGTGTGATTGAATGCCACTTATGTCATCATGACAGAAGTGTTTAAAATAATTACAAAGAGCCAGCTTAAATTCTTTAAATTTTATGGAAGAGATAATAATTATAATATTGTTTTACCGATTTCACTACTTGCAATAATCATAATTATTATAATAATAATAATAATAATAATAATAATAATAATAATAATAATAATAATAATAATAATAATAATAATAATAGTAATGACATAGTTGAGCCTCGCCAATAGGGTATTAAGGGTAGGTGGGTATTAGGGTATGTGTAGTGTCATTTGCGGCCCGAGCGCGAAGTGCGAGGGTGCCAATAAACAATATTCCCTATAAAAGTCATGTTAATGTCATTATTATCACTATACAAGGCCAAATAACATCCTGATGACTCACAAATTTAATAACGTTTTCAATAATACAAGTAAGAACTTACTTCGCGCTGAAAATGTTATAACTGTAAAAGCCGGACCGATATGTTCTGAACAAGTGCAGAACTTTGTCGATATAACTACAAAGTGTAAAATTCCCCTGTAAAGACGACAAGAACTTGCTGTCTTTGTTTCTTCCGGATCGTGCCCTTGCTTCTAGCCTATCTTCAAGTCTAAATCCGAATTTTTTGTCTACATTCTTCCCATTTATACTGAACAAGTAGACCGATTTTTCTCTCAGAAAACTATTCGTTTTGTGTGAAACTGAACTTCAAAGCTTGCTGTTCGCTCGTACGCACCACGATGGTTTTCCCGCTTCAAACAGTCTGAACGTAATCTGATTGGTTTAAATTCATCCCGTGAACCAATCAGCTCCAGGGCCGTTGCGGCCCGCACAGCGTGTGTTTGGACGATCAATTTGGCCAAGTATATGGATAATAATGGGGCTTTTCAACGCAAATGTTAAGAAAAGCCATCCCAAGCAATACTGTGTTTTCATACCATGTGAAATAATAATCCAAAACTCAGTAACAAATATAACAATCAAGCTGCGGTGAAAATCATTACGGGAAAACGCATGCTGGAGAAAATTTTATCTTTTTTTTTTTTTTTTTTTTATTTTATTACGTACACTACTAACAGCACTATTACTTACACTACTTAAACTACTAACACTACTTACAATACTAACACTACTTACAATACTAACATTACTTACAATGCTTACGTCACTACTAACATTACTAAAAAGACAATCGTTACTTACACTACGATTACGAGCACTACAATTACAGATACCTTGCCTACACAACTGATAATACAAATCTTACTCTGCATTTTACTTTACTTATACAATTACTTTTTGTGTTAATTTGATACCTTATATAAAATTTTAATACAGGTATTTAATATGTCCTTAATATACATATAATTTTTATGATTTAAATAAATCAGCACCTACTCCCTTACAATAAAATTGCAATTGTTATTTAAAACGAGGTTCCATTTTGCCTGAAAATATTTTAAGTTTAAGATGCTTTGAGAGGCTAAAAGCTTTTCAATTTCATATTTTCTCTTGACTACATCTTCGAAAGACAAAAACAAAGGGACTTGTTTATTTTTGCGGCAATTCCAAAAATAAAGTTTACCTAAAATGATAAAGTAGTTAAGCAGGTCAGATCTCTGATCTAATATTCCTAATATAATATTAATATAATCCAGTTTTATTTGCTTCCTTGTAACTGTTAACCAAAAGTTTTCAAATTTATTCCAAAATTCTGTTGAGAAGGAGCATCGATAAAAGAAATGTTCTAATGTTTCTGGAAAAGTCTGGCAAAATGTACAGAGATCACTTTGAATCCTTTCGATCTTTTGTAATAAGGTATTCAAAAACAAAATGTCATTTAAAATTTTAAACTGAAAACATTGTACAAATGTTTCAAGAGCAACAGATTTTCCCAGTACAAACGCTTTTCGGGCCTCTTCTTCACTTAAGTTAAAATCTGACATTAGTTTAGTGAAACCTCTTGAATGTTTGGCTTTTTCTTTAATGAGAGAAGCATAAAAGTTTTTACTCTTGCTCGTGAGAGGATCAAAATCTTTGTTACCACACTTTAATTCAAGTGTATTTAAAACGTTTCTTTCGACGGTGAGATTCCTTAAATGAAAATTTTATCTTGAAGATCGTATCTCTCCATATCTCAGTTCAACATACATCTTCTAAAGTACGTAACGGTTGGAAATGGAAGTAACAACTAAATTTAAATTTAAGGTAGCAACTAATTGATGTTTGAGAAACAATTGTTATGAAAAAAGACAAAAACTAATAAAAATCAAGGTTTTCGCTGCTACCATTTACTTCTGCAATTATTAGTGTCGTGGGAGGCGCAGTGGCCGAATGGTTAGTGCGCTGGACTCCGGATCGGACGGTCCGGGTTCGAGGCTTTCTATGTTGAAACATACAAAACGTCAAGTAAAAGATATAATTTTCTCCATCAATTTGTTTTCTCCTAATGTTTATCACCGCAGTTTGAAAGTTATTTCTTATTAAGCTACGATGACCAAAGAACAAGAGTATAAACCAAAACTCCTTCCCTAACAATAACATAAACCACTTGTCTTGTTATCTTTAAGGTGCACTTATTGTTCCAAGATCAGCTCCATGGCAGATTACAGGATTTGTGCCATTGGTTCGTGGTTCAACTAAGGAAGCATCATCAGAAACGCCCTCAAGAAGAGTAGCAGAAACTACTTCAGAAATAATTCTAGGACCAGTTACAAAACTAACGCGGAAAGAAAAGGACAAGTTGTCAAAGATCCTGGCAAAGTCGACCATAGATAAAAGGCTGACGGAACGCATTATTGGAAGCTAATGTATTGTATTGAATAGTGTGGACGAGACTTGGCATAGTTTTTATACATCAAGAAGATTATAATACTGGCCTCGGTTGTTCAAAGGGTGGAAAACGCTATCTACTGGATAAATCACTATCCCGTGGATAGTCCAGATGTTTTACCAACACTTATAACTATCACTATCGTGTAATTCCAAAAATGGTCATTTTATAGTGTATTTCATTTAAACATTTATGATTATTTTAAGTGACCGGCTCTGCCACAACCACTTTTCACGCCGGATCAGCTGTCGTCAAAAACTGATCATTTAGCCACTGCGAATTGTCTGCGGTAATTCGCATTAAAACAATATGGCGTCCAATTGGTGTCCAGTGTGGTTTGTTCAAACGATAATGATGGTGGAAACTCAGAGCCGGATTATAGCCTGGAAGTCATAATAAAACGGTAGGTGAGCAAGTTTTATCCTTTGAGACGACTTTTGGACGATTACTCTACCTTTAATGTGGAAGAGAGTTACTGTTTAGAAAACGAAGGCTCAAAGGAGTAATATGGATAGAGTTCTGCCATAACTCATCTTTTCAGGTCTGTAGCTACAAATACGAAGAATTGTATTGAAACTAAAACAAGCGCTTTTTCAGCGGAAGCTACAGCTTACCAATAGATCGAAGTTTCCGTATAAATGATCACCACGTCTCCTTGAAGAACCTTCGACACATTTGGTATCAAAAGAAAGCTTTTTGCATCCACTTTCGAGTGAAACATTTTTTTTCACAATTCTCGCTGTATCCCAGAATGCAATTGGCCGTTTTTTATACTCGTAGAGAATAGCTACCAGACCCCCACAAAAAGCTCACGGTCGAGAAGCCATTACTGGCTTCAATTAAATGTCGCAAAACTGGCGACAGCTGACCCGGCGTGTTCTCGCAACAATTTTGTCACTAATATCTGTAACCGTCCCATAAGGTGATAATTACACGTTGAAATATATTAACTAAACATAGCGCTAGCTAACGATGGCATTCGCTCCTACGAAGGGCTAACACTCGAAACGTCAGCTTTTGAATCTCTTTACGGTGGCCAATCCACCTTATTCCAAAATGGCTACCATCTTAATATTCTTTTGTTGGTATTCAAATTAGCCCTTCTTGCCTCGTTTTTAATCTCAATAATCAAAAGAATATTTTATCTTGAACGAGGTAACAAGGGCCAGTTTGTGTGTGCATAAATCAGCGGCCATTTTGGAATAAGGTGTATTCACATTATCAACCTAGTTGATAAAACACAATTACATTGTTATACTTCCCACCGACGCAGCACCACAGTTTCTTTAGAAACTTACCCCCTCTATCAATGTGAGTGAGCTAAGTAACCGTACCATGGCTTAATTTATGGCTTGTATCTTGTATGAGCTAGTATCGTTAGATTGGCTCTGTTTATTGTGATGAATACTATGTAAATAATAGTCTGAGGTGCTAACTTGCAATAAATTGTAAATGACTAGAACTGAGGGAAACTAATCGAGCTTACCAAATGTTTTGATTGCCGAGATGGCCATGGCTAGCTTCAGTGTTGAAGCAGTGCTCTCCCCTGATTGCCATAAATTTGATTCTATGCCAGTTCTTGGAATATGCTAATAGATCAAAATAAAATTGAAGACTACCTTCACTCTGACTAAACTCGAACTACTTAACTGATTATACTTTCTAGCTCGATTTCACTCTCCGGTATTAAGGCTCCTATGTCATTTCTGCTGTCTCCAAAAGCTCCCAGTTTCATTTCCGGTTGCGTGTTTTCGATTGAATTCTCGTGAACTTCCTCCGATCCGGCAAACTTCATTTTCTGAAAATATTCTGACACTGTAATTGCCAGCCTTTTAGCCGTGCTCTTGTTCTCGCACATAAAAGCTTGTGTCAGATATATATCTCTGTCCTCTCCTTCACCATGATGATAATTGAACACCAATGTCTTCCTTCTTTTGCTGTCAACCCCGCAGCATATAATTCTGCTAAACTTGTAAACAGTTTTCATTCCACAATCCTCTTCACCAGTTTTGCACAGTTCAAACGAATCGGCGTTGACTTGTAGAGATTGTTTTGGTAGTAAATTATGCTTCAGATTGATCTGGCAGCTCTCGAAGATTTCCTCCACGGAACCGCGCATTCCCTCACCAGTAGGACACAATATCTCCACGCTTCCAAGGTAGATAACTGGAACACTTATTTCTCTCTCACGAGTAACACCTCGCGAAAATTGAATATTTCTTATGGACCTTAATGCAGAGTACGCCATTTCTTACTTTATTTAACGCCTAGGAGAGCAAAACTTAAGACGTGTCGTCGGTTTCTCGTGAATAGCGTTGCGTAAACTAAATTGTGTCTCATGATGTTAATTAAAATGCAAAGAGCTTGAGAAAATAAACGACATACTGAGAAAATATTTGTTTTACTGCCGAATTTGAAGCGTCATGTATGTCATCATGTGGAAGCAGTTTGTTATTTTTATTGGCCGTTGCTTGGAAAGTAAACGTACAAAATAAACAATAGTTCACATCTATTTCAACATTAACTGGTTAATTATTTTTTGTACGTGTTCAATGTTACTTGGGATTTAGTGAAAGTGGAATCTTATTTTGTAGTGCAGTCCAGGGTGCACCAGCTCTGTGGCTTTCTGTCTTGTTTTACGGTCATGACTAAATAAAATAAACCGATTTAATCGCTCCGATGACATCGTAAATTAAGTTTACATTTATTCTTGTTGTTCTTGTTTTTAATTTCGGATGGACTTACATTAAATCCAAGAGGTTTTTGATAAGATCCATAGTTGCAAGTGGGGGATGTCATTTGGTAAGTTCCACGGAAAATTAATTACAACCATTCGAGCATATTGTGGTGATACAAAAGCGTGTAATCACGTGAATCTTTCTAAGTACAGGGAATTAGTATATCACGCGTGTTTGATCGCGGGTACCACTAGCGCTTGGGAATCTTCAAAAAAGAAAACAAACCACTGCCAACCAAAACTTCAACTTGTGATTTTTTGCCCGAAGGCGAAATTTCTCTCTCTACATATCGCGCTTTCTTATGGGTTCTTGCCCAGGAAGTTACCTAATATAATTGGCTGTTCCTTATCATCGTTCCACGGAAAACAATCAATATTGTCAGCGGTTTTTGAACAAAGTTGAATAGATGTGGCGGATGCTGCTTAAATGCACGTCTGTCCCCTTACATCGAAGTTTTTTCCGAACTTTGATAGAGAAAGTGACAAATAGAAGGAAGAACATGTAAGCTGTGTATTGAAATTTCGCCAAAGGTCGACATTCGAGGGAATGAGCTCGAGAGGTATGTACCACGAAGGCGGCGAATTCTCCGAAAATGGCGAATTCGTCGTTTTCGTCGAATTCGCTACCTACCTCAGGAGCACATTTCCTCGTATGTCGACCTTCGGCGAAATTTCGTTGTTGCGTGCATTTCTGGACATAAGTGCAAAAGCCCGCCCAAAAGTGGTCAGGGGA
>OX393566.1:19344480-19354480 GCA_947652115.1 Blastomussa wellsi | reverse complement strand
CATTGATGAGCTTAATATGGGTTGCCATTGTGTCGTCTTCACCCTCTTCTTCCTCCGGGCCTGTGACATAGAATCTGAACTTTATGGAGGCAACATTCTTTTCTTTGATCTTTTTCAGGAGCTCGTCGATAGGATTTCGCAAAAAATGGTAAAACGCCTTACATCGGACCGAGTAGAAAATGTCGATTTTAAGTTTTTCTCTTCTTTGGCTTCCTTGTGGGGATGTTCCTGAATGGTAGGCCAGAAAGCTTAGGACATCCAAGATATAGCCGCAGCCAGACCCTGTTGCCAAGAGAACGTGGTGCAAAGGCGATTGTCTGTCTGACAAGTCCACCACTTGGTTGTACAACTTGGAAACAGATGAACGATAGGGGCCCCAGACATGGAAAGAACTATTCTCCTCATTTTTAGCTAACCACCTTGTCCAAGGAAGGTATAGTTGTTTTTCATCTTCCATTATCGATATCACAAAGCCAATGTCCCATGTTGAATCTTGCGACAAATTGGCAAATGTGGTAAAGGGATGTGATCGTTGTGGTAGAACTCCTGTGTTTCCTTTTAATTCATGGAGAAGATAATAGACATCGCCAACAGTATGCTTCACGTCCTTATCCAGTTTGATATACACGGCCACGTACTCGTTGCTACCAATGACTTGCTTCCTTACAATACGACCACGATGATGTCGGTAGAACCAGATGGAGAGCACTCTATCGATACACCAGATGATCAACATGGGAAGATTGACGAAGTGTGCCAGGCCATGGGTGATCTTTCGAATGTTGTCGACAGCATACCAGATTCCGGAAAATATATGCAAAGCCATTGCCAAAGAGTAGCTTCGTTGATTGGCGTAACGCGATCTGCTCAGAGGAAAGAAAAAGCAGAATATGACGATCATTAGTGTAAACCGGTAGATCTCGTCTGCGGTTAGATGAACTCCCATGTGGTCGTTGAAGGTCCACCCTTGGACAGCAGCTGGGTCCCAGGGCTTTGACCAATTCAAGTGGTCTGGATACTTGCTGAAGTTGAACGTACTCGGAGGGTAATACTTCAGCTCCGTGCCGTCAATAAGGAGTGGAACGAAGATTACAAGAACATGGGCGAGGGACGGAATGGCTATCAGGAAGATGCCTGCAAATGTGTGTATTCTCGAATGAACCTCCCGGATTCCGTCAATTGTGATCCACCTTGGTGCGATCTCGCTGATGAAGTTTGAAAAGCACCACAGCATCGTGTAGAACATTAGGTTCTGTGACGTGATAATGAGGCGCGCCGTGACAGCCCACACTACATTGGTGATGGTTTCGCCAATGTTAGTTCCCCATAAACGTTTTGGCAGCTTTCCACTTCTTCCAAGAACAACGTCACCTTTGAGAACAAAGTGATCAACAATGCACAAGGTTGTCACAGCCAGAAAAACGATCCAAACCAAGGCTTCGTACGAAATAGTGAAAGGCCTTCGACTGGGACGGATGTTTTTATTCGGCTTCTGGGAAAACTGCGTTTGAACTTCAGAAATTTCTATCAGAAAATCTGGTGACTGGTGTGTAATCCTGTCTGTTTTGGGAGGCTTTTTTGCATCTTTATCGTGATCCTCCACCTCCTTTAAAAGAAGAATAATTAATTAATTGATATCATAATAGGCATCGCTTCTATTCAAAATTATATTTTCCTCAGTTGGAGTAAAGTATATTATTTCAAAAACCAAGTACTTTTCTAGAAAACCTATTGACTGTTTAAGTAATGTCATAGTGCGTAATCATAAGGTTTGATTCTTTTCTTGCTACATCATCGGAAATTAACAGTTTGTACACAGGACCACTTTACTGCTGATCTTATCTCAAGCCTGTTTTGTATAGAAGACGGCACAATATCAGTTCTAATCACAAATCGGACATCGTTGCAAAACGGCGTTGCTTATCGAGCTTAGTAGCCCATCGCATGACGCGACTTGGAGTGCTTCTTCTCACCCCTGTATGGGATCTAGTTACCCCCAGCATTGCTAGTTACACCTGGGTGGAGAGAGGCACTATGAGAGAAAAGTGTCTCACCCAAGAACACAACACAGTACCCGGGTCGAGTTTCGAACCCGGACAGTACGATCCGGAGTCCAGCGCACTAACCATTAGGTCACCGGGCCTCTCAAACCAACAAATTTTGATGATCGCAGTCTGATAAAAGTTTTCGTTTAAAGGCCTTTGAAACTTTTCTGCGCCTGTGTGACGATTTCATTTCTGGTCCGACGGCATTATTTGGTCATTTGTGGAAGTTTTAAACGGATTATATGGCTTTTATTTTCATATGAACATCACAGGAAATATGATGTTCTCGAAGGTTAATAACCAGCGGCTCGGGATGAAAGCTAAAACAAAGGGTCGAAGCTAGACAAATAGGTGTTCGAGTGCACGTGAAAACTCCAAAACAATTACAGCAGGCCACGGTGGTTCATTGTATACAGTGGTTTGCTTTATTTGCATAACCTTCATTTTTTACGGGGGGGGGGGGCGCATTTGGTGTTTGAAGAATATCGAAACTTCAAACTTTTGCAAAAAATTAACATGTCGAACGGAAATTCAAATAGACGACAAATTGAATGTCAGCTCACCTTCAAGTCGTGCAATAGCTCTTGATATTTGAAACCCATCTCGTCTGTATACATATCCATGACAACCTATAGGTATCATGAAACGGTTAAAAAAGTAAAAATGACTCAAAATAAATAGAAAAAATACTTTTGTGTGCATCAAGGATTATTTTTTGCTGTATGATACTATGTGTATTCTAAAAAAATGTTACTGTTTTCCTAAAAAATGAATTTCACCTATATTTCAATACAAAAAGGCCATTCTTCTTCATTGTGAACTTATCAGCAGATCGGTAAACTTAGTTTAAAAAGGAAGGCAATAGGAAGCATAATTAACCAATTCATATTGATTGGACGGATGAGCTCTACCGTGGAAACGCTTAGCCTCGATAAATTTTCCAAGTTTGCCAATAAAAGTTCATTTCAATCAATTTTCATCCTTGATTCGTCTTAGTTTCTTGTTAATTCATTAATGTTTTAAATCTTGGAAAACTTATTGCGGGTTTTTCTTTGATTTGAAGGCAATCTTATACATCATTAAACATGGCTTTATTCATGATGAACTAAATCTCTTTTTTCTACTATGTACTATGATAAAGTATGCTAACTCAATGTACCAACGAGAACCATAGCACCCAGCAGTGACAACGTTTGCAAATGTTAAGGAACTAACCTTCAAATCCTCTTTGCTGGTGAGCAGACTAAGAAGCTGAAAGAATTCTTCCGCATGCGCATCGTACTCATGGTGATTAAATCCATTTCTGCGAATGAAAGAATAAAGTGCTAATGTCTATGAAGGTATATCTATGACAAAATTCAATTATGTTTAAAGCATAACGCTTAAAGGCATCATGCAAAAAGGCATCACGCAAAAAGGCATCACGCGTAAAGGCATCACGAAAAAAGGCATCACGCAAAAAGGCATCACGCGTAAAGGCATCACGAAAAAGGCATCTCGCAAAAAGGCATCACACAAAAAGACATCACACTAAAGGGCATCATGCAAAAAGGCATGAAAGAAAAAGGCACGGCTAAACAAATTATCGACTCCAGGGCTCACTCGGTTTCTTGTGAAATCTTGTATAAAATGGTTTTCGAGCGAGACATTCCTTGTTTGTCGCCTCAATACCTGAGGCGTGCCCTGAGAGAGCTTTAAAAGCAAGTAAGCGATGGTATTTCTTTCCGCTTAGAACAAAGTATTTTTAAGATGGACGAGTGTTTTCCAAAATGGCGGACAACTGCTGGCCGTTAAGCGTGATGCCATTTTCCGCGGGATGCCTTTACGCGTGATGCCTATAAGCGTGATGCCTTTTTGCGTAATGCCTTTTAGCGTGACGTCTTTTTGCGTGATGCCTATAAGCGTGATGCCTTTATGCGTGATGCCTTTACGCGTGATGTCTTTTCGCAAGATACCATAAGCCTCATGCCTTTTTTGCGTGATGCCTTTAAGCGTTATGCCTTTAAGCTTGAAGCCTTTACACGTATTGCTTTTTCCCGTTTGGTCGCTATCCTCACATCAAATTTGACTTGTTGAATGTCTGATTCGACTAATTTTACTGCCGTTTCTGGTAATTGGATTTTGTCGTAGATATACCTTCATAAAGGTCGGTGGCAGGCAAGTATATATTGTTAATTCTCTACTTGCACAATCCCATAATACACCGCTTCTACCCCCAAAAGAATATGCATAGGCATTGGTTTAGATTTCCCTTGGGACATCTTCATGTCCCAGGAGAAACTGCAAACAATGATTATGCAAACTTTTGGGGGTAAAAGAGGTGTATTATGGGATTTGTGCAAGTAGAGAATTGACAATAAAATGTTACTTTTTCCATGTCGAGTTTCTGCGTTTTTAAAAACAATTGATGACACTGGTCTTCACTATTCTTCGCAGTTTTTCTTACCCGCGAGAAATCAAATTTCCTATGTTTTCTGTATTTTGCATCTTTCAAATTAATCACAAGGTAACCGGATCGAGTTTATATTAAGTTTAATGTGACTAACTTAATTTTTTTAAGTACCTGTTAAATTTCTGATACAATGTTCTGGATAGTGGGTTCAATATATCCATTTTCCCATTCATCAGCTGAGCAACTCTTTTAAGGACTGCTTCCTTTTGTGGGTGCGTTTTGGAATGGCGAGGTTCTATAGAGCAAGGAATAAAAAAGAAAGTAAACAATAGGAAGACTAAGCAGTAATTTGGCTTCTCAAAGTAACGGTTCTTTTTTAAACTTGTCTCCTTACATCATCATCATCACCATCATTTATTCGCCACATTGAAAAGGAATTATATAGTTACAGTTGAAGCAGAATAGTAGGGTTAAGAGACCTCCAAGAAACCACCAGGCTTATAGAAGGAGGCCACCTCGGTCATCAATAAAGTTAAAAAATTAGGCTGTGAAAGTGCGGCCAGGCAATTCAGAATCATTTCATTACAAATATGATCATCTTTTTCTTAAAAGTAGGAACGCTTGTTGAATTAGTGATGATTATTGTCAGAGAATTCCAAAGTTTAAGTCCTTGGCAGAGTATCGAAAACTGCTTAAGATTTGTATGACAGTTTTAAAACTATGCAGTATCTAGTTTTTCCAGGTATAATTTTGTTACACATGGCGTTCATAAAATAGTGGTTACCATTTTCAGCGTCATGAAGGAACTTTGGCCAATTGTAGACCTCGGGGCTGTCTTGGACTGGGTAATGGCTCTTTATTTCTTGTACTTCTTCATCGGTTAGCACTTCTTTAAATACCTCCTTCAATGTTTTCATAAAGTCCCTGGCATCAACAGATCCTTTCCTCAGTGGATCACATTCATGGAAGTAGTCCTCAAGCTTTAATATAAAATCAGATATAAATTAAATAAATATATCAACTTGGTACTTGGTCCTTGCTGTTTAGACTGTTTAGACGACACCTTTTGATTAAATAAACGAAGAGCAAAAATAGCAGCGACAACTACAGCAAGAAAAAAATAACTTAACCCAACAACGCGTTAATTTTACAATTAATGAGTGAATAAAAAGTATCATTACAAAGCTTCTGCAAGCATCTTTGAACAAACAGAGACACCATGCATTAAAGCACTCTAGCGAAAAACCTTTGACTATGAAAGATTCATCTGTGTTTTCCACGTCCCAAACATGACCTGTTTAGATAATGTTTTATAGAAACAATACAGTCTCATTTTTTGCGACGCTAAGATTTGAAAATATTCTTAACAAGGCAATGGGTCCAATGAAGATAATCTAACAAGTATAGTTGGACATCGTACCATAATTCCCTTTTGTCGTACAAATGTCCTGACTTTGTCCATCAGCTCATCAAATGAAATAAGCAATGAACTCGTAGATGATGTCTCCTCCGATGACCGCCTATTAAAATTAATGAAAATTGATAGTATTCGTAAGTCCTTTAAATGCTTGTGTTAGAATAGTTCAAATTAAAAGCTATAACTCATTGTTTGAGCCATTCTGTAACACAAAGATCGTCACAAAACAGAATGAGACGCTTTCATTACAGCTCAGTTGAAAGAGAGACTATCGATCCAGTCTCTCAAGGTGAGGCCGATTAAACAAATAAACAAGCTAACAAGCATACCATAGGTTTCAATTGTGAAACACGCGAAAAATTTGCAGCATAAGTTAAAAATTGGGCACATATTTATTACTATTTTTTCTAGAATATTTTTTTCTGGACTGAAATAGTTTAAAATCAAGCAAAGCAAGGCCGGCATACTAAGAATACAAAATTGCAAATGGCATAGAATTATTACCCTTCACTCCCTGACATGTCTGTGAGATCGATTCCTGTAATAAAGGAAGAAATTAACTAGGGTCAACTAGGGCTGCCATTATATTCACAGCTATTAATAATTCATTAATGTCATGGCTTTTTAGATGCGCAGCTTTTGCTACACCAATGCTGCATCTTGTCTTCCTTGATCAAGAACGTTGGCTGTAAAATTAGTCTTGCAATATATGAAGCACCATAGAAAGCGTTTGATCACGCACAGCACGAAAAACGAGATTTACGGAAATATTTAACTTTACGCTATGCAGTAAAGCTCAGTAAAGATTGGAAACCCGCATTGACGCTACTGTGCGTAAAGTTGATGTAAACTTGACGCACAGATGACATTTACAAAACTTTACGGCAACGTAAAGTTTGCTAAAGGAAAGGTGGATTTCCACTGTCGCGTAATTTTTTATGTGCGTAAATAAAATTATAGACGATGTATGGAAAAGTTTCGTACACGTTTACGCAAGCCTTTCATAAATTGTCTCTAAATTTTTTACGCACGTAAAAAAACACGCGACAGTGGAAATCCACCTTTAGTCTCATTACTCAAGCTCTACATGTGAGTGTAAAGCTGATGTAAAGATCAGCTTTAAAAATCTTAAAGGTGCCGTAAAGTAGACATTTACGTCGACTTTACGCCGGCTCTACACCGCAGTAAAGTTTTCTTTTCATGCTGTGACGTTTCCAAACACCAAGAATAGACTTCAAAATACGGCAAGCAGCCAATAACATTGTTGTATTAGAAATGGTACCTAACAGGGGTAAAAATGAATTTGGGCCACACCCACATAACAAGACTCTGGTACTTCCTAGAAGTGTTTATAAAATTTTGCGACGGGTACCCCCGTATTTTCATCGGGATTTCCCGCTTGATGACCGAAAAACGTTCTAAAGTTTTTGATATAATTTGTCAAGAGAAACTAAAACTACGGTGAAAACTAAGCAATAAAATCGTAATAATCTATTCTAATTACGATCAAATTTCCAAATCACGGTTACTCGTGTTGTAATTTGATCAATTATTAGTAAGTTTAAGAATTTGAAAAGAAACGCTTACCTAAAACCGGAATTGACGCCGTTAAAAAGATTTGTTATGAGATGTTGCGATTACAGTGACCATAATAATTGTTAGAGTTAGTGCTTAAAGGTTTGTTGGGTTTGTGACGCAAAAACTACTAATAAAGGCAAGAAATACATTTACCACTTTCCACTGACATGACGATATAATTAATACTGCTCGGCAAATGGAGTGTATGTTCACTAGTACCTGCCAGTATAAAAATGTAAACATTATTTATGCTGCCACTTACAAAGCCGTTATAGAAGACATGGAATGGTATCCTATTGATTGCTCAAGCTATTCAGTTTATACTGTTAAAAGGGAACAATACAGGCCTATGGGACGGGGGGCCGGAGTGGCTGCAGCCCCCCCCCCCCCCCCCCCCCAAAAAAAAAAAAAAAAGAAAAAAAATTTGGGCAATTCGGATTTTTTTGGGAAGCAAGAGGAATTTGGACAAGGCTACATGGGAGAATTTTTTGGGAAATTGGTTCACCGCCCCCCCCCCCCACCCTACCCCCCTAGCAACCCGTACGCTTATTGGGAACAAAGGGATAAACAAGCCTGATCACGCGTTACCAGCATATTCTGAGAACCTTGATTCAAGGATAACGTAAATGCGCAAAAATCAACCAATGACAGTCAAGGAAACTGACAATAGACACTAATCACGAAACAAAATACTGATTTAAAGTGGAGGACGCGTTCTTTTTGTTTTGATTTATGCTTTTATTGACTTTTCTCACACCAAAAAAATCGCCTGAGAAGCACATAAAAACAAGTCATTTAAACTTCAACTTTTTAATAATGTACACTAAACATGGCATTTTTTGATTCGTATTTCACGTTAAACTTTTATTGTCGCGGACTGGCCAACAAGGATTTTGTCGCGCTTGCAAACCAACAAAATAACAAAAATGGATATGTCGTGGTATATTAAGGTTTTCTGTGATTGACTAAATAACCTTCAAATCGAGGGAAGACGGAAAAGCACTAAAATCAGTAATAATAAAACAAAAGGAAACAGGTTTAAGACTGCCTTAACCCTTTTTGTTCTCGAAAAAAAAAATATTTCAGTTCATCCAAACCCATGTAAATTATCCATGGTGATTGACCAATGCATTAATCAAAAGGCGTACCACCCCTGAGCTAATCACCCTGGGTATAAAGTACAAGAGTCCAGCTCATGTTGTTATCCCTCTTGCAGGTCGCTAGCAAACAGAACAGACGATGCATCCGTTAACATGTGACTCATGTGACTTTTCATGCGGATTTACGAGCTCGCGAAACGACACCGCAACTGTCTTCAAGTAACTGGTGGATCGAGTATTTCATGGTGCATAACGACAAAAGCACTGAGTTGAATTCGAGTAACAGTAATCGCTAAGGACAGCTATAATTAACTTCCGTTTCAGCAATGAAAAACTAGGATTAATGATCCTCTTTCGAGGTTTGGAATGGGATGACACTAATTCTAAGGGTACTACCATAATCAAAAATAACACGCTGGTTGTGGGTAGAATATGGGTGGCAGGGAAGCGAGATTGGGGAGTTGGGGCCCAGGAAGGGGGCCTTCCTGGGGGGAGTACAGATCAGGTGGTACCGGGGGTAGCCACCCTGGACTAGAAGTTCCAGACCTGCCTCCAGGGGTGAGGCCCATATCCCACAGCCACGGGGGACTGAGGGAACCAGGAGGGGGAGCCCCTCCTGGGGGGAGTACAGATCAGGTGGTACCGGGGGTAGCCACCTTGGAATGGATATTTCTCCGGACCTGTCTCCAGTGGGCTAGAGAGCCTTACTGTGGGGTAAAGTGCAGCTAATGGGTGCACTTCCCTGCCACGGATTGCGTAACTTACTTATGTGAGGGACGCAATTCCCCCACAGTAAGATAAGTGGGGGCCTGACTCTTGAGCAAAAGTCAGGCACCCTGCTCTTAAAATAACATTAGTTTCAAGGTAAAGATATAGAATGAGTGCTGCTTTGGCTTACTAACAGTTTAGGTACAGATAAAATGGTAGATTGTGGGGTTTTGATATATAGTTCATAGCAGTCTGAGTGCCACCGACCTAAAACTTTAATCAGCCAGGCAGGGATGCCTGCTGAGGCAGCGGATGTGGCGGCCCCAATGCGGAAGCTGTGGGAGTAGAAGTTGTTGGATGGAAAGCCGCACTGCTGTAAAATAGACCTGAGTTCCTTGGTGAGGCTTGAGCGGGTTAGCTTTGAACCAGATTTGGAGAACGTAAATAGTGGAGAGCTTGCTGGAGGCTGGGCTTGGAGAATGTAGTCTTTCATCGCCATCACAGAACAGATGGGTGATGTGGACTTTGCTATAGTCAGGGTGCAGCCTTGACGGAAAGGGTCAGTTTTCGATTGTTTTATCTTAACCCGCATAAGGGAAGGCGATTGGATGTCAGGGTGGAAGGTTATATCTTGGGAGGTGAGGTGGGCCTCGGGGTTGAAGGGGCCATTACAAGTGAACTCGCTGGCCCGTAAAAAGGCGAAGAAGGCTAGGGTAAAGGCTGCCCAAAGCATAATGTGGTCTAAATTTGTACTCTGTTG
>OX393566.1:19287628-19344280 GCA_947652115.1 Blastomussa wellsi | reverse complement strand
ATCCGTGGCAGGGAAGTGCACCCATTAGCTGCACTTTACCCCACAGTAAGGCTCTCTAGCCCACTGGAGACAGGTCCGGAGAAATATCCATTCCAAGGTGGCTACCCCCGGTACCACCTGATCTGTACTCCCCCCAGGAGGGGCTCCCCCTCCTGGTTCCCTCAGTCCCCCGTGGCTGTGGGATATGGGCCTCACCCCTGGAGGCAGGTCTGGAACTTCTAGTCCAGGGTGGCTACCCCCGGTACCACCTGATCTGTACTCCCCCCAGGAAGGCCCCCTTCCTGGGCCCCAACTCCCCAATCTCGCTTCCCTGCCACCCATATAAAACAAAAGGAAACAGGTTTAAGACTGCCTTAACCCTTTTTGTTCTCGAAACCAGTTCATCCAAACCCATGTAAATTATCCATGGTGATTGACCAATGCATTAATCAAAAGGCGTACCACCCCTGAGCTAACCACCCTGGGTATAAAGTACAAGAGTCCAGCTCATGTTGTTATCCCTCTTGCAGGTCGCTAGCAAACAGAACAGACGATGCATCCGTTAACATGTGACTCATGTGACTTTTCATGCGGATTTACGAGCTCGCGAAACGACACCGCAACTGTCTTCAAGTAACTGGTGGATCGAGTATTTCATGGTGCATAACGACAAAAGCACTGAGTTGAATTCGAGTAACAGTAATCGCTAAGGACAGCTATAATTAACTTCCGTTTCAGCAATGAAAAACTAGGAAAGAATTTTGAACAAAAGAAATGTGACAACACGTTGTGAAAGAAATGTTACTCATTCCTGACTAATTACTCAGTTTCCCATAGGCAGCCATTTTCATGTTGGGAAATTTTTTATCGAAATTGGGCCATTCTTTGTTGCAAATTATCTTTGTGAGTTTTTATCCTATTAACCTCAAATTTTCCACGACAACAGATATTCTCATCGTACATGTTTTGTTCCTTTGTCTTTTTTTTTCGGTTCTAGGTATTTTTGGAGGGAAAGTGACGTCACGAATAATGGGTCAAAATTTAAATTTTACATTTTGATACATTTACAGCTATTATCGATCACACGCGCCCTTAATGATGTTTTTTTTTTTCGTTTGAACAATGAGATTCGGTGGACGTCAATCATGTGTTTCCATGACAGTAGTAGCACGCAAAAGGCTAGGCACACTCGGCTTTCCGTAGTCCGTAAGTGTTAGGGCGAGAAGACTTCTGACACTTCAGACTAGGCTTTCCGCTTTTGAATGGAATTCCACCCAGCAGCCGTTTCTCACCCTTTCGTAAAAGAAACTGCACTCGCGAAGTCTTGAATATCGTTGGTGAAATTGCATACCTTCCGTAAAAACAACCACAAGCGTATGGGCAATTTTTTGCCAGGGGGGGGGGGGGGTGTGAACCATTTGCCCAAAACAATCTCTCAAGTTGCCTTACAAGAATCCCCGGCCCCCCGTCCCGTACGCCTATGAAAACAACCGAAAGCAAAATGTTAGAATATTGTCGTCTTGTTGTTTTGTTTGGCGATAAAATAGCAAATCGAAACCGGCGCATGCAATCATCCAAGAAATGAACACGGATGATTGACGTCCAGCAAAACTTAATTTTGAAACAAGAACTCGTTGGAGGGCGCGTGCGATCGGTAAGAGGTTTAATGGCAGCTGCTGAATGAACAAGGTCGCGCAATTTAATCTAAGTAAAGAATGTGACCGACCTCCATATATTTGAATCATTCGGCTAGCCACTATGCATAGCTTCTAGATACAACGGGATTGTTTTCTGCGATCGGTTATGAGATAAAGTTCAGTTATTAAATTTATTCAATTAATAATGTCAAAAGCTTTTAAAAATGTAGAGGATTCCTGTTCATTTGTTGCCTTTGGACTGATATTTAACATTCGTTGAAAATATCACCCTAGTTGTTGTAAGGATGATGAATAACAATAAACACCTGCTAAATGTGTACAATCTTCCCTTAATTTTAATACAAGGTATTTATCTCTTCGTATTTTTTCCTAAAGGTAAATCAACTAACACGGCCTAACACGATGTCTAATATCAGCTTGATCTATAGATAACAGTGGCAGCTGCTGAATGAACAAGGTCGCGCAATTTCATCTAAGTAAAGAATGTGACCGACCTCCATATATTTGAATCATTCGGCTAGCCACTATGCATAGCCACTACTCAGTTGTTTTTGATGCAATTTCTATATATAAAGGGAGCAGAACAAAAATGTGTCTCAAGAAGGTTCCGTTTCAGTGCAAAAAATGTCACCACCTTCTTATATGCCTAGCCAGCAGGCGTCTTTTCAAACGCATTAGAATGTTGAATGCAGATCATGGGTTGAGCCACTCTGTATGAAGAAAGCAGTTAATTTGAATGTTTTCATACTTTTGCCGTTACTGCTTTGGTATGATAAAAACAATGTTCATTTATTGAGATTATTGGCATCCTGGTTTGAATGCTGTGCATGCTCTGCAGGTTGGCTGAGCTCGTCTCTGCTGGTAGAAATGTTTGCTGATAAGGATTGTAATGATACGTCGAAAATAAAAGTTATTGCATCATCCAATATGCTCTTGCCAAGACCTGTATACAGGCACAAATGTGACCTGTGTGATGCGGCCAGCTGTTTTGGCTACACGCGCCGACACCCCATTAACATTTGAATAGCGTGGCACGCTGAACAATGCCAGTTCATCCGCCTCCTGTTTATTGACTGATATCTTAACAAATAAAATTTAAAAAAGCTGATCGAGTGAGATAATTTATCACCGCTCTTTCATCCCTATTTTTAACGGGATACATTAGACCATTGAAGAACGATCAAGAGAACTAGTAACAGTTTTCGTAACAATTAATGATGACGTGTTTCATTCTGGATTCCGCAATGGACCGAAGCTAAGAGCTCTGCACTTTGCATATACACTCTTCTGTCTATCTGAATTAATTCTGAAAAAGGTGGAAAATTGTCACGAAAGTAAATATTTCCTTCATAAACCTTAGTAAAAAGGACTTCTAGGGATCCGTCATACTCGTATTAGTTAGGTGATAACGAGAAAAGAAGAAAAAGAAACAAATTAAAAACATCGATCCTTTTAAAAGATAATAGTTGCAGTATAATCTAACTGTATCATTAATTTGCAATCTTGTAGGTCTCAGCTAGGTTTAATCAGTGGCGGATTCCGCAATGGACCGAAGCTATGAGCTCTGCACTTTGCATATACACTCTTCTGTCTATCTGAATTAATTCTGAAAAAGGTGGAAAATTGTCACGAAAGTAAATATTTCCTTCATAAACCTTAGTACAAAGGACTTCTAGGGATCCGTCATACTCGTATTAGTTAGGTGATAACGAGAAAAGAAGAAAAAGAAACAAATTAAAAACATCGATCCTTTTAAAAGATAATAGTTGCAGTATAATCTAACTGTATCATTAATTTGCAATCTTGTAGGTCTCAGCTAGGTTTAATCAGTGGCGCAAAACTTAAACAAGAGTAAATTTTCTCAAGTCACCTAAACTGCAAAAAAAATAATTGGTCTTAAGTTTATTTTTTTCTGGTTATTATGAATTTGTTAAAACGCTCGTAATCGTGGGATTGAATGCAAGATTGAAAAGTATCTCGAATGGTGTCTTTTGGAATGCAATCCTTTAAGGTTTCTACTAAAGCAACTGGACTACGAGCCAGCGTTTTCTACTGACATTAGAATAATGTTATAATTTTTTCAGTTTTACGAACTTTTGGAAACTTTGGTATCAATAATTTCCATTGGTTTGAGAACTACGGCGAACTCCCGGAAGACTTACTGAGGCGTTCAGCGTAATTAAAAAATGTAGAAATAACTTTGATTGTTTGGTGCACGAAATCATTTTCATCCAGGAATTGAAGCCAACCCGTAATGTGCAAAGTGACTCAATTCGTGCAAAAGCATTTCTATAATTTTTCCTCACACTTATGTAAACTTATTGTTACACTTCTTCTGATATTTACGCGCAGAATTTGCATTTTTTTTTATCTGACAATGGCGTCGGAAAGACACCGAAACGTCGGTTTATTTCGCTAGTTTTGGCATGCTTGTGTTTAACCAAATCGTTATTGATTGACAATTTTATTGAACAGGACAATGTATGAAACAACAATTCGTCCTTCAAACGAGTAAAAATGGCAAAATTGAAACACTAAGAATCGTTGAAAGTAAACGAACAATGCATTTATTCCGGCTGGACAGAAAGCTATTTATTATGTTGTCATATGATGGAAAATATTTTAGCAATTAGCAAGGATCCATCATCTCTACCTTGGAATTGTGAAATCATTCCTGTACGTTAAAACTTTTCGGCCAGAAAATTTCAAACTTCAAAATTTGTCTCGGGCGCGAAGAGATTATTGGTTGCATAAAAATAGGGCAACTTTTAGCAGAAGGACAGAAAGCAACTAAACTTAGCAATCCCACGTCTGCATCTTAAAAGTTTTCCGAAGAACAAACCAGGAAAGCACTTGAGAATGGTTGGAATAGAAGGTTAGAGTGATCGAGACATGATCTAACGAACAAATCATTAGGTCAATTTAATGCACTCCCATTTTAGGACAGTATGTTTGTACGATGCGATTCGATAAATTTTTGTCACATCTGCTGGCCAATTTTACTGTTTCATGTCATCAAATAAAAAGGACGTTACATTATTGATAGAAGTACATAACATGGCGTTATTCCAGTCTGAAAAGTGATTATCGTGAAACTACCGATACTAACCTGAGGCGCTGTTCCTCGTGTCACTAAGTCTGTTCACCGACTGGGCGTAACTGCTACTTAGTAATTTGAGATGCATTTCTTTATATCTGTACGTTGCAGGCACGGAGCGGAACAAATTGTTTTCCCAATATAGTTCCGTTTAAGCCCTGATGTATGGTAATAAATTGTTTCACCAAAGCGAACAATGTCACCTATGAGCGGAATTTTCTTTTCGTACTGCATTTTTCGCCACTACAGTCACCAAGAAAAGGCTTTTCAGTGACTCTTAAAATTGCAGGTGATGGCGTAAACCAATTGATTTACATTTTCCATAACTGTATTGCAGTAATGTGGTTTCCGAGTTTGGCAAAGATTAGGAAACGGTAAAATGCCACTTATATCCTGCTGAGGATGCTGTGATTTGATTGGCTGAGCCCGCTTCTGTCGTGTAAGCCTTCGTCAAAAGTAAAAATTTAGCGCTTTTGCTTGTGTAGGCAAAGCACAGCATGATAAATGCAAATAATGCATATGTTGCAGGTTTCCACCACTACATAAGGAGGAAAAAATAGACACCGGCACCAGCTTCCTCCTTTTAAAAATATATTCAAGTCCTATAACCGTGAAACGGGAGACTGACAAAAATCAATAACGAGTTTTGTTGGCCTCTTTCTCTTCAGAGTGAGCGGTGGTATCATGAATAAAGTTGCGCGTCTGTTTTTTATACATATATATGTATGGTAAATTAGTGATAGAGAACTGCAGTCAATAAGACCCGTGAATTGATAAGCAGTTAAATAAAAATTTCTAAAACCATTTGACAAGTAGAATTACACTTACGTAAGCAACGCGCTTTGGATCAGTTCAATAATCGACGCTTCTAGATACAATGGGATTGTTTTCTGCGATCGGTTATGAGATAAAGTTCAGTTATTAAATTTATTCAATTAATAATGTCAAAAGCTTTTAAAAATGTAGAGGATTCCTGTTCATTTGTTGCCTTTGGACTGATATTTAACATTCGTTGAAAATATCACCCTAGTTGTTGTAAGGATGATGAATAACAATAAGCACCTGCTAAATGTGTACAATCATCCCTTAATTTTAAAACAAGCTATTTATCTCTTCGTATTTTTTCCTAAAGGTAAATCAACTAACACGGCCTAACACGATGTCTAATTTCAGCTTGATCTTAAGATAACAACCGCCTGGATAATTCGCTTTTTTCTGGTTACTCAATACTTTACATCATTTGAACAAAGAAATGTCTCACCGTTTATCTTGTTGCCCTAAGAAATTCTGTGAATGGGTTCTTCAACTCGAGTGCTCAACTCAGTCAATCGAGTTTTGATGTTATGTGGGTCCTATATAAAAGGGAATATATCTAGGGATGACGCAATTGACTAATAAAGCATGCGGAAGTACATGTGCTGTGACGAAAACAAGCCACGTGCACAGGTCGCTAAGTTAAGTAACTACAATACAATTGCACTTCAGAAATCAACGTAATATAAACGTTTAGAAGGAAACTTGTTTCAAGAGCGCGGGGAATATGTTCTAGGTCTATTGTATCACATCTCAGCGGTTCTATGAGACGCAAAATTGACATAACGTGTGTGGTTTTTCAAATAATAAATCAATTACACAGAACTGGAAACTGACAAATCAAAGATTGGATTCGAAAATCCGAAAACTGATTTTGCGTTTCTCGTTTCTTTCTTCTGGATTCTTCGGCTCCTTTGACCCACCATGATCCAAGTGATCTTGGATTAATCTGTTCAATAAAGAAACGCAACATCCGTTTTCGGATTTAAGAATCCAATCTTAGATTTTTTAAAGAAACGCACCCTTAGTCAATCCTGGGCGGCGATGAAAGCCAAGCGTGCAGCATCCTGAGCTGAGTATCCATTTTAGCAGTCTGCTTTCAGTCTAAGTAGTTAGAAACTTGATTTTTCACAAACAGAGCTAGAATATTCATTAATTCAAACTGGGCGTAATTGTTCCACATCAAGTGGCAAACGAGTAAAGATCGAGTATAGTCAAAGACAAACAAACACCCCTTTTCTGGTCACCTTAACCAATTTTCAACAACAGAAATGTGACAACACGTTGTGAAAGAAATGTTACTCATTCCTGATTAATTACTCAGTTTCCCATAGGCAGCCATTTTCATGTTGGGAAATTTTTTCTCGAAATTGGGCCATTCTTTGTTGCAAATTATCTTTGTGAGTTTTTATCCTATTAACCTCAAATTTTCCACGACAACAGATATTCTCATCGTACATGTTTTGTTCCTTTTGTTTTTTTCGGTTCTAGGTATTTTTGGAGGGAAGGTGACGTCACGAATAATGGGTCAAAATTTAAATTTTACATTTTGATACATTTACAGCTATTATCGATCACACGCGCCCTCCAACGATGTTTTTTTTTTCCGTTTGAACAATGAGATTCGGTGGACGTCAATTATGTGTTTCCATGACAAAAGTAGCACGCAAAAGGCTAGGCACACTCGGCTTCCGTAGTCCGTAATTGTTAGGGCGAGAAGACGTCTGACACTTCAGACTAGGCTTTCCGCTTTTGAATGGAATTCCACCCAGTAGCCGTTTCTCACCCTTTCGTAAAAGAAACTGCACTCGCGAAGTCTTGAATATCGTCGGTGAAATTGCATACCTTCCGTAAAGACAACCATAAGCGTATGGGCAATTTTTTGCCAGGGGGGGGGGGGTGTGAACCATTTGCCCAAAAAAATCTCTCAAGTTGCCTTACAAGAATCCCCGGCCCCCCGTCCCGTACGCCTATGAAAACAACCGAAAGCAAAATGTTAGAATATTGTCGTCTTGTTGTTTTGTTTGGCGATAAAATAGCAAATCGAAACCGGCGCATGCAATCATCCAAGAAATGAACACGGATGATTGACGTCCAGCAAAACTTAATTTTGAAACAAGAACTCGTTGGAGGGAACGTGCGATCGGTAAGAGGTTTAGTGGCAGCTGCTGAATGAACAAGGTCGCGCAAGCCTAAAAACCGAAGAGATAACCAAAATATCTTGATCCAGTCAAGAGATATAAGTAGTTGAAATCTGCAATTGTGCAACGAAGTTCATTACTTCTTGTAGGTTCGTACGATGAGGCGGACAAACAGACAGAAAGTACAAAGCGGCCGTATACATGTAGCACGTTAACACTACAGGTGGGCGAGTTGCTATGCGCTCGACTATTTAAGGTCTTATTGTTTCAGGACAGCCTTAAATGCGTTCAAAGGGGTCTGCATACGATTTGATTTTGCTGATATAAAGAACTGGCTGTATCAAAAGATTGTCACAAGCTATATATTGTTTTACATTTGTTCTTTGTTCTGCCGGATTTAAACCAACAGTAAAACTTAAAACAGATCAGTAACGCTTTGCTTGACTAGTTTCATCACTTTCACGTGAAAAATTTCATCTAAGTGAAGAATGTGACCGCCCTCCATATATTTGAATTATTCGGCTAGCCACTATTCAGACTGGCCAATGTTCCCAACGGGAGCTGATTAAGCGCTGGAATGTAACGGAAAGTATGTGACTCGCTCTGGTTAATATATTCAAGAGTATAAATATGCGTTGTTCCACCTCGTGTCCTCCTGTTTTCCCGTAAACTCACGGCCGCCAGTTCGAAGCTGGTTCGTTTACTGTTCTCTCGTTTATGGCTCAAGTTCCACGTCCGCCGGCCCCACCAGCGCCACCGGCTCCACTGGCTCCGGCTCCGGCACAACCTCAACGGCCACAACAACCAGCTCAGCAAGCGCAACCGCAGCAAGCTGTGAATTTAGAGGTAAATATCCCTTATTCATCTTGT
This sequence comes from Blastomussa wellsi, assembly GCA_947652115.1. Classification (NCBI taxonomy): domain Eukaryota; kingdom Metazoa; phylum Cnidaria; class Anthozoa; order Scleractinia; family Plerogyridae; genus Blastomussa; species Blastomussa wellsi. The sequence goes on along the minus strand of OX393566.1, from coordinate 19,335,722 downwards.
TTATAGTCGCAGTTTGGTCTTGGGTCATGTTAGTTGCTTTACTATATTTCGGTTCACCGCTTCGCTATATCTGTATGCTTGTTTTGGTCACTGCTGAACTCGGTGTTCGGCGAAGAATGTTTCTTTGGGCCTCTCGGGCCGGGCACGTTTACTGAATGTGTTTCAGGTGCCTTTTAGGTATGTTTGGCGTTTACTGGACTTCGTGTTCAGGAAAATTTATTCTAGTTTGGGCCTCTCGGGCCGGGCACGTTTACTGAATGTGTTTCAGGTGCCATTTAGGTGTGTTTGGCGTTTACTGGACTTCGTGTTCAGGGGAATTTATCTTAGTTTTGGGCCTCTCGGGCTGGGCACGTTTACTGAATGTGTTTCAGGTGCCATTTAGGTCTGTTTGGCGTTTGCTGAACTTTGCGTTCAGGGAAATTTATTCTAGTTTTAGGCCTCTCGGGCCGGGCACGTTTACTGAATGTCTTTCAGGTGCCATTTAGGTGTGTTTGGCCTTTACTGAACTTCGTGTTCAGGGAAATTAATTCTAGTGTGGGCCTCTCGGGCTGGGCACGTTTACTGAATGTGTTTCAGGTGCCATCTTGGTATGTTTGGCGTTTTACTGGACTTCGTGTTCAGGGAAATTTATTTGTTTTGGACCCCTCGGGCTGGGCACGTTACTGAATGTGTTTCAGGTGCCATTTAGGTCTATTTGGCGTTTTTTTCTTTGGGACTTCGTGTTCGGGGAAATTTATTTTGTTTGGGGCCTCTCGGGCCGGGCACATTTACTAAATATGTTTCAGGTGCCATTAAGGTATGTTTGGTGTTTACTTAATTTCGTATTCATGGAAATTAATTTAGTTTGGGCTTCGCAGGCCGGACATGTTTACTGGATATGGTGCCGATGCTATATTTAGGTGTGTTTAGCCATTTATACTGTACTCTGCTTTCTCGGAAACTTTTCCTGTTTGGGCCTCTCGGGCTGGACATGCGTTAAGTGAAGTTATATTATGTCCCAGTTAGGTGGGGCTGGTGCCAACTGAGCTTCGTAGTCGGTAAATTGAAACGTATCATTAGGCCTCTCGGGCTGGGAATGCATTTTAATTTATCTCTGGTGCCGTCTAGGCAACATTATTTTACTGGTATCTGAACTCTGTACTCGATTGATTTTACTCTATGACTGGACACGCTCACTGTTGTTAATCAGTCTTGTTAAACTACTTGGAGCCTGTTTATTGAATCCACTTAATCCAGTCCTAAATACTGAATTTGTTTCTTCGTCAAATTTTTTGGCAGATCCCGATAATTGAGATTCGGGTGCTTCGCCTATTGTTTATTTGGGCTTGTGATTACTCTGCCTTAGCATGAATGCTGCTCGCGGTCCTGTTCCTTATGTGCTTGAGGTTAACTCATCATTTTTGAGGGGTGGGTAAATTTATAGCCTCGCTCAGTTTCCGAGTTACCATATTTCCTCACTAGGGATTTTGATGTTGTGTTGTGTAATCCAATAGGGGTTGTTTATACTAAATATAAACCTTGCTGTCGGGATTGGCTGAATTGAGTGTTTGATGTGAGTAATAGAGACGTGAATTCTGTTTATAACCGACTAAACGCCAATCTTTGTATTTTGCTTAGGATCAAGTTAGACAGCTCCGCGATCAAGTAGTGCAGGCAGCTCAGACATCAATGGTCGATCAGGCCCTGCTGATGGTCCGTCAGCTAGCATCCCGTCCACCCAAAGCTTTTGACCCCTACGCGTTAATTGGGGCCTTGGAGCATCTGGAGGATGTTGGTCGCCGTTCAGCACACCCTGATCTCAGAAAGTATACTGCGGTTCTTACTAATTGCAAGAAGCTGCCTCCCGGCCCTAGACTGGGTGATCTCGTGACACACATCTTGGGAAGCGACATCGAGAAGGAAGTCGCCAAGACTGTCGCCAAAATGTACAAGCCCGTGGTATCCCATCAGCAATCCGGAAATGGTGCTCCAACATACCCCAGGCCCCCTCAGGAATGGCCATACCCCGGGGCTGGGGGTACCCAGAAGTCAACGGCAAGAAATGTCAGGTGTTACAACTGTCACCGTTTTGGGCACATGGCCCGAAACTGCCGTCAGACCTCTAATTGACTTTGACTTAATTTGAAGTATTTTTTTCGTGTACACCTTTTCTCCTCGTATGCTATTTGAGCTGAAATAAAATGTGTCCAAATTAATTATCTGTTGTACCCCTTTTTCTGTGCATTTTTACGCTTAGATGCCTCTCGTCCCTTAAGTCCAGTGGGGTCAATTGTCCCAGGGCTCTCTAAAGCCCTTTGTGCCCGACTCTTGCAGTTGCGCCGGGACTGTTGCCCTTCGCTGGTCCCTGGGGGACTCTGGTTCTCACCCGTTTTTCTTCGTTTCTTCTTTTTTTTTTTTTCTATGTTTTCCCTTTAGCCGCCATCCAAAAGACAATGTATTCAGCAATTCCAGGTACCTGATTGGGAGATTTCGCCCGATTTTGACCCAATGGCGGCAGCTGCATCATTTCGGGAACGGGTAGTTCGCTGGACAACTCTCCCACGGACCGTTGCTAGGGCATCAGTCCCAGGCCATGAATGCATGCTTACCCAGAAACCGCCTTCTGCCGTTTCAGACTCGTCCACCTTATCGGTACGTGACCCTGACCATTTCATTGCGGGCGAAATTCACCGAAACTCTGATGTTTGGGATAAGCTGACCCGAGATCTACCTAACAGAATGGAAGTTATGGGCTGGATTTGTAAAAAGGTCTACGTGTACGACTACGTCCAGCCATTCAAGGGACGGTTTGGGGGTTGTACTTATGATTCAAACTTCCCTGTGCCTCGGCTTTTTAACAACCACAACTCGTGTAAACCATTTGCTGAGTTTATCTCGAAGACCATAACAGACCGCATTGCTGTAGGCGCTGTTGGAGTGGTGGGAGAGGTTGGACAGTGTACCCCCCCATTAGTTGTGATGCCCCTAACTGTCGAACCAAGACAGAGGCTGTGGATGAGCACAATCCTACTTCTGATCTAACTCGATTATATCAGGACATGAACTCCGTAAAGAACTTTGTACAGGCATTCCCTAAAGATGACACTTTGAAGCGCAAATCCCCCTCTGAGAATGCACCTTAGGGCGGCTGGGACGGTTACTGATCAAACTCTTTAGGCGATATTAGGTTTGGGATTAAGTTTTGGGATAGGTTTGTGAGGTATGGGAATATGGGATGTTTGTGTGGGAAGGGGCTCTTTTCGCTATGGGACGACTGTTCCACTGCCTCGCGGAGTGATCCACCTCATTGTTCATACATAGAACAATGGGTCCTATTATTTCCCAATTCTTAATCAGCGATCCGTGAAACAATGGCCAGTTTGGATATACTACTATTCAGACTGGCCAATGTTCCCAACGGGAGCTGATTAAGCGCTGGAATGTAACGGAAAGTATGTGACTCGCTCTGGTTAATATATTCAAGAGTATAAATATGCGTTGTTCCACCTCGTGTCCTCCTGTTTTCCAGTAAACTCACGGCCGCCAGTTCGAAGCTGGTTCTTGTGAGAAAAAGTGATAGGGTGTTTGGGTTGGGTGGGGTGTTAGAAGGACTGGTTGATATTTCTGTTCATGTGCCCACCCACCCACCCATCTTTTTCCTTATATCCATCCTGGCCTGCGCTCCGGATCCACCTCATTGTTCATACATAGAACAATGGGTCCTATTATTTCCCAATTCTTAATCAGCGATCCGTGAAACAATGGCCAGTTTGGATATACTACTATGCATAGCCACTACTCAGCTGTTTTTGATGCAATTTCTATATATAAAGGGAGCAGAACAAAAATGTGTCTCAAGTAGTTTCCGTTTCAGCGCAAAAAATGTCACCACCTTCTTATATGCCTAGCCAGCAGGCGTCTTTTCAAACGCATTAGAATGCTGAATGCAGATCATGGGTTGAGCCACTCTGTGTGAAGAAAGCAGTTAATTTGAATGTTTTCATACTTTTGCCGTTGCTGCTTTGGTATGATAAAAACAATGTTCATTGATTGAGATTATTGGCATCCTGGTTTGAATGCTGTGCATGCTCTGCAGGTTGGCTGAGCTCGTCTCTGCTGGTAGAAATGTTTGCTGATAAGGATTGTAATGATACGTCGAAAATAAAAGTTATTACATCATCCAATATGCTCTTGCCAAGACCTGTATACAGGCACAAATGTGACCTGTGTGATGCGGCCAGTTGTTTTGGCTACACGCACCGACACCGCCATTAACGTGTTGAATAGCGTGGCACGCTGAACAATGCCAGTTCATCCGCCTCCTGTTTATTGACTGATATCTTAACGAATAAAATTTAAAAAAAGCTGATCGAGTGAGATAATTTATCACCGCTCTTTCATCCCTATTTTTAACGGGATACATTAGACCATTGAAGAACGATCAAGAGAACTAGTAACAGTTTTCGTAACAATAGGCCATTTCCGAGTTCCCTCGAGCCTCTATTTCAAGGCGAGTCTAAGTGCGAAAGTTTTGTGATGGTAATCAGTTTGCTTTCCATATGAATGGAAACTCATTTTCATTACAAAGACTTTGCACTTAGACTCGCCTTGAAATAGAGGCTAACGCGAACTCGGAAATGGCCTATTAATGATGACGTGTTTCATTCTGGATTCCGCAATGGACCGAAGCTATGAGCTCTGCACTTTGCATATACACTGTCTGTCTATCTGAATTAATTCTGAAAAAGGTGGAAAATTGTCACGAAAGTTAATATTTCCTTCATAAACCTTAGTAAAAAGGACTTGAAGGGATCCGTCATACTCGTATTAGTTAGGTGATAACGAGAAAAGAAGAAAAAGAAACAAATTAAAAACATCGATCCTTTTAAAAGATAATAGTTGCAATATAGTCTTACTGTATCATTAATTTGCAATCTTGTAGGTCTCAGCTAGGTTTGATCAGTGGTGCAAAACTTAAACAAGAGTAAATTTCTCAAGTCACCTATACTGTAAAAAAATTAATTGGTCTTAAGTTTATTTTTTTCTGGTTATTATGAATTTGTTAAAACGCTCGTAATCGTGGGATTGAATGCAAGATTGAAAAGTATTTCGAATGGTGTCTTTTGGAATGCAATCCTTTAAGGTTTCTACTAAAGCAATTGGACTACGAGCCAGCGTTTTCTACTGACATTAGAATAATGTTATAATTTTTCAGTTTTACGAACTTTTGGAAACTTTGGTATCAATAATTTCCATTGGTTTGAGAACTACGGCGAACTCCCGGAAGACTTACTGAGGCGTTCAGCGTAATTAGAAAATGTAGAAATAACTTCGATTGTTTGGTGCACGAAATGCTTTTCATCCAGGAATTGAAGCCAACCCATAATGTGCAAAGTGACTCAATTCGTGCAAAAGCATTTCTATAATTTTTTCTCACACTTATGTAAACTTATTGTTACACTTCTTCTGATATTTACGCGCAGAATTTGCATTTTTTTTTTATCTTGACAATGGCGTCGGAAAGACACCGAAACGTCGGTTTGTTTCGCTGGTTTTTGCATGCTTGTGTTTAACCAAATCGTTATTGATTGACAATTTTATTGAACAGGACAATGTATGAAACAACAATTCGTCCTTCAAACAAGTAAAAATGGCAAAATCGAAACACTAAGAATCGTTGAAAGTAAACGAACAATGCATTTATTCAAAGACAAACAAACACCCCTTTTCTGGTCACCTTAACCAATTTTGAACAAAAGAAATGTGACAACACGTTGTGAAAGAAATGTTACTCATTCCTGACTTATTACTCAGTTTCCCATAGGCAGCCATTTTCATGTTGGGAAATTTTTTCTCGAAATTGGGCCATTCTTTGTTGCAAATTATCTTTGTGAGTTTTTATCCTATTAACCTTAAATTTTCCACGACAACAGATATTCTCATCGTACATGTTTTGCTCCTTTTGTTTTTTTCGGTTCTAGGTATTTTTGGAGGGAAGGTGACGTCACGAATAATGGGTCAAAATTTAAATTTTACATTTTGATACATTTACAGCTATTATCGATCACACGCGCCCTCCAACGATGTTTTTTTTTCCGTTTGAACAATGAGATTCGGTGGACGTCAATCATGTGTTTCCATGACAATAGTAGCACGCAAAAGGCTAGGCACACTCGGCTTTCCGTAGTCCGTAATTGTTAGGGCGAGAAGACGTCTGACACTTCAGACTAGGCTTTCCGCTTTTGAATGGAATTCCACCCAGTAGCCGTTTCTCACCCTTTCGTAAAAGAAACTGCACTCGCGAAGTCTTGAATATCGTCGGTGAAATTGCATACCTTCCGTAAAAACAACCACAAGCGTATGGGCAATTTTTTGCCAGTGGGGGGGGGGGGGGGGGGGTGTGAACCATTTGCCCAAAAAAATCTCTCAAGTTGCCTTACAAGAATCCCCGGCCCCCCGTCCCGTACGCCTATGAAAACAACCGAAAGCAAAATGTTAGAATATTGTCGTCTTGTTGTTTTGTTTGGCGATAAAAAAGCAAATCGAAACCGGCGCATGCAATCATCCAAGAAATGAACACGGATGATTGACGTCCAGCAAAACTTAATTTTGAAACAAGAACTCGTTGGAGGGCGCGTGCGATCGGTAAGAGGTTTAATGGCAGCTGCTGAATGAACAAGGTCGCGCAAGCCTAAAAACCGAAGAGATAACCAAAATATCTTGATCCAGTCAAGAGATATAAGTAGTTGAAATCTGCAATTGTGCAACGAAGTTCATTATTTCTTGTAGGTTCGTACGATGAGGCGGACAAACAGACAGAAAGTACAAAGCGGCCGTATACATGTAGCACGTTAACACTACAGGTGGGCGAGTTGCTATGCGCTCGACTATTTAAGGTCTTATTGTTTCAGGACAGCCTTAAATGCGTTCAAAGGGGTCTGCATACGATTTGATTTTGCTGATATAAAGAACTGGCTGTATCAAAAGATTGTCACAAGCTATATATTGTTTTACATTTGTTCTTTGTTCTGCCGGATTTAAACCAACAGTAAAACTTAAAACAGATCAGTAACGCTTTGCTTGACTAGTTTCATCACTTTCACGTGAAAAATTTCATCTAAGTAAAGAATGTGACCGCCCTCCATATATTTGAATTATTCGGCTAGCCACTATGCATAGCCACTACTCAGTTGTTTTTGATGCAATTTCTATATATAAAGGGAGCAGAACAAAAATGTGTCTCAAGAAGGTTCCGTTTCAGCACAAAAAATGTCACCACCTTCTTATATGCCTAGCCAGCAGGCGTCTTTTCAAACGCATTAGAATGTTGAATGCAGATCATGGGTTGAGCCACTCTGTATGAAGAAAGCAGTTAATTTGAATGTTTTCATACTTTTGCCGTTACTGCTTTGGTATGATAAAAACAATGTTCATTGATTGAGATTATTGGCATCTGGTTTGAATGCTCTTGCCAAGACCTGTATACAGGCACAAATGTGACCTGTGTGATGCGGCCAGTTGTTTTGGCTACACGCGCCGACACCGCCATTAACATTTGAATAGCGTGGCACGCTGAACAATGCCAGTTCATCCGCCTCCTGTTTATTGACTGATATCTTAACGAATAAAATTATAAAAAAGCTGATCGAGTGAGATAATTTATCACCGCTCTTTCATCCCTATTTTTAACGGGATACATTAGACCATTGAAGAACGATCAAGAGAACTAGTAACAGTTTTCGTAACAATTAATGATGACGTGTTTCATTCTGGATTCCGCAATGGACCGAAGCTATGAGCTCTGCACTTTGCATATACACTCTTCTGTCTATCTGAATTAATTCTGAAAAAGGTGGAAAATTGTCACGAAAGTAAATATTTCCTTCATAAACCTTAGTAAAAAGGACTTGTAGGGATCCGTCATACTCGTATTACTTAGGTGATAACGAGAAAAGAAGAAAAAGAAACAAATTAAAAACATCGATCCTTTTAAAAGATAATAGTTGCAATATAGTCTTACTGTATCATTAATTTGCAATCTTGTAGGTCTCAGCTAGGTTCAATCAGTGGTGCAAAACTTAAACAAGAGTAAATTTCTCAAGTCACCTATACTGTAAAAAAATTAATTGGTCTTAAGTTTATTTTTTTCTGGTTATTATGAATTTGTTAAAAAGCTCGTAATCGTGGGATTGGCAAGATTGAAAAGTATCTCGAATGGTGTCTTTTGGAATGCAATCCTTTAAGGTTTCTACTAAAGCAATTGGACTACGAGCCAGCGTTTTCTACTGACATTAGAATAATGTTATAATTTTTCAGTTTTACGAACTTTTGGAAACTTTGGTATCAATAATTTCCATTGGTTTGAGAACTACGGCGAACTCCCGGAAGACTTACTGAGGCGTTCAGCGTAATTAGAAAATGTAGAAATAACTTTGATTGTTTGGTGCACGAAATGCTTTTCATCCAGGAATTGAAGCCAACCCATAATGTGCAAAGTGACTCAATTCGTGCAAAAGCATTTCTATAATTTTTCCTCACACTTATGTAAACTTATTGTTACACTTCTTCTGATATTTACGCGCAGAATTTGCATTTTTTTTTTATCTTGACAATGGCGTCGGAAAGACACCGAAACGTCGGTTTATTTCGCTAGTTTTTGCATGCTTGTGTTTAACCAAATCGTTATTGATTGACAATTTTATTGAACAGGACAATGTATGAAACAACAATTCGTCCTTCAAACAAGTAAAAATGGCAAAATCGAAACACTAAGAATCGTTGAAAGTAAACGAACAATGCATTTATTCCGGCTGGAAGGCAATTAGCAAGGATCCATCATATCTACCTTGGAATTGTGAAATCATTCCTGTACGTTAAGACTTTTCGGCCAGAAAATTTCAAACTTCAAAATTTGTCTCGGGCGCGAAGAGATTATTGGTTGCATAAAAATAGGGCACCTTTTAGCAGAAGGACAGAAAGCAACTAAACTTAGCAATCCCACGTCTGCATCTTAAAAGTTTTCCGAAGAACAAACCAGGAAAGCACTTGAGAATGGTTGGAATAGAAGGTTAGAGTGATCGAGAATCTAACGCACAAATCATTAGGTCAATTTTATGGACTCCCATTTTAGGACAGAATGTTTGTACGATGCGATTCGATAAATTTTTGTCACATCTGCTGGCCAATTTTACTGTTTCATGTCATCAAATAAAAAGGACGTTACATTATTGATAGAAGTACATAACATGGCGTTATTCCAGTCTGAAAAGGGATACCGATACTAATGTAATTTGGTTTTATCAACTGGGTTGATAATGTCAATTGGCCACCGTAAAGAGATTCAATTGCTGACGTTTCGAGCGTTAGCCGACGCAGCACCACAGTTTCTTTAGAAACTTACCCCGTCGATACCGATACTAACCTGAGGCGCTGTTCCTCGTGTCACTAAGTCTGTTCACCGACTGGGCGTAACTGCTACTTAGTAATTTGAGATGCATTTCTTTATATCTGTACGTTGCAGGCACAGAGCGGAACAAATTGTTTTCCCAATATAGTTCCGTTTAAGCACTGATGTATGGTAATAAATTGTTTCACCAAAGCGAACAGTGTCACCTATGAGCGGAATTTTCTTTTCGTACTGCATTTTTCGCCACTACAGTCACCAAGCAAAGGCTTTTCAGTGACTCTTAAAATTGCAGGTGATGGCGTAAACCAATTGATTTACATTTTCCATAACTGTATTGCAGTAATGTGGTTTCCGAGTTTGGCAAAGATTAGGAAACGGTAAAAGGAAAGTAAGTAAAATGCCACTTATATCCTGCTGAGGATGCTGTGATTTGATTGGCTGAGCCCGCTTCTGTCGTGTAAGCCTTCGTCGAAAGTAAAAATTTAGCGCTTTTGCTTGTGTAGGCAAAGCGCAGCATGATAAATGCAAAATAATGCATATGTTGCAGGTTTCCACGACTACATACGGAGTCCTATAACCGTGAAACGAGAGACTGACAAAAATCAATAACGAGTTTTGTTGGCCTCTTCCTCTTCAGAGTGAGCGGTGGTATCATGAATAAAGTTGCGCGTCTGTTTTTTATACATATATATGTATGGTAAATTAGTGATAGAGAACTGCAGTCAATAAGACCCGTGAATTGATAAGCAGTTTAATAAAAATTTCTAAAACCATTTGACAAGTAGAATTACACTTACGTAAGCAACGCGCTTTGGATCAGTTCAATAATCGACGCTTCTAGATACAATGGGATTGTTTTCTGCGATCGGTTATGAGATAAAGTTCAGTTATTAAATTTATTCAATTAATAATGTCAAAAGCTTTTAAAAATGTAGAGGATTCCTGTTCATTTGTTGCCTTTGGACTGATATTTAACATTCGTTGAAAATATCACCCTAGTTGTTGTAAGGATGATGAATAACAATAAGCACCTGCTAAATGTTTACAATCTTCCCTTAATTTTAAAACAAGGTATTTATCTCTTCGTATTTTTTCCTAAAGGTAAATCAACTAACACGGCCTAACACGATGTCTAATATCAGCTTGATCTAAAGATAACAACCGCCTGGATAATTCGCTTTTTTTGGTTTCTCAATACTTTACATCATTTGAACAAAAAAATGTCTCACCGTTTATCTTGTAGCCCTAAGAAATTCTGTGAATGGGTTCTTCAACTCGAGTGCTCAACTCAGTCAATCGAGTTTTGATGTTATGTGGGTCTTATATAAAAGGGAATATATCAAGGGATGACGCAATTGACTAATAAAGCATGCGGAAGTACATGTACTGTGACGAAAACAAGCCACGTGCACAGGTCGCTAAATTAAGTAACTGCAATACAATTGCACTTCAGAAATCAACGTAATATAAACGTTTATAATGGAATTGAACTGAGTGGAGTGCAATTTGGTCTGAAATCATACGCGTGATTTCAAATCGAACGAGCGCGCAGCGCGAGTTCGATTTGAAATCACAAGTATGATTTCAGACCAAAATTGCACGACCCGAAGTTCAATTACCACTTTATTAAATCCATTTTGAAATCGCACAATTTGATTTTGATTTTGATTTTTTTTTTTTGATTTTTTTTTTTTTTTTTTGATTTTTTTTTTTTTTTTTTGATTTTGATTTTGATTTTGATTTTGATTTTTGATTTTTTTTTTGATTTTTTTTCTGATTGGTTCTTTTGTTTTACTGTTTCATTCTCATTGGTTGAGAAAAAGATGCGATTTATAGCAAAAGATAGTGCGATTTGGGAATAAATCGCACTGCTGAGAGCCAATCACATTGCAAGGATAACCAGTGATTTCAAAATGGAGTTAATAAAGAAGGAAACTTGTTTCAAGAGCGCGGGGAATATGTTCTAGGTCTATTGTATCACATCTCAGCGGTTCTATGAGACGCAAAATTGACATAACGTGTGAAGTTTTTCAAATAATAAAACAATTACACAGAACTGGAAACTGACAAATCAAAGATTGGATTATAAAATCCGAAAACTGATTTTGCGTTTCTCGCTTCTTTCTTCTGGATTCTTCGGCTCCTTTGACCCACCATGATCCAAGTGATCTTGGATTAATCTGTTCAATAAAGAAACGCAACATCCGTTTTCGGATTTAAGAATCCAATCTTAGATTTTTTAAAGAAACGCACCCTTAGTCAATCCTGGGCGGCGATGAAAGCCAAGCGTGCAGCATCCTGTGCTGAGTATCCATTTTAGCAGTCTGCTTTCAGTCTAAGTAGTTAGAAACTTGATTTTTCACAAACAGAGCTAGAATATTCATTAATTCAAACTGGGCGTAATTGTTCCACATCAGGTGGCAAACGAGTAAAGATCGAGTATAGTCAAAGACAAACAAACACCCCTTTTCTGGTCACCTTAACCAATTTCCCTGTCGAGAAACATACATCCGGAAAGTTATATTCGTTCATTCAAATGCTGAATTTGCCATATGTTGATTACACTAGAAGTGATATCGTAGTGCTACAGGAAAAAAAGGCAAATAGAATATTACATTAAGGTATATAGTATCGATCAATATGCACAGGCAGCGAATAAATCACACACAATTGGATTATCTTAAAAGACGATTAGAAGACAAATACATTTATCGAAAACGCCATTTACACCTTATTGATAAATTGATGATGGAGCATGTAGATTGCGAGTACTACAGAATTTAATTTGCAAAGAACATGGAACTAATCACATATGTCGTGTGATAAAAGTTGCGGTTTGAGCGCAGACAGCCAATATATTTTTGTCTAAGAGCGTTGCATCGATAATGACTTATACCAGCGGCCGGTTAACAACTTGCAGACATGGCTGGTGCAAGTCTTCACACAGATATGTACCATTGCACGCAAATAGCACTTCTCTCCGCGGGTCGTTGATGTTCTTCTTTAAGATGTGCCGTGGTCGGTTAACCAAATATTTTAAAAAGAAATCAAAATTGAAGAACAGCTAAAAACCAAATGCGCCTACAAAGGGTCAATAAACCACAAAAATCATAGCAATTTTTCACTTGAAATTATTGGTATTGAACTATCTGGTCTTTTTCTCAAATAACACAACTTTTATTCAAGTTACCAGGTTTTCTGCAAGAGATACAGCTTCAGGTCGATTTTACGTTACCAGGTAACAGTTCCTGTATGTGAAGGAAGTCTTTCACATCACATTATAAGGAAGACTCTCATGCACAAATGCGCGACTATTTCCTTGTTATTGTGTTGCGCCGGGGCATGGCTCCTGAGCTAACTTTTTTGGAACGGATTTGCTTGAGAATCTACGTAAAATCACAATTATTCATACGGCTTTGATAACAGAAAAGGAAAAGCGTTGCCTTTCTACCACACTTTCGATGCATCCTTTGGACAACCATCACAAGTTCTTTGCTTTAAATTTTGTGATATTTCCAGTTGACTGTCCACGACTACCGCTTCCTTAAGATAAAATGGCTTATGAAATAAAATGTATGCAAGAATCCGCAGTTGCTACATTTTTTTAACTCGGCAGTTTTTCGTAGGCAACGTTTTTCAGCCAGGTTAACAAAAGTGTAGTATGTGGTAATTTTAATACAGATTGGGTTCTGAATTGAACATGTCATAAATTAAATTTGCTCAATAAGCAATGAAATGAGACGGCTTGTCATAAATATTGCTGAAAGATAATTTAACAATGTTCATGTTTTCCAGGAAAAGACGAGTATCGTGATCTAGGTTTTGAATAGAGCTCTGTAGTGTTCGGAAGCAGAAACTGAATTGACGTCATGTTTCGCTGCATCAAGTTCATTAAAAACGTTTTCCACCTCCTAGTCGTCAATTCCTTCTGCTTGCGGGTCGAGGTCGAGCACAACAAGAACAAAACTTACAGCAGGCGAAAGGAAACAGGAAAAAGATAAGTAAAAACTGAATTTCCCCTTGGATTGTCTCTTATATTCTCTATTCTCTCTGTCGAGCATCCCGAGAATATACTCTTACGTAAGATCGCCTTCGAATCAAATATTTACCTTTCTCGTTCCGTATTGATCACATTTATGGCGACGTGAATTCGATGTTAATTGAAATTGTTCTAGAAAAAATAGCAAAAGAAACGATTCTCTAAGTAGACAAAACTGTCATTTCTCGGGTAAGGGATAAAATTATTTCCCCAGTCTTGTATGGAACGGACAATGAACCTGTGATCTCCACGTTGCCGAAGTACTGTGAAACCTAACATTGGAAGAATTAACGGATCACAGCAAAATTATTTTTAGCCAAGATAAAATAGGACGGCCTTGGGGCACTTAAACGGGCGAGCAATTTAGTACTTGCGGTAAACCATTTGAAACTTGATGTCTTGAGTGTTGACGCGGAACTACGTCAAAGAAATTTCCCAAAACGAGGATTGCGTCTTTGTGTTATTTGCCATATTCAATCAACGAAAAATTTTAAAGGTGGAAAAAGAATTTGAATGCCGGCTTGTTCAATTTTGACCGCCCGGAAACCCTTATGTTTTCCACCTATTTTATTTTTACTATATAGTACCATAAAATTAAAATTCAGAATGCTACGATTTTGAAAATTTTTTGCACCTCTGAGGTCTACAATCAACTCAGAATGTACAACCCAGTCAAAAATATGTTCTCTTTTACTGAGACAATAATTAGTCACGATTTCCCTCTATGAGGAAATACTTCTTAAATGTCTGGCTATACGAGTAAAGAGGTCGTAGCGCAATGCTCCGAAACACGAAAACTTACAATATTTGCTATGGAATTTGTAGGATTGTCGAATATATTGACCACGTTAACAAAGTTTCAGAATACTAAGTTTTGGAAAGTTTTCTTTATACCTACAGCTATCGAAGAAATGTTGACCATGTGAGGCAAATAAATCATCAACGATAAGACCCAGCTGATTGGGATTCTGGTTAGGCAGCTTTCGCATACCTAGGAAAATTCTATCTTTTGATAATTAGCCAGTTTCTTTCTTTAAGAACGTCAGGAGCACGATTTCTGTACCACCTGTCTTGTTCTATCATTATACTGTCACAAACGATGGCTTCTCTTTTGATTTATCATTTTGATTTTCGAGTAAACATGGTCGCAGAATTCACGTACTTTTCTTGGCTCTTTTTCCTTACCTAGATTTTGTAATGTGGGTGTCTTTCGGATGTTTAGCATAGTTCGGGTGGAGATTTTTGCCTACACAAAGTGCACGTGTTGTTTCTCTTAGACCAATCGGCGCTCCTCTCTCTATCAATTTCGTCATCCGTAGTTGATGTTCGAACAATCTCAGGCGGTATCAAAATGTATTGCAATGGAATTTTGAATGCATAAGAATGACTTACCTCGTTTTCGTCGTTTAATTTGTTTCACTAATGTCGATTTATGTCTAGGTATTTGTCATGCATGTCTACGTCATTGCCCTCAGTCGTTCTATTATATCCTTTGGCAAAGCAAAGCATTTGGCAAGGCATCGTAATAGTCATAAATTGAGGGGTAAATCTCACTAGCAACATGAATGAAGCGAGTAAAGTTCTTTTCATCTAGAGGTGGCTCGTATTTACAGGTAAAAAATTCAACCGTTGTTTCTAGCTGTATACAAATGCTTACATTTAATTTCGACTGTTGCATGACTCGCAATGCGTAACATCGTATGGACACTCATGGAGTTTGGGCTGCTTGTTGTTATCTTCAGTGATATTTCTTAAAATACGTTATCATATTGTACAATTAAGCAGTTAACTATATGTGGAATGGTTTTAGTTTATAATTCTTGAAAATTCTGAAACTTACCTCATTAATTCTTGAGACTGCTATACTTTCTGCAAATTAAATATATTATTGTTTTAAGATAGCTGTTCAAAGTTAATAGCTCTCCGGGATTCCTGTTACATTGTCTTTTTATTTTAAAAATACGTACTTTGCTGACTTGCTTTTAAATCCCCGTTACGATTTTCCTCCAATATTTTCTTAACAAGTCAGTTAAGAAAAGTTAAATGTTGTTTATTTCAAACGTGTCTCACCTTTGCCACTTAACATTTAATTTAAAGGCTTTGCGGTTGACTAACTTATGACGTCTGCGACTGTGTAATTTTTACTGAGACATGAAGACCCTTATGTAATATTAGTATTTTAAGTGCAAGGTGCAAACCATCAATGCATGCGAAATTTACAGCTAAATTAAGTTACAGTAATATCTACAAACTGCTTTCAGTGTACTGTCAGAAAACGAAAACGACAATTTCCTGAGGATTAAATTGTGCCAGGAATATCTTAAATTAGCCATCGCAATATTTTTTGCATCATAGTCAATTTTAAATACTGTACTTTCAATTCTCTAACAGCAGTCTTATCAAGCATTCAATAGTTCAACATATTTAAGTGTAAAAATAACGTACATTGATTGCAGTTGCATTGGCGTGAGCTATATTATATATTGTCTTTGAGGTGAAAATTATTTTAGCAAAAACGGAAAATGAATATATAAACCTCACTCTTAATATTTTCAACAAGCCGATTGTGAGGAACACGAAAAGGTATTGTATCACGTTTTATTGCCACATTTAGAAGTAAAAAGATGGCCGCTAGATTGCGTAAAATGTGCAGACTGAACCACTTAAAAACACCGAGAAGCATTTCCATAACAAAGAATGAAGTCGTGATATTATAAGGAACAAAAGGACCAAAATTGACAAGAAACGGACTCACTCGTCAGTGCGGTTATCGCAGATTTAACAATGGGCCAAATTGAGGAAGAGACATTCGCCTCTCCTCCTGCTGCTTAAAGGCCAAGATGATGAAGACAGACGCGTTGCCTTAACCAAAAATGCCTAAGATCGTTTATCACGCAAACCTTTTGCTCGTTTTAAATTGCTTTAGGTCCAATAACCCAGATTTAAGATAAAAGAAGCAAATTTTTAAGGAAATTGTCTGATGTTGAAGTCCTCCATAAACACCTTAACCTCCACGTTATGTTGGCTTTACAGATGCCGTCAACGGCAACAGATAACCCACTGAGTGCCTTTCTTGACACGAATGCCACAGTAATCCCAGGTGGTCGAGTGAAAGTAATTAACTTGCAAAGCAAGTGTAACATCCCATTTTTGCAACCTGCAATGCAACAAAATGTTGCGTTGCGAGTTGCAAGAGAGGTAAAACTATATGCTCTTTCTCGAAAAGTTGCGGGACAACGTGTGACTTGGCAAGCGCAACCTGCAACGCAATCTTGCTGAAATGAGACATTCAGAGTGCGTCTTTCATGAAACTTAGGTTGGTACATTATAACATCGACCTACCGGAGGTTTTCTTGTGCGAGACTCTTATGTTGCCATACATGAGGTATTAATCACACTTTTTACCCAAGAAGTCTCGATCCCGGGACGATGGATTACCAAGCAGGAATCATCCCCACTACACCACCAAGACCAGTTGCCAAATTTCCGATTTTTTTCGCTACAAGACGCTGAACCTATTTAACATGAAGGCTAACCGCAAGCAACCTAAAGCTAATTTAGTCTAACCGAAGTGCTATGTAGGCCAACCGAAGTGCTTAGAAGGGTGGGTCGCCAATAAGCTCTTCGGAACGTCTCTGAGGATTGGCTGAGAAAATGATAAACAACAATAACAATGGCCCCTAGCCCTAATAGCCCCTAAAACAATAGAGCTTAAGGCTAACAAGATCCAATGAAATTAAAGTTTCTGAAGGGCTTCGTGACAACTGAGAAGGGTAACCGGAGTTCTATGTAGGCTAACCGAAGCGCATAGGAGGCAAATCGGAGCGCTCAGTAGGCTTACCGGAGTGCTAGTATTCATTATTATACTATGTGGTATAATTCATCACCTGGTGTCCACCTCCGAGAGCGGATGTCAGAAAACTGGTAGTGGCTGCGACCAGAGCCATAGTTCTCCGACGCGTTACCAAACCACAAGGGCTCTGGGGAGGAGAATGCAGGCGGTTTGAATCGTGTGACACCCACGTCTTGCGCATTTCCAATAATTTTTCAATCTGTTTAGATACCAGCCGTCCGTATTTATGTGTTTGAAACAAAGCAGAATTTTTTAAAAAATACGTTTAACGAATAAACCCCCATATCTTCCTTCTGTAAAATAACAGATCGCCTTCGCATGCATACTGAGACTCCTGGTGACCTGTGCAGCCAGAGTAGTTCGAAACGAAATGCAAATCCGTAGACAGGAAAAACAAGCCATGGCATATTTTTTCGAAATTGCTGAGACCCAGGAGTTAAGCCATACAAAGGCAGTATCAAAAGATATGAAGAATCTGAATGTAGCTTTCAAAGAGCTGGAGTGAGTCGAAGAATTTTCTTTCCTTCTCAGTTTGTGCAAGATGCATATCAACAACAGCGTGCAGTTTCATAGCTGGCCTGTGGATTACAATTACCATAATGGAAAGTGAGAAATTATCATCGCAGCGCCAGTACCGGACAGCGAACATAAGTTATGGGCATGCGTGGCCGCTGTTCTACTTGTGTCTGTATTCGTCTCACTAGTTCAATTAATGAATGGTGTCATCGACTTATCTGCTCCTCATTAACTGGCGTTAAACAGCGTCGAGAATTGGAGACAAAATCTGGTTTGTACCTTGTCACTCGACAGCAATTGCGCTCCCTTTCTCGCCGATGGCACCACATGGGGAAAGAAGACTAAGACCCAGCCCCTGCGCGGTGCAGAAACAGTACCTCTCTCCAAACGCCGTACGGCCTGGTAGAAAGTCAATTTCCTGGAGCTTATGCTCGGGCAAATCGCCAATTATCGTCTACTAATATCTCTGAATACCTTAGTAAAGAATAGCGCTGTCGACTATTACTAAAAAAATATTTCGCCACATGAGATCCCATGACACCCCCCGCACAGACTCAGACAAACATTTCGACCCGCAACAAAGAAACGTATGAACGTGGAGTGCGGTATCGAACGAAATTGTAGAATTTGCTTCCAGAAAGACAATGAATGTTAGTACCAAACACTGTTGTTGGGGTGAATGTAATACCGAATCGAGATATCCCGACAGATGGCCGAAATCGCTCAAAGAGTCGAAGGAATCTGGACAGAAAGTATTCATACCGTTTCTTAAACCATTCGACAAGAACATCGAAAAGTGTAAGCTTTGGATAGTGGCTTGGTCAAGAGAATATTTCACCGAGAACATTGTTGCGCACTACTCTCTATTCGCATACATTTCCCTTACTTCTCTTACAGAATTGGACTTTGTTTATCTGAGTCTCGACGGGGGTCTGAAATTTTGTGACATCATGTGTAGACAGCGCTATTCGACCTTTATCCAGTCTGTTTGGAACATGATACGCACACATTTTGGCTTCCAAATCACAGGAGCTCACTTTCTGGATTTTGCTAACTTACATTTAGAAGCTGGTGAGCGCCCAGAGGACCTCTTCCAAAGATTTATGGCCTTTGTCGAGGACACCTTACTCCGTGCCAATAGCCTGTCCCACCATGGTGAAGTGACCACGAAGACGAGGAACTCACTCCCACCTTGGAGAATTTCATTTTCCTGACCTGGCTTAAATTCATACATCCTGAGTTACCTAGGCTTGTGAAACAAAGGTACGGAACAGAACTCCAGTCTTGATAAACCCATAAATATCTCAGGCCCTCACCTCCTTGCTTGACGAAATACGTGCAGCCAGATCATCAGAGGACCAAGAAACACTCTGTAAATATGAGCCTCGACCCAAACAACTTGCTCCCTCACGATATTAGAGCAAAGTTTACGTCACTCTTGGATGAGTACGACCACATCTTTGACCCCAACATCAAAGGCTTCAAAGGCGCAGAAGGCCCGTTCGAAGCCAGAGTAAACATGGGTCCTTTGGAACTTCCCCAACGGAAGGTTGCCAGCCCGCACCGCATCGCCGCTCTTGACTCTGAGTATGGACTCCAACTATGCCAACCCTTGTTTCAAAGAACTCGACTAATTTTCTTTATACGTTTTATATCCGTTACTGTCACTTAATTGTATCTAACTTGATATTTGACATGTACCCAAGGAACTTGTCCCCTTTTTATTTAGTTTGAGGACAGAAGAAAAGGAAGCCACGCCACTACTGGACAGCGGTACATTAATTATAGGCATGCGTGGCCACGGGCCTCGTGCTGTTCTACTTGTGTCTGTAAACCCGCTCGTTCTGTATTCGTCTCACCTGTCCAATTAAAGCCTCAGTTTTGTTACGAATCATGTCATCGACTTATCTGCTCCTGATTAACTGGCGCCTGAAAAATCGGGACTTTAACAGGATCCGTGACCCCCGCTATACCAGTGCGATGCTCTACCAACTGAGCTATGAATCCACACGTTGAGAGCGAGGTTAATTTATTGAGTTCATATTTTCCCGTAAGGAGTAAATGACGTAAAGCATATTAAATAATTCATATATGAACTGCGGATGTAGATGAGAGTGAGAAATGATTATCGCTTGAATTTCCAATTTAAGCAATTGGAATAAAGAAGCTTGAAAAAATCAGGGCTTCAACGAAAATGAAGTACGAAAACAGCAAAATGGAAGATATTCCAGCGGTTGAGCTGAATGAATACATTAATAAATTGTTTTCAATGCCATCGAAATAACAGATAAAACATCAATTGCAAATGCTTTTAACAATTATTTTGCCAACATTGGCAGTAACTAGGCTAGTGTTATTCCTAGTGTTGACAAGTCTGCCTATGAGTGTATTTCATCTTCTCCTCAGGATAGCTTGTTTTTGCCCCCCATTACTCCAGAGGAAATAGAATCTGAAATATCTAACCTTAATATTGGTAAAGCAGTAGGTCCTTCTAGTATACCCGTTTCAATTCTAAAAATTCTTAAAAGTGCTCTGTCAGAACCCTTACAAATAATTTTTAATACCTCATTCCTAACTGGCATTGCTACTGAGAGGTTCAAATTAGCCAGAGTTGTACCAGTATTTATCACAGGTTATTTTAAACACCTATAGTCCTATTTCTCTCCTATCTATTTTCAATAACAACAACAATAGACTATCTAGCTATTTAGAAAAGAGGCACCTCATTTACAGCAAACAATTTGGCTTCCGTTCCCATCATTCAACTGTCCATGCAGTATTGAGTGTTATCGATAAAGTGCAAAAGGCAATCGAAGACCGTGAACATTCTTGTGGAATATTTTTGGACCTGAATCATGAGATACTACTTAGTAAGCAAAACTTGAGTTCTGTGGTATCCGTGGCATTGTCAAAGATTGGTTCACTTCATATTTGAGTTATACAAAACAGCATCTCTCCGTACCACTTGTTCTGATAAAGTAAATATCTCCTGTGGTGTTCCTCAGGGGTCTGTACTGGGACCTCTGCTTTTCCTAATTTATATAAATGATTTCCATAACTGCTCAAAGTTATTAGATTTCCACCTGTTTGCTGATGATGCAAACCTATATAAATCGTTGGACTTCCACCTTCATTGGACTTAATGATGTCCTCCGGCAAACTTCCTTTAGACGACAGAATAGGTAAACCTAAAGAGCAGCAATGGCCAATAGACACCGACGGTTACTTCGAAAAACAAACAAAACAGATCGAAATCCCATACATTTCCTCTATTGCCTCAAGCCATGTTTTGCTAAATCAAGACAGATTATTAATATTATTATTACCATTATTATTACTATTATTATTAATATTACTATTATTATTATGGTTTTTCTTTTCGCTCCTTCCTTGACCCGATTTTAAGGCATAATTAACAGGCCTAAAAAAACGTCTTTATCGATACAACGCGAGAAGGGCGTCATTAATTCTTTGACCCGGTTTTCATAAATCCTTTTATATGTGAGCTACTGATTTTTTAATTCCCCGCGATCCTATTGGTTAAAAACACGTTACAGAATCCAGTGCAACCTGCATTTCACGTCAAACCTTCAAGATGGTGTCTGTGGACTTCGTTGAAGGAGCGTTCCTCAAGCTTTCGATTAATTCAGACTTACGTTTTGAACTAAAACAAGAGAAGAGAATAGCTGTGAATTGTTTACTGGAAGGGAGGGATTTTTTCGCTTTGATCCCAACCGGTTTCGGCAAGAGTTTTACTTTTATTTATATTTATTTTAATTTGTATTTATATTTACATTTATTTTAGTTTAATTTTTTCCGGTTCCATACTTAACATTAAAAGAACATTTTCGCATTCGGCAACAATCTTTCGCTCGATTCACGCTTTTCTTCGCAGCTTTCTTCTGGGTTTCTGGCCCGACCATGAAGAAGTTTGACCATCCTGCGCGAGAGTTTCCACGTGCAATACGCTGTCATGTTTGTTTACATTTTGCTCTGCTCCCGTTGGATAGTTATCTGACACATGTGAAATGTCAACTTGACACCTCGCAAGAGGCGAAATTCAAAAATCAATAACTCACGTGCAGGCTCACTTTCCTCGCCCCATTCTACTCGCCGGCTTCGAAGGCCAGCGGTTGCGGCTCCGCCGCCCTTTCTCGGAGTGAGCCTGCTCGCACGCTACTTTTTATCGTGGGTAACTATTTTGCTGATAATGCTGGGTTGACTGACAGTGACTAGCTTTAGCTGCCTTCGGCCTCGTCCAATTTTGGCTGTCCTCGGAATTTTTTCATCTAGTTATTTCCAATTGGACAGCATGTAGTCCTATTCAATACACATACCAATTGGACACCTGCGTCATTCCCGCGTCAGCCACTTATTACGTTTAGATGGGTTATTTTTTGCGTTTTACCTAAGTTTTGCACAAAAGAGGTTCATACAAGAGGTTCTAACAGACTTGCTAACCTCAAAATTTGTAGTTGATGTGATTAATTGGTAACAGGACTTCGTGTCGTACAATTTAGGGAAAATCGTGCTCGTAATTTCGAATTACTCGCCCGATGAGTCCTTATCACTTATTGACTTGATAATGATGTTAAGCGAATGCCAAAACGTCGTTTCATTTCAATATAAAACCAACAATCCCTAATTGCTTTCTCCCCTCTCTTGCCCTGCATCTTGTCTCCCTACTCTCGATCCTCCAGCGCGTATCTACTTCGGTCCTCCGGCACGCACTGTGATAGTCTTTGCATCGGGCGAGCAAAATTTTGAAGCGAGTAAGCGTGAAAGTATTCGTTCTTCTTATGCGATTACCATATTTTCTCAATTAAACGCCTGACCCCGAATAAACACCGGATCTGACACGACGAGTTTTAAATAAACGCCAAAGGCGTTTGATCGAGATACCAGTGACAAATGTTGTTAAATTTTGCTCCTTCTGTGAGTGCAGGTCACAGATGGCGAAAAACACAAGGAAAAATGACGAGAAAGCTAAGAATTCTGCCCCAAACTACAAACAACGGCGAACATAGGTAAAAACAAGGGGACAGATTTGCACGCAGAAAGATCCCAGTTTTCTCAATCATCGAATGGTCTAAATTTCATTTTATCTTTTAATTTAATCTGTGTTTCACATGTTTTTGTTTTGGGTTCAGTTGTGGAATTGTGTTTATCAAATGGTCATTTTTTGGGAAAAAATATTTCTTCTAGAAGTCTGTAATTGTTGCCATAATCAGATGATCTTAGAGATTCAAAAATATTTCCATCACTACTCTCTGTTATGCACTGGATTTCAGGAACATTGATCGTTTCTGAGAATTAGATTGTTCAAGAGGCCTGTCACCCAAGCTATATATTCACTTGTTTTTATTTTTACAGTTTTGTTATTAATTATATAGCTACAACAAAATCCATTATTGTCAACAGATGAATTTTTTATTAATTTTTGCCAACTGTCCAAATTTAAAGTAAATTGGACAGTTTTTGCTCAAACTGTCCAATTTAAGAAAGATCTGGATACCCTCCATACACCAATCAATTGTCAAGAAAAACTAGTTTGGAGGGCGAAACATTTGCCATGTTCATATGTTTTTGGATGCTATATAATTAATAGGTAACAGGGCTACATGCTTGTCCAATTTGGAAATAATTGGATTCAAAAAATTCCGAGGACTGCTAAATTGGACGAGGCCGTATCATCCAGTTATTTTCAAATTGGACAGCATGTAGTCCTATTACATATACTAATACTCATCTTTGGTTCGTTCACAATACAGTATTTTATCGAGCGTTAACGCTTTGATCTCTTTGATCAAATAAAAAACGGTGATAACAAGTTCTTTTTCATTTATTTTCAATGTGTTTTGTCTTGCAGCAACGATGCATTGATGTAATATTCCCTTTTGGGATATTTGATCATAATTTGTGACAGGTCTTCACTGATCTTGCAGATCTCTTTTGCAGTCAAGCTCACGGGCAGACGAGCAAATATTCCTTCTGACCTGCTGATCACGCTGATGCTAAAAAAGCAAAAAAGAAAGATTATTAAACCTGTAAATTGATTTTACATCTGTATCAGCAATTGACAGCCATCACTGGGAGAGGTATTACAAAATTTAAATGATTGAAGTTTTGCCTCTCTGAAAGCGTTTTGTCACTTACCTGTATCACTTCGTTTTCGTCATTATTTGGAAAAAATTCTAAAACGCCTTTAAACTTTTCTTTCCGGTAAAGTCTGGCCTGCAACATACAGAAAGGACTAACTGTCAATAAACCAGGATCGCTCCTTTTTCACAGGATTTCAGAGGTCTATAACCATCATGAGTACATATCTTTTACAAGCTTAAATAATGCATCTGACACAGCTCGTCGCCAGCAAAACATGTTCCTACAAAGTATTGTGACAAAAATGGAATTTACAGGTAAAATCTGTGAGAAACTGGTTTTATAGATAATATATATGATACCGTGTTTAAAAAAAATTCCTGATGAGTGAATTACCGTGGATGTCGGTGTAGGCTTTTTGTGCAACGGAACCATGCCATCTACGGGCAACAGCGAACAAATGAGCAGCAGAAGAACACAACTCGTCACTGCAGCTTCATTCATTTTAACGTTTCTGTCATAATAGAGGAGATGATTTCTCGCTTATAAACGTGCTGTGAACTGTTCAAGCCGTGATCAGCTGTTTGTTAACTGGTCAGGCTATTTTGTGACAACTACTTTGTGTAAATATTCAATATTAGTCGTTTCATTAAAAAGCCAGTATAGTAATATTTTACGAATATGTTATCCAAAGAAGAAATGTATTATCAATATGATCTTTTCCAATTTGCGAATTCTTTATTAGGCCGATGTTTTATCTATTTTTTCCAGAGAGATCTACATGCACGTGCAAACGATACAATGCATTATCAAATAATTCCCATATCATTTAGAGGTGAATAAAGGAAGCGAAGTACACCCTAGTACGCTAGCTAATAGGCCCTTTGCACGACCCAGTCACATGGTACAAAATAACACCCTGCTGGTGAGGAAGCTACGCGCTGGGACATCCAAAACAAAGCAACTTTATGTCCCAGAGCGTAGCTTGCTCACCAGCAAGGTGTTATTTTGTACCATGTGACTGGGTCGTGCAAAGGGCCTATTTTACAACTGGAGACCAAAACGTCTTTAGCCCAAGGTTTGTTTATGTGGAACGACGAAGAGGTTTAAAAATATTCTATGTGATTGTATGGCCATGTTGTTATAATATTCCCATCTCCGATACGCATTTAAGAGTTGCCATGTCTTGTCACCTCGATCAGCCCTGCATTGAAAAGAACAAATCCGACTTAGATTTGTTCTTATATTACTTTTTTTCGTTTGTTTTCTTTTTCTGGATAAAAACAATTTTACTATGATCTGAGTCGCGTGGTATCCTTTTCTAATGAAGAGCTGATCTGAGGCACAGGTGGAGTTGAATTATGCTAGATTCACTTTGGAGACTATCTGTCATAACTGAGTAAATACTAAAGTTCTCTCTATCGCGGCGGTGAACCAGAACGCCAAAAAGTTAATTTTGAATTTTAATTATCAGCTGCCCCCTTTTCCCGCCTTTTTAGCAATTACCAATTTATTGAATTTCTCATTTAGCTATAAGAAAAAATTGCGATAAAATTTTTCTTAAAAACATTATAGAAATTTTAAATGGCGGTTAAAAAACGGTTGAAAAATACACGGCGTTTCGACGTTCTCGGGCGTCATTATCAAGTAAAAAACATAATTCTTGGTTTTCACGTGACGTCAGAAAAAAACTAAAATTAAAAATTTTTAGTTTTCAACTTCATCAGGTAAAAGTCATTTTTAACATATATCTGCTGGCCTGTTTTCAGCTCGGTAGACGGCTTTGTTTTGAAAATAGAGCAGTTTGAATTTCAGATTTTTTCACAATGCGCGACATCGGCATTGTTTCTGGGTATCATGTTACGTGCGCGAAAATATCGATCCGGCTTATCTTTTCCAGTTCTGAGTAACCGATATGTTGAGGGAAGTGTCTATGCGAATGTTTTCAAGTTTAACAACGAGAAGAAACGTTTTGAGAGCTAAAGTAAACTCTAGGTGTTTCCACGTGCACTTGTTTCCGGCCACCATGTTTGACTCCCTCAAAGGGGCTCCAACATGGCGTCTCCAAACTAAAAACTATAATTTTCAGTGATACTGTATCACAGTGTATTACACTTTACCGAATAACTCGAGTTCGGAATATTGTACATCCCCGAAACTTTGGCACGTTGTTTATTTATTACTCTTTTACGATATTCCAATTTCTTGACTCAGTTTATTGAATGGTAAGCGATTGTGTGCGTGATACTTGCGTGACGTGAAGACCACCAATAATGAAAATTCTGTAAATGCGAGAAAAACGATAATTCATTAAGAAAAAAGGTAACAGAAATATGCTAAGAGCTAAACAAAGAGTTTAGCACTAATGGACTCACTCTGAGTGTTAAGGCTGGGCCTCAATTCTTTGATGAACAGCATTTCGTAAATTTCTCATTTCCACCGTTATGTAGCCTGCGTGCAGCCGTCTCCTATTTCCTAAAGCGGAAAAGTTCCGCTTTAGGAAATAGGAGACGGCTGCACACAGGCTACCGTTATGAAGCCAGGTGGGTAATAACGTTTTTCGCGCAAATGTAATTGTGCGCTCTGTCACTTTCGCTTTTTTTTTAGTCTGAAATAAAAATCTGAGAAACAAGCCAACTATAACCTTTCTAAATTCATCTAATAAATTGTAATATTCTTTTCGCGAAGTTAGTGGGGTTTATAAACAATATGCCATATACCTATTTTCTCGATTGAACGCCTCCCGCGTTTATATCAAACTTGGCATGGTGGACCCGGCGTTTATTTGACTCCCGTAGTTTATTTGAGCTCTTTTTTCATTAAGCAATGGTTTTCCATTTTTTCTTTTTTATAGACATATTACGTTCCTTTATACCGGCATCGTATTAAACACTAATTAATACTGCAGGGGTTTATTTACAACTCCATCTTGGACTGACCCGGTGTTTATTCGAGGCCCGGCGTTTAATTAAAAAATACGGTAATTTTATTTATATCAGTACCATCTTGCGGTTTTCTTTCGTTAAATTTATGCAGGGCTAGAAAACCAACCCACACAGGTCTTCAATCTTTTCTTGCAAAATGAGATAATTAAAAATGGGAATAACATCTCTCAAGTGAGCGTGTGAGCGGCCTGTTTATTTCATTCATACCTTTTCATTCGCATTTTGTTTAACAGTAGTAATGCCTTAATAAGGGAAAAAATATCGTTTGTGTGTGCCCGCGTAGTGTCATTTGCGGCCCGAGCGCGAAAGGAAAGGGACGCAAATGACACTACGAGGGTGCAAATAAACAACATTCCCAATAAAAGTCATTATTTTTTAGCATTATTATCAATATACAAGGCCAAATAACATCCTCATAACTAACAAATTTAGTAAAGTTTTCAAGGATACAAGTAAGAACTTACTTCGCGCTGAAAATGTTATAACTGTAAAAGCCGGGCCGATATATGTTTTGAACAGGTGTAGAACTTAGCGGATATAGCTACGATCTTATTATGGTTCATAAGTGTAGAATAAATCAGGCGCCTCCTTATCTGTGTAATTTATTTCAAGATAGATTTAGTATATCAGGACGTAGTACTAGAAACAAGTTACAGCTAAACCTTCCTAAATGCAGATTATCAACTGGTCAACGTTCTTTTGCCTTTCGCGGGGCAAATTACTTGCTGAACACATTCGGACGACTAACAATATTTAAAGCTTTAAAAGAAAAGCTGCTGCCCACTTTTTAAAAAACATTTCTTAAATAACTTTGTATAACCTTTTTTTCTTTTATTACTGTATTATCCATGTAAATATTTCTACTTGTAATTGTATGTATATATTTTTTCGCTTTTATGTAATTTTATTAATATATATTTCTTATTATAGTATATTACGGCAGAATAGCCCCGTATAGAGGAGTCGTAATAAAGTTATCTGTTATCTGTTATCTGTAAGATGTCTCTGGAAATTATCGCCAATGAGTTAAGAATGGATTATCATGGATTGTTAAAAGCTAGCTATGGTGTATTGCATTTCCTGAGTTTTGATTGGTTTGGAGGCAATGGTATATGAGCTCATATACCATTGACTTACAAATATGGTAGCTGTACGCGTAAAAAATGCATTTTTCGCAATGTTTGTACAATATTTATGGGTGTTTTTGTAATAAAACAATTATTCTACTCGCGCTTGTTGGGTATGACATGGTTATAGCAAACTCGGCGCTACGCGCGTCGTTTGCTATCTACCATCTCATAACCAACGCGCGCTCGTGGAATAATTGTTAATAATCATAATATTTAACGAACTTACATTTTACAGTTGATCGTCGGTGTAAAATTCCCGCAGTACTTCGGCCGAGCTAATTTTGCTCGACCGTAGGAATCAAGTACTTCTTGTAAAGACGACAAGAACTTGATGCTTTCTTTGTTTCTTCTGGACTGCGCTTTTGCTTCTAGCCTATTTGTCTGCATTCTTCCCATTTATAACAAGTAGACCGATTTTTCTCTCTGAGAACTATTCGTTTTGTGTGAAACTGAACTTCAAAGCTTGCTGTTCGCTCGTACGCACCTCGATGTTTCTCCCGAGTGAAACGATCTGAACGTAATCTGATTGGTTTAAATTCATCGCGTGAGCCAATCAGCTTTTGACGAGGCCGGATTTCAATTTGGCCGCGTATATTGATAATTATACTAATTAATAATAGCATTTAAGTAAGTGTATTATTAGAGCATCACTTTCGACGGGTCTTCACTGATCTTGCAGTTCTCTCCATGCACGCCCTCCATGGAAACCAGCTGAGTGTTGTTGGGGCTATCGTGTTTCTTTGAATTAAATAAAGTATACCTACTTACCTACCTACAGTTCAGCGTACGGGCTGACAAGCATCAATTGTCCCTTCTGAACTCCTGGATACGCTGTTGGTAAATAACGAAAGAAAAACAGAAGTAAACCTGTAACGAGCTGACAATGTTGTTTTGGCATTTGGTATTAGCAACTGACTGACTGCGTTTGCATTGATAGTCTACTGATCTTGAAGTTCTCTTGCGCAGTCCGACTCACGGGCAAACAAGCAAATGTTTCTTCGGAATTCATGGTACACCATGTCAGCAAATAACGAGGCCCGCGAATGGCTCAGACATGACTCAGACATACAAAGTGGAATGACGGACGATTTTGGAGGTTTCTGCAGGAGTTAAAGCCCATATGTTACTAAAAACCTTTTTTGAGACAAAAACTTCGCCTGCATTCCCTGTATTTCTCTCGGAGCGAACCAATGTTTTTCGAGTTCGCTGAGGTCCAAGAATTTGCATTCTATTTTAAGATTTCGCGCGCTTCGCTATTGCAAAAACAATTCCTTACTATATACCTTATTCCAAAATGGCCACTGATTTATGCACATACAAATTGGCCCTTGTTGCCTCGTTCGAGATAAAATATTCTTTTGATTTTTGAACTTAAAAACGGGGCAAGAAGGGTTAATTTGAATACCAACAAAAGAATATTAAGATGGTAGCCATTTTGGAATAAGGTGTACTATTATTGCTGTTAGAGCGAGTTTCAATTGAGAGTCGTAAAACCAAAACCAATGTCTGACCAATCACAATGGACGGACACAATTCAGTGAACCAATCAAAACTCGAAGAAGGGCTAATTTGAATACTAACAAAAGAATATTAAGAGCAAATGCACAAATTTTTCGATCAATGCTTGGCCACGGCCAAAATTTAATCTACCTTATTTTCAAGTTTGTAGAGTGGTATTAGTGATTTTAAAAAGGTTTTTGAGTTTAATTTTCAAAATACGACGGAAATTTCGGAAGTATTTGAAAAAATCGATTTCCCGCTCCGCCCCCGCCAAAAATAGCCCAATAAATTGGCAAAAAATAGCATTCGCACAAATGGCCTAGTATCGGTGGTAGAAGTTATATAATCGGAAATTAAAAACCAACGTTAAAAGAAGAAGTACTAAGCACTTTTTTGACGCATCCTTTTGGGCTCTAGATTATACTTCTCCCAGCGAAAAACACATTACCCGATCACGATTTTATCGCAGCCTAAGTAAACAGAGTTCCTGCTTTCAATTTCAAAACGAATTTTCGATGTGTGGCCATTCCTCAATCGGGCTCGTTTTATGGCCATGAAGTGTCCAAATGTACTTTCACCACCGCATATAAAAATTGGTTTGGGTTTTGAAGCGGGCGCTTTACAAAGTACCTTCGAATTCTGAGTAATTTAACTAAAATTTTATCCTAATTAGCATATTGTTAGTTACTTCAATAGCGTACTGAAGACATTGACATATCCATAAACTTTTTCTATTGCAGTCAAAAGGTTTACTTACTATTTTAATGTTATTCAGCAATTACTCATCTGATGCTGTGGTGAATGTGTTGAAAGCGGCCGGTGAAAGCTAGCGGTAGAAATAGCACATGTCGCATAAATTTAGAGCGATATGAGAAAACTCAACCGAAGCGGGCGGAAGGCCAAATGTTCCACATGTTCCGCAAGATATGTCGCGAACTATAATTAATTGTTATTTGAATCTAAACTGGAAATTCTTTTATGAAACCGTAAACGTTTCTGAATGTTTCCGTGATTTCCGTGAAGTTGCCTGAAAATGGATAAAGGGACCCGAAAGATCAGTTCACGTTTCACGGGCTATTACGTGAGGTTTCAGTGGTAGACATTGTAACGCTTCTGGCTCGCGTATAAATGAGTCAATTTGTTTTCAGCATGCAAGATAATGATTGCAAAAGAAGTGTAATTTATATTTTACCTGTACTGCGCAGTCTCGGGATTTGTTTACATTTCTGTTTTGAATTCGTTGATACGTTACACTTCGGTTACTGCGTACATGAGGTTTTTGAGTCCGCCATTGCGGGTCGTTTTGTTTGGGAGTTCGCAATGAGCTGAAACGTCGGTTTGGAATATCGTGGAGGTTCCTCTACTCTTTATTATTGATTTGCAAGGATATCAGATGTTAATAAGGAAGAAAAAGGTAAGTTTTTACCCGTAATTGTCATTTTGGTTTGTTTACTTTTCATCGTGTGAGACTCAATAAACATTACAGGCGGAGATTGCGCAGTACGGACTGGAAATGGCCTTTAAGGGTAAATAAACTTGGCTGATTAACTTTGAAATTTCAAGCAAAGCTAAGAAATTCGATGCCCAATATTGTTGCCATGTATCCATCACGAAATATTAATTTCGAGAATTACTGGTAAAGTGTCAGGGTTTGAGCATGGACTTTTGAAAGAAGAGATATTTTGTTTCTATACAACAACAACTTTTCTGTTATTTGAGAATGAACGGTAACAAAAGCTTTGAGGGGTTGGGTTCAGTATAGTGGATGATGCCCGCTCCGTCACCTCCAAGTTTTTGAAAGCAAACACGGTCTACAAAAATAAAACTGGCCCTACAAAAGAGGGTAAGGCACAGCTTGAATCTGAAAAGGAATGCGATTTCTCGTGACCAACAACATTTAAAAAGTGTCTAAATCGTATCAAGTTCAATGTCTACAACTTGTATGTATAATCTGCAACACTACTGGCGTGGGAAAACGAGCGAATGCATTCCGTTATAGGAGGACTGTACCTAGTACATATATTTTATATTTTAATTAATAATCACTAGATAAGTAATTGTAGCTAGGTGTCCCCAATAGGCCATTTCCGAGTTCCCTTGAGCCTCTACTTCAAAGCGAGTCTAAGTGCGAAAGTTTTGTGATGGTAATTAGTTTTGCTTTCCATATGAATGAAAACTCATTTTCATTACAAAGACTTCGCACTTAGACTCGCCTTGAAATAGAGGCACAAGCGAACTCGGAAATGGCCTATTAGTATACCCTGTATGCTAGCGACCTCGACACGTTAATAAAGTTCTTATCTTATCTTATCTTAGGATTTTTGTCTGTGGGGGCAATTTTTTTCGGGTAAACTCCGCACACCTATCTACAAGAAATAGCCCAGCAAAATCAAACACTATGTTAGAAAAAAAAACATTTAGTTGTCCTGGCGGGGATGACAGCCCCCCCTGCCCCCCGCTATGTACGGCCCTGCCGTGTGAAATGAACAACTAGCCAGTGTGCGATGGAGGGAAGCGCGTGCTCCTTTCTCTCCATTGTTTTTGATCACCGACTGCGGTTAAGCCTACTCGATAGAAATAAGCCTCCTCCGTACAAAGAAGCCTGCTCCGTACAAAGAAGCCTCCTCCGTAGAAATAAGCCTACTCTATAGAAATAAGCTTCCTCCGTACAAAGAAGCCTCCTACTTACAAATAAGCCTCCTCCGTAGAAATAAGCCTCCTCCGTACAAATAAGCCTCCTCCGTAGAAGTAAGCCTTCTCTGTAGAAATAAGCTTCCTCCGTACAAATAAGCTTCTTCCGTAGAAATTGACTTACAAAAGAGCGTAGCATTCCCTTTCGACCACTAGTGAGCACGGCAACTAATCAAATTCCTGGGGTATACCTGTGGGGGTGGGGGCGGGGGTGATGTTTACGGTGGCCCATTATGGCAGATGCGATGAAAAAGTGTATACTGTTATTTAAGTTTAATGTATTTGTCGTTTATTTTAAATATTTCTAGTTATTTGCTGAAAATAGAATTGTAAATAATTGAATAAAGTGATTTTATTATTATAATACTGTTATTTAAGTGTTGCCACAAAAATAATAATCAGGATAATTGAGTCATCACTTATTAAGATTTTAATAACAAAGGAAAAGTTAGAGCAGTTGGTCATTCTCAAAAGTGGTTGCAGCTACTTAAATGAAAGAAGATATTCAAAAAAGGAAAATGGCATTCTTCTTTATTTTCAGAAGCCCTTCAAATAAGCAGCGTTTATTTTTTACTTCATAGGCACTTTGAGTGACAATTGAAACAGTGTTTCACGATGGTGGTCATAATTAGAGCTGGCTGCTTTCCAGAGCAGTTGCAAGGAATAGTTTCAAAATACTTTGGTTTGATAAGCAAAGAGGCATGTAAAAAATTATATGGTGATGCAAATCATTAATTGCACCTCCATACAAATATTGTGATTTGGCTATATTTTCACCCACCCGGCGTCAAGAAAGGTTTTGTCAAGGGCGAGGCCCTAAGACTACTCAGAACAAACTCCTTTAGAGAAACGTTCGAGAAAAATACGGAAACGTTTAAATCACGACTACTACGAACAAGAGGCTAGCCAGACAACCTGATAAGAAAAGTGCTCTCAGAAGCTAAATTTCCCGACAGGAAGTTGGCTCTCGAAGATAAAATGAGAACGCCCAAGAAAATTATACCCTTTGTCACGCAATACGACCCATCTGTGCCTAACTTGAAACAGATCCTTATGAAGGAATGGCATGTAATAGAATCACAACCTTCACTAAGGAAAATCTTCACGGACCCTCCCCTAATTTCATACAAGAGGGGCAGGTCCTTAAAAGACATACTATAAAGAGGAACACGACCACACCATGTGCACAAAGGTCAAAACAACCAAACCACGCCTTTAGTAGGACTTGTACTAGGCCTGTCAACACCTCTAATTAGGCTAAAACAATCCTGGCCAAACCAGCCTTCCTCAGTAAAATTTGAACATAAAATATAAAACATAAAACACAGAAAAACAAAGAAATTATCACTACCTGCTTGCAATTTCGTGCCACAATTGGGGCAATAATTCAGTGTAGAAAATTGCCCCAGATTTTTCCCCACACGAGCTGCAAAAATTCGCCATTGGAAAGCCGCCAGCAATCAAGGAGAGGCCTGGGCATTGGGTACCAGTACCTTGATTTCTCGGCTCATTTCTAGGGAGGAGGCTCGTTTCTACGGAGGAGGCTTATTTCAACGGAAGAGGCTTATTTATACGGAGGAGGCTTATTTGTACGGAGGAGGCTAATTTCTATCGAGTAGGCTCGTTTGTAGGGAGGAGGTCTGTTTCTATGCAGCAACCTCATCTTTCTATGGAAAGTAAGACCCATCCTACAGAACATATAAGTTTTATTACAGAAGGGCCTTTTTTGCACCAGTAGCCCTAGTGGGCCACCGTAGTGTGCAACAGTGGCCCTAGTGAGCCACCGTAGGCAAGTAATCCACTACAAGTTTAAAGTAGAGTTTAGCAAAACAACTAGAGAGACAATATGCAAATTAGTGTAAATTTTCGATAAACTGTTCACATTTTGATGGTGTTTTGTAAAGCGCTCGTTGAAAAACCCAAGCCAATTTTTATATATCGTGGAAGAAGAACATCTGGGCACTTTATAGCCATTAAATCAGCCCGATTGAGGATTGGCCACATATCGAAAATTTATTTTGTAAATAGAAGGTAAAACTATGTTGACTTAGCAGTTGTCAATTCTTCGTCAAAGAATATGTTTTTCGCCGGGAGAAATATAATGTAGAACCGAAAAACAGGTACCAGTAAAATGTTTAATACTTGAAATTTTGATATATGTTTTTAATTTCCGAAAATATAACACCTAGAAACGACGTGAGGAGGCTTTTGCGTATGCTAATTTTTGCTAATTTATTCAGCTATTATTGGCCAGATGGAGCGTAAAATCGATTTTATCAAATATTTCCGAAATTCGGCCGCATTTTTAAAAATAAAGCCTGAAACCCTTTATACCTCGTTAATACCTCTCTGAAAACTGAGAATTGAGGTAGGATTCATTTTTTACTGTGGCCGCGATTTTATCAAATTGATCGATATTTCTGTGCATTTTCTCTTAAGATGGTAGCCATTTCG
This sequence comes from Blastomussa wellsi, assembly GCA_947652115.1. NCBI lineage: Eukaryota > Metazoa > Cnidaria > Anthozoa > Scleractinia > Plerogyridae > Blastomussa > Blastomussa wellsi. The sequence goes on along the minus strand of OX393566.1, from coordinate 19,301,110 downwards.
GTAGCCTCGCAGCTCCTATAACCTCTAAATTTCAGTGGCAGGGATAGTGTTGAAGCCTTATTGTTTGGGCAAGGGTCCATTGTTTGTGTTGTTTGTTCTTTTCTCTCACCTGAAGGGTGGTCCCCAATCAGGTGAGACCTTGTAAGAGCTGCGAGGTGACCCAGCCATTTTGGCGGAATAAGGTGTATGTGATAGACCTATTCGGCTAACGTGTTTACCTCCTCGTTGCTACCCAGTTCAGATCATCTGATGATTCATTTGGGAGGTTACAATTGTTTTCGTACATGCTTGCATGCAATCAGTTGCGTATGAAAAATTGCACATTGTAACCTCCCAAATGAATCATCACATGACCTGAATTGGGTGGCGGAGGGGGACAACGTACGAGTCAACAAATTATGGGACTAGCAGCCGCTATTGATCAACATAGTCAGAAAGTGCACACCAAGCTTTGCAAAGAAATGGATTGCCATCCGGACGCTGCGGGATTACCAAATATTTCTTTGTAATTTTGACGAATTTAAATGGCTGTATCTCAATCAAAACTAGCCCGATTAACACCATACTTGGGGATTTTGTAGATCTCGGTGTGCTCTTTCTGACTTTGTCGATCAATATTTGCTAATCCCATAATAAACATACTCGTCCCTTTCGGTAATCCTGAAGGTAAACATTCGCTGCCCAAGCCAAATACTAATTACTTGAAACGAAGCTTTCGTTATAGCGGGGCTTGTTTGTGGAATAACTTGCCCCAGGATTTAAAAAACGTTGGTTCTATTGGGCAGTTTAAAAGGGGTATTAAGAAGGTATCTGAGATATCGGATTCCCACACGGCAATCATGTAAAACAGCTGTAATGAGTTTTAGTTTTAACTTTTAGCTTAACTGATGATTCTCCGTGTTTAAATAAAGTTTTACATTTCATTTATATTACATAACATGACATTACATTACATTACATTACATTACATTACATGACATGACATTACATTACATTACATTACATTACATTACATTACATGAATGTGCTTGAAGCGATGACGTATGCCCCATGCCTCGACTCCACGCGTTATTGGTGGGTTTGGTATTCTCGATATGATTCTAAAAATAAGCTCAAAAGGCTAGAACGTGTCACCAATATCCAGACAATAATAGTTTTGGCTCCTGGCCGAACATATCTAGCACAAGTCACGTTTGGGTGTAAATATTTGTGACTATCCTGGGTTTCGCATTTTCAATATGAATATAAAAACGGGTGAAGCCCAAATTCGCAAGACGAACCAGGTGTTTCATTAATTTCACTTGTCCGCATAATTGCCTTTCCATGAGACAGTTTTCTGAACTCATCTTTATCTTTTGGATTGATTCAAAACATTTTATCAAATGTTCACGCTTCTATCTTAGTAAAGCTATTAATCTCAATGGGGTTAACTGTTAGCCGTAAAATGGCCAAAAATTTAGCCGTTAGGTGTAAAAATGAAAGAATTTTAACCGTTAGCCGTAAAAACTGTTAACCGTAAAAAAATCTAAATACGAAAGTAAAGACCTCGAGAACGTTTTTTTTTTTTTGAGTCTGATGTGTTTTGCGTTTATGTGTTCTGGTAGCGAGAAAAGCCTATCGAAACCGGAAGTGTCGTAAGTGTCTGCATAATTTGTCACATGTCGCGTCGTTGTGCGAGTTGACAGACGTTTTGACAGCTCTTGTATTTTACGAGTGTACACAATGACAAAAAAATACTTTTTTATCTCAAAATGGTCCAAAGACGTTCAGTATGTTTTACAACAAAGGAAATGAATATTTAACTTCTTAAAACAATAGCAATTATTTTTTAACTTCTCCTGTTAACCATAATGGAACAAAATTAACCGTTAGCTGTAAAAAAGCCAAAAAGCTAACCGTTAACCGTAAAAGCCACTGCCCCATTGAGGCCCTCTTATAATTATTCTACTGCAGGAGCGGATCTTGGGGGTGGGGGATGGGATGACCTGCGGCTTTCTAATGGCACGAGTATTCTGCTTACGTCGCCAGTCAGTCACGTCATTCCTTTTTAGTGGTGCACCACCTCCTAAGAAAAATACTGGATCCGCCCTGGACTGTACCGTTTTTTGTAAATCATAGTTCGATTTACGGCTGTTTGCAGATCTTAGGCCCGGTTCAAACGTCGAACTTCACATGTGTCTAATCTAATGCAAATGAGAAAAATCTATTGTTTTCCCTCATTTGCATTAGATTCGGCACATGTGAAGTTCGACGTTTGAACCGGGCCTTAATATTTCTTGGTGGAATGGAAAAACACCATTAGGAATTGAATAATAAGTTGTTATTTTATTTGTGTTTTATCGATGTAACATTCTCTTTTGTGCTATTTGAGCATCATTCGCGACAGGTCTTCACTGTTCTTGAAGTTCTCTCTCGCAATCCAGCTCACGGGCAGACAAGCAAACGTTCCTTCTGAACTTCTGATCACGCTGTTGCTAAATTGTGAAAACGAAAGTAACAGTCAACCTGTAACGAACAGACCGTATTTCTTTTACATTTGTTATTAACAGTCAGTACACTGACGTCACTGGGTGGGGATTTACAGAATTAAGAGCCTCTCCGAAAACGTTTGGACACTCACCTGCATCACGTTATTTTGGTAATTATAAGGAAAAATTTCTGAGGCGCCTTTGAAATTCTCTTTTCGGTAAAGCTCCTGCGACAAACAGAAATAATAATTTTCAATAATTTAAGATCTCTCTTCTTCACGTCTCACAAGCTCTACTTGTCAGTATTTGTGCTCACATCGTAGATGACTCCATCTAAGATGTTCGGCAAGATTCTATGAAGCCGAAACCACTAGCACAATTCGCGGTAAGAGGGACATTTTGAAATATTAGATAAGGAAAAAATGGGGTACATGAATTCAATTTCAGTAAAAACGCAAATTTTCGTGGAGATCCGATTCAAACTTGAAGAAAGATGAAATTTTAAAAATTGTGGGCAGTGTGTGCCCGCACGCCATATAAACTTTTTAGTATTGCTAACTTTGGTATGGCCATTCTATTCGTGAACCTTCTTTTCATGTAAAGTACTGTTTAAAAGTATGTCGCTACCCTTCAATTGTGCTATAATAATTGTGGAATTGCACGCATCTTAGGCTTTCTGCTGATGAACGATTAGGCAATCAGGTATTTACGGGAACCAACATAGAAATCGTGGTCTTGACAGGTCGGTCACAGGAAGTAACCAACTCAAACTGTTTCACAAAATAAAAGATAATAATTGTGGTGAAAAAATAGTTTTACATGGAATGTGATAGTGTATTTTAACTGAAATCGACGATCACGGTAAATTACCTTAGGTGTGGGTGTAGGCGGCTGGTACAGCACAACATTACCATCCACAAGCAACAGCGAACAAATGAGCAGAAGAATGCAAGACGTTACCGAAGTTTTCATCTTGCCTTTTTTAACATGATGGAGGAGCTGTAATCGCTTATAAATGTGCTGTTCAAGCCGTGATCAGCTGTTCGTTAACTAATTTATTCCGTGACAACTAGTTTTCTTGAATATTAAGAATTGGTCGTAAGATGGTAAGGTGGTAATTAAGAATTGAATATTAAGAATTGTTTCCTTTTGTCAGTGATCGTAGAATTGTCAATCCAACCATGGTTTGCAACGTTCGAATCTTAAGGGCAAAGTTTAGTATTGGCGTTCTTATCGAAAAAAGTAAGGAGTAATATTTTACCAATAACTTAATATATTTCCATTCGTTGTCATCCAAAATAATGGATTATCAAATTCATATTTTCCAATCTGCGGTTTCTTTTATTTCTAAGTGATCGTCATGTACGTATTGTTATTAAACAATGCCCATACCATTCGGTGACGAATTATTTAGCTGATTTCGTAATTGATAGTAGAGACCAAAATTTTACAGCGCGTAGTTTGTTTACTTAACACGACGAGAAGGTATAAAATGATGCTGAGTGAGCATTATGTTCATGTTGTTATCACATTTCCCACATTTATCACATTTCCCACATTTAGGAGCCATGTATTCACCTGTCTTGCCCCCACGGCCTTGCCTGGAAATTAACTTCAATTAATGTTTTTTTTTCCTCATCTTTTTCTGATAATTTATTTTACTATATCTGGGGCGCGTGGTATCCTTTCTGTGCTTATGGCACAGGAATTATGGTAGATTCACTTCGGAGACTATATCTGTTATAAGTAATACTAAATTTGTACGGTGGTAAAGTTCCTTTTATCGCAAGTTGTATGAACTGCCGTGTTTAACCGCCACGCCCAAAAGTTAAAGTTGGTTTTTAATTATCAGCTGCCATCTTTTCCTGCCTTTTTAGAAATTATTAACGCATGGAAATTATTAACGGATTGAATTTCCACCGTTATGAAGCCAGGTGGGTAATAACGTTTTACGCGCAAATTCAATTGTGCGCTATGCCACTTTATCGCAGAGCTTTAATAGTTTGAAATATTATATCTGAGAACCAAGCCAAATATCACCAAATTGATCGCAATTTTCCTTTTGGAACACCTGTAAACAATACGCCATAAAATTATATTTTTACCATTACCATCTTACGAATTTCTTTTGTTCAATTTATACAGGGCTAGAAACCATGCCCACTTGACTTTTTAATGTGTAAATGCATCAGACTTCAACCTTATCTGAGACAATGAGATACTTAAAATAGGAATAATATCTCTCCCACCAGCGCGTCAAAGACCTGTTTATTTCATCGCACTTGTTCTAACAACACTAATTAATTATAACATTTAATTTAAGTAAGCCATGCGGGTACCCTCTTTTGTGTTATTCAAGCCCGTTTGTGCCAGGGCGTTTGTGACGGGTCCTCAGTGATCTTGCAGTTCTCTCTCGCAGTCCGCGCACGGGCAGACAAGCAAATGTTCCTTATGAACTCCTGGTCACGCGGTTGGAAATAGCGAAAGAAAAACCCGTAAGCCAGTAACGAACTGACAATGTTGCTTCCACGATTGGTTTTTAGCAACTGACACACATCACAAGCTCGGGTTTACACTCAGTCTGGTTTTCACGGACAAGAGGATCACGCCTTGCGCTCTAGGTGGTTCAAATTGATCCGGGACTAAACTAATAACTGTTCAATAATGCACTGAATTCTAATTTTTCTACTTAATATTATGCTTAGTTACCTTTCGCTTTTTATTGTTTCTTTTTGTTAATTTAGACTGCATTAGGTAATCAGTTGGAAAATTACTCACTCTCAGGTATTGTATTCCCAGTCAAAACAAATTCAAAATTTTGGATGATATTTTGTCCTCTTGAAAAATTAGAGAACACGAGGCCAATCATGGCTATGGTGCAGTTAGAACGCACATCAAGTAAAGCTTAGTCATGCATAACTCGTTTACCGCTTTGAAATGAAGCTTGATCTGAAAGGCCTTTAACATTTCTATTCTGCATAAACAGCTGTAAATTAAAGACGTTAGATCATTAAATTGACCCTCTTCCGTTACACCTACCGGATCTAAGCAGCGGAATCATCAGGTTTAGAGAGGAATTCGTAACATAATAGAATCTAAAAACTTGTTCCTCTCTTAAAATGGTATACAGAACAAGATAAGTACAAAATTGGACCGGTATTTACATATGATTTCCTTCGACGGCTACAATTTCCGAGAACTACGCTTTCTACAGCTAACAGTGAATAAATAAACAACAGAAGAACAAAACCCACAGCCAAGGATTTCTTCATTTTACGATGCCAAGATGTCGGAGATTTTAACTCGCATATAAAAGTGTTCAGAAAGAGACCAAGGTGTGAGCAGCCGCCTGTTAACGTCGTTCATGAATTTGTTTCATGCATTGCGATTGGCTTTAACCCTTTGTAGCGTAATTTGACTGGCATCAATTTGACAACTCAGTTTTGTCTTGCGTAGATATTAATTTCCTTTAATTTAGTGAACAGTGGAGAGGGAGTGGTGGAGGAAAATTCTAGATCAGCCCTATGCTCCATAGCTAGGCGAAGTTGATAGAGAGAAAGATCGATTATTAAGCAACAAGGTTATAATAAAGTCTTCAAGTCCTCAGCTTCTACGCTCGCATTTGATAGAACAAGGCTTCTTGCTTTTTTATGATTGTTGTTTTGGTGGAAGGAAGTTTGAACGGACAAGGATATCCTTAAGTGATTTTTCCTTCCTTAATGCTACAATCGGTTAGTTTTTTAAGCTCATGATTACAAGACCGGTTTCGGATTCCTAAGGAGGGATCCTTCGTCAGTTGCTAAAGCTTGTTTCTAAAGAGCTCTGAGGCGAGCTAGTAACAAATAGCTCTTAGCCGAGCTAGTAACAAGTGACATTCGAAATTATTTTAAATGGGAAAATATTCAACTACGACGGTTATTTTCTTCAGCCGACACCGGCTTGGCTTTTTTGCTATGTTAGTCAAATATTTATCCAGCAAGCTGTCTGATAGCTTATTCTATGTCAATCATGAACGGTTATCTAAACATCTTTGTCCTCAATTAGATGGACAGCTTTCGTCCAACGTCAGCAAATAAAAAGTTTGAAGAGAGAGTTGTTATGTGGGAACACGAGGAAAATGAGCCACAACAATTTTCCAACCTTTTATGTTGAGTTAAACGATGTCTTGACATACCAGCACCACAAGAAATGGCTCTAGCACCGATAGACAAACTCAATGGATAAACTCACGAAATTCTTGCATGAAAAATAAGCATAAACATAATTGTATATTTTTTCAATTTAATCGATGTTGTTTTGGCGCCCTCCTAGCCTGCCGTTGTCGTCTTATTCCCTTAAGTTATCTACCGGTATCACTAACTATCTATTAAGAGTTTAAAAAAGGCGTTAGTCCTACGACGATTTCCAATTCGTAGAAGGTTTCCTTTTAATGTGATTCCAATTAAATAGAACCCAAAATATATTTCCATTCAAACTTTTCCTGTTTGCCGCTCATTTAAATTTTAAGGAATTTCAATTTTGAAATAAATAGGGGAAACCCGGTATTCGTTTATGGGAGGCGCGGTGCCGGCCTAAACGTTAATGCGCTGGCCTCCGGATCGAATGGTCCTAGTTCGAGCCTCGCCATGGCCAGTGCACTGCGTTGTGTTCTTGGGCAAGACAATCGGCAGCTAATCCCCGACAGCCAATTCCAGTTCAACAATTTACTCTCAAGAGCCTTTCTTTACCCAGGTGTATAAATGGGTACCGGCGAAGTAAATGCTCGAGGTTAAGCCTTCGATGGACTAGCATCCCGTCCAGGGGGGAGTAGAAATACTCTCAGTCGCTTCATGTTCAGGAAACCGGGATAAGCTCTAGCGGTATGGGCCACTAGGCTCGACGCAGACTTTTCCCAGTATTCCTTTTAGGGGCAGGCGGATCTTGAGTATATCCCACTAAAATGTTTTCATCTGAAACGTTCACCGTACGCAATTTGTGAGAGTAGCAGTGGTAGCACTTTATTCACCCACATTATACTCGCATTCGTTTGAATGTGATCGTGCTAAATAATTAACAGTATCAAGTGAAGCATTCTAAACCTATCAAATATTCATTTTAATTATTATATATAGCAGTCAGTCAATCCAGTATTGTCAGAGCATTGTTATACTTGTGGAAATGAGAGTGATGGCAAATTTTCAGCTCGGTAAATTTAATGTGAAAGATTAATTAATCAACATGACACGAGCGTGGGACAAAGCAGTGGTAGCACTCTCATTTCCACAAATCATGATGATAGCGACATTGCTGATCCTATGCGTGTCACGTAAGAACTCAGTGAAAGTGACCTAGCTCTCCAGGAGTTCTCGTAGCTCAGTGGATAGAGCGCCCGCCCGGTGTTCGGGAGGTCATGGGTTCGATTCCTGTCGGGGACTTAGAATTTTTCTTTGTCCCACGCTCGTGTCATGTTGATTAATTAATCTTTCACAACTGTTATACTTAAATGTAATTTCTGGAAACTGTCCAATTTAGGATTAATTTGAACAGTTTCAATAAGGAATTTTAGTTAAAATACATAAACCGTCCTATTCGAAAAAATAGGACAGTTTTGTTTCAACCAATCAAATCCAAGAAAACTTGTTATTAGTTGACAACGGCGGCGTCTCAGGGAGATTTTTCAGATTTTTCCATATCTTGTGATGACTATTTTCTCATGCCCAAGGGACGGATTCACGGTTTTGCACATGTGCAAGGTATAGCGTAGGCCCATTAGACTCCATTGTTAAAGAACAATCGCAAGTATGCAAATGACTTTTGCGGGAAAATTGCCTTTGAAAGTTTCGCAGCCATTTGCGAAACGAGCCAGGTTGCACGCGCGTTGAAAACTTTTAAAAACAGATTCAATCGCTCAGACTGTTTACAGTCTTTGGTGCTGTTAGTTCTCAGAAAAAGGCAACAAATTGCATCCAAAGGGACTCCTTTAAAGATAAAATCATCAAATTCGTTTTCAAGATGAATCGGGATCGGGATTGAATTAATCTGTGAAGGGAAAACTCCAAAGTTTGACGTGAAATTCGTTGACGGGATCATCTATGTTTGCCCTGTTCTGCCGAGGCACAGCAAGTGGACAGAACTTTGAATTAATTCATCTGGTTTTCGAGAATTTCCGAATGGAATAAAGGTTAAAGTTGTTAAAATTCTGTTTCTACAGTTTGGCTTTGAGTTAATTTATGTAATTTGAAGTTTGTGGTTCTGTAAGTTTCGAATCGGTTCGCTCGCACTTTTACTTCGTGAACGCAAGTCTTCCTGAAATTATTTTGGCTTTGTTTTGTTATGGTAAGCGGTCTCGTGAGCTTCCCAAAATTTGAAATGTGATGAAGAAATTCGTGGTCGATTAGAGGACGTATCACAACAAGCTCGCGTCTATTTGTTAAATGTCCAGAAGGGGAAAACCTACCGTGACAGTAAGCATAACACAGCATGTGCATTAGCAACTCACCCTAACCAACACTATTAAAAGTGCAATTTTATCCACCTGAGATCACCATCGGCTTGCGTCAGGGAGAAACGGCTGGATCGATCTGTGAAAATAGCAAACAAAGTGTCCGAACAAGCGTTATATAACTTCTTAAATCCGACATTGCATGTCTTTTCCAATATCTGGCAAGTATTCGTCACCACCTTCTTTTTCGAATTGATGTAAAATAAAACGACAATGAACTGCATCTGGCTCATGGCCAGGTATATCTCTTACAGGGGGTAAGGTTCTAAAGAAACTGTGATGCGACGAAGGGCAAACGCTCGAAACGTCAGCTCTCGAATCTCTTTACGGTGGTCAATTCACATTATCAACCAAGTTGATAAAACCAAATTATGTTATATCTCTTACAATTAGCTCGCTGCACAAAATACGTCCGTTCGAGGTATTTTGGTTTAGTTTTTGCTTCTTAGGTTAGCAAACGCCTCTTCTGAAGCAAAGAATGTGCAATAAAGTGTTCAACTTATTGTTATAACGTGTTCTTTCTTCAATGATGTGTTCATGGCTGAATCTTTCATAATTCCAATTCATAGTCTGTCTTCTGACTAACAAGAAAAAGGAAAGTCCGACAAACTCCGGGTGGCTGAGTTGACGCAAGTTTGGGAGAAACAATTGTCTATAAAAGAAGATAGTCACTGTAAAAGGAAAGATACTCCATGTATTATATCTTAGAAGTTACGTGAGTCAATGAATAAGAACACCAGTGAGCACATATATGAAACTATTCAAATGAGCCAAACTGACAAATGAGAACGGCAGAGGTGATCGCTTAATAAGAATTTTCTCGCCTTTTTTTCAGTTTGCCGTTCGCCTTTTTCAAGGTGACGAATTTTGTGGTCGTGAGCAAAGAATTTTAGTTAATGAAGTTTAACACTAATAACATTGAAATATCAGGAGAGTTGCAACCTGCACAAAGAAAAGGTACGTTTGAGACACGGTTAATTCCTGGAGAAAGAGGTTCTAAGAAAGATGAATAGAGGGGGTAAGTTTCTAAAGAAACTGTGGTGCTCCGTCGGTGGGAAGTATAACAAGATAAATTCATCACGTGAACCAATCACGTTGCGGCCCGCACAGCGTGTGTTTTGATGATCAATTTGGCCAATGTCATCAAAAGGCTTACGTCCTTCAAATAACAGGAAGAAGATTATTTGTTTCTGGTAGTTTATATACCACTACCAGAATTCCGGTATTAATTTCATAGCTTTCAGGTTTATAATATATCTAAGAGTTATCAAGATTCTTAATTTATCATTCAACAAGACATTTAGCAAGGATGTTTCATTCCTAGCGTGACTTACGCGCGTGGCGAAGATCTTGTGGAAATAATAACCTCTTACTAACCGAGCGCAAGGGCCGCACTAGTACTAGCTGGGAAATATTGGCACGTGGTCGTGGCAGTACGGACCCAGCGCAGCGAGGTCCGTAAAAATGATGGAAACCGTTATTGGTCACCAATATATACCACTTATTAACCGAGAGTGAGGTCATTACAGGGAAATCTCAGACCGAGGCCTTGATGTATTGACCGAGCGATAGCGAGGTCAATACTTCAAGGCCGAGGTCTGAGATTTCCCTGAAATGACCGAACGGACGAGGTTAATAAGTTATTTATTATATGGCCTTTTAACACCGGGAGTAATTTTCCACATCCGTTTGGGCGCGCAAGAGGTCATTAAAGGTCGTGTTCACTGAACCGAAACGAACCTGGCAATGCGATCAAAACCACAAGCCACAGTTTCTTTGACAATGAGACAATTTTTGTCTTTACGTCAAGGTCTAGGGCAAATTTAACCACTTAAATTTCAAAAAAACACACTGACCTATGTTTACAAGTGTTTGACCCTTAAAAATTTTAAAAGCTAAGGCAAAGATGGGCCCAGTTTGTGATTGAATTTTGAACACGTGGGAAGAACTTGCAGTGATTTCAGTGACGCTTGCGATGAATATTAATCTTCGTCGTCGCTCTCAATAACATAACGTCGCTTTTTCCCTTGTTGGATCAATTTTACTGAGCCACTGAAGATCTGAAAGTAACATCAAGAGATACTGTTGATATTCGCTCCAGGTAAAATATCATTTGAAGCTGCTGGAACGCTCACATTATTTACATTTCGCGGCCATCTCGAATTGGATCCGTCTGCAAGGAAACGTCTCCCCAGCACAATTTACGGCTCTCGTCACGGGCTCTAAACACGAAATGCAGGGACAGAATCCACCACATGGTTCTCTGAAGGGCTACGGAATTTTCTGCACCGAATGCGCCACTCTGAAAAAGCTTTTCTTCTTCTTCAGTCAGCGAGCCGAGTCGCGTTGGGACGGTTGCCTTTGCCTTGCACAAAGAGGTTTTTACGCTTGGCTTCCAGCACTTTTCGTGAAAACGCAAACTCATCGCCCTTCCGAATGTTCATCTTGGACCCGGAATCAGACAGAAACCTCTGGATACTTCTCTGCAGTTCCGTCAAAATACTTGGCTGGTATTCCTCGCCATTGATTTTCCTTACGTCTTTAAGAACTTTCCCAGGAGGTGGTCAAGTTCTTCCGGTGGTAAGTCCAAAATCTGAACATTTGTCTCGTTTATGTCGCCAAGAAAACGGTAAAAACACTTCATGTCACTTGACGTTTTTTCACAGTGTTTTCACTTTTCTGTTCTTGAACAAACTTTTGTATTTCCTCTTGACTGTTACCGAAATTTTCGTCTTCGTGAGTGGATAACTTTGCTCATGTTGTTTTGCTCAGTTTTGGCCTGTTCTTCGTCCTTTGGATAATAAAAATCGCTACCGCTATGGCTCTCTTCGTCGCTCATACTAACGAAGTATCTGTATGCTAGTTTTTCTTTCAGTTATTTAAAATATTGTTGTACTTTGTCCATATTTTTTGTTGTTTTCGCCCACGCGCTCGTAGCTTTTACTCACAACTTGACAGAGCCGTAGAGCCGTGAAAAATGTTCATAATGCCCGGTCATTACAAGAAAATCTTGCCCGCTCAGCAGCCAATCAGAGTGCGCGTACTATTGCAGCCATATAATAACACTCCCTATGCCTCTGGTTGTTACGAAAATCTTCAGTTTGAATGATCCGGCACTTATGGACAGTTTATTCTTATGTCCATTAAAGGGACACTGTCACCATTTTGATTTTGATTTTGATTTTGATTTTGGAAATCTCAAATACAGACATCGATCCTTGGAAGCTAGACAATAGTGGCTTTATTTTGCAGAACAGTACTCGAAAAATGATTAGAACCCATTAGGAAGTGAGGATGGTTAACGATGGCGAGGATGGAAACGGATTGTGATATGGATTTTTGAAAAACCGACAGAGCATCAGAGTACTGCCATAGAGCATCCGACGGAAAAGCGATTGCTATAGGTGCACTAGAGAAAGATCAAAATTTCAAATAAAGTAAGTTTTATCGGAATCTGAGTTACCAATTTACATCAGACCGAATAACTTGCCATCAAGAGATAATTTGGGAAAACGCTTCCTGAAAATTTAGGACGAATTTTAAGGTGTTTAAATACAACAAAAGCATATCATTTCCTAAATGTTATTAAAACGATTTGATTTAAGATAATTTTGGTCGTATATGAATAGGCCAATTCCTAGATCCCTTTTCCCTCTGATTTTGCATGAGAATGAAGATACAGGTAAGACACATTTTCGCGTGTTGCGCACTTAGACTCGTTAGAAATTGTTACACTGAATTTCTGAAATCACTGCCTTGAAAATGAACTGAGCGGGGTGCTATTTTGCTCTTCCGTCAAAAATGACATTACATCAGTTAATAAAATGGCCACTAATTAAAAAGTGATAGATATTGTTTTTAACTTCTTCCTCAAGCGGATTAACCAATATCGAACATAATCCCCGAGTTTCAACTTCATTGAGACATTTACGGCTGTAAATTTGTAGCCTAGACTTTGGTAAACATTTATTTTTCGGCTAGTCGCTTGTGGCTCTAATTACGCCTCTCCATTGCCTCGAATCTCCGGTCCGTGCAATTGTGAATTTAAGTGCGTCATGGATTCATATAACATTATATTAATTCATGACGCAGGCTTCTGACACAAAAGCTGTGAAAACAATTTTTACGCGAGTCGTTGAGGCTGTTATCACAGCTGGTTTGAATACTTCGGAGGCAATATTTTAGAAGTTGACCATTACAGTATTATTCTCTCGCTGGATTTCTTTTGGTTTGAAAAATTGACTCCTTTACTGGCCGCTCATTTTAGTGTAAAAGTTCTTAAAAACACATAAGCATTTTCTAATTAAAGGGTTCTTGGTAATTGTGTAGAAAATATACATAGAATATTTGTCTTGTTTGTTAGCCTGACGTGTCAGTTGCAGAACATTCGAACATTTTCGTCAATATTACATTCCCGGCCACTACCGTTAAGTAGTATCAATCTATCCCTCTAAAACATACCCTAAGGAGAAAAGGTAATTCTGTATTTTTAAAGTTTTCTCTTATAGGGTATTCGTTTTGTATCACTTTTTG
>OX393566.1:19232628-19275128 GCA_947652115.1 Blastomussa wellsi | reverse complement strand
GTTTGTCTAATGTTACTGGGTTCATGCCCTGGCAGGAGCGATTGGACTGTGTTCCTGAACAGGATAGCTGATTAAAATGTTATTGATCAGGGAGTGCATGTGAGAAGACTCTCTAGTCGGGTATAAATAGAAAAAAAGTGTGCAGAGCAAGTCAAGTGTAGTCTGGGTAACAAGACCTTGCAGAGACACACTCACCTGCCTGCTTTTTTTCACACAATACCCCACTAAGTATGCTAAAAGCCTGAGCCACATATCAGCTATTTCGTTCAGTAATGTACTTAACTCATGTTTTTGTAGCAGTTTGTTGCTAGTCATAAAGTCATTAAATGCTGGGTGTAGAAAAGGCACTGTGAAAGTATCATGTATACCCAATAACAAACTGCAACACAAGCCAATTCACTGCTGCACTCAATTCAGAAATCGACATAATTATTTATTATTAATTATCAAAATGCCTTTCAGGCTACTGTTTAGAAAATGTATTTCAGTATTTGTCCTAAATCTCCACATTTATAGGCCCTGTTTACAAGGACTTCTGGTATAACCCGAACACTAACAGGCTAGACAGCAAGAGTTACCCGGCAAAGTTTATGACTTATGAGCTCAATCTGTCACAATGACAAAAATCAGTGCAAAGAAAAAAACACAGATTTAGGTCATTTCGTGTATATTTGTACTTACTGCACATCATTTGAATATTTCCCAGGAATTTTCCTTCTGGTAACCACAAATCGCTTGTGTTTTGCCTTCACAAGTCACAAGCCGCCGAAGGCCGCCATATTTGATTTGACACAGAGGGCCCTTTTTGCAAGTCTACGCGAGTCACGTAATCAGCGGATTTCCACAAAAGACCAAAATCCAAAATGGTGGAGCGCGGAGGCAATTGAATTTCCATTCACAACAGCAAACATTTATAAAATTGGTCACGTAATTCTTGAAAATGTCAGTTTGTTATGGAAATTTTGAGCACCATGTGGTAGTGTTTATAAATAGTCGTTACGGGGTGATCGACATGACCGGACGTGATCCAAAAATGACTTGTACAGCTCAGCTCTGTGTCATTATGAACTTGCCACGGATCATATTGAACAGAAGGTACCGTAGTTCAAAAAAATATTATTAAAATTGAAACCTTTAAAAAACACTTTTTATTTGTATTTTGACGTGACCTAAGATATTATTTTGAAAATATAACTTTTTTTGTACTTTCCAAGAAATTAAATACAAATAGCCTAAGTGAAATACAATTAATGAACTTTATTTGTGATCATTTATATTATAGCTGCACGCAGCTTGGAGTCGTAGCACCATGTTTCAGCTGCTGCTGCTGTTAATGATGATATTGTGACTGTCTGATTATTATAATTTGTGAGGATCAGTGTCTGGTGTTGGATTTAATGGGAAATAACTATCATTTGGCATGAGTAATTTATATGAAAACTATTGTTATTTGAAGTCAGTTGAGACACTGCCTATCAGAATTGTAACTGTTTTAAATTTATGCTTGATTTTTGTTATTGATATAATAATAAATAATAATAATAATAATAATAATAATAATAATAATAAATAGTGCGATTTAACTTCAACCATTGATGACTATCACTTTTGATCTTAAGTTCATTATGTTGTAGGCTTAATTTAGGCCCATTTAAGCTAGATTGGATTTTATGGTGTGTCTAGACTAGAATAAATTTTGGTCATGCTCTAAGTAAAATTTTATTCTCAGTCAACCAAAAATCAAATATAGCTGTTAAATGGGCTGCTCAATCATGTGCCATTATTCTTGTTAGTCCAAGTGAGATTAGCCTGCAATGTGGCTGGTTAAATCCCTCCACAATGCAGTAATTTTAGTTGCCAAAGATTGCCTCAGGTGGCCTTTAGTCGCCTGAAATCGCCTTAAGTCGCCTAAAGTCGCCTTAAGTCGCCTAAAGTCGCCTTAAAACGCCTAAAGTCGCCATGTTTTTTCCCGCCAGGTTTTCTTAAGTCGCCTTAAATCGCCTAAAGTCGCTCAAAGTTACGGCGACTTAAGGTCCCAGAGTAGCCCTAACAACCGAAGTAATGAATGAAAACGCCTGGCGAATTTTCCGGTGTACTCATCAAAGATGGTCGTGAAGCTTGAAAAACTATTCTTATTTTCATGTTTATCTCTAAGAAGCATATATGTCTCTTTTTGGTTGGAAGCCTGACAAAAAAATGGCTATTCTCTGTCATTATTGCCGACACGAGAGCCAATGGACACTGAAGAACCATCTAGTGATAAAGGTGAAGAGGAATTGGAAGGCGAAGAATTCGAAAGTGAGGAGGACGAGAGCGACAGTGATTATGTTTGCAAGGATTTGGAAGAAAAGATGAACAAATACGCGACAATTTAGATTATATCAAATGAAAAATCAATGCCGTTGTTGTTCAAGGAATCACTTGCACATTGTAACACTGGCTTTTTGTGGAGACTGGGAGAGCAGGCGGAGATCATGAAATCTTCCACCTCGTACCAATTTGGAGGAATCAAAACCGATATTTACTCTAAGGAGGGATAACGTAACTGCTTCCTTATCGCAACAAAAATCCTTAACACCCCTAGGTGATAACTAATGACCAGTCCCTAAAAAGTTAAAAACTAAGGCTGGAGTACGGAGGACCGTGGGTTCAAATTTCATCTGTGAACTCAGATTTTTTTCTGAGTTCTTCTTGAGACAGACATCAGTTCATTGCTAACTGCCACAGCGCCGACGTTGCTAGAAAAAGTAGCAGCCGACATCTCAATTATAAATTCCGTTTTCACTAAAAATAAAGGTTGGAATAGAAACGAAACGTTAACACTGTTGTTACCTTTGCTTTTTACCTAACTATCTGCCTCAAAACCTGCCTGCCTGCCTGCCTACTTACCTACCCAACTGGAAGGGATCGTTTACATTCAATAATTGTTTTTGTATCTATTTAGGTTCTCTGTCAAAATCAAAAAAAGTCTGCTATGACAGGTACGGATGCTTTAAGCAACAACCCGGCGCGAACAAATATCTCGTGGATTTGCCTGAAAAACCATCCGCCGTTAAAACATCATTTCACATGTACACCAGGTATGGATCTGGGATTATTGATGACGTCGATGAAAGAAAACTGTCAGCTCCAAATTTCGATATTTTACGGCGGACAATCTTTGTGATCCATGGATATACCGGCAAGTGTCAAGTATTTGTATTTAGGAAAATATCTGTATTGTACAACATTAGAAATGAAAACCAAGGTCACATTCCAAAAGAGATGCATAAAAGGCTTCTTCTAAATTTGTCGTGTAAAATGTATCCTGTGTGAAATGATTCTAAGGAGTCACGGAAGCTGAAAAGAAACATTTTCCCCCAAGAACTCTCCAATAGTTATACAATCAATAAATACTTCAGAAATGTGAAGTCATTCCAGAAATTCTCAGATTTTCCTGGAACTTGCAAGACCTAAACAAGATGCATCAAAACAATTATCGACAATTCACTTAATCCTGCAAATTCCGGGATATCGTGAGACTTTAAACCAGGGAGGTTTATTGGCAAATAGGTTACGTGATACTGCAGCTGTATATAACTATATTATGGTAATTTCGAGTGAATGTTCTAAAATATTTATGGTACAATTATTTATAACGGCCACAGCAAAACTGGAAAGGCGTATTTGTTTCCCCTTCTTAAAATAACTGTGCGCCTGGAATGTGTGCAATCCTGTTGGACTGAAGATAATTATTCTTTGGTTCTCTATTTAGCAAGTGCAAATGGCTGGCCCAGAAGTATAAAAGATGCCTTGTTGGATCGAGAAGATTGCAATGTGATTTTAGTTGACTGGAATCAAGGAGCGAGATCTCCTTACCGACGGGCTACTGGAAACTCTCGGCTTGTAGGGGCTCAGATTGCAGAGCTAGTAAAGTTCTTGATTTCCACTTTTTCCGGTTCTCCAAGTATGGCTGAGAATTTCTATATCGTGGGACATAGCCTTGGTGCTCAAACCGCAGGATACGCTGGCTTCTACCTGAAGGATCGTGGAATGACCCTTGGTCGTATAACAGGTGGTGTTTCAAAAGTCTTCATAATTTTTGAAGCCCTAACGTTAATAAGATAACCTCCCATCCGTTCTTAGATGCAGAGCGTCTTTCACTCCCCAATTTCAAAAGTGTAACTTCATCGTAAATGCGGTTGTAGTTTTCATAAGAAGTTTCTCTGCCCGTAAAAATGCCTAGTAGCGTGAAGGGAAAACTATGAGATTAAAGTGTCTTTCCCCAAAAACACAAGGCAATGAACGGGTGAAGGCTAGAACCCACACGGCTCGATACGGAGTCCAGCACACTATTATTACCGTTTCCGTTTTTTCATTACATCGACCATTGAAATTTAACAGATAAAGATTATGTTTAAGAAAACCTAAGAGGAGACTAGCACACTAAACTAGTACAGCTTCATAGAAATTCACATTTCTATATTTGTTTTAAATAACAGGCCTAGATCCTGCCGGACCATATTTTACGAAGGAGGATGCCAAGTTTCGACTGGATCCAGACGATGCTGAGTATGTTGATGTCATTCACACCGATGCGTCGGGTCTAGGGACCGGACAAACGGTCGGTCACACGGACTTTTGGCCAAACGGTGGCTACACGCAGCGTGGTTGTGATTTATCCGGTACGTGTCCTGCTTACTGCTTAAAACATGTCAGATTCCAAAGATTAGACAGTTTGGCAACTGTGATACAAAAGTGTTTGGTATTTTTTAACGCTATTAAGTTCGGTTATGTTCACCGACGTTATATTCACTGGAAGACATACGGATCAACCGCGATTTCTCTTTCTTATGATCGCGCGTGCATACATCTTGGCACGCGCTCACAGTTTCGTATTATTTGCATATGATGGCAAATAATTAACTCCACTTTCAACATGCCACCCTGAAGAAGGCAGCACTGCCGAAACATCGGTGAACATAACCGAACGTAATAGCGTTAAAAAACTGTATCACCTGAACAAGACGCTACGCAGTTTTTATCAATATTATCAAGTTTGGCAACTGTGCCTTGCAGACATGGAAATGATGCCTCGCATATTTTTTTTTATTATTATTATTATCATTATTTTTGTTTTTGTTTTGTAGAATCGGCCAGCTGTGACCACAGTAGGGCTATTGATTACTACATAGCATCTGTAGAAAACCTGTGCTCCTGGAAAGCGTTTCCATGCAAAAATTACGACGACTTTAAGGATGGAAAGTGCTTTAAGTGTAATGAAAAGTGTCCCACTATGGGGTACGGTGCTGACGAAACTAAAACGTCTGGCGAATTCTATCTGAAAACAACAAGTAAAGCTCCATATTGTGGTGAGTAGGATGCCCGTGTTCTGCTTGATCAAGATCATCCTATTGTTTTTGTTTTTCTTTTTTCGTCCTTGGTTGTTCGATTCTATTTTTCTAATTCTTCCTTACTTTCTAAATCGTTTGGCTCACTCTTATGATGCTGTTTATTCTGGATTTTACAGAAGGGCGTCCTAGATTTTCAAAAGAGTTTACTTTTGTGGTCCAGTCGTCTGTTATCCGAAAAATAGCAGGCGCGCTTATTGCAATTTTATTATAAGAGCCAAATGGGGGTAGCCTGCGTAGCCGGCGGGATTTGAGGGTGCGAGCTACTCACTAAGCATTCGCGGGCGAAGCCCACGAGGTCAAGCGGCGAAGCCGCGCGAGTGGAAATTTCCCGCCTGCCTCATTGCTTATGGGTTTTGCTAACCGCCCACTTTTATCGCCTTCAGTGATCTAATTAAGTAAGCCAATCAGAGAGCGAGGTGTAATGTGTTTATTGACAGGTTTGTGTGGAGCGAACAAACCTCAAAACCGCAAACTAATTACTAATCCTACGTTCGTGACATAAAATTCGGTCGACTCCTCACCTCCTCACCAATCTCTCCACGGCTTTGTTGCTCCGACGACGGCCTCCCAAAAACAAAAGCACTTCGCCGCGAATCCCGCCAGCTACGCAGGCTAAATGGGGGCGAGTCAGGCTTGTGGGGGTTTCTGTATCAAAAACTGAACAAAAATAACTATCATACTATTTTTCTTAAATACAGCCTTTTTCTCTCTTTTTTATTTGCAGGACTGAATTAAAGTATTATCGGCTCCAAGGCGTTCAAGAATAAGCAATACAATGGCTAAAATATTTTAAAATGAATTTAATATCGCTACATTAAAGGTGTCAATCAAACATTAACAGTGCTATCTTGTTTAATGCGCTTAATCAGTATAGAGCTCGAGAGGTGCACACTTTATCCAAAATACCGGTAAAGTTTAATCTCGGAAAATAGTTCACTTTTTTCGGAGTGGGGAGGGGGGAAACGGATATGAAAGGTTAACACTTCTGGTGGATGGTAAGCAAGAGCATGTAGTCTTTGTCTCCATTTTGAGCATATGTAGAACCCACTCGGTTCCAACCAAGAAAATGGCGTATGTTCCAGTCGTTTGTGAAATCGCATTTTTCTCATCTTTGTAGTATCTAAGGAAGGGTAAGGTAAGGCTAAGGCCAAACGTAGAACTTCACATGATCCGAACCTGATGAAAATGAGCAAAAGCTATTGTTTTTGCACATGTACATTAGGTTCGGCTCATGTGAAGTTCGACATGAAGTTTGACCATAGCCTAAGTGATCGGAAGACCCTTGTTAGGGCACTATAGTCCAGTCAACTATAATTGTTAAAAGCTGGTTTTTACAAGGGGCGTGTGATTGTGTCTCAAGGATTCGCAGGTGTTTAAAGTAAATGTCAGAGAATTTCGAGACAGGTCTCGCCGGAACTCTATTCTCAGGGAAAATAATACAGCTAATAAACAGCCTAGGTGGTTTTCTCTGTCACGTCATCAAAAAAATAAACTCTAAACAATGAAATAAAAAAATCTGATAAATTCAAATGTTATAAAATATCAATCGGTAAACAACATTTCCAAGTCTCAGGTCTGTGCGGTACGCCATTAGTGAGTTATTCGCCGAAAAAGTACTCGCAAATTTATAGAGCTCAGTATGGAAACGCCATGTTGGTGCCCAGCTTGATGGAAAACATCTGCCACTGGCTTTCGCTATGAAAGCGACTGCTCCTTCCTCACGATCTAGTGTATATACACATCTTTCCTAATACTTGAATTGTTTAAACTGCAAAAATTTTGCGAAAAGACCTTTTCTTAGAGCACGACAGCTTTGTCACGGCGCCATCGTGAAGTCACGTACGGCGGAAATCTCGAAAATTCAACATGCTGTATTTCAAACACAAAGGACACTATCTAGCTAGAAACTTGTGAATAGATATATTTTTAGGATTTCTTTCACGCAGTGACGTCATGTGAAAACCAAGAATTGTTTCCTGGAGTCACAAACATAATGGAAATCTGTAATGTATTCTTTCCTGGAGTGACCAGGTGCATGGATTTGTGGATTCTTCTGAATTGGCCTGCCTGAAAGCAGAACAAGCTGCTCTTGGCGTTTTGCCCGTTTTGACAAAATTTGTCCCAGCCCAGGCAAGTTTTTCGCACTTGTTTTTGCGATTGTTCTCAATTAAAAAGAAAAAGTGCATTGCGCGTTCAACGCAGACAAATAATAGGGCAACTGCTTCTTTGTCGTAATGTACTGTTGGACAAGTTGTCTGTCTCAAGAACCGCAAGTTAATGTAAAGATCTGATGAAAAATCTCGTGAATGCAGTTCAGCCAGATTTTATTTTTACATCTACACGGTTTTTATGTTAGCCTTGCTGTGATTTATTCTCCGACAAAAATTTCCTTCGTTCTTTTAAGTGCAAGAGTACCTGTTGAAAAATGTCACTACGTAATTTTTAGCTAAACGTTATCCAGTGAGAGTAATATCCAGGTTTTTCTGTTAAAGGTAACTGAAGCAATCGAAATGTTTTACTGTACTTTTTCATATTTTTAGTCAGCATCATCGCACGCCCATTCATGAAATTTCAGCCTGACTCAATTAGTTTACCACATGAAACTTCAAAACAACCACAGGCTGTAGACTGACAGCCCGTAGTGAGTTTAACCTTACCAAAAGTTCTAGTCTGGTACGTTCCCTTATTAAACTTTATTAGGCAAATAGAAAATCCCAAAAACAATAAAAACAGTGCAAAGGGAGGTAATCAAATTCTGTCTGGAAACCGTACCTTTTCAGGAAACTGTCAGTAACTTCGTGCGTCATAATTTCCCGGCCGCTGAAAGATTTCTGCTGACTTGTAGTCCTGGGAAGACTACACAAGAAAGCCTAGTCAAGGGAGTTCGCGGCTCTCGGTCAGTTGGTAACTAGCGAACAGTTACTCAGCATTCACATGTTATCTAGCTTTCTTTTGCGTCGATTTTGGTTTTAAAATGGTGAAGAAGACAACTCCTTATTTTTTTTGTTTTTCTCAATAATTGCCGTGAGCTCCGTCTGGCTAGTAAACATACGAAAAATGTAGCAATAAAGTGACTAAGAATGAGCTCGAGGGAAATTGCAAAATTTCCCGGGGGAGCATACCCCGGAACCCCCGCTGGCAGCGTTCCTCCTTATAATTGCTTGAAGCTTTTGCCTACTAAGCCTCAGGATAGTCGACCGGATATTTACAGCCCCGTGACAAAACAGTATTTCGAAAAAATACCCACGGCGACACATACGTGCGCTACGAAAATGAAAGTGAAATATACAGCGTATTTTAGGCAACATTGGTCTTCCAAAGCATGTGCAAAACGCTACCACCCTTAGACTAGGTGTAGCAAAACTAACCTAAGATAGAACCAACTTAAAGGAGCTGTTAAGGACAGGGAAACTAGATCTCCGGTGGACGACCTATGTTCCAAATCAAGGGATTTTAAAAGTCATGTCAAAACATCTTCAATACGTTTCCTCTGTATGCGTTATGACTCCATGGCTGAAAGATTTCTGCTGACATAATTGTGGTCCTGGAACAACACAAAAAAGCCTAGTTAATAGAGCTCATGACTCTCGACCATTTGGTAAATTAATTGCAAGCAGTTACTCGTTCCGAATTCAGGGAAGTAAAAAGAGATCTACAGAAAATTAAAGCTGTCTTAAATCTCCTTATAAAGTTGGCCATCCAGCTTTATGCTTATTAATCAAATCTCTGTTGTGAATTGCTTTAATGCTCTACTCAACGCTAACCACTCTCGATAAGGATTCACTCTCGAAGAATTTTCCACTACTCGCTCATTCGACTCAATCACTCTCGTGTACAAAAACTCTTATTGTCTCTGATCAGTTCCAGTAAAAAATTAACCGCGTCACACCCTTATTTAATATTACGTAATCACATTCTCGACACACTCCCCCCATATATCTCCGGGGGAGATATATGTCTTTCACTCAAGTTTGATCTACCTTGAATAAATAATCACACTCATCCTATTGATAATCATTTCTCTAAAGGTAAACAAAACGACTGTCTCTATAGTGTCAGTTCGTCAGCTAAATGAAAGCTGATAGCACTGTTCATTCGGATTGTTCATTTCACACTTCCTCTTGGGTAATCTCTTGTAAACGCAGGCGTGCTGCAACTGCAGCGTCCCGTCTTGGGCGAAATGGAGCAACCTCTGGGTTCATCCTCGCCTGGGATGCTGGCATCTGCCTGTCACACGATAGTTCCAGTGGGTAAAGTTGTTGAATCGCACGTTCCACGTAGGACTTTCCTGTACGCAATTTTGCTCCTCTAACGACTCCGTCATTTCCAACGATTAAATTCTCGATGATTCCCAGTGGCCACTTCCCTCTGTTCTTGTCCTCTGTTTTGATGATCACTACGTCACCAACAGCTGGCGCGTCTCCTCCAGCCCCTCGCTGTGCGCGGTGTCTCTCGCGAAGACTGCGCATGTACTCTTTGGTCCATCGGCTCCATACTGCTTCCTTGCACTTCAGCAAGTGTTTTGCTCGCTTTCGCAGGTCAGCGGTCTCAATGTGGTGCGGCTGCAATTCTGGAAGCAGATTGCTGTTCAAAAACAGCATAGCATTCGGTGTCAGAAGGGGCATCTGCACGTCATCTTCGACGTAGCTTAACGGCCGGTTGTTAAGCGTGATCTCCACATCCAGTAGCACTTCTTGTAACTCTTTCCACCACAGTAGGCCACTCCCTATTGTCTTGTTTAGGGCTGACTTGACAAGGCTAATCAATCTTTCGAACTGACCTCCCCACCACGGGGCGCGGCTTAGATTGAATTGCCATTTGATCTGATTGATGGAGAGGTATGTCTGCAGTCGTTCGTCTTTCATGACAGCTCTGATCCAGTTTGCTGCGCCAACGAAAGTTCGGCCGTTGTCTGAATAGATCCGTTCCGGCCGTCCTCGGCGCGCGATAAACTGCTTCAAACTCTTTAGGCACTCTTCTGTTTCCAGGTTTGGTAGGAGGTCAAGATAAATTCCTCGCGTAAGACTGCAGGCGTATAACAGGACGTAGGCCTTTCCCTCTCGCTGTTTAGACACTCGATATCGGATTGGACCAGCGTAGTCCACTCCAATCACTTGATACGGGTTGGTTCCTTGAGTACGGGTAGTCGGCAGGTTTCCAGGCGGCGGGGCTGCATATGCCGATGCTTGAAACTTCTTGCACCCATGACAGCTCTTGCGCACTTTCTTCACCAGCTGTCTCAATTTTGGAATCCAGTAACGGGTACGAACCTTGGCCATGGTTAGCCCCACTCCCCCATGCAGTGTTTCTTTGTGTGCTTCCTCTACTAGTCGGAGACCAAGCATGCTGATTTCTGGTATGTAAACTGGATACTCTCCTTGTATTCGGCCCCGGCACTCTAATAGCCCCTCCTGGTTTGGCTGTAGGTTCAGCGCCACGCTGTCTCGTTTAATGTCACAACTCTTCTGAGCCTGTTTCTCCCAGAACAGCCTCTGGTGGTTTGTCTCTTCAGTTGTCAGTGGTCCCAGAATCCGTGGTGTTCCTCGGCTACGGAGAGAGTTGTGCGTGAATCTTCTCATCCACGTACAGATACGTACAGCTTTCTGTAACTGAAACTTGTGTAGCACTTCTTCAATCTCGTTTTTCTCGTTTACTGCGACTCCCAGTACTTTCTGCACAAGTTTGGCTTCGGTTTGGCTTTCTTCTGAGGGCTCGTTTAGTACATCCGCTGGCCAACGTTCTGGAGTTCCAAGCCACTTTGGTCCATTCCACCACAGCTCAGCTTCCTCTACGTGCCCTCCACGACTTGCAAGATCAGCGGGATTATCTCCTGTGGGCACGTAACGCCATGTCACATCTTTGTGACTGTTTATTTTCTGCACGCGATTGGCCACGAACTGTTTATACTCTCCTTGCCCTCGAATCCAGTACAAGGCCACTGAACTGTCCAGCCAGCAGTGTGTACTTCTTACAGGAAGCCCGTCCAGAGCGTCTCTTACGTTGTCGACAAGGTTCACAGCCATGTGACCAGCGACCAGTTCCAACCGTGGGATGGTCAGTCCTTGTTTGGACAGTCTCGATCTGGCGGCAATTAGGCCCTGGTTAGTCCCGGATGCTTGTCGGATGACTGCATAAACGCAGGCTGCGACTCCATTTGCACACGCGTCTCCAAACGAATGCAGATCGATTTGCTCGATTTCCTCTCGATGAATAACCAGAGACCTCGGTAAAGCAAACCTTTCTGGTAGTCTGCTTTCCCACTTTACCCACAGCTTGGCAAGGTCACGTGATAGGTCTGCGTCCCAGGCTCCTTTCGTATCACAAACTGCGCGGTAGAGGAGTTTGCCACTAAGTGTCTCAGGCGAGACAAATCCCAGGGGGTCATATATCTTAGCTAGCTTAGCTAAGATACCTCTCTTGGTTAGCGTTCCTTTCTCTGGTGGGACTGTGATGCTAAGTGAGTCTTGTTCTTTGTTCCACGGGAGCCCAAGCATACTAGAAAATGTTCCTTGTGGGACTCCTAACTGCTGCTTTGCATAGGTTGGTTCTCCTTATTCTTTTGAAGACTGCTCTGGTCCAGCTCGGGGACGTTTGAGTGCCACTTGTGCAGGTTGAAACAAGCGTCTTGGAAGATTGCTTTCGTCTTATCTTTCAGTTCTCGAGTCTTGCACTCTGTTGTTGACCCCGAGATTAAGTCGTCAACGTACAGTTCCTTGCGAATCTTGGCTACTAGCTCTGGCTCTCTCTCCTCCCAGTTTTTAAGGTGCATCTCGATCACTCCCCCCAGCAGAAAGGGAGATGGCGCAAGTCCAAATAGGGCTCTAGTAAATCTCAGGGTCTCCAATGGTGATTTTTCGTCTCGGCGCCAGTGAAAACGCATTGCATCGCGGTCAGTCTCCTTTACTCTCACTTGCAGAAATGCTTTCTGTAAATCGCCAGTAATGGCCACAGGGTTAAAACGCCCTCTTACTAGCACGCTCCATAGTTTGTTTTGAAGGGGTGGGCCAGTATACAAACAGTCGTTTAAAGAAGGGGCGCCGTTGAAGGCTCTTGCCGAGGCGTCGTACACAATTCGCAGTTTTGTCGATTCCGCTGTGGCTCTCACGACAGGTTTGTGTGGTATGTAGAATTCTCGGCCATTGATGGATGACTCGTCTGCTCTCTCGACAACTCCTTCTTTCTTCTGATCTTCGATGATCTCTGCATATTGGTTTGTCAGTTCCTGACGCTCAAGCTTCTTGTTTAGACTTGCAAGTCGTCGTAGACTTCCGTTTTTATTGTTTGGTAGCACAGGATGATTTCCTCGCCAAGGTAAACCAGTCTCGTACCAGCCCTCCTCATGCCGCACAAGCTGCTCTTTGAATTCGGCATACACGCTGCTCTGGTCGTTAGGGGGTGTGTCAGACAAGCCAAGCACATCAAGACGACAAAGTTCCTCGTAATCCACATGTGATGTTTGAGTTAACAGTACGTTTGTTAAGTCTGGAGGTTCTTTTCCTGGAGACATGATAATCCAGCCGAATTTTGTCAACTCAGCCACAGGCCGCCCAGGCTCACCGATCTTCGGTACACTCTCGGTTTTCAATTTAGCGTAGTCACCGGCTCCCAGTATTATGTGCACTGGTAAGCGACTCTTTGTGTCCACATCGTTCATAACAACTCCCGACAAGTGTGGGTTTCTTGCGATGACTTCTTGATACTTTGGGTTTTCCAAGAAAAGCAGTTCTCCTTTGTCCACCTTAGTGACTTCCACAGGCATAGAAAATTTTCTGTTCACATCAGAAACGTTGATAGTAGCCAGTTCTACTTCTCTTGTTGAAACTCCTAACAACATCTCTATTTTTCGGACTTCTTTCCTGTTGTGAGTGCTTGAAATGCGGTCCAAAAGGGCGGCAGATGCGTACGAGTTCCCCGCACCCGTGTCCAACAAAGCGCGACATTTAATTCCTTCCACTTCAACAACAACAACTGGATATGTCACATTTCCGCTTGGAACTCCTGTGGCGACAAGGAGTGGATTGGCGTTGGTTTCTTGTTTGTGACAAATGGACGTGTGATGTTTGCGATCACAGATCTGACACCTCAATTTGCTCTTACACTCATCAGCGCGATGTCTTGTACCGGTGCAATTAAAGCACAGTTTTTTCTCTGATAGGATTCTCTGTCTCTCATGAACACTTTTGACCTTTGTACAATTAATTGCTCTGTGATTCTCATCTTCACAGTAGACACACTGGTTTCCGGAACGCGGCTTTGATTGATGTGTATTGAAGATAGGTAGGGGCGGTTTAAATTGTTGATTTCTTTTCCCTGTTGGGTCTTTCTCTAACTTTTCTGCGGCAATCTCTTCTACCGGATTGATTTGGGTCCACTTCTGCAGCTCTGTCAAAAGATCTTTGAAACCCCAGTCCTTCCAGCCTTCATTTCCTCGCACCAAATCGGCTTTGATTCCTTTGAGCTTGTCTAAGGTACATCTCACGTTTCCTTTGACATCTGCGAGTCGACCAAAAGTATCCAAGCTTTGTACGTTGAAGCGCAGTTGTTTGTAAAACTCTTTGACCTTTCTTGGATTTGCTCCCGTAATAATTGGCAGCTCCATTATGTTCTTGATATACGCATTTACAATCTCTGTCGGCTGTCCATATTCCGCTTCGAGAATAGCCTTCGCGTTTGCGTATCCTTCATCTGTAAATGGTAACCCGTCAATATCCTTTCTCACGTGCTTCTCCAACAGCTCTTTCAGATATCCAAATTTAGTGAGGGGTGCCAGGTTAGTGGAATCTATTTCGTAGGTAAATTTCCCCCAGAATGGGAGCCATTCTTCTATCTTTCCATTGAACTTCGTTATGGATAATTTGGGGAGCTTGGCGGCTGAAGACGATTTGCATTCTTCGGTCGTTTGGGTGGTTGATTTTTGCTGTTCGCGGTCTTTCTCAAACTTTGCTTTCTGCTCTAAAATCTCTCTCTCGAACTCCATCTGCTGTTTATGATTTTCGAACGCCCTTTTCTCCTGCTCTTCCATATCTATCGCTTGGACTGCGGATTGAACTCTTTTTGTCGCTTGGTCGGCTTTCTCGAGGTGTTGTTCGATACCTTCGCTCCATGTTTTTATCGCGTCCTCGCTCTCTCCCTTCGTGAACTTCTTTTCCTCTACTGCGGACTTAAGCGTATCCATTGCACTAACAATACTTGCAATCGATGATTGGTGGCGCTCTAAAGATTGTCGTTCTCGTTTCTTTACGATCTCGTCGGTTTGGTTGAGCTTGAAGTAAAGCATTTTAACTTTGGTGTCCAACTCTGTTATTTGTTTCTCCGTCATATTTCCTCGGGTCGGATTCTTGCTCTTGCTCGAGCACTCTCACTTTCGTCTCGTCCCGTCGGAGGTGCCACTTGTGTTGTGAATTGCTTTAATGCTCTACTCAACGCTAACCACTCTCGATAAGGATTCACTCTCGAAGAATTTTCCACTACTCGCTCATTCGACTCAATCACTCTCGTGTACAAAAACTCTTATTGTCTCTGATCAGTTCCAGTAAAAAATTAACCGCGTCACACCCTTATTTAATATTACGTAATCACATTCTCGACATCTCGTTGATGTCGTTAAACCCATAATTGCGTTACTGTGCCTAAAGTTTACGTAAACTTTGCGTAAAGTTGGCATTTAAGAAACTGCTAAAGTAAAAGCCGGTAGCGTAAAGTTGTATTAAATAAAATTAACGTATTCCTCAGCTATACGTTAGGCTGTTCACAAAATATGTCTCTGAGGTTAACCCTTTACTGCCCAAGGGGTCTCCCTTTGACGAGTAAAATCGTCTGGCGTTAGACAGAGTAAAATCTATAAGTCACGCTTGGGCAGGAAAGGGTTAAGAGAAAGGTAACGCGGAAGTAAGTACATCAGAACCACATCAGACATTGTCAGTTAGATGTCATTAAAGGGCTTACGTCCTTTAAATTAAGTTTAAACTTTAACCCACTCAGGCCGAAGCGCGTTTCATGCAAGTAAGAATTAATAATAACAAGAATCTAATCATTCAAAAAGATAATTAGCGAGGTTGTTTATCAACGAGCAGCGTGACTTACGTCCATCACCAAGCTCTTTCAAGCCAACTTGGGAGAATTCTTTGGGAAAATGGTTTACCGACACCCCCCCCCCCCCCCCTACCCCTGACAAAACATTGCCCGTACGCTTATGCGACGTCCTGACATACCAGCACCACGGCAGATAGCTCTAGCACCGATAGACAAACTCAATGGATAACTCACGAAATTCTTGCATGGCGTTGTCGTTATCTACCGGTGTCAAACTAGGACATGTCATCACTATGATATTGAGAGTTTTAAGAAAACGGCGTTAGTCCTACTACGATTTCGAATTCGTATAATTTTCCCTTCTAAGGTGATTCCACCGAAGTAGAACTCACAATATATTTCCATTCAAACTTTCCCTCTTCGCTGCTTTGAAATAGGGGGAGTCCCGGTATACCCCATAAAGCGAAATTTGATGTATATTTCGTGATATAATATACAATCGACAAAGCGATTCAATTTTTCAAGTGTGCACTGTTCTTGAGGCCACAATGAGTCCTATAATTTAAGCAACGGTCTTGAGGCAAATGCCGTATGGTTTACATGCTTTCTTCAAACTAAGCTCAGTTGGTAATTACTTCATGTACGTGTTAGGGCTTTAGGTGACCTTCCTTACAAAGCGGGACCCGAATTTAGAATAACTCATATCATATGGCCAATGTGAAATGACCATTTGTAGATCTGTATAGACTGCTAACAGAAAATGTACTTTCTATCTAATTATGACTATTATCGTAGAAAACTGGTGTTAAATCGAATCAATAGGGCATTAAAAAACGAAGAGGAAAGTAAACTAAATTAAACTGAATGCATAATAGCATATTCAGAAAACTTGCCTTATACGCAAAATCGAGTTTTCCTTGTTTTATTTTTGTCTCGGACTGAACTGAAACTCCGCATACCAAGGCGAGTTATTTAGACAAGTTGAGTCCTGATCATATCAGCCATTCCGATGATCATGTAAAAAATAAAATTTCCATATTCCCTTTAATCTTATCTCACTCGTAATCAAGAACCGTTCACCTTTCGGTGGCCTTGCTAACAAGGCGAAACTTGAATAAAGAGTTAGTTGTTATTTACGAATGCAAAGTTATCATATAACTGTTATTTACATCGTGGGATAAAAATGTACAAATTAATCAAATGAAGTAAATGAAGTTATAATGAAAGTGAACTGCGACGCACAACTCAGGGATGGCGGAGCGTGTTTGAAAGTGAGGGGGTGGGGGGCTTGAAACTGAGCGCCGGAGGCGCGAGTTTGTAGGGGCCATCCTGCCCCAGAAAATTTTGAAATCTAGAGGCTTGGAAATGGTATTTTCAACGTTCTCCATGAGATATTTATTAAAAAACAGACAACCTGGATAAGTGAAAATGACAGGTACCGGTACTTTTTGTGCTACAGCAATATTTTGGAAGTTTTGTAAATACGAACCTTGTACTAAAACAAAAAAATTGTCATTGTCGTAAAAAGAGGGAGGGCTGAAGCCCACTGGGATTGGCCTGTTTTTGCACTGGAAAATGGGTTTTGGTCACTGAAAATGGGAAAAATGCCAAAAAATGGGAATGGGAAAATATCTTTTACCCATGACCAGGTGAGACATCATTTATTTCCTGGATTGAGAAACGTCAGAAAATTGTTCAAGCGCCTTTTATTGTTTGTGTTGAAGTTTGGTATGTGCAGCTAGCACGTTATATTTTCCCCGAATCAACGGTCTCGACTTGTGGTGAATGATATTTGTGTAGAGCGGTGTGTGTAAAAGTGCGTGTGTATGTTAGCTGTTTTATCTATCTTTTATTTATCGTTTATTTTTCATTGCTTTCGCCGTCAGGATCAGTCTACCGTTAATAGTTTGCTCAAGTTTGCAGAGCATGCATATTTTTTGACACAAAAAATGGCGGAAGCATAGTTCTCATGCCAGAATCCCACGACCTCTAGCACCTGGCGACAGTGACTCTGAGGAAGAGGTAGAAAACGCTCTTGGAACAACATAGAGCATGATCCGCAGGGGCGGATCCAGGAGTTTTCTCAGGAGGGGTTGCACCACTAAGGAATTACGAAATTGATGGGTGACGTAAGCAGAATACTAGTTACCGATATATTACAAAGCCTCGGGTCATCTGATGGGGAGAGGTTGCGCACCCCCTACACCCCCTCTCCCCCCCCTCCCCCCGCACTATATCCGTCCGGCCAGGCTTGGAAAAATAAGAACACTTACTAGTCGGATCAAGAGAATGTGCTCTAGTTCATATTTGTTATGCATTGCAGTGACTATCTGTCTTCTTATTGGTCACAATGTCGTCAATCTTGAGAGAAAAAGTTGCAAAGGAACTGCACCACAAATACTTTGAGGGAGAAAAGCATTCAGGAGTCGGAGGACAAATAGGAATTAGCATAAGTGTTAAAATATTTTATGCGGAAGCGCGAAATCTCGTTATTTCTTGACAACAGTAATGTATGATACAACAATTATAATGTGTTGTGTGGCCTCCGAAATAATCAAGATCTCGGTAAGCGTTATTTTCGAGATAGGTCGCAGCTCTCTAGAACCTCTAATTCCATTGGATCTTAATAGCACGCAGCTCTATTGTTTTAGGCCTAGGGTCCATTGTTACTGCTGTTTGTTTATCATTGTTTCAGCCAATACTGTGGGACCTTGTAAAGAGCAGCGTACCGCCCCTTATTTTCATCCGAAGCCGGCTATGAATAAAACCTCATTCAATAATAATTTTATTTGTGCTGTTTTAGTACAGTCTAAACGGATCCCATTGTCTTCGGAACATCTTCACAAATCCTTGTACATTTTTGCGTCTTTGTTGTGCTGTGTATACGTATTTTGAAGCCGTAATTTTGAAGCGATGCGATGCATAATACTGGGATTTTTTCTGAATTCTGCTAGTGGGAATGGGAGTTGAACACTGGGAAGTGGGATTTGGAAAAAAATTGGGCTGGGAAGTGGGATTGGTACCCCCTTCAGGACCCTCATTCAATGCCAAACTGCCAGTTCAGTTTGCTGCACAATTAATTTTAACAACGCTAAATAGCCATTTCTTTGCTGTCTATAGCCGGAGCCGGAGCTGGAGTCGGGCCAAAAACCTTTTTTCTGCCCGCGAACATCGACTCTATTGTTATATTAATAATCTCCCAACATGAATAAAGACATAGAGAGAGAATTCGTTTTTGCCAGAGGGTGTGAAGTCTTGATTGTCGGCCGTCCTCGCTCTCAGTAACCAGAACCGGCCATTTATATGGTAAAAATTCAGTGAGATCACTGAGTGAAGATGTTTTGCTTTAGTCTTCGCATTTAGAACCAGCCGTCGGTGATGTTAGCTTTAGTGAGAAAGTTATAGAAATGAAGGCTATGATATTTTGTCACTTGGCATATGATAGCGGCGTGATAATATAAGATTCGAAAAACAACAAGCTCATGAGCAGCTGTGGACTGTGAACTGCTTGACAGATGGAATTTTATTTTTGTTATTTTTGTAGCTTACGTGTACACGTTGAGAGGATGTTCCCTGGTGAACCGTTAGTCCTCCTTAAGGCAGCGAAATGATCCAAACGCAATGTCGTCCGTCTAGTGTTATTTTACTTATTTACGCAAAAACCAAACAGACATTGACATAGATTAGTGTAATGTTGACGGCCGGTTCAGGGGCCCGTGCGGAATAAGCACGTGTAGCGACATACACGTATCAGGCTGTTCTGAGAGCTTGTTACCTGCAATAATATACAAGTTTTTCACTTTCCTTCCTACTGTGAATTATTATTTTTGGTAGTTATTACATCACATAAACCGCATTATTGTTCAAGTTAATTTAGTCTAGTTTATTTCAATTATATTGCGTTTGTAATCTTAATTTCAGTGAAGAAAATACTGATAACAATAGTTGTGTTGAAAATGATTTCTGTATCACCAAGTAGCTTATTCTCGTTTCTTCTTCAGCTAAGCTGTCGTTCGAAGTTAACTAACTTAAGCCTCATAAAAGTGTAGTCAGGCTGACCAAGCTAAACATACATATTCCTAGAAATACAACGTGGATTACTTGAACATCAAGAGTTACGTCAGTACTGGGAAACAGTGGCTAAGATTATCCCGATACTAAAACGTTCTGAGAAAATGGCTGTTAAACAAAAAATCAAAATAGATTAAGATTTCTTAAGTTACTTTTAATCATGGGAATTTCTATATTAAGATGAAAATTAACAATAATAGAGACGATGCGTATATTGCTTTCCGTTTTAAGCCAAAAATGGCAATGCCTTGTATTCCTCGAGAGCAAACTAACACTTTATTAAGGAGTATTTGAGACGCATCACCTGTACCTGGGGTAAAAATAAATCTGGCAAGCTTTTTACACTGAATTGTTACCATAGTAACCAGAGTGAGAGTGTCATTCCATCACATTCCGCATGCCACTGCCCAAGACGAGACATCAAACAGATGCCAGTCGGTACCAGCACTCCAGATTAGCAGGATGCAAATACAACTGAGAGGTATGAAGTGCTTGTTAAAAGAATGGTTATTAAATGTGCGAACGTTCACAGGTAAACGAAGGAAAAACAGTTCACGATGTTATGAAATTAATACAGGACAGTTGCTTGCTTTAGCCAGAGTAAATTCCGAAAAGCTAATCAGTAATTGTCTAAAACGGGCAACAGTACGTCCCTCAGACGGTCGCGGACATATTCAGGAAAAGCCGGTATTAATAAAACTGTGCTCTTAGACCGTTAAATATATAAGAACTACGATTGCCTGCCTGCATTATCACGGGAATGAAAAATTATCCAGTTCCGATCGACCAGAATGATCTATCTTCAAATTAATCGCTGTTTGAATTTTATATTTATTATCCGAACTGCTGTCTTTGAAAGAAAATACAAATCTGATTTCAATTGGAATGAAACTTTCTTACAAAAACTATTTCACCATAAACACCTGATAGGGGCCTGATGATTCCCATGTCATTTCTGATTCAAAACGTGTCCCGCGATTTCATTTTATGCTGAATTTACACAAACGTGAATAATAGTTATTGTCAGTTAGCTAATACTTCACATACCGAAAGTTGCACAAGTAAGCAGAAAACGAGGAAAAGTACTTTACACGTGCACAGTGGAAGTTGCACATGTAATCAGATTTTTCATTTTCCGCCTTCTGTCATTTCATTCACTAAGCGCATAGGCTGATTCTTATGAATTCATGGGGGGATCGAATTGAATCGACCTACTCTGTAATACGTACAACGGTTTATATTAATGACAGCTTAAATTTTCCTCGAGCAACACTCTATTGATGATGTTACTGATATCGTATATCGTAGCTAGCATGACATATTTCCTCGACGAGAGTCGAATTTTTGGTGATTTAAGCGCGCACAGTACAAATTAAACTCTAGCAAGGCTGTTATAGAAATTTCACTGCGCAAATAACTCACGATAGGGACAGTTCCGAGTGATCAGGCTCAATTATGGAAGCTCATAAGAGGTCACTCATGATATGAACCATTCTGCAGTAAATTTTTCTCCAATTTCTTCAGAAGTAAATTCCAAACATACAAAGCCGAAGGCCCGGCATTGGATCACGCAATGGACCCAGTATTGAAATGAATTGTGATAGTTAGTTGTTACTCGAGGCAGTAAAACTGGCAAGCTGGCATTCACGCCCTGTGCTGAAACGGAAGTTATTTCGAAACAATTTTGGATGTATTCCATATTTTTCTTTCAAGATGTGGGCTTAATATGTGTAAATAAATTCCGGCTATCAACTAATTAGCCCGTTTTTAGATTTGTTTGTTTGTTTTTTGCAAGAGTCCAAAAAGTCCCTGTTGTTACCGAACATCTATCAAACTCTTAGCTTCAACCCGACCATTGCTGCTAGCCCCATTTTCCAACAGGAATTAATACAGCCCCCTCCATCATCATCATCATCATCATATCCTTTATTTAAACACGATAAAATTTATGTTCCTATGTTCCTATCTTTGATCGATCGATATTCAAAAATGTTTAGTTCATTTTTTTCAATAATGATTTTAAACTTCTTAAAGGAGCTCTTCCACGGATTGTCACGTCTTGAATATTTTTTCCGTTTGTCAGTCTTCCACATCAAAAGACATCTTTGTTTCTTCTTAGATTATTAAAACCTCTGGTTTGGTGAACAACGATTTTTACATTACAAAAGATGGCTTCATTCCCATTTGTTTGTTTCGCACTCTTAAATAAAAAATCAAAATAGATTAAGATTTCTTAAATTACTTTTAATCATAAGAATTTCTATATTAAGATAAAAATTAACAGTAATAGAGACGATGCGTATGTTGCTTTCCGTTTTATGCCAAAAATGGCAATGCCTTGTATTCCTCGAGAGCAAACTAACACTTTATTAAGGAGTATTTGAGACGCATCACCTGTACCTGGGGTAAAAATAAATCTGGCAAGCTTTTTACACTGAATTGTTACCATAGTAACCAGATTGTATTGTAGCTGACATATATAACAAGTGAGAGTGTCATTCCATCGCATTCCGCATGCCACTGCCCAAAACGAAACATCAAACAGATGCGAGTCGGTACCAGCACTCCAGATTAGCAGGATGCAAATACAACTGAGAGGTATGAAGTGCTTGTTAAAAGAATGTTTATTAAATGTGCGAACGTTCACAGGTAAACGAAGGAAAAACAGTTCACGATGTTATGAAATTAATACAGGACAGTTGCTTGCTTTAGCCAGAGTAAATTCCGAAAAGCTAATCAGTAATTGTCTAAAACGGGCAACAGTACGTCCCTCAGACGGTCGCGGACATATTCAGGAAAAGCCGGTATTGATAAAACTGTGCTCTTAGACCGTTAAATATATAAGAACTACGATTGCCTGCCTGCATTATCACGGGAATGAAAAATTATCCAGTTCCGATCGACCAGAATGCACTATCTTCAAATTAATCGCTGTTTGAATTTTATATTTATTATCCGAACTGCTGTCTTTGAAAGAAAATACAAATCTGATTTCAATTGGAATGAAACTTTCTTACAAAAACTATTTCACCATAAACACCTGATAGGGACCTGATGATTCCCATGCCATTTCTGATTCAAAACGTGTCCCGCGATTTCATTTTATGCTGAATTTACACAAACGTGAATAATAGTTATTGTCAGTTAGCTAATACTTCACATACCGAAAGTTGCACAAGTAAGCAGAAAACGAGGAAAAGTACTTTACACGTGCACAGTGGAAGTTGCACATGTAATCAGATTTTTCATTTTCCGCCTTCTGTCATTTCATTCACTAAGCGCATAGGCTGATTCTTATGAATTCATGGGGGGATCGAATTGAATCGACCTACTCTGTAATACGTACAACGGTTTATATTAATGACAGCTTAAATTTTCCTCGAGCAACACTCTATTGATGATGTTACTGATATCGTATATCGTAGCTAGCATGACATATTTCCTCGACGAGAGTCGAATTTTTGGTGATTTAAGCGCGCACAGTACAAATTAAACTCTAGCAAGGCTGTTATAGAAATTTCACTGCGCAAATAACTCACGATAGGGACAGTTCCGAGTGATCAGGCTCAATTATGGAAGCTCATAAGAGGTCACTCATGATATGAACCATTCTGCAGTAAATTTTTCTCCAATTTCTTCAGAAGTAAATTCCAAACATACATAGCCGAAGGCCCGGCATTGGATCACGCAATGGACCCAGTATTGAAATGAATTGTGATAGTTAGTTGTTACTCGAGGCAGTAAAACTGGCAAGCTGGCATTCACGCCCTGTGCTGAAACGGAAGTTATTTCGAAACAATTTTGGATGTATTCCATATTTTTCTTTCAAGATGTGGGCTTAATATGTGTAAATAAATTCCGGCTATCAACTAATTAGCCCGTTTTTAGATTTGTTTGTTTGTTTTTTGCAAGAGTCCAAAAAGTCCCTGTTGTTACCGAACATCTATCAAACTCTTAGCTTCAACCCGACCATTGCTGCTAGCCCCATTTTCCAACAGGAATTAATACAGCCCCCTCCATCATCATCATCATCATATCCTTTATTTAAACACGATAAAATTTATGTTCCTATGTTCCTATCTTTGATCGATCGATATTCAAAAATGTTTAGTTCATTTTTACAATAATGATTTTAAACTTCTTAAAGGAGCTCTTCCACGGATTGTCACGTCTTGAATATTTTTTCCGTTTGTCAGTCTTCCACATCAAAAGACATCGTTGTTTCTTCTTAGATTATTGAAACCTCTGGTTTGGTGAACAACGATTTTTACATTACAAAAGATGGCTTCATTCCCATTCATCACTTGACTTTTTGCAACAAACGAAGGTCACGACAATGTAAGTGATTTTAAAAAACTACTCTTGACTAACGGTTAAATCCTCCTTAATCGAACTAAACAAAATATATAATAAGTTGTAAGGAGAATTTCTGCCCTGATTCTTAAACACGGGCCTGGTGTATTTCAAATATAAATTGCTCGACACCAGAAAGGTTTTACTTAACTTACACCTATAGCAACCACATTAAACTAATACCTACATTGAATATGTAATATGTTAACGTGTTCGCTATACTCGTAAAAAAAAATTGGCGCCTGGTACGCAATGTTACA
Source organism: Blastomussa wellsi (assembly GCA_947652115.1). Lineage (NCBI taxonomy): Eukaryota > Metazoa > Cnidaria > Anthozoa > Scleractinia > Plerogyridae > Blastomussa > Blastomussa wellsi. The sequence goes on along the minus strand of OX393566.1, from coordinate 19,251,019 downwards.
GACACTGAGGCGGTATTCAAGCTGTTTGGGCTGTGTTTCAGTTCGTGTTCCGCATTCCGCGCTGAAACGAAAATATCTTGACCACATCATCACATGACTTTTTTTTTTTTTCAAGCATATAAACCAGAGAGCATTCAAATCTTGGATGAATTTGCAGATGAAGCATTTGGGAAGTTGAAACCACGCCCAGCAGTGAAGCTAGCCTTAGAGCTTTCGTTGCAAAAAGGTAAGACCTAATTAACAAAAAACGATTTAGTCATTGGTTTTCTTTTACTGAAAGTGAATTTGCTTAATTTATTGAAAATCGTCAAGAAAAGCTCTTTTTTTCTGGCAATCAGCGGAAAATACCTCATCAGTAGCGTCTAAAAACCATCTTTGAGCGCTCACTACTGAAGTGAAAAACTTTGCACTGAGAACATCTCAAATCTTGGAGTTTTTCTTGAGAAGGCAACTCGTTAGATATGAGTACTTTTAACATTTAATCGACAAAAGAAAATATCGCGTAAGCGATAACCAACCTAAGTTTTAGAAATATTCCTTGAGAATGCAGAGAAGTAAACTTTGCGCTCTCGAGCAAGTATGAAATATGAGTTGTTTAAATTGCAATACGCCCAAACACGCCTGCCCCATCATGACTATGAGCTATCATAGCTAAAAAGAGGTCACAGGCAGTAAGTGAAAAATAGTCCAATAAACCAACACAAATCACTTCCTGGGGGTGATTTTGATGAAAACATCGTCAATGGTGTCATCGATAGCTTAACACTCATGCGATGGCGATCCCGGTAGTGAAAAATTGACGAGATCATTTTCTTTTTGAATGCCGATCATCCTTACTTTTAACTGATGAAGATGATACTTTCTTGTTTGTTACAGCAATGCTGAAAATGTAATTTCGGTACCTTGTATTGTATGACGGGAAATGCAGCTTAAAAGTAGAGAGGTTACGTAAGAGTGTTTTTTTCGTTAGGCGTTTGTTGTAGGCGCCAATGAGTAGGTTTGAGTTCTTCGTGATTTTGTGGCTTTCCCCCCAGGGACGGCGGAGCCGGGGGGACTTGGGGGGGCTGCCCCCCCCCCCCCAATTTTTACCATGATGATATTTTTTTGTTTTAGCATAAGGTTCGTATGAGGGGGTAATGAAAAAAAAAAGAAAACGTAAATAATAAAAAAGGAAACCGTAAACGGAAAAGCGCCATTTAGTTTGTAGAAAAAATTAAGTTACTGACAGTTATGGTTGTCATTCCAGAGTCATTTTTGAGCATGGGATAATATCTTATAACAAATCTGAATAGTGAACTACTTCCGTTAACGTTAATTCGATTCATGCTCAGTAGTTATTTGAGAAAAGACGTAAAATACTTAGAGCACTAACCAGATGAAACAAGTGCTTGAATCCTACTTGCTTCATTTATAACCTTGTTCAAAACCTGTCGGAAACTTTTCGTGTTTACGTACTTCCTTACGTGTATCCTTTCCACAGACTGGGAGGTTGTGTAAAAACCCAATTTAGTGTACTAAAGCCAGGATATATCGTGGAAGGCTGAAAAATATGTATCAAGTTTACAAAACTTCCAAAATAGTTGCTGCAAGCACAAAAAGTACCTGTCATTTTACACTCACCGATGGTTGAATATACCAGTAGTGAATAGTCCTATAGTTACAATAAAATTCTTTACAAGCATATGACGTAACAAGAGTGAATATACTGTTTTGTCATAAAATAGCGAACAATGTTGTAGCAGAAAGAATTATACTTTTGAGCTCGCTTGCGCATGACTCAAGCCAGTTGTGTTACTTAAGACGGAACTGCTTGTAAAGAGGTCACAGCACAGCTTTTGCGGACATCGTTTTCCTGTCGTTGCTTTGATATTACTTTCTTTTTTTCGGAATTTCTATTAATGACGTAGTTAAAAAGACTATCGGCGGCCAATAGTTCCTAACGGTGTACTCAAACAGGGGAAACTGAACTGAACCAAGGGCCAAGGAGTTTCTGTTTACCACTGATTTGTATTATTTCTCGAGCGGCCTTCTTTTCCTCAAGTAGTTGTCATCCGGAAAACAGTTACGCATTAATCAAACACATCAAATATTTTCTTCCGCCCTGGAATAGGTAAACTAGAAAGAAGGCAATAAGATCGATCGTTGTTATCGAGGAATTTGAAGAAATGGAAGGCAAGTGGTGGTCTGAGGACAACTGACATTATTAATTTTACTTATTTTAATTTAACTTCTTTTTGGAAGACACTCCAAGATTGCGTTTGAAACTGTATGGCATAATAATGGGGTTATAAGGTCAATCATTCGTCTAAAATTGCATTCCTGAAGTGCTGAAACGGAACTTGAAGTTTGTGAAATGTTTATTAAGCAGTCATTCCCCTCCGAGGGGAGAGGGGTGGGTTATTGACCCATGTTTTGGGTATGGGGACTGCCCGCTGGGGGTTTGAAACCCTGACCCTGTTAATACCTAATCCTGGGAATGATTTTATTTTGACTCACGACCGGTGAAATAAATGCTGATCAACGTTTCTGGTTCCGGATTGCTTAAAACTTGAGGAAAGTGTTGAAAACATATCCTATTTAGGACGGCTCCGGACCCTGATTAAGACTGACTCAATTAAAATTTTATACCCTGTTCAGGACTGAGGGGTCACGACCCTGAAGGCTCCGTTACTATATAAAGATTGTTAAACGTTATCTTTAGTGATCATCTCCATTTCAAAATGCCGAGCGCATTAAAAATACCGGTAAGAAGATCGAACATGCGAGCTTAAAACTGAATTTAACCTTCGTTTTCATTTGCAAAAACATCCCGGAGGGTACTCCCACATATGGGCTATATAGGTATGTACCGCGAGATAGGTTATCGTTTTTCGAGGTCATACATCTTCAGAAGTGACGGGTACAAAATTTGAAAATGTTTAAAGAAACTAAAACAAAAGCGAAGCACTGGTAACTACCTAGACAACGTTTTAAGTCACGTATTAACAGTGTTTCCTTGATTTTACAATGCAAGTCGGATCGACCACTTGCTAAAATCTCAAAATGGTCCCATTTGATGCTATGACCAGTGGAGGTTGAATGATCAGCAACGGCGGAGGCGTGACCAACAATTTCGGTCTATGGAAGCCCTGACTAGGCATTTGCCGATTGTGCTAGTAAAAGTGGCATATTATGCTAGTGGCAGTGCTCGTTTTTTGCCCAAATTATGCTCGCTTTGCAAAGGGACATTTTTCACATTAGTGACATTACTCGTCCCCCTCCTCTTGTATTTTCCAGTGGTGGATTCGAGGCGTCTATCCCGGGAAAGTTGTGCAGGCTTTGGTCTATCCTCTCTGTTCTCGCTACCTTGTAAACTATCTGGATGTAAGTTCACTGCACTTGACTGGTTTGGCGTGGCGGCCGCCATTTTTGAAACGAGCACTGGGAGAAAGACTAAGGAGTCTGGGACCGAGACACAGACTTCCGGTTCCGTTTCATCGAACTCCCGCGGTATCTCAACACAAGTAAAAAAAAATCGAAAAATAGGAGTGGAAGCAACTGTTAATAGTAATCTATCGTTTTTAGTAGCTGAGATCTTCGTTTTCTTGAATTATTCTAAAATTGTGCTATTAAGACAAGAAAATATACGGATTATGCTAGCAGTGTTACTTTTGGAAAAAGGGCAAAAATTATGCTCAATTCCTCAGATTATGAGAAACCAACACTTCTAAATTCCAATTCGATCGGGAATCCGAGGGCCACAGGTTTGTTAGTCGAAAGACTATTATGTGCTACCCTCGTTAAACAAAGGCTATTTAATTTATTTATTTATTTTATTTTATGCTAGCACAATCGGCAAGAGCCTAGCCCTGACAAGCCATCCAATCTGATTAGAAGTCAGCATGTTACAGTGCCCAAAAAATGAAAAAAAAAATATCAGCCGAGTGAACACCGTTTTGTAGGTATGAACCAATTTTATACAAGGTATATCTTATTTGAACTAAATCGTGAAAATTCTATCAACGCCATGTGAACAAGATTGAAATCTTGTATGTTACTATGACGACTATGAACCTCGCGTTAGCATGTGACTATGAACTTCGCATTACGGCCACCCCGTAAGTCGGATCACGTCTACTATTGATCACGTTATAACATCACAAGATTTTGGGCCCGTTGTACTCTGTTCCGATTGTACATGTCCATAAATGCGCGTGGATATCATCCAAGGGGCAGTTTGTGTGAGCAATCTCGTCCCCAAGCCCCACTTTTCTTTTGGTCAGCACCAGAACACGAGCTCGGGCCAGGACCGATTTTTGGAGCATGCGCACAGTGCATTGTTTTGATTCTCGGCCAATCAGATTAAGCGAAAAAGTTCTGAGTTTGCGCTGAACGGCCGGAAGTCCGTGAAATGCGGACTTCCGGGATCGGTCTTGGCCGGAGTCCGTGTTCTTGGTACTGACCGAAAGAAAAGCGGGCTCTGGGGACGAGATTGCTAGTGTGAGGAGAAAAATCAGCGAATAAAAATCGATACGGAAGCAGGAGCCCTTGGGAATAAAGAGTCTTAATTACCAGGCATTTGTATTGGCGGCCAGCGAAATACAAAAAGAATGCAATGGATTTTTTTCTGCCTAGTTCAGAGACTCCTCGCTTTCTGTTCAAAATTTTCTTTGACGATCAATTTTCCACAGTTTCTCCTTTCCCTCCCACTAACTGTGGAATTTTTTGGGCAATATGTCACAAGTACCATATTTATTGATCTAATTAAAAATATTTGTGTTGCCATTTAAAATTGATGGATTCTATAACATTCTAACGTTCTAACGAGACAATTTCGTTTCGATATTCTAATTGGTTTTCGAGCAGTCGTCTTACCTATTCGTTTCGTAACTCAATAAGTGTCGTGTAATTGAAATTGTAAGCATGTCACTATTGACATTTCTGAATTTAACAGCGCAGACATGCCTTGCATAATAGCGAACTTAATTTTAAGGGCCAATACTGAGCCCTCGATTATTAAACGGTCAATACTGAAAACTCTATTTGCTTCGGTTATTTGTCCTGAAAATAACTGACAAATAAGTATGATTAGAATTGCCTTCGCATTTTTTCAGTCGTTGTTTAGTGTGAGCTCCTCTGCATAGCCTGTTGAGAAGCACTAGTAGCACACTGTCAGAGCGTTCCGAGAATTAAACTGAAAAAAAATCGAGGTAAGAGCTGTTTATTTGATATGTTTTCTTGATTAATTCTTTGGTCCAAGGGCTAGCCATTTTATGTTACGTTAGATGCATGTTTGTAGCAGTATGCACATTTTACCAAGTTAATTACGGCGGCCGCCATGTCCCGACGGTTTTTCAGTCTGTGTTCTTGATAAAGAGTGAATTCTGAGATATATTTAATTTCAAGCGCGGTGATGGCAATTACTTCACTGAAACGTGTTAAGCCAAAAGATACTTCATGTTCAACAGTGACGGTTTACCAGCTTTCACAATTCCTATTCTTCACATATCGTGGTCACTATAACAATAAAGTTGCGTCAAAGCAAAAAGGTAGAAGAGTTTAAACGATAAGACGGCAAACTGGGCTTCCGAAAAGTGGCCATGTCATTGAAAAATCAGGAGTGAAGTTATGAAGAATCGTATTTGGCCCTTATTAACAATTTCCTATTTCACCGTCCGCTCCCTCCTCAAGCAGTCGTCAGTGAGCAAGAAACATCCCAGAAAGAATTTTAAAAAGGTTTTACAATGCTCCAGTGTGTCTACTTTCCAGTAGGGTTCAAGGCTATTTCCAATCAGTTGCTAAACGAGCCGATGTGTGTAATAAGTTCGGATAAAGAAAAGAACGAAAACTGCTTTTCCTGAAATGGAATAAAAGACATGTTTCTATCCTTCAAAGCAGTCTTTAAAAAGTCACAATAAGTCGAGAGGAAACATGTTACTTTGATAGAAGAGATTTTATGACATGGTCCACAGCCGACCAAAACTGCAAAAAAGTAAATAAAAACTACGAAGTCTCGTGATAAATTCCCACGCCAAGTTATTGCCATAGGGACTGTCGCGCATAGCATGCTCAGATTATTGCAGTCCGATCTGTTGATGACTAGCTATACCTCGCTTCTTTAGCGATAAGCACGAAAAAAATGTTTTAAGACACTTAACACACCTAAACAGGATATAGTTTTGCTTCAATTTTCTAGTTGTTTTCTCAGTGACAATAAACAGGAAATCATTTATATAGTTACCTCCTGATATTTTCAAAAGGACAAGAGGTTTTATCCGTAAGTGAAGACACTTACGCAAATTACTCAAGCAATATCTTAATCAGGGTGCAGACAAATTTTGTCTTTTTATTCATATCTTTATGAAAAAGAATTTTTTACATTGCAGAAAATTGCCGGGCAGTATTGTTAAACGAGATTAGCAATGTGTGAACAGGGACTAGAGAAACCCGCCGAATAAATAAAGTTTTTTGATTGATTGACACCGTGTCGTGAATATTAAGACCGTGCGGTGTGCCAGTGTTAATAAAGTGAACGCACAGACTATTCAATGTGCACGAGTATCTTAAGTGGTACAGCTATTTTAAGCGGTAAATATTTTTTCTTTGCGGTCGACATTTTCCACGTCTTCTCAAATTAGCTTTGAAAGGACTGTTTTTTCTCAGGAACAACCAGGGAATAAACGCACTTTTTTGCTAGCGTTTTCATAACATATCATTTTTATAGGGAAATCATCGGAGTTATGTTCGCAAGTTAAGCATTTGCCACAAGAATGACTTCATCTGATAAGTAATGTATTCAACTCGGTCAATAAATGGAAAAGATAAATTTTTTCATTTTTTGCATTGTTTCGTTTTTGGTCATCTTGTCACGAATGTGGGAGAAAGAAAGAAATATGAGCCCCGGTCAGGATTCGAAACCACGACCAGCCAGCCAACGATTGTCCAACTGGACATGACTATACGGAGAACTCTTGGTAAGCTCGACCATTTATTAGGTTCACGTGACACGCGTCCTGTATACTGCTAGGATCACAGCAATTCTAGCAGTCCTGAGTGTGCTACTAGAATAAGAATGGACTCCAAATAACTGAATACAAGCTTTCAATCCTTTTAGATCCTACCTTGTGAGATTCAAATGTTGTATAATGCTTTCTGCAGCGTTTCTGATTGAATGGGAGAGATCACTCCCACAAACAAGCGAATACACGAATACATTAGTTCCTTAGTTTGTATAAAACAATTGTGTCTTCTCTCGCACAATCAAATTAATCGGTACAACCTAACGAATACAAATTAACAATAATTAAGTAATCGAACTTTTATTTTTTTTTTCTACACAGATCTAGAAAGCATTTTTTATTGTGAAGACATCTAAGTTATTACCCTGTATCGCCATGTCAATGGAAAGCGGTATGTCCGTTTCAAAAATTTCACTTCACATCTACTATCTATCCGTACACTGTTTTCAAACCCTCCCCCAACCACCACCACCACCCCAACCCCCTCATCGTTTTTGTCGACAATCAGGCTTGTCCAGTAACCGTTGAACATGTTTTCTTCCACAGGATATATCGATCTCTCAGACATGTCAGGAAGTGAAGGGTATGAATAACTCTCGTTTGTTTATTATATCACTCCGGATTGCCGTTCTCGTAGAGATATCGACGTGAACGGCTGTTTTTCGAAGTTAGCCTCCGAGTAGAATCATGTCATTGAGCATGCGCGATGACTATGCGTGAAGTGGAGTAGATTGGACTTCGAACATTGCCCGATTTCGTACGGGGAGACTGGTAACGAAATCCGTATATTATGGGATTATTCAACCAAGACCCACACAGTCAGAAAATGCACACCGAGCATTACAAAATCCGTAAGTTTGGTGTTAATCAGGTCAATAATGGAGGAGATACAGCCATTCAAAAACTTGAAAATTTACTAAGAAATGTATGGATTGCCGAACACTTTGTCCGGTCTCGATATATTTTTAGTAAATTTTGGAGTGTTTGGTTTGCTGTATCTCGTTCAATGTTAGACCGATAAGCACCAAACTTGAGGATCTTGTAAAGCTCGGTGTGCTCTTTCTGAGTAGGTGGGTCTTGTTTTGAATAATCCCATTATATACGGACTCCGACCCAGTCCGCCCAGTATGAAATCAGGCAATGTTCTTTTCGTGCTGACATTGCCCGCTCACGGAGTTGGCCATAGAATATAACTACCATTCCTCGATTTTTTTATTTAGTCTAATTAACAAATTGGCACCACATGCTTAAGAAACGGTGCTAATTTGTTTTGTTTTTCTCTTTTTTTGCCATAACAAAAACGTCAAACTCAGGATTAAGCGTAGACTTGCCTTCCTGCGCCAAAGACAAATGCGGAACGTTCAGTCCATTCGCAGTGCCTTAGCAGAACACGGCAATTATTAACAGTTCCACTGATCGAGTTTCACGTCAAATTTCAAAGTTTTCCCTTTTGAGGTTGAATAACCGGGACTAATGTTCTTCTAGACATGAGGTTGATGATTTTGCTTATTTTCGAGAACTAAATGGCTCAAAACTGTGAACAGCCTGAAGTTTTAGTAACCGGGCCATCCGACTACGTCTTTTGTTGTGTCCACTTTTTTAAACACAAGGAATAAGCCAATAAGCGCGCGAGAATTTCTGGAGTAACAAAAAATCCAACTCACGATCACATCTAGAAGTGGATTCCTTCTATTTATTTCTAGAAGCCACTTATTTGAACCATTATGCGCGCGGTATTTCATGATGCATTACATGAACTATACAATTAGTTTTAAAGAGAAATATCGGCCGCTGGGTTGTGCTTGAAGAATAAAACAAGAAACACTCGTTCTTGGTTTCTACTGTCTTTGATAATAATTGTCTCGGTTGAAATTCAACCCTTGCAAGCTATCATTCGTTATCTAGAGGCGAACAGTATATTTGTCTAAATATAAGAAACATTGGCATTGCAGAAGACGATCCGGCGATAAAACGCCATCTACTAGTTCCGTCTTTCTTCCATTTGATGAGCTGATGGATAAAGTCAGGACATGTGTACGAGAGAGGGAGATAATGGTAAGTGATTAACATTAAACAAGACAATCTATTTGATAAGTGATCGATAGTTTGGGTGAAAGCCCTATAACAAAGAACGAAGTTGTATGGTCACGGTTGTGAGGGGCATATTTGAAGTCTAATTACCAAATTTACCTGTAGAACATGCTAGTCTGAGAGAGCCATTTATCCGGTATTCAGTTTGGATTGTCAGGTATTTTTAGAGGGTCTAAATGGGGGGGGTCACTTTGACGGTTGACGGTCAAAAATAAGCCGTTTTGGCGGTTGACGGTTAAATTTTAGGTCATTTGACGGTTGAATCGCGAATTTGGCTGTAATTTTTCATAAAAGATTACAATTTTTCCTATATTTTAATAATCTAGTTAATCTTATAATTTGTGCGTTAAAAATTAGGTTTTTGGTCTTCAACTACGTGTCTAATTAGCGTAATTATAAATCACCTTTGCTGCCGCTGGACGTATTTTGTGATATATTGAAACTTTTATTTACTAGTGGTAACCACAGGTTAAAAAGTGCGGGCCAATATGCATTTAATCCATGGGCATTCTGGAACTCCCATTCCGGCCAAAACCGGTCGGGAACGGCACCTGCTGCCCTTTCCCTCCCTCCCTGGAAACATTTTAGCCTACGTTCTCCAGTAAATTAGGGCCAATAAACCAATCAGAATCTTTTTTCTGTCTATACTTTTAGTGAACTCTTGGGGTCCTACAAAGAAGTTTTTCCTTAATCCTCGCGTTCAACAGTATAAGAAAATCATGGCGCGTCTTGGCGAGTCGCGGCAAAATTCCAAGGCCTTGTGTTTCATTCTGAACACAGAACAACACCGATCAATTTAAAGTGTCTCTTAAGAGGAAAACCATGGAGTAAAGGGTACTAAAACCTTACTAACGAAGCAGCCATCTCTTAATAGTTCGACAGCCGTGAAGACACGCTGTCATGGCGGTTTTTTCATTTGTTTGGCTACAAATCACAGACTTGACAACGGACTTAATGCGGCTTCTCAAGACTTCTGAATACAAAATGGTAATATACAATACTTCCTCAAATTTGTATGGAATTTTTAGAACGATCGGCAAAACCATTGCATGAACAATTGACTGCAACCGTCGGCTAAAATTAAAACTTTTGCTGTAGCGTGGAACGTGAATTAATTTAATTATTGCATGCAGAATTCAACGGATTTAAAATTTTTGCTATTTTGACGCATTTGAATCCAGTTTTTGGTTTCATCTTAAATTAATTAACTTCAATTCGAAACGAAGTTTCTCTCACGTTTTTTTTTTATTATTATTTTTCAACTTTTTTCAACTTTGTTGTTTATTTAGCCGCTTTGTATTCAATGCTGTCCAACAGTTTATAAAGGTGGCGCTCACGTGTGAAACTGTTGTGATTGACAAACTATTTGCATTCTGATCGTTCTTGGTGGAAGAAGAAAATTTTCAACTGCCGATTTGAACTGCCCTGCTATAAACGTGGTGCGCACGCGTGATACGCAATCCGCTGGTAACTGTCAAGATTAACGTTGAGGGCCTCTCTCCACAATAAATAGCCGATCTTGACCCCATTTAAGACAATCGTTTAGTTCTTAATAAAGGAAATCTGAAACATCTGATGGCTAACATTTCATTTGACGGTTGACGATAAAAATATTGCGTTTTTGACGATTGATGGTTAATCCCATTGAGACCCACTGAGATCCTCGTTTTTAGTTTTCCGTCATACCAGAAATTAAATTAAATGTTATGGTAGAAATTGCACACTCCATATTGAGAGCTTTTGTGTGCATGTGAGTGGTCTCTTTTTAGAATCAGTTTTAAATTTTGAATTAGTTCAAATGAAATGGCCGTGTTACACGGGGCTATTTTTCTTGCAACTTGCAAAGCAGGAAATGTTGTTTTGCCAGTTGCCGAGAAAATGACACGTATGACAATCCCATGCTTGCATTCTGCAATTTAACAAAATATTGATTTTCGAGTTGCAAAGAAAGTAGAACTGTCCTCTACAATTCACAATGTTGCGAGGGAAGGTGGGTCGAACTTGTGACATGTCTTTCGCAACTTGCAGCGCATTTGTTAAACCGAGCCAATCAAAACCTCTATTCCGTTTCAGCGGGCGAGCGGGCGAACGTGTGACACTGCTGTGCAACTTGCAATGTCTTCAGGTAGTCATCACTGCGTTGCAAGTTTGAAAGGAAAATTGACCTATTTTCCCTTGGAGCGTTTATTGTTACTACCCCGCCCCCTTGCCAAGCTGTCCGATGACTTAAAGTCCAAGTGACAAAGAAAATATACAGGGAAATTAATCATTGCATAGAAGGCAACAGTGGTTTAAGCTATATTGCCTATCTATAGAATCTCAAAAGTCCGTGGGCTTTGTATCAAATGATTTCTTTTCATTTTAAATTTAAGCTGGAGGACTATTTTCATGATTATGACCCACTGCGGAAAGGGTATGTCAGTGCTGAAGACTTTAACAAAGCTTTCAAGGAGATATTCGAGGATCTTCTAACGACTGAACAAGTGGAAGAAATAAAAAAGCAATACTGCATGCACAACAGCCCCGATTGCTATAACTGGCCACAGTTTCTACATGACGCTGAAACCGGTAAGAAAATGTCTCAAAACTTGAAGCCAAATTACAATGCGGACACACGAACCGTGAACACTTGACTTTTCATTCTTCCATTTTTTATGATTATACAGTGAGAGCTCTTGATATAGACCAAAGGATTAGTGTTTTCAGCAGCTAAATACGCTAATTCTTCAGTTTATATGAAGGGCTAACATTGGATAATGACAAAAAAGAAATGTGCAAAAAAAAGTCAAGTGCATGTTCATGGTTCGAGTGTCCGCACTGTAAATCAAGTTGAATATTATTTTAATTAATTTTATTAATTCCGTTTCCGTTTCCTCGATGGCGCTGGAAGAAAGTTTCAGTTTACGCTGTGGGACAGCTTCCCAGTTTCCTAGTTTAGAACAGTGTGATGACCTTTCCAACGCGGTCTATCTGATGCGCGCTCTTCCGCGCCATGGAAGACAAGTTGGAAATAAGACAATACAACAACAGCAAAAATTTATTTACTAATTATATAGCCACATCAAAAGACATTATTGTCAACAGATGCATTTTTTATTAATTTTTGCCAACGGTCCAAATTTCAAATAAATTGGACAGTTTTTGCTTAAACTGTCCAATTTAAGAAAAATCTGGATACCTTCCATAAACCAATCAATTGTCAAGAAAAATTAGTTTGGAGGGCGAAACATTTCCCATGTTCATATGTTTTTGGATGCTATATAATTAATAGGTAACCCTAACAGGACTACATGCCTGTCCAATTTGGAAATAACTAGATTCAAAAAATTCCTCGAACTGCCAAATTGGACTCGGCCTACGGTCTCGTCCAATTTTGCAGTCCTCGGAATTTTTCTCATCCAATTATTTTCAAATTGGACAGCATGTAGTCCTATTACGTATACAAATTCAAAAGAAAGGTATAAGAGGCTTGTCCCGCAAATAGCCGCAAAGCCTGTCGAGGAGGGACAAGATGAGCACGAGAAACATAATGGAAGAGACAAATCACAATAAATTACAAACAAAGTAAGAAAAGATTCCCTCAAAGAGAATTCGAACCTTGGGATAATCATCGTCTCTGAGAAATCTCTCACCCACCCCACCCCTAACCCAACTAACATGGGTTAGGGGTGGGGTGGTTGGGGGTTTACGCGGGAACGATGATTGATCCGAACCTTCTTAACGGAGGGAGGGGGAGGCAACAACGCGTGCAGACGTTTCATGTCTAAATTGTCGTGGTTTCAGACTAATATTTTATCTGAACTGTTTCTAATCATTTCTTCTTTTTTCAACAGAAATCACTGAAACACCTGATAACAGCACTTCACATCCACAAAAGAAGGTGGTACTAACCAGATTTGCTGAACTATTGCAGGGTAAAGTAGATATCTCAAATCTACTGGCCAAAGTTTCCAGCCAGGATTTGAATAGGTACTTGATCAAAATTGCTGGTCTTCTTCGGTAACGACTCGTTTAAAAGGCTGTAGCGTTAATTAATTAATTTATTGATTTTTGCGAGCTTTGGGAAAGACTAAAGAATGAACCATACCGTTTTTGAGGGTGCCTAGATGATTTTTGAAACATACAAAAACAACATGCTATATCTGAAACTGATGTCCGAAAATATTATTTATTCAGAAAAATCGCAGGATATCCACTCCAACAAACCCCACCACCCCCCCAACCCCCCCCCCCCTCCCCCACCGCTCCCTTCCCGCTCTCCCCCTCCTTCCTGTAAGTGCGGATGCTTTAAAGCCACTACATTCGCTGATCAAAATAGGAAAGCCTTTTAAGCCAAACTGGCTGATAGCTGCCGACATTAACTCCGGTATCTGTTGCATGAAGTGGCTAGGAGTATTGTTTTCTACTCTCGCTGGATGGGATGCTAGTCCATCGCAGGTTACACCCCCTGGATGGGATAGTAGTACATCGCAAGTTACACCCCCTGGATGGGATGCTAGTCCATCGCAGGTTACTCCCCCTGGATGGGATGTAAGTCCATCGCTGGTTACACCCCCTGGATGGGATGCTAGTCCATCGCAGGTTACTCCCCCTGGATGGGATGCTAGTCCATCGCAGGTTACACCCCCCTGGATGGGATGCTAGTCCATCACAGGTTACACCCCCTGGATGGGATGCTAGTCCATCGCAGGTTACACCCCCTGGATGGGATGCTAGTCCATCGCAGGTTACACCCCCTGGATGGGATGCTAGTCCATCGCTTGTTACTCCCCTCTGGATGGGATGCTAGTCCATCGCAGGTTGCACTCCCCTGGATGGGATGCTAGTCCATCGCAGGTTACACCCCCTGGATGGGATGCTAGTCCATCGCAGTTTACTCCCCTCTGGATGGGATGTTAGTCCATCGCAGGTTGCTCCCCAACATTCTGTTAGTTTGTCCCAACAATTCGTCGGTACCCATTTATACTCCTGGGTGGAGAGAGGCACTGTGAGAGTAAAGCGTCTTGCCCAAGAAAACAACGTTAGGCCAACGCGCCTCCCACAGTCACCTATTCTGAGTAATTAAATCTGCCCTAGAATAGATTAAAAATAACTCAAAAGTGTACTATTAAAACTTGAAACTAATGCAATAGTATTCGCCCAATTTTGATATTTTAAAATAGCAAAAGACAATATACATCACTACGAGGCTCTAGGGAATAAATCCCGCAAACTCTATAGTTTATTCCAAAAAGCCTCATGCTGAGGTTGTTTCCTCAGGCTGAATTTTAAAATATCGAGATTTGTCTATTATAATCAGAGAAGCAAACAAACAATAATAATAATAATAATCTTTATTTATATAGCGTTATTTCTACTAAGAAACCAATAGCGCTTTTCAATGATAATACGTATAAAATATATGATAATAGTAATACCTAAAATATACAAAAGACTTTAATATGAATAACTAATAAAGAGAAATATTTACAAGACAAATTATTCAACAATGATAAAAAAGTTAAAATGCTTCGTAAAAAGAACGTTTGAAAAGAAATGTTGATCTGCTTCTTAAAGGTGCTTAGGGATTCAGTTTCTCTGATATTGTCAGGGAGGTTATTCCATAACATAGGACCATTCACAGAAAAAGCTCTGTCTTAAGGTTGTACCGCGGGACAACGAGGTGTTTTTTGGAGGAAGAGCGTAGAGACCTGGTCGGTTCGTATTTAGTGATCATCTCGGATATATAGAGTGGCTAGTACTAGAATCTTAAATTCAATTCTGACAGCAACAGGCAACCAGTGGAGTTCTTTAAGTATCGGAGTAATATGTTCAGTCTTCTGAGTGAATGATAGTAAACGGGCTGCAGAGTTCTGTACATATTGAAGTTTTTGAAGGAGGTTTTGTGGCAATCCAGATAGTAGCGAATTACAATAATCAAGTCTAGAAGTCCCAAACGCATGTATAATTCAAAGGCGACAGACCGCAATCTCAATGTTGGCTCCTGTAATAAATATCTAATTGCCATAACCGTTCATCAGTAGGATGCCTAAAATGCTGGTAATTCCACAATTGGTTTCGGCTCCATTTCAAAGTGCTGATGAGATATAAATCTCCTTATTGTAGCTAAATGTCGAAGTTGATAAAAATCAGTTTTGCAGACAGAGTTAACATGTTTCTTCATCAGTAGCGTCTTGTCGAACCAAACTCCAATGTTTCTAACAGATTCGGAGGCTTTAATTAGTTCAGTGCCAGCATACACAGAATCCAAAGATGGAGACGGTCTATGATGTGCATGAAGTATCAGCAGCTCTGTCTTATCATTGTTCAATTTGAGCTTGTTGTCCATCATCCATTCATTGATATCAGAGACACAAGCTTCTATTGTTGACCTAACCTCATCAAGAGTGACGATGTAACTGGAAGGACATACAGATTTGCGTATCGTCCGCATAAAAATGATAATACATGTTATGCTGTCTAATAACATCTGCAAGAGGTGCGGTATATAATAAGTATAAGATTGGTCCCAGCAAAGATCCTTGCGGAACTCCGTGAAGTATATCGCGTCTAGATGAATATCTAAAAATAAGGCCAGAGTGCTTAATATGATCATCACCTTTGTCTTTCATAACAGCCGTCATTAATTCACTGATTCCCTTTGAGGATATCTTTTAATTAGTATCTGTTTGTCAACGATGCGTTTTCATTTTTCCTTCCAAGTTCGCAAGTAATTTCTTTGTCCTTTATTTTCCATTCAAAGGAATGTAACAAATGGCTTTACATCTGAAAAGCAGGTTGAGGAATTCTTTCAGCTTTTCACTGGGGTCACCGACAAAGAGGATTTAAAGGTTAGCCATACAATGGTGACAAGTGCTTACTAAGATAAACTGCAATTCACAAAGCCTTCCAACAGACTGATCACTCTAAACAATTGTACAAATACCTGTAAATGATCACTTAACTTTGGAATAGTCTATGTTCTGCGGTTCTAATCGGCATACAACAGAAGTTTCGTTCTATTTTATTCGATGCGCGCTTTTTAAACATTATCCATTATTTTAAGTATTTTCCATTCAATTTTAACTATTGTTGCCGTCGTTATTGTAATATCAATATTTTAGAGGGCCACAAATTAATTAGCTTTGGTTATTTAGTGTAACCCTCTTTAAAATAAAGTCTTAATACTTACTTACCTAACTTAGTCTACAAAAGGTGTAATCGACATGAGGAATTTTCTGGTCGGAAGTCTCGGTACTACTCCAATTGACTGTTTCAAAGATATATTTTCAAGGAAATAAGCTTTCCACAACATATTCCATCCAATGAAAACGGATTCCAATATAGTTTTTGACACGGATGAGGATTCTTACTCCGCATCTGCACGTTAACTGCCCCTCCGAATCGCTAGCATTGTTCTACTCATTCTAACTCGAGAAGACATAAGTGGAAAAGCTCCAAGCATTCGTCAGCATGAACTTAAAGGGACACTGTCTCGAGTATAATTTCAAAATGTCAACAGTCAAACAGTGTTTATACGATTGGAAACCTACAAACAGTAGTCAAGTTTTGTGAAAATTACCATACCAGTGCAATGAAGCTAAATATGTAGTGATAGCATTGTGATATCACCAAGAGCTTTAGCTCTCACCCTGACTTTTTCAAGTTTTGTCCTTGTGATTTTGAAAAAATTGATGAAAACTATTTACGGCCACCCTCTTTCTTAAACAATTTGCTAGATATCCGTCTTTTTTTTTGTCCTAGGAGCATTTCCTGTATGGGTGAAAGAACTTACTCATAATGTTGTGACTGTTTAACTAAAAAAGCCGGAAATTGTCCGTGACAGTGTTCCTTTAACATAGAAAGCCAAATGATTCACGTTACATGTACATGTATTTTAACCTGTTACACGACCCCACAAGCTTTAGCTTTAAATTTTATCGTGTTTAAATAAAGGATATGATGATGATGATGACCTGTATTTTAAACTGTTAAAATATATTTTAAGGATGTCATGGATATATACACAGACGAAACTGGCTTCAACTATCAAGAGTTTTTAAAAGACTTACAGGTGGGTATTTTTCTCTTTCGTTAAATTTCAACAGTTTTGTTCATATTTTGTATATGTTAGTGGAACAGTCCACAAAAAAGAGGTAGTTATAGCCTAATCTAAACTCACCACCATGTCCTTAATCAGTACTCTGGTTAACGAAATGAAAACAACGGCCGGGTGACTTTCCATGTGTCTGATTGGGTTTGAACGTTAATTGTCTTAACCACTAAAATAGATTTATCATAAGAACTTCAAGTGCAAAAATACCTTTAGTTTTGTGGTGTTACATAATGAGGCTCCCTTCATGTGTGCCTGCGGAATTTGTCACCATGCCACAGCAACTGCAAACACATTTTCTAATATAATTAAAAGTTGCAATTTCTAACCTATGGAATTAATTAGAACCGTTAACATAATATATTTTGAAACATGTAAAATGTTATGTATTCAATGGATTTACGGTACCCCTCCATTTTTAACAATTGAAAAAGGATATACAAAAAGACATCTAGGGACTTCAGGTGTACAGTGTTATTTAACAGCTTTGTATTTCTTATACAACAGGAAGTGGAACAAAAAAAGTGCCATAAAATGACAAGGCCACCTTCTCGGAGAAACAAAGTGTTACCCAAGTCACAAGGATTCTTCCTTGAAATTCCTGATGAGCCAATGCATTCCTCCAAATATTCGAGTCTCAACCTCCGTCGAAATCGAAGGCCATTCACTATTACATACGAAGCCTTGGTCTGGATCGTATTTCTGGTCGTGACGACACTGTGCGTCGTCGATCGATTTGTTCTAAAAGGCGACGTGGTTCTTGGAAGAGCAGCAAAATTCCCAAAACGCCTTTGGGGAACTAACATTGGCGAGACTATCACTAATGTCGTGTGGGCTATCACGGCGAGAATGATAATTACTTCTCAGAATTTAATGTTCTACACAATGCTGTGGTGCTTTCCAAACTTCATCAGCGAGATCGCTCCAAATTGGATCATATTGGACGGAATTCGTGATGTTCATACAAGGATTCACACATTTGCTGGAATCTTCTTGATGGCTATACCGTCTCTGGCTCATGTCCTGGTAATCTTCGTTCCACCCCTCATTGATGGCACGACCCTGAAGTATTATCCTCCAAGTACCTTCAACTTTAGCAAGTATCCTGACCACTTGAACTGGTCAAAGTTCTGGGATCCTGCAGCTGTTCAAGGATGGACCTTTAACGATTATACAGGAGTTCATCTAACCGCGGACGAGATCTACCGGT
>OX393566.1:19192429-19227429 GCA_947652115.1 Blastomussa wellsi | reverse complement strand
ATGAAGGTATATGAAGGGTTGGTAAAATGGCGGCGCGAGGGAAGTTAACGTGTGACTAAATACAGAAATCGATCCGAGACTTTTTTAAACTTTGATTGTTTGTCTAATAAAGAGAAAAAGACAAGAGCACCGAGTAGAGTCGAACCCTGGTCATTCGGATCACGAGCGATCCACTTTGCCACTAGACCACCAGAATCCGGTTGCTGAACCCTAAAAAAATTTTAAGAAAACGGCCAACCGCAGTGCTTAGTAGGCTAACCGGAGTGCTATAGTAGGCTAACCGGAGTGCTCAGTAGGCTAACCCGAGTGCTTAGTAGTCTAACCGCAGTGCTATAGTAGGCTAACCTGGGTGATTTTGTAGTCTAATTTAGCTAACCATACTCGTTCCCAGTACATTAGGAGCTCGGATCGATTCCTGTAATTAGTCGCTGCTGGGAAGTTAGTACTTTGCGTGTTATTAAAATATTTTCAGTAAATTTATAGCAGTGTACCGTCAGTCTGTCCTGACAGTAACTAATTTCTGGAAGGTGATTTCCTAGTTTTGCATCGAGCGTCTTTACTGCGCATAATTTCACGCGCCATTAGTGCGCGATCAGTGGGCGCGCACTTAGACATGACAGATTTTTCTTTATGTCTAGTGCTCGCCATAGAACTAAACCGTAATTTTCTCACAAACGAGTATTGTGAATTGCTAATTTTTTCTCTTGTTGCGAATTGGGCAATAACTTTTTCTCTGCAAAATAAATTTAAACCAATTCCCAGCGCAGAATAAGAAACAATTTTCGAAAACGTGTATTTAGCAAGTCAATCGCGAATATATGTGTAACGGCCGTTTTTATGCTAGAGACGTTAAAGCCGTCTAAGACGTTAAAGCTGTCTCGAGACGACTTTAACGTCTAGTATAAGAACTGCAAATAAGACAGATGGCTTTAACGTATTTTCGTAAGAACGAACGACGAACGACGCTCGTAACGGACAATTTTAACGCCTAGTATAAAAATAGGTCCGCGATGCACACTTGTGTGGGCTTATACAAAGAAAATTGAATAGTATTTATATCAACATACATGACAGACTTTAAATTCAGAATTGGAATTTTATTGATGGTGTTAACGGATGTTACATTGAGTGTTACAAGTAGCATGGAGATGGCTGGGTGGAATAAATTCAGCCTGATGCATAATTAATTCTGCAACTGAGAATACAAATTGATACTAACCTCTTACTAACAAGTAGTTACTAATATGAGGGCACGGGCATTTTGACCCTGACTTAAAAAACAATTAAAATGTGATACGAGCCTACGGCTTAGAATTCACAGAGAATTGTTCTATAACGCAGAAGAAGGATGCAAGGGAAAAGAAGAGAGCAATTTTGCCTTCTCGGGAGAGTGAAAGAAAGAGTGTAAGCTTCAAAGTAACGAAGAGCGTAAGCTTCGAAGAAAGAAGTGAATAATAGAAGAGGACGCAAAATCCATAACTTCTTATGGAGTGCCCTCATATTAGTAACTACTCATGCCATCTTATTTTCTTCTCTATTACCCAATTTATTAGTGGCGAGTATATAGTAGAAATTTACTCTATTTTTATAAAATGATGAAAAGTGAAGAGATATCTCTCCCTATTAAAACAATTTGTAATTCTATAAAAATGAGATCATTTTATAAAATTATTTCCTTCCTTTCTAGAATGAAAATAAATGAAGAGATTTCGTCTTTTATAAAGACGAAAATGAATTCTATAAAAATGAGCCTGATCTTAAGTATTTATTCATATCCTAGAAAAGTGCCTTTCCTCCTTTCTCTTTCTCTATAAATGATATTAGAAAAATTATAAATAATACGAATAATTGAATGAAGTAAAAGAAAAGACTATACTCCTCTCTGAGAAGAGTGTCATAGAAAAAGAAATTAGTCAAGATATTTTCAGAGACGTATTATTAATGAAAGAACAATTATCTCATAAATTAATTTGATAAAGATAAAGAATCATGAGATATTAAGTATTCAATTGAACAAGATGTCATTGAATTCTTATGATGATAAGAGGTACATTCTCAAAAATGGTATTACAACTCTAGATTATGGTAATAAAAATATTATCTTTTCCTAATATATGGATACTAAATCGAAGTTCGTTTCTTTCTCAGAAGATTTTCTCGATGAATTAGGTAATTTAAGTTAATGGCCTCAGAGAACTGTCTAAGAGCATAGAATAGATCATAAATGACTCTAACTACAATTACCTAATTTATTGTGGACATACTTTCTTTCATCATTGCAAATTATATATCAATTTCAAAACTTTCTCTAAAAAAAATAAATATATAATAATAATATAATAGAGTAATAATTCTCTAAGATGACAGAAAGTATGTCCACAATAAATTAGGTAATTGTAGATGGAGTCATTTATGATGCCATTTATGAGCTAAACTAGGGCTATCTCTTCATGTTCTTGTTTTGTCCATAATGAATAGGTAATTGAAAGAAAGTATGTCCACAATAAATTAGGTAATTTTATAAAAAAAATAAATTTCTTACATTTTTGAAAGAGTATTTTTTGTGCATAATTATAGATCTTTCCGAATTATTGTATTATTTCCGTCTTTATATCTCTTCTTCTTTTTTTCTTTTCTTCTCTGAAGAGGTGAAATGGTTATTTTGGGGAGAAGACATATGGTTTAAAAATTATTTTACCTGGTAATATATAAGAAATGTATCAAATTGGTTTTGGTAATCCTGAAGACAAAATTATATGCGAAATATGTAATAAACAATTCCGGAGAGATTCTCGAGCAAGACATATAAAAACGAATAAACATCTCACTGCTCTTTCTTCTGTTCTCGAAAATAATTAAGAAACTCTGAGTAAAAGAGGTAGGCCTAAAAAGCATCTTTCTGAAGAAGAAAAACGGAAAGCAAGAAATGAGTCAAAGAAAAAATACCGTGCTTCTATTTCTGGGGAAAATAAAAAAATTGGACGACCTCGTGTCTATCAGACATAGGAGGAGAGAGAAGATGCCATTAGAAAG
This sequence comes from Blastomussa wellsi, assembly GCA_947652115.1. Lineage (NCBI taxonomy): Eukaryota > Metazoa > Cnidaria > Anthozoa > Scleractinia > Plerogyridae > Blastomussa > Blastomussa wellsi. The sequence goes on along the minus strand of OX393566.1, from coordinate 19,224,396 downwards.
AGTAAGACGAAGTATACAAGAACTCATGAAAAGGAAGTCAAAGAGAGTAAGGACAAGTACCTAAAAGGAGACATTGATTTCTATAAGGGGAATGTTCTTCAGAGTTCTAAATCACTCGTCAGGTCATACTTTAAACTCGTTTAATTTATCAACACGTTCTACAGTTCTCAGTTCGTGAAAAAGCATCATGGCGGCCCGACAAAACCACGAGGCCAAAACTCAACTATCTTGCGCATGCCCGTGACGTAACGAGCCACAGGACACCTAAACTAGTTCCTAGTCCTTCTAAACATTCTCCCCTTCTTGATGTGACAATATCAAAATACAATAAAGAAGAAAGTTTGTGCAGAAAAGTTTGAATGAATAAAGTTCTTTGAGAACACTGTTTCATTGTCTCTTATTAAGTTCAAAAGTTCACGTCCTAATCACAATGTTCCAGAGGGCAGATCTTCACTACCGGCCTTCTCATGATACTCTTCCCAACTTGAACATCCGCTACTCGAACCTTTCCGTCTTCTCCAGGATGAACTTTCGTAATGCGCCCCAACGGCCAGCGTCCCCTTGGGGTATCCGGTGACATTACAATAACTACATCTCCTTCTTGAAGATTCTTCTGTTCGCGAAACCACTTCTTTCTAGCGTTCAAGCTGGGCAACCACTCTCTTAACCACCGGTGCCAGAAATGTCGAACGAGTTCTTGAACTCTCCTCCAACGTCTGCGAGGATTGAAGGCTGTACTATCTACTACGTCTGGCGCAAAACGACCCCCTAACTGCCCATGCAGAAAGTGGTTGGGGGTGAGAGGAACTGGATCCTGTGGGTTCGCTGATTGGTAGGTCAGTGGGCGGGAGTTTATCAGTCCTTCAGCTCCAACAATTGCACTGTGAAATTCTTCGTCCGTGATATCAGCACAGCCTAAGATGGCATAGATGGCTTTCTTTGCGGTTTTTATCATCACCTCGTGGACACCGCTGAAGTGTGGGGCTAGAGGTGGATTGAAATGCCACTTGACTTTATAACTTGCTGTACTCTCCTGGATCTTCTCTCTGTCTAAGGCTGCTAATTCTTCTAGTTCGTTTCTTGCTCCAACAAAATTTGTCCCATTATCTGACAGAACATCTCTTGGAAGGCCACGTCGCAATGCCATTCGAAAGAATGCATTCAGGAAGGAGTCGGTATCAAGGCTGTACGCTACTTCCAGGTGCACTGCTCTAGTAGCTAGACAAGTGAACAAACACAGGTATCTCTTATGACGGGTCTTCCCTCTTCCTTGCTTGGTATAGAATGGTCCACCAAAGTCAACAGAGGTCTGGCTGAAGGCACGCAAGGACATCCGCGTTCGAAGCTGTGGTAAAGGGGCCATAATTTGTTTTGCAGAAGTGACCTTCCTCCGTCTGCACAGCATACACTCTTTCTCCCACTCTCTGATGGCTTCTCTGGCTGAGACTATCCAGTATTTGCTTGAGAGCTGAGCAAGGACTTGGTTGGTTCCTCCATGCTGGTTCTTTTCGTGACTATCCTTAATGATCAGCTTCGTAACCCGGTGACTTCGGGGAAGAATTATGGGATAGCAAGTTTCCCATGGTAAGCAGTCTGCAGAGCTGAGTCTCCCATCACACCTGAGTATTCCTTCTTCATCCAATATTGGTTTAAGAGGCAACAACTTTGATCCTCCAGGTAGTTCTCTTCCTGACTGCAGTGCACGGATTTCTTGGTGAAATTCTTCTTGTTGAGAAAGTCTAATAAAGTGCATTTCTAAAGTTACAATTTCTTCTGGACTTAGAGTTCCTTTTTTGCGAAGAGTCGATGGCAAACGGCAGTTTTCCAGGAAACGGTTCACTGTTGAACAGACTCTTGTGAGCCTAGTCCAGCTGGAATATCTGGTCGGATTCAAACGATCTTCTTTGGTCATGGAGACAAACGAACGCTCCTGTACATCTTCTCTTTCTCGGCACTGTTTCCGAACCTCAATGTCCAGTACCACTTTGGTTTCAATCTTCTTTTCAGGCCATTCTGCTTCTTCTTGCACTAAGAACGCTGGACCTTTCCACCACCTTTCTTCCTCAATGAGAGCGGAGACACTAAGTCCTCTTGTCAGTAGGTCAGCCGGATTCTGTTTGGTCGGTACATGTCTCCACTGTTCTGGGTTGGTCAAGGACTGAATTTCACCCACACGATTCGCCACAAAAGGTTTGAAGTTCCGACTTCGGCCACGGATCCAGAACAGTACATCCATGCTATCAGACCAGAATAACCACTCATGTTTGGGAATATTCAGAACCTTCCCGATGGTTTCAGCAAGGCGGAGTCCAACCACTGAGGCCATTAGTTCCAGACGAGGAATACTGACAGCTTGAAGGGGCGCAACCCTTGATTTCGAAGCTACAAGACGACAAGTGACAGTTCCGTCCTCGTACAGATGTCTTGCATATGTAGCTGCACCGTATGCCTCCTGAGATGCATCAGTGAAGGTGTGTAAGGTAATACTTCTGACCCCAGTTCCGATTCGCAGACATCTAGGTATACGAAGACGAGGGAGGGCAGAAAGTTCTTCAAACCATTGCTGAGCTTTCCCTGACAAGCTCTCGTCCACCAAGTCATCCCAGTCAACTCCGCTTTGCCACATCTCTTGAAGAATAATCTTGGCCCGGACAACATATGGCGCTAAGAATCCAAGGGGGTCAAACAAGGTGGCGATCTTCTTAAGGAAGGCACGCTTGGTACTGCTGTGATTCCCGCTGGGCTGATGGACTTGGTACTTGAACTCATCTTCACTAGGGGACCACAACACTCCCAGAGTCTTCACAACAGGCAGTTCACCCCTATCAAGATCAACCTCCGTAACACAATCAGCAGATGGGATACACTCTAACACCTCAGGAACGTTAGATAGCCACTTCCTCGCGTGCATTCCGGCTGAAGCCCACAACTGCGACAGCTGCCTGTACAATTCGATTCCAGTCTCCGTATCCGGGACTGAGTCCATGCTATCATCCATATAGGTGCTCTCCAAAACCATCTCAGCTCCAAGGGGATACTCTGATTGGTGCTTCTGAGCATGCTGCTGGGCGACAAACTGGGCCAGAAATGGTGACGAATTTACTCCAAACACAACACGGTCGAACTCAAATACATCAGGATCCTCTTGAGTGTTCAAGTCTCGCCATAGGAAACGGTGATAAGGTCGGTCATTTGGTTTCAACTTGATTTGCAGATACATTTCCATAATGTCACACATTAAGGCCACAGGGTCGCGTCGAAATCGCAGCAATACAGCAAACAGGTCATTTTGGAGCTTGGGACCCTGCAGTAGAACATCATTGAGAGACACTTCCTCATACTTCGCAGAGGCATCAAATACAATTCGGGTCTTTGTCGTGAACTTATCTGGCCTCAGAATCGGAAAGTGGGGCAGGTACCAGACGTGATCAGGCTTCTCTTCTTCAGGTGACACTTTACGGATGTACCCTTTAGCTTGATACGTCGAAAGCACATCACTGTAAGCCTTGCCAAGTTCTGGAGATTTCTGAAGTCGTTTCTCTGTGTTCTGCAGGCGGCGCAAGGCCATGTTAAAGTTGTCTGGTAACTCATGGTCTTTGGTCTTCCATGGCAAACCAACACTGTAGCGGCCATCTTCAAAGGTCAGGGTCTCAACAGCTATATCTCTGGCAAGCTTCTCCTCTGGTTTGACAATCTGGATTTCTTTGGGCCCTTCAATGTCCCAGAATCGACGAACAAGATTGTTCAGTTCATGTGAGTCATTCACCAGGAATGTGAAATTGGTTTGAACTCTGTCTTCTTGTAATTCGGGGTTGCCAATGCAGGTCCATCCTAGTGGTGTCAATCCTAGCAATGGGCTCTCCGGGTCGTCCTCTAACATCTTTCAAGGAATACAGCAAGTCAGATTGATCTACTCCAATGAGAAGGTCTATGATGGGCCTGGGCCCCACTTGTGGGAATTCTGTACCCCTCAAGTGCTTCCACTTGGATTTGTACACGTTCCAGTCCACAACTTGCATGTTGCCGGTGACTCGTTCAGTTGTGTAAGCAGAGGCCGGTTTGTGCACCTTGCCATCCAAACTCTTGATCGTAAACTCTACTACTGAGGAGTTTAGCTTCTACTGGTTGTCATTAAGCACTTTCACAGTTAGTTCATGTGGTCTCCCTTCCAGTCCAAGTTCTGCGGCAATGTCACTATTAAGATAAGACCTGCTGCTACCTTCATCCAGGAGGGCATTCACTTTCACTCGTTTACGTCCATTGGTCAGGTACACAGGAACAGTCCGCAGGGCCATGAATTCAGAAGGAACGGTGAGTTTCATTGCAGTGGTCGTCATGTGAGTCCTCTCACTAAGCTCCCCTTCTACGGCAGTTCCGCCTGCAGATGCGCTGGACTGGTCTGAACTAATTGCAGAATCATCGTGAGAGGTCCTGTCTGCAGCTCTGTCGTCATGAAGCATTTGATGGTGAGCTGATCTGCATCCATCTAGTCCACACACTCTACTCCTTAAACACGTTTCACCTCTATGTCCATCAGCTAGACAACGAAAGCACAGCTTGTGTCCCGTGGCTATTTCCCATCGCTTTGGCACTGTCATGCTCTTAAAGCTCTCACAAGCCCAAACCCCGTGTTGTTCATTGCACACCTTGCACGCCCGATTTGACTTCTTCTTTCTGGTAGAGTGTTCCTGAGTTAGATAGGATCTTCCTGGTGGGACAGTCTTCTCTTTCTTAGGGGGGTCTTTAAGAACACCGGTTATAGTCTCAGACGCTGTGGTTAAAAACTCGGACTTTCTGTCAACAAATTCTCTAAGTGTTTCCACATTCTCAGTGCGATGGTTGTCACTAACCCATTGCTTGTACTTAGTGAGAAAGTCTTTGTTGAACTTCCGCTGAAGAGTGATGTAGAGTGATCCACTTCCTAGCTCTGCTTCCTGGTTAGCATTTGTCAAGTTCACAACAATTCCATCAAGGAGTTCAGCAAATTTCTCCAGGTCTCTTTCATTTCCTTCCCTCACAGGTTTGAAAGCGTCCAGCTCTTGAAGTCTAAGCGTCAAAGCCCTTCGCTTTCCTCCATACTTTCTCTCCAGTCGAGTTTTGGCTGCTTCGTACGCTGCTGCTGAGTGCCCCAGGTTCTCAATGACTTTTAGGGGCTCACCCTGAAGGCACTCTCGCATCCGTAAAAGCTTGTATTCCGGTGTAGCTCTAGCACGATCCACACAAGAATAAAATGCTGCTTTCCAAGCTTCATAATTCTTCTTCTGACCAAAGAACTTAGGGACACTTACTCTTTTGAGTAGGGCAGAAGAGTCAACACTGATCTGGTCTGAAGTGGACAAAGACTGAGCTCGGCCTCCACTGAAGGGCAATTGCTGCGTCGGTGATGGTACACAAGTACTAGGTGAGGGCACAGTTACTGCTGTAAATGGTAAAGCATGTTGCTGATTCAATAAATCTCCAACTGAAGCCACAGATGCTACTGAAGTTGGCTGCTGAAACTGAAGGTGCTGTTCTACTAAGGCAGGCACAGGTGGTACTGAATTTGGAGGATAAAACGGAGTAAACGGAGTAGACGAATAAACAACTCCGCCGAACGAAGGCGGAGACAGTCCGGCCATCCTTCCAATAGCGGTCGAAGCACTCGGAACATGTGTAGACGAAGGTACAACAGGTTGCTTTTGATCATCAGAATTTTGTTCCCTTAACGGCTCTTTGGACAACGGGGTCTCGTCAAATCCTACCGATGGCCTTTTTGACTCTTGTTCTTGGTCGATTAATCCAATGTGGGTAGTTTTTCGCGTCCCCTGGTGTGGCTCTGTCAGCGGTTTCTCGCTACGAAGTTTCTGTCTGAGTTGTCTCTCGCATTCCGCGTACGTTCGCTTGATCTCTTGTTCAATTCGGCTGAGCTCCTCTTCTCGCTTAGATAGTTCTTCTTTTAGCCGCTCCGTTTGCTCTTTGGCTGATGAACTGCTCGCGCTGCTCAAATATCCTCTCACAATTCCTTCGACTTCCGTGAAATCCTCCTCAATCGCCTCCAGTTCCTTCGAAACAGCACTGAGGTTTCCCGAATCCTTCACAGACTCGTAATACGTTTCTAACTCTTCACAGGCTCGAAGCACATTCTCATAAGCGTCCGTAAAAACACTCAAACTCTCCATTATTTGCATTCTCGACGACAGTCCTCCTTCCATCTCCATCATGAGCTTGTTTCGGTTCCTCGTGTACGAACACTTCGATCTCCTTTTCTCTTTCTTCAGACGTTCTATGTTGATAAATCTCTCCAGAACCTCGCTCTGCTACCAAAATGTTCTTCAGAGTTCTAAATCACTCGTCAGGTCATACTTTAAACTCGTTTAATTTATCAACACGTTCTACAGTTCTCAGTTCGTGAAAAAGCATCATGGCGGCCCGACAAAACCACGAGGCCAAAACTCAACTATCTTGCGCATGCCCGTGACGTAACGAGCCACAGGACACCTAAACTAGTTCCTAGTCCTTCTAAACAGGAAATATAGACTTGATCACAATAAAATATATCGTAATTTAGAGATAAAGAGAATCAAGGATAAAATTACTCAATTCTTACCTCAGTTCTTTCTAAAAGAGTGCTACTCTCTTTCAGAACCAGTTAAGAAACCGGATCAGAAGAAATCTCGTAAATTAGATGAAGAAAGAGAGCAAAAACTTGAAATATTTAAAAGGAATATAAAACCCAATATTGATAGAAGATTTGACAACGGTTCACTCTCTAAGACTGAGTATATAAATGAAATAAAAAAACAATTTCTGATGAGATGAACAAACTTAAGAAAGAGTACCCAAAATATTTCCAATTTTTGAAAAATACAAAAAGTAACAATTTTAAAACAGTAATTTTCATGGGTATTTATAGATCATTTTTAAAAATGGCGTTCTTTATTTTTTTATGAACACTCTTCTTATCTTCTTCTCTTTCTAAAATAGAAAATTATGCTATTTTAGAAACTTAAATTAAAAATAAAATGGCTTAAAAAATAGAAACACTAGCATAATATGGAAGAAATAACTGACATTCGGAAAATTGAAGATGAGAATGGAAGATGAAGAATGAATAGAATGAAGATGAGGATATCAGAGTGGAGACTATTACTCTTACTCCAGATAAAAGGCCAAGAGGAAGGCCAAAGAAGAATTCTTCTGATGAAGAAAGGAAGGAAGCTAGGAGAGAAATTAATAAAAGATACCGTGAAAATCATAAGGATGAGATCAATAAATATAATAATAATCATAAAGAAGCTAGGAGAGAATTAAACAGGAAATTTAGAGAGAAGAACCCTGATTATATGAAAAACTACTCTTCTTCTCTCACACCAGAAAAAAGAAGAGAGTATCAAGATAGATACCTTTCAAAATTTACACGTAAAGAATGGAATAATAGATTGAAACTTAAAAAACGAATTAATAGATATTTAAAGAAACATCATTTGATAATGATAATTGATTGGGATAGAAATGAAATCCGATGGGAGAGGTGGGAATTTGATGAAGATGGAATTCATCATTTTGAACTTCTTTCTGGAGATGAGATTTCTAAGCTTCCTGATTTTGTGAAAGTCAATTATTAAATTTCAAAATTTTGTAATTTTATTTTTTAAAAAATTCATTATTCAAAAAAATCAAATTCATATAATTTACTACTAATTATATGTCTTGTAAAATTTATATATTATTTTCTTCTATATGATATCTTCTTCCTTCTTTTTTCTTTATATAATTAAATAAATTATCAATTTAGCAAATTTATTCTCATTACAATTTCGTTTAAAAACAATTCAAAACTATATTTATGGACTATAGTGAGAAATTAGATCAGCTTCTCAAATTATACTTTTCTGAAAAAGAAGAAAAGAGTGAGAATTACAAATGCTGTCCTGAAATGGATATATGTCTTTCTTTCGATACCTATGTCTGTCAGAAATGTGAACAAATTAAAGCTTATGAATTTGTGAATGAATACTCAGAGGAAATAAATATGCTCTCAAAACGCAAGAGGAAGTCAAAATATTATAGGAGACAATACATTCGTTCCATCTTCATTGTTAGATTACAAAAAACTCATACTTACATTCCATCTCCAGTCTTTGATTATTTCTTTCATCTTTTAAATATTGTTGAAAATAATTTTAATAAGTATTATCCAAAGAGACGTCGTTTTATTAAGATATACTTTATCTTTTTTAAAATACTAGAATATCTCGTGAGAGATGAGAAGTCTCTCTTCACTCTCTATCTCACTAAGAACTTACGCAAAAATACGAATGGATTTGGAAAAAGATTTTCCCTTATAAAATACTAGAATATCTCGTGAGAGATGAGAAGTCTCTCTTCACTCTCTATCTCACTAAGAACTTACGCAACAATACGAATGGATTTGGAAAAAGATTTTCCCTTATAAATCAATAAGAATTCTTCTCAAATAAATAAATTTGTAAATTTCTTTTATAAAAATATATTTAATAAAATTGGTAATTCAATTATCAATTTTATTTTTTACAGAGTGAAAGTAAGCCGCCTTATATGTGATACTGTAATTACAATATTTTTTTATCTAGAAATATTAGGACTTTCTTCATAGTTCCTTTTTCTTGGAACCTAAATCTTAAGTTATTCTGAATATTGACTAAATACCTTGTCTCACTGAAAGACAAATCAAAATTATTATAAATATAACAAAAGATAATTTTTTTATTACCATAATCTAGAGTTGTAATACCATCTTTGAGAATGTATCTCTTATCATCATAAGAATTCAATGACATCTTGTTCAATTGAATACTTAATATCTCATGATTCTTTATCTTTATCAAATTAATTTTATGAGATAATTGTTCTTTCATTAATAATACGTCTCTGAAAATATCTTGACTAATTTCTCTTTCTATGACACTCTTCTCAGAGAGGAGTATAGTATTTTCTTTTATTTCATTCAATTATTCATATTATTTATAATTTTATAATATCATTTATAGAGAAAGAGAAAGGAGGAAAGGCACTTTTCTAGGATATGAATAAATACTTAAGATCAGGCTCATTTTTATAGAATTCATTTTTTCGTCTTTATTAAAGACGAAATCTCTTCATTTATTTTCATTCTAGAAAATTGCTCAGTTTTCGAGGAAATAATTTTATAAAATCATCTCATTTTTTATAGAATTACAAATTGTTTTAATAGGGAGAGATATCTCTTCACTTTTTATCATTTTATAAAAATAGAGTAAATTTCTACTATATACTCGCCACTAATAAATTGGGTAATAGAGAAAAAAATAAGATGGCATGAGTAGTTACTAATATGAGGGCACTCCATAAGAAGTTATGGATTTTGCGTCCTCTTCTATTATTCACTTCTTTCTTCGAAGCTTACGCTCTTCGTTACTTTGAAGCTTACACTCTGTCTTTCACTCTCCCGAGAAGGCAAAATTGCTCTCTTCTTTTCCCTTGCATCCTTCTTCTGTGTTATAGATCAATTCTCTGTGAATTATAAGCCGTAGGCTCGTATCACATTTTAATTGTTTTTTAAGTCAGGGTCAAAATGCCCGTGCCCTCATATTAGTAACTACTCTAACCGACGTACGCCGTACTGGAGAATATTGGCCCGAGGTCGTGGCAGTACGGACCTCGCTGCGCTCGGTCCGTACAAAATGACCAAGGGCCAATATTCCCCAGTACGGCTGGAACAAGCTAGGTTAGTAACTAGTTTATTATATGGCACTCGGGTCATGTATGAAGCGCACTGTTGGTGACGAATTAATTTAGAGGTTTTCCACCGTAACGTGTTTTCATGCCGCCAACATCTCGGAAAGAACAAGCTACCACGATTTTGGAAACATTTTTTCTTTAAATTAGAGTAATTTTATAAGTTTTCTATCTGCAGTTCAAGTTGCAAGTTTTAAATTATCCAACTTTAGAAAAAATACGCAACTTAGGACCGTTGAAACGGTCCATTGAAACGGTCCGTATTGCAAAATCCCGACAAAGAAAGAGCCAATCAGAACTCTCGGATTTACCTTGCCATATAATAAAGTGTACACGAAATATTCAAATTATATGATTCTAGAGAATGGAATATCTTGATCAATCTTAACATAATTTTCAATGGATAGAAAGTGCTTCAATTTTGTATATTCCTGAAGGGAGAGCACTATTTTTCACTAACCATTTTGTTGCTTGAAAGATTTTTTGTAGTCCAACATTCAATGACAAAGCAGAACTCTTGTATTGAAATCGTCTCTTTAACTGAACGTGATTGTTTCACTCTCCTGGGAACCGTGGTAATATGTTTACAGTACCGTTGACATCTGCTTGTCCTGATTTACAACTGATATCCTCTTCGAACTTGCATAAGCTTTTGAAACGGCTAAAAGGCTAAAAGTCTTCACTGTGACTCATTTAATCAGCAAAGTCTGGTTTTCTTGGAAAATTCATTCCATTTTTGCCACCACAAGGTGGGATGTTATTTTCCTTGATATTATTTTAACACGACTGTCATATCCAGTCGATACCTTGTTTTATGGCGTTTTATCCCCGCCAAAATTCGACTTTCACAAAAACAGGACGCCGTTAACTTGGACGCACTTAACGCCGTGTTTCCAACCAGGTGCAAGTCGATTTGTTCGTAAATCCGCTCGCAAAAAGTTTACTCGTGTCCAGTGTCCTCCGAGTGTAGAACCCACTCTTTTTCTGATTATTTTTTTTTCTGTTAGGCCGTCTACGTTTTTCTACGTCTCGTTTTTATACCAGACGCCTTTAACGTCTTAGAAGTCAAAACCGTCTACATGACTTTATCGTCTCTAGCATAAAAACGGCCAATCATAACGATATGAAAAGAATTACTGCAAATAGACGAGGTGCTCTCACTCCACAACCAGTATGGACACCCCATTTTATTTCAAATTTTAAATTCCTGAAACACAACCAATCGATAAGCAACTGCGATTGACAAAAATCTGAATGTAGGTTATATTTCTGTGGACTTAAACAGGTTAGTAAGTTTCTGTTTACGTCTTACTTGAGGGGTTCTTCTGTGTTGACATGAAATTAATATTCGACATCTAAAATAAGATTAATTCAGTAGAATATAATTATTTCTCCGTTATTTCCGTTTGAAAAACAAACCTTGCACGGAGGCTAACCAAAATAAACACAAATAATATACAAAATGACCGTGACGTATTCCCGAGCTGAAAATTTGCCATCTATCATATTTACCACACTCGCGTTGTTTCGACGTCATTGCAGATCCTAGCAGTACGCAGGACGAGTGCCATTTATGAACCCAGTAAATGGCCTTAGCTCACCAAGAGTTCTCGTAGCTCTGTTGGTTAGAGCGCATAACTGGTATCTGGGTGGCCATGGATTCGAACCCTGTCGGGGACTCGGAATTTTTCGAATGATGAGAAACTGGTAACGTATTGAAAAGGCCACTCGAAGTAAATAGACGTCAAGTTAGCGGCCATTTTTCGCCAGAATGGTGGATTCGTTTGCGGACTTCTTTATCATGCATACGACAACAGTCCCCAGTCATCCTAAGAACAAAATGACATCAAGGCTCAAAGATTGCGTACAACACGCGTCATATCTATTGTAAATCCAGGAAGTTCAGCTGAAATTGGGTCTTATTTCATATCACGCGCCCAATTTCAGCCAAATTCACTCATCCGTACATGACCCCTTCAAAGTTCTGGAGACCTTTAGATTCTACGACGAGGACGATTACGAGTACGAGATTTGACTTGAAAACTTCATTTTCCTTTTTATCAGCAGCAAAGTTAGCACGATCATTTTTTATTAAAGGCAGTTACAGGCCTTCTCCTTATCGCAAAATGATAAAACTAACATATTCAATTGATAACTTGTTTTCGCCAGTAGTAGTGTAGTAGTGAAAACAAGTTATCAAAATGTCGGTAGTTTTATCATTTTGCGATCAGGAGAAGCCTAACTCCTTGCAATAAAAATGACCGTGCTAACTTTGCAGATGACAGAAAGGAAACTGAAGTTTTCTCTTGAGGCTATTTGGTTAGTACGAGCAAGAAAACTTCAAGTCTAATCTCGTACTCGTAGTCGTCCTCGTCGCAGAATCTACAGGTCTCTAATAACTAATAATTAATAACTGGTATTTCCGTCGAAAGAGATACAACATTCAAAGGACAACTAAACATTCAATTTTATTTTATTCCAAAAATACGGGAAAAGCTTGTACAGACTTCTACAATTGGTGGTCAAACTAATTAGAACAATTTTGCGTGTCTTTGCAAATTAACAGAATCCCTCGTAGTGTCACAGCTCCATTCCGTAACACCGAGTCATGCTATCTACCATGGCCGCTACTGAATAATTATGTAAAAGCAAACCGCGTAATTTTAGGCTCAATGATATATAGTAACGTTGTGTATATATATAGACCAATAAAAGCCGTGCTAGGAACTAATCACCTTTGAGAATTTTGTTATAGTTACGATTATAATAATAATATTTAATAACAATCACACATTGCTAGTCGTAGATCTAGATGTAATTAAAAGAAGGGAGGGGTCTAGATGTCTTCGAAAATGGGAGAGGTCCCGCGCCCGGAGTGCGCGGCGTGTTAAGGTTTGGTATACCAATAAGGGCAGGGGAGGGGTACAGTGTGGGGCAAAGGCGGGGACAGAATTATAGCCTTCCTGGTCAAATATTTTTCAATATAAAACTCAGGAGGGTGGGACTTTGAGGCTTGTCTTCTAGATCTACCACTGCTTACTATTAACAAACTCATTTCAAAAATATGTCATGCAATAACACACACACTATTGCAAATAGCAGAAATGCAAGCACAGTTTCCCAAAGAATACTCTACTCATTGAAGAATACAGCCAGTATTCTACGTGCACTACGTAATAGTCCACGAAAGTTTCTTCGCGACTCCAAAATTTAATTTAAAATCTTGCGAGAAAATGTTCAAATTTGAATGAAGAAACAAATAATTCCCTCGGATTCGACATTCTATGGTTTAAATTGCAAGACTTTTGTCAGGTTCCTACAAAACAAATAATCTGTAACAAGAATTCTCCATCATTTACGAAGGCCTGGACGACTCGGAGTTATTTATTCTGTATTCTTTGGGCAATCCGAAAAGCAGACGAAGGAATCTTAACCGGATACGGTAACATTAACAGCTTAAAAACTTTTGCGATAAAGTTTTCTTACTCACTCGCAGTTGCACCTTTCTGTAAGTTGTGTAAGAGGCATGGGAAAAAATAGTTATGCAATGACCGACTTGATTTTTCATGAAAATGTTAGTAGTTTTATCATTTTACGATCAGGAGAAGCCTAACTCCTTTCAATACAAATGACCGTGCTAACTTTGCAGATGATAAAAAGGAAACTGAAGTTTTCTGGTGAGGCTATTTGGTTAGTCCGAGCGAAAAATTTTCAAGTCAAATCTCGTACTCGTAGTCGTCTTCGTCGCAGAATCTAAAGGTCTCTAATGACTTATAATTAATAACTAGTACTTCCGACGAAAGAGATACAGCATTCAAAGGACAACTAAACATTCCATTTAATTGTACTCAAAAGATACGATAAAAGCTTGTACAGACTTGTACGATTGGTGGTCAAACTAATTAGAACGATTTTGCTTGTCCTTAAAAAATAACAGAATCCCTCGTAGTGTCACAGCTCCATTCCGTAACACCGAGTCATGCTATCTACCATGGCCGCTACTGAATAATTATGTCAAAGCAAACCGCGTAATTTTAAGCTCAATGATATACAGTAACATTGGGTATATATAGACCAAAATATATTTAACGCTGTCTTTACCTTGAGTCTATCTTTACCTTTACGAGTGATTAAGGGAGCTACGTCATCGTTCGTGCACTTTGGCTAAATTTTTCAAAGTCGTCATTTCCAATTCGTTTTAATCTTCTCCATCCTCAGCCATTCTTGTTCCGTTTTGGTTTAGTGTAACTTCTTTGGTGTTTTTCTTCCTTAGCAAACTCTTATTTTTAGGTTTCCTAAATTTTAAGGGTAATTTAGGTTGTCTAAGAAATAGCTCAAAATATCTGTGACGTGCTCCTTTAACAAAATCGGACGACAGCGTGGAGGGAGTCTGATTTGATTAATCATAAGTATGATTACAGAAGGACAAGAAGTCCCGTTACCAATTAATCATAACTATAACAAAGTTCGAGAAAAACTTTCGCAAAGCAAAACCTGTTGACGATTCATTATCACTGTAATAAAATGTGATGTTTTAAAATGAAAGTTCAATATTAAGGAGTTTCAGTCCTATCCAGGAACCAAAGAAAGAGCGCGCGCATGCGCAGCACGCAAACCTTGCTGTTAGACACCTTGTTATTGGACATTCCAATTTGGTCAAAAATAGGCCGTGCTAAGAACTAATCACATTCGAGAACTTTGTTATAATTACAATTATAATAATAATATTTTTTAAAATAACAATCGCACATTGCTAGTTGTAGATCTAGATGTGATTAAAAGAAGGAAGGGGGTCTAGATGTTTTCGATTTGATATCCGTCGCGCGATTTTATGGAGGAGTGCAAACAGTCACCTTTTCAGTTTTAAAATTTTAACCAAATAATAGTTTTGAAAAAATACGTAAATAAATTAATTTGATTCATTTCAAAAGCAATTACGCCGTGATTATCACTAAAGGTTTTTTCCCTTTTTTCACTGAGACAAATCACGTTGTGGAAATTATAACTGACTCAACAATTAGACTACGAGCCCGAGTTTTCTACGAGCGAATAGTCAACGAGGCGCAGCCCAGTTTACTATCGCTCGTAGAAAACGAGGTTGAGTAGTCCAATTGTTTTAGTAGAAACTCTAAAGGATTGCAGTCCCAAACCTACAATATTTTGTACTTTTGAGCCAAAATTCAAGAAAAACTACCGCTAAAAGAGCTACGCGCGCGCGGTTGTTTTCTATCGGCGAATAGAAAACAGTGGGAGAACCAATAAGATTTGCGGATTTCCAATAGAACACAACTGAGTTTTTACTAAAGAGGGTTATAAAATTTATAACCCCTTTCAGGCTTACTGGTGTATTGGGGGATAATGCACTTGGCTGAAAGATTGTCCTCAAAATTTCACGGTTGCCCTCGAAGCTTCGCGTACTCGGCCAACTGTTCATTTTTCCGTTTCAATTTTTTTTTTCATTTTTCAGCCTCGGGCATCATCCTCCAATATACCAACAGCCTGAAGGGGTTTATTTACTAAATATGCCACTCTTCTTAGTTGTGACTCCGTAGCATCACACCTTCTTACACAATGTGTACCTTGTATTTGTGATTTTTGCCAAGAGTAACAGCAATGCGTCCCTCGACATTCACTGCCACACCTCGTAATTCATCAATCTGTTGGTCATGGATTTGAGTGCTGCGCAAGAACTCGCCATCTTTGGTGTATATTTCAACCTTAGGACAGCCATTCTCTAAAACAGCAACGACAACATGTTCACTTGGATGGTGAAATGCAATTCTGGGACACGAATAACGTCCTTGGAGTTTAAACGTCTTTAGATTGGCGCCGTTTTCACTGAATACGTGGACACAGGAATAGCTGCTTACTACCATAACACGGCCATCATTAGCAGCAGTAATATCGCACGCTGTTTTCAATACTCTTTCTCCAATATTGCGAACAAAATGTCCATCAGATTCATAGACGTGAACGACATTTCTCCCTGGACTCCCCAGTACCAGTACTTTCCCACTGGCAGTAACTGTCAGTTTGTCCGAGTTCTGCTTCCTCACAGGAAACTTGAATTGTAAGTCGGCTGTCTTGTTAAAATAGTAAACAGCGTGCACGTGCTCGCTGGGCCCGTCATATCCACCCGTTTTTTCTCCTTCGGCAAGTACGTAGATGCTGTCCTTAATACCAGTGGCTACGTCAAGGCAAAACCACGCTCTAATGACGGTATCATCAGGGAGGCTAAAAACATTCGTAAATGTGCCTGTGCTATCAAACATCATTAGGTTACACCTGTCTGCTACAATGAATTTTCCGCTGGAGTCTGTAGCGATACCCCCTGGCGCTTTCAGCTTGTGATCAAATGAGCCATCCTGACCAAATGACCACACTACACAGCAGTGATCCATTCCGTCTTTACGCAGAACTTCAGTTATTCTTCCGTCACGCAATGGATCAACTTTGTCTTCTCCGGTAACAACAGCAGGCCAAATCCAGAGAGATACGTCTTTACCGACAGTTTGCGTGACATCGAAGATGACACGATTCACGTGACAGACACTGGAAATAATTTTCCGACGTTCGTTTTTGCCAAAAACGCTTTTCATTGCCCGGATGCCTTTCTTGAGCTGGACATCAAAACTATTCTGAACAGCTGACAAGCAGTTAAGCTCTTTAATACACACTCGACATGGTGCTAATGCCTCCGCGGGATTGTCTACTGTCTCCAGTATTGTCGACATAACTCGATACTCCATAGCGAGAATGCGATCAGACGTTTCAAGCGCTTCGTTTTTAAAGGCTTCTGTAGCTTTTCTGCGAGCTTCTTTGAATCTCTTCTTTGCGCTGGAAAGCATCCTCGTAGCTGATTCATTCAGACCAGAAAGCTCTACGCCCCTCATTCCCGCTGCGAGAGAAAATACTTCAGCACAAGCTGCTTGTGTTGTAACCGTGCCGCACTCGCTTCTGGATCTTGCCTTATCAAACACTTCATATAAAAACTCTATCCCTTCCTCAAAGAAGCTGATACTTGACAGCAAATCTTTCCTTGATAATCCATCCAACCTCTTCTTTACGTCTTCCATTTCACGCACAATTAAACCACGAAATTTTTGATCTGTTACATCGCCATCTTTCAGCTTCTCGGCTGCCTTATCTCTGCCTTTGTTCACAAGCAAGCCAATAGTGACTTTAAACACGGCTGTTACAATAGAAGACATTACTGCAAAGAGAATCTGTTGCGCATTTAATGCGAATGATCTTGCTGTGGAGTGGCTTGGCAATGTCTATTATTAAAAATATGATTCCAAACAATTTGGGGTCAGCATCGGTGGCTTGAGATAAATACACGTCGGACTCGATATGGACTGGACTCTGGAAAAAATAATCTCTCGCTTGTCAGTAAGTTCGTACTTGTATCTTTTTTTGAATGTCTTGAAGGTTGCTGAAAGTAGCAGTTTAGGTGAAGGCATTTTTATTATAGGATGTAGGAGCTATTACGGATAGATACCGGGCTGATTTTTGTTTTAAGTTTCTGTCACGTCGGCGAATATTTATTCTAGAAACCGAACTCAATGTCAGCGCTAAAATAACTGGGCTGAAATTCATTATGTAATCAGATTCTTAGTCAGTTTCACTGAGGGACGTCAGCTTTAGTTCAGTTTAAAGGATCATAGAATACATTCGTACAAAAGTTCCTGGAGTTACTTCGATAGCGGTCTTGAATCACCGATATGCATGCGGTTCAACTCAATTCTTTTTACATTTTTGAGAAGGTATTGTTCCAAGTGTCTTTTTCTTAAGGTAAAAAGGTAAGGTAAGTCTGCAGTCGGGCCCAGTGGCCCATCAGGCCGGAGCTTATCCCGGTTTCGGTAGCATGAAGCGACAGAGAGGATGGGATGCTAGTCCATGGCAGGGTTACCCCCAGCAGTAAATTCTCTAGCCAGCGTGGCAGGCGTCCGAGTGGGAGGAAGATGGGGGAAAAAACCAGCGCGTGAGGCGAGGGGGCGAGGAGACTATAAATTCGCCGGTACCCATTTATACACCTGGGTGAAGAGAGGCACTGTGAGAGTAAAGTGTCTTGCCCAGGAACACAACGCAGTGCCCCGGCTAGAGTCTCGAACCCGGACCGTCCGATCCGCTAACCATTAGGCCACTGCGCCTCCTACTTTCTTTATAGGTAAAAAATTTCCGATGGTCCACAGAGTTCAGTACTATCCAGTCCTTACTTTACAACACGTCCGTCACGTATCATAAAGACCGATCAGCTAACGTGTTGATGGGAAAATGGGAATGCAGGGAATGTGACGATAATATAAACAGGAAATGTGACGTTATAAAAGTATACCAGCAAATTCACAATAACGTGCTCTTTCGGTTCTTTTTGCCATTTTATTTAAGTTCTAAGCTAAAGATAGCATAAGAGCTGACAACTGTCCAGTGATCTCAAACGCACTTTGGCAGCCCGCCATGCGTGGAACAACATGAAAACGATACCAATTGCAAGCTGCAAGATTTGAACTTCAGACTTTGTCCTGTTCTCAGTGAGTGGATAGTTTTGTTTTGTCATTTTTTTTTCTCAGGGGAGATCGAAGTTCAATTTTACAAAATAGCGAAACATTATCTAATACAAGGGATCAACGAGCCCGTTCGCTCACTATTCCAGATGTCGTTTTTCTTTACGTTCCTTCACGAATATACACCAAACCCAGTAAAACGATTCATCTCCAACTTCATCCCGGGTCCTCTTCCCTCTCGATCTGTTACTACTTGCTTCCATATTAACCAGACATAACTAATCGATGACAATGACATCAATGAAATCAATGGGTAATCAATAGGTAATCGATAGGTAATCAGTTGATTAGGCACTGATTATTGCCGATGATCAATGAGTAATTGATGACTAATCGGCCACAAAATTTTTGGTCATCGATTAGTCAGCTATTGCATCGATTTACTTTGCTAACAAGCACCCACAAAAAAATCGATAACCATGTAGTCAATTCTTGTCAGCGTACTTGTTAGTTTCATTTTCAGACTGGTTGGTTACTGTTCGGTTGTTTTGTTATTAAATAAAGAGTTGGGTAAAGTGAAATATTGCGCAATTGATAATCATCTGTATTTGTGATTAGCACTTTGCGTCTCGACATCGTCAACAGGAACTTCAGATACAAGGAAAAATGCGTCTAACACAGATAAAAGAATCACAAACGAAAAAGAAGAAAGCAAGAAAGTGTCTTTCGTGCGCAGTATAATAGTCGATGAGTAGTAATCAATTACGCATCAATGAGTAATCGATGTCATCGATGAGTAATCGATAGGCCACAAACTTTTGGGGATTACTCATCGATTACTCATTGATCATCGCCAATAATCAATGACTAATCAACTGATTACTCATCGATTACTCATTGATTACCAATTGATGTCATTGATCCATATGCCACATCATCATATGGCATATGGCAGGGTAGCCTGCGTTGCAGCCGGACGTGTGTCCGTCTGCGACGCAGGCTAATGGCAGGGTAGTCTTGAGGTAAATCCGAGCGTGCTGATTGGTTCTTTCTCTATTGGAAACGGTCAAAAGCCGTTTTTTTTTTGTTGTTGTTGTTGTTGTTGTTGTTGTTTTTTGTTTTGTTTTGTTCTCGAAAGCCAAACTTGTAATACTCTCATTCAATAAATTTGTTCTCAAATTGTCCAGAGTGCCAAATCGTCATCATCATCATCATAGTCATCGTCATCAATGATGAATTTAAACCAATCAGGTTACGTTTAGCCTTTTGACGCGGGAAAACCATTCAGGTGTATTAGCAAACACCAAACTTCGAAGTACAGGTTTCACACTAAACAAATAGTTTTGAGAAAGAAAAATCAGTCTGTTATGAATGGGAAAAACGTAGACAAAAACGTTGGATTTAGACTTGAAAACAGGCTAGACGCAAAAGCACAAGACGAAAAAACAAAGAGAACAACTTCTTGTCGTCTTTACGAGAAGCGAGACATCGTTCATTTTTGTCAGTGATTCCTACGGTAGCGCAAAATTAGCTCGGCTGAAGTACTGCGGAAATTTTAAACCGAAGTTCAACTGGAAAATGTAAGCTAGTTAAATATGATGATTATTCATGAGATCGTACTCATTGATGGTTATTTCGGGCCGCAAATGACACTAGGCGGGCGCAAATAAGCTTAAGGTGATTCCATCAAAAAAGAAGTAGAAATCACATTTTCTGAAACTTTGCACAGTTGTTAACTAAGTCAAGTGCATCAAAAAAATAAAATAAAAACGGGGGACCTAAGCCCGTTTTCCCGCAACACGTTTCTAATTTATAGCACATTTTAGGCTCTACATGGGAAATGTTGTTGGAACCCCCGAGGATTAAAAGGAAGGTCCCTTCGGTGGAAGGTAATAACCGCGAGTAGTAAATTACTGGTGCTATTTTATTGTGAACACAATATATTCTTCGGTAATTTGGTTAAAATTGCTAAAAATTAAAATGAAAAGGAAAAATACGATTGACCACACTATCCGCGCGTATCTCGCGTTAGGCATAAAAGCAGATTTTGTAAGATATTGTACCATATTAATCATCGATGTAGTAACCAGATTTTCTTTAAACTTACAAAACTTATAAATTGCAAGAAATTCCACTAGATAATTTTTGCCCAAACTTTTCTATTTGAATCAGCGTATTGATTGTTAACCGCATGCAAAAAATCAAGGTAAGTCACCGAGTTAATTTTCGAAATAAAAAGAAATGTTTTTCCCACGTTTCATCTCCGGTTTAGCAATTTGGATCCAAAGCTGACGCGAGCTATGAAAACGCGCGCGCGCGGCTGAAAACCCTTTCTAGCCTCCTTAAGAACGTTCGTGCCAATTGTTTGTGCGCATCGTTACTGCGCACGTCGTCACGCCACGTCATCCACCGAGCGCGCGCGCTAAGGAAAAACAAAGGGCCAGAACTGACCAGAAGCCGTTTCGTAGCTTTGCTAGTAGCTTGCTCTCTTAAATGGTCGGTGACCCCTACTTTTTTTTCCATGAATTGATTTTATTTACAATTCTCGGCAGATTATCAAAAAATGAACAAAAAGTCAATGTGGGAAGTTTAACAATTTTGAAGTTTTCTGCCCAGAGGACATCGAATCCTGCCATCTTGCGGCTGTTAGGCGAGTGGAAATGTGGTCGCTAAATGCGAATTTTTACTTCAAGGAACTATACCAATTGAATAAATTCACTTTATGGGTCCCATTTAAACAAAATTTGACAGAGATACTTTCATTTCAAAGATTTATTTGCAATATTTTTGTGCTTACAGACACTGTAGCCGTATCCGCTAACGAAGCGCGAGTTTTCAGATTTAGGGTTTTCTTCTGGGCATGTTATCTCCAAAACGAAGTCGGTGACCCCATTTTTTTTTTTTTTTTTTTTTTTTTTGCATTTCTGACATCAGTTACTCGTTAGTTTCAGAAAAAAATCAGTGGTAGAAAATTTTAACGGGAAAGTCCTTAACCTAAAATCAGCGCGCGTTTGGTCGAGAGAGGACTGGGTCGAGGTTTACCTTTTCCATTCTGCTTGTATAGTGTGACATCGGTCTGTTATTGTCGAAGAAAAATTGTTTTCCTTTTTATAGTTACATAAGCAGCCTTATGGAAGTATTACTTGGGCGCCTGGGTGTCGCAGTAGATGTGCGCAGTGCAAAATTAGGGAATCACCTTAATCTTCGGCCATTGATTCCTGGAATTGTTGTTCAAGTGTAGTGAAGACGAGGATCTCGACCGGGCTACTGGGTTACCGTTCATTTTACCAAAGGGGTTTTCCACGACGGTCAACGGATTTAAAATTTGAGGCATTTTGACAGTCCTGAGGTTTACAAGCTATAATTCTGTAGGTGGACAGATTATCTATCTTTAAAACTGCGAGCGTTTATCTCGGCTGTCTCTCTATTTTCCGGAATTTTAAATTCTCGTGAATTTTTCTCTTTAAGTGAAAGTTGCTTTTGAACAATCACTTCCGAGGAAACGGAGGTTATTTTCATTATGCTAAGGTTACACAATACCTTCACGGGTGTCTTTCAGAAAAAAATCGTACCTACGTTGTTTTTAAGGAAACTACCACAAACTATATATCAATAAGAAGGTTTTGAATTGAAGAATTTGAAAAAATATCTGCTCTGCTGTCCGTCCATCTCGTGAGAAGAAAGGAGCCGGTAAACGGAAAACAATAGGCTGTCGTTCCGCCGAATTAATCGGGTGTCAAGCACAAACACTAATGAAAAAGCAATGCACAGTGTTAATCAGAAAGCATCAATCCCTCAGAGAGTGTCAGGGTTTTCCTGTATTCCGATTCGTTATCTTTTTATAAACCCGTTACGTTACAGTATCGAGTATTTTCCCGATCTTGTTGCATTCGCAGCTGCCAATAGAGATATATCCAAAATTTTAAAAATCCCCTACAGTCTTCTGTTCCTCAATGCTTAGTGAATGTTCTGGCGAAATTTCTTTAAAATCCGTCAATTCTACATACCCTGTTAACTCGCTTAAAGAGATGGCATTCTCGGCCTTAAATATTTTGAGTCATTTTTTGCGAGAAACCTTAAAATGACAGTTTACTAAGGCAAAAAAAATCAAATAGGTGATACCTTTGTGATGCTAAACCAAAAAGGAACAAATATGGTTAAGGATGGAGAAGATTGAAACGGACTGCAAATGACGAGGTTGAAAAATTTAGGCTATTTTTTTCAAAATGCACGAACCGTGACGTGGCCCCTTTAAGAGTCCTCATGCCGCTGGAGGTCTGAAACCCTAACCCTGTTTAGGACAAAAATAACATCAAACACCTACCCTGTTTAGGATAAATTAAAACTTTTTTATATCCAGTGGCGCTAATATCTAGTCCTGAGAATGATAGTATGTTGACTGATGATAGGTTGGATAAATATTCTAGTGATAAACGCTTCTGATTTCGTATATTCTTTAAAGTCTTGAAGCATTTTCCTGCCTAGCACAACTCCTTAATATCCATACCCCGTTTAGGACATACCCGCTTGAATTATATACCCTGTTCAGGACTAAGGGGTCAAAATCATACTCGTTGACAAGCTACAGGCCATACTTATTAAAATATGATACATCAAGCGTGACAGTGTCCTTTTAAATTGCTATTTATTTTTTGGGTTTTAGGGAGGGAGAGCCTTAACTATAAAACTTTTGCTATGTATGACTTCTACCGATCATATTTTGGGTTCGCTTGCATTCCTAGGATTGCCAGGCTTGTTCTATTGAAGGCTGCTATTCACTTTTGGTAGTTAGAGTGCATTCAGATGCGAAATCTGTAGAATAGATTTGGTGGGATTCGCGTTAACTGAAACACTGTGTCGACGTACGTGAAACATTCAATACAGTTATAGAAGGCCACTGTTGTTCATGGCAACGTGCAGTCCACAACCTCATAACTTAGCAAAATTTTTTATTGGTTAAAAGACTTCCTGTGCGAATCAAGGCTGTCATGCGCATTTTCGTGACAAAAAAAGCCCTTTAAAAGCTCTCAATTGCTAAAATGTGGATATCCAATTTCACAAATGTAGGCTGACGTTAACCAAGCTAAGTCGACCTATTTTAACCATGACGAATGAACTGCATAGTTAAGTTCTCCTTCAATTTCTGTGGCTATGAAGCTCCGCTAAATTCGTAATTTTCTTTATCTTTTGAAAACAAATTCTTTAATTCGCTAATGATCCGTCATAGGTTTCAAGGATAAGGTAAGAGTAATGAACAAGAAACAAACCAACAGTTTTATTTCAGTCGAGTCCCAGTGGCCCGATTTATACTAGAGACGGATCATCCGTCTAGGACGAGCTTGGGTAAAGAACGGTAGCTCGTATAAATACGGGCAAACAGACTTATAATCCGTCCAGACAACTTATCGTGGATAATCCGTCAAGACACACCGATAGTTCGTTCCAAAGTTCGTCCCGTATTTATACTACACGGATGATCTGTCTGGACCGTAAGCGTAACAGTAAAAAATGGAGCCTTATTTCTTGACTTTAATAACGCCACTTTTTATCGCTATAAACAAAAACAGCAGCAGAAAAATGCAGCAATGGTGATAATTTTTATTGCTAAAATTAACCGAGCATTATAGACCATTAGAGATGGTCATTCACTTTGAAGAAGAGTTTGCCGCCACACACTTTCGATTTGGTTGTATTGGGCTAGTCATTATCTGTTCTTTTTTGCCAGCACATGACCCATAGTTTCTTCCCAGCTAGCAATAAGAAGGAATCCACTCTTCTCAGCGAGATTCGTGAGTTTCAATCAGCCAGCGCAAAAGTAGTATTTTTTCAGTGACAACTCCCATGAGAAAACATCTATTTCCAGCCAGCAACATTTGCGCTGGGGGGACAGATAAACTGAGGAACAGACTCGTTGGGTGCCCATGTCTTATGACAAGAAGCTTAATTCATAATAGACCATTTTACAGTTCTGTGAAATGTAACCAGGCCTCTGTATGAAAGCGAGGTTTGGGGTGACCCTGTCATGATAAAGACCAGAAACTAGTTAGCATAAAAACACAAGGATTTACATATGAACAGCAAGAGGGTTTGTATCAACACAATGACTCACCTTCAGCCTCACTTCTACTAAAAGGTTTGGTCACTAAGCACTGAACTGTGAAATGGCCTATTACATGACGTGACGTAAACATGACTTCCATCCACCTTGTGTTAGAACAAACTGGAGAAGCAACCTGTCTTTTATCACGGCATCGCTGAATGGAAGGTTTAATTTCAGGAGACATATGACACTTTCTCGCTATGTTACAGACGATCGTTCAGAATGATCGTACAGGTGAGGGTAGTCCTGAGATGGAGTGTTGTCGGTGACAGTGACTGGCGTTTCGACAACCTAAGCGGAAGTAATCATCAGAGTCATGTGAAGAGTTGTCTGTCAGCCGAACGTTATATAAGTCTTGTTCGTGAAAAATGATTTTGTCAGTTTTACCGTGATGTTATTGGTTGTAAGACTCAAGTAGCTGATGTCGTCGGTCGTGATTGGTCGTAAGTTAGGTCGTTCTATTCGGTCTGTTTGTTATGTCCATGTCGTGAATTACTTTAGTCGTTAGCGGTGCCGGTAGTTGTTGACTTCTGTTGAGAGAATTCTGTTCCAACTTGGTAAACCAGCTTTCCAAAGTCAGTCGTTGAAAATAGTCAGTGCTGTAGGTCAAACGTAACGGTAAGCAGACTCCCAGTCGATACTGTGGTTCGTAAGTCGACGGTGCTTGATCAAACTACACGATCGACCAGTTACTGTATTTTCATTATCATCATCGTTATCATCATCATTATCATTATTATTGTTATATTATGTGTCGAACAACCGCGCGCCAAGCAACGCATCGAACAGGAAAGCATGAACTGTTGACAATACGTCTGATCTCCTTAGTCCAAAAGTTTACAGTGGATCTTGAAATATCTTTCTTTCTGACATCCGAAAGGATTTGTTGACATTTTAGCCTTTCTGATGTAAACTGAAATGGAAGTTTGGTTGATTTATAACAACGGCGGCTCGTTCGGCAATTAAGTATTTAAAACTTTCATCGTTCCGAGTTTTGCCACGTGCCGTTTACCCGGACAAACGGCCCCTGGATCTCCGAGGATGACAGAAACCGGCTCATTTTTTGGCGATGGCAAACGAGGACACATTAATTGTTGCTCATTAGGATTTTTTGCTCGCGCAAACGAGAAAACATTTCGTGTGGACATGAAATCAGGAAGTCAGAAATATTTTTGGCACGGACCAATCCCGACCCCAGAGCCCGCATTTCTTTTGGTGCTGGCAAAGAAAAGCTCTTGGGACGAGATTGGTCTTGGACACAAAATTTGTGTCCGCTGAATGTTGCGCGCGCGGGCAAACAGGGAAACAATCGACTGTAAGGAAAAAGATGGCGACTGGTACATTTATCTATAATGCTTTGCGCGAAGAACGTATATAAACACGAATAAAAGTTGTAAGTCGTTCAAACTCGACAAGAGCAATGTTGATAGTAGTAGGAACGACTTCCATTAAACCATACCTTTCTGTATTTCCAGTGGGCTTTGTTTGCTTCGCAAGGATTGTGGTAAAATGTACAGCCACGGTAGATTGTGCCCGCAACAATGCGTCACCGTTTGCTACCGTCTTTAGTGAGGACTGCGACAGAGCTCGTTCAACATAGTTTATTTTATCTAGCTGATTCAGGGATAATTCAAACTGTCCATTTCATTTTGGAACGGGCAAAGCCAGGCTCGGAACCTTCTAGCACAAATGTATACTAAACCAAACTTATTTTAACAAGATAATTTTAAATGTACGTATGTTTGTATGTATAAAACATGCCTATTAAACGTAAATTATTTCCTGTGAGCTTATTATTCGTGTGGCATGCTAAAGATGCGTTAGAAATCAAGCTATGCTGTATTTATTCCTCAGGTTCGGGTCTAAAAGTACACACGAGTGACCGCGAGTGACCGAAAGTAACAATTTTTCTGAAATGATAATTACGTCATAATCTCATCGCTTCAAGAAGTCACGTATTTAACACCAAATAAACCATTGTTGGAGGTGACATTTGCAAATATTTCAGTGTTTCCTTTTCTTAAAGGGTCGGTTCCAAGCCGGGTGGTTGGGGGTGGGTTGCTGTGATGTTAACTCAGCAGCTGCACCCGCCAGGAAAACTAGTGCTTGATTTTGCGGGGCTATTCTTGTAGGAGGTGAGGGTTTGCGGAGTTTGTCCCCGCAGACAAAAAATTGCCTCCGCAGACAAAAAATCCTAGGTACGGCCCTAAGCAGCTCTCGTAAGCTTTTAATTCTACTGGTAGCAGTCGTTATTGTTTTAGTGGCTAGGGACATTGTTCCTGTTGTTTTTTCTATTGTTTTCACGCAGGGTATCGAGCCATTCATTTGAAACCTTACGAGTGCTGCTACATCGCCTCTTTTGCCCAGTTTTTTTTTCTTATTATTTTCGCTGTTCCGAAATGCGGAGTGCGAAGTGTGTGATAACCATAACTGCCATTCTGTGTTTTTGTCTTAAAGTCACTCCCCGCTTCAAGACCTTTGTGAATATTTAAACTTACGTCCAAATGCTACATATTTTTAAGTACACATAGAAGATGCTGAACTGGTAATGCACTTTAGGTGCTGATGACGTCAAAAAGTGTGATAGTATTGGTGTAAAACACACAATTTAGTAATGAGTAATGAAGCAATGCAATTGGAACTTTGCAAGCACATTTCACCCTAGAGGCTCGTTCTCACTAGCGCATAAGCATAAGCAAGTGAGAACATCCGCGACATAAGCATAAGGACATACGCACGCGCAGAATACATTTTTTGAACGCAATACTCGATACCAGGTCTCCTCCATGTTTAAAAACAAGATGGCTGACGTCTACAGGTGCCATAGCGTTCGCCATTTTACTTGCTTTCCGTAGAAGTCTGGGTCAAAGTGACATGTGATTGGTTGAAAGACTTGAGCTTATGCTTATGTCGGCCGCGTTCTCACTTGTGAAAACTGCGACATAAGCATAAGCATAAGCACAAGTCGAAATAAGAAAAACAAACATAATTCCAAAATCTTGAATATCTCTGGAACGAGAGGAGACATCACAAAAAGGAAAATGCCATTCTTCTTTATCTTTAAAGGCCTTTCCAATAAGGTCATTTTTCAATAGCTTTTTTTTTTCATTTCATAGGTTAATAGAGGTAAAATATAAATAGGAGAAATAATTCGGGAAAGTGGCCGTTTAATGAAGGGTGGCCGGTTAATAGGTGACCGCTTGTATCAAAACTGTGAGAACTATTTGATGTATTTTATTCCAGCAACCTCAATTTGACAGCGATAAATGAATCAACAACTTAAGATGATTTCCGCAGAACATTCTAGCAATATTGGCAAATATAAAGTTACCAAAAAAATCTCATAGCATGGTACTGAATATTTTAACTAAAGGTAAGAAGATCTTATCAAGACCTAAGCTCTCAAGCTGACCCCGCGAGAGAAAATTCATCTTGAAGTTATCCATATTTCAATTAAAAGGGACCTTTCGCGTTAGTTGAAAACACAACAACACACGCTTTGAGCATTCTTACGAGGTTTGACATTAAATTTCTCGAGAATGGATTTAATCGCGGGGTCACATAGAGAAATGAATTACAGTGAGATGTTTTAAATAGTATTCAAAAAGTTACCGTGTTGTGAGTAGATATTTGGTAAATAATTTTTGCACTTATTGCTCGAATTTTGGGCGGAATCCGCCCTAAAAAGACTTTTGACATACTGCTCAACTTAAACTGCGCTTATTCACTCCAACAAGCCAACTGCCATGGATAAACACAATAATCCTTCTGTTCGTCATACACCAGGGTTATTTTAATAGAACAGGGTCTGTGGAACATTATGCTATTAAGACAGGTAATGTATCCATGGCAGTTGTGGGGATCCTTGTAATTTCCATTCGGCTTGTCTCGGCAGTCAAAACCTGAAACGATTAAAAACGGGAACAGAACTGCTATTGAGATTTTTATCTCTTTTATACAAATTGAAACTAAAGATTTAAGTTTCAATCGTTAGTTGTCTAGTTTCAATGGGAGAGACCATCACACTGCCATTTAACACTTAAAGGGCTGGTTCATGGTTTTGCACATGTGCAAGCTATAGCGTTAGCAACCTCGTTCCCAGGGTCTCTCATCTTCCCGCCCTCCCGGAGCGAGAGAGGGAGGGCGGGAAGATGAGAGACCCTGGGAACGAGGTTCTAGACATCAATAGACATCACTGCGAGACATCACCCCGGAGCCTCGTGCTGAGGTGTATTGTTTTGGGTTGAATTTTAAAATATCGAAATTAAATTTACGCGACAGTGGAAATCCACCTTAAACTGGAAGGCTTTAACTTTCGTTTGAATGAGAAATCTGCAATCATTCCTTCCATTTCTATTTTACACGCATATTATGCTTGGCTACAATTTCAATGAATGGTGTCTATTTGGGTCGTGCATGCAACATTTATGTAGCTACTTGCAATTCAATCCCCTCTCGGCACCAATGCCCCCCCCCCCCCCCCCCCTTCTTCACACACGGCTAATTTTGGCTCTTAAGGCGTAAGTAGAACTTTATTGCTTCATTTCTCAAATAGCGAAAACGTTAGATCACCAATATCTCAAAACGAATATCTTCCCTTGGTTTTAACCAACTGTTCTCAAAATTTCAGGGCTGATAAAGAACACATTTCTCCACGCATTGAACCTAAAAGATGTCCGATGTATCAAATTCCTGCCCAACTATTAAGTTAATATTAACTAATGTTAGCTAAAATTTTCAATTTTTTCTCATTTTCAAGAAAAAAATTGCTCAAAATTCTGTTTTTGAGGTTTATGGCACGGACGACTTACTAAGGAACAGAAAAATCTTAATTCCATGCTTCTCTAGCCATCCATTCTTGAATTATCGTTTTTGTGGTGAAAGCCCCTTCTTTTCGCAAGAACAAGCGAGCTAGGCCTGAGAAATAGTCACATGACACAGTAGCCTCGGTGTCGATATATCGATTACAGAGGTTCGATCCTGCCACCTATCGAAAGCGTAGTGTCGGTGCTAGAATCTCAAGTAGTTCTGTTTGGTGGCCAAAGGACATCATCACGTCTGGCGGTCGGTAACTCGACCTGCAGCATTTGAAGAACTGAATGTTTGTGGCCGTTGGCGGTTCCAAGAGTGCTTTTAAGCGCCGACGGATCGAAACTTGGTCGCAACCGTGTCAATCCAAAACAGAACCGGTCTAAAAGCAATATAATTTGGTTTTATCAACTAGGTTGATAGTGTGAATTGGCCACCGTAAAGAGATTCAATTGCTGACGTTTCGAGCGTTAGCCTTTCGTCGGTCGAGCGTTAGCCCTTCGTTAGCCCTTCGTCGGTCTAAAAGCAGAAGAGTTCAGGGTCACAGAAAATGTATTTTTGGGAGTTGCATGACGTGCAGTAGGCACCGGGCCTATGAAATGGATGTGTTCGACCTGCTTGAGACTTTTAAATTGTTTTGATTCGGTGGGAAGGTGTATTCCGTGTCATCACAGTATCGTTTAATATCCGACATTAAAAGCTGCTGTTAGCTGTGAGCCAGTACAGGCAAAGTCAAGACTATAGCATATTTGAGGAAAAGGATGATCCCTTGAATTGTTCCGTCTAAAAGCTTCCGTCGGGATAGAAGTAATTATCACAAACAATGCAACATAGTGACCTAGACGAACTCTTTGGAGAGGTAAATTTGGACGGAACAGAATACAGAACTTCGAAATTCTGCAGGTTTTTCAGAGTTTAAAATAGCCGAAAAAGGGATTTCTGTCAATAAAAAAGAAATAATGAACAAATTCTAAACAAAGGCAGACCGGTTGAGTATTTGAATTTACGCTCCTGGATTATGGTAACACTAGGAGCCAAGAAAGTGGATTGGACTTGGAAATGCGGATCATCATTTTTGTTCTTCCTTATTCGGCGAGCCTTCAATCCGTGTTTAAATGTGAGTTTCTATAGTTCACTGTGTACAGCCAGTGACCCAAAATCAGTTCGAGAGTGAAATGTCGTACTCTGATCTTATTCTGAAACATCTTTATCGAGAAACAAAACCACTTTGCTGAATATTTTTTAAAGAATTTATTATATTTTATATTAGTATAATTACTCAGGTGATTACGATTATAGAAATTCTTGCGCTTTCATTGAGAATCGCGCCATATTCCGCTATAATCACCTCCGGCGAGGTGATTATAGCGGGAGGACGAATTTTCAAAATGGCCGCCTCGCGTTTTGTCAATGTGTCTGAAGAGGAAATTAATTTGATGAAAGAAAATGCCATTCCGAGGAATACCAAACACGCCACAAAGTTCGGAATGACACTCTTCAAAGGTAAGATGTGAAAATTGTGCTAAATGTGAAACCATTCAAATTCCCGTTTCGCTTAATTACGTCGACATGCACGAGTAAATCAAAACAACTATTAAATTTTCGCAACACTTTATTTATTTTTAACAGAATGGTTTCAACAAGAAACCGAATTTACCACTGACTTTGAGACAATGGAGGTCAACGAGATGAATAAATGCTTGTCAAAGTTTTACGTCTTGGTCAGGAGGAAAGACGGGACTTAGTACAAGAGAAATAGTTTGTTGTCCGTTCGAGCGGCTCTCGATCGCCATCTGAAGTCACCGCCTTACAACAAAAAATTTTCCATCAGCGATAACTACTTGTTCAGCGAAGCCAATAAAACCCTGAATTCCTACCTAAAGCAGCTCGTCAACGAGAGCAAAATAGCAGGCACAGTCCATAAAAATCCATTAACCAGTGAAATAATCCAGAAATTGTACGATGTAGGAGAGCTAGGTGATGCTGACACGCGTGATCCTCGAGCTTTACTCCAACCAGCCTGGTTTATTGTCTCCATCTATTTTGGCAAGAGTGGAAGAGAAAACCAAAGTTCACTGAAAAAGTCAATGCTTCGTCTCGTCCCAGCTGTCAATGCAGAAGAATTCTTCGAGCAGTACTGGCAAGCAAGAACCATACGATGAAAACTTTCTCTCGTCAAATGGCCCAAATCCTGGAGAAATTCTGCCGTCGGGAAATTTTCAAAATTGCTCATTCACATTCAATGTTAATGTGAACAATCGTCTTTAACTGTTTTGACTGAACTTACCGTCAACTGATTTCGTCTTACGCATATTTTAGCCTCAACATTGCCTTTTTCTTAGAGGTAGAACGTTTTACAGTTTGTAAAACGGGCGAAAAACACTTGTCGCTTTTGACCATGTGATGTAATAGACCATGTGATCAGTGCGCGAAGTTCTTCACTGACGCGTGACAATGACAAATAAAATTTAGCATTCTTTTGTTTAGGTATTTCTATAATCACCTGAGTAATTATATTAAAACAATTATTCGCCTCAGGCTCGTGAATATTGGTGAATATTCCCCTCGAATATTCACCAATATTCACTTCGCCTTCGGCGAATAATTGTTAATTATAAATACATACATTATGTCACGTGACCTATTTCCTCTTGTTTGGCTAACTTTGTTCAAAATAAGCATAGTCTAAAAGATGTTCTAAATAGATCTTGTTTCTAGAAATCGATAAAATGTATCGGTTGTCTTAATAATAATAATAATAATAATAATAATAATAATAATAATCGTAATAACGAATATTTATACAGGATAACCCT
>OX393566.1:19157429-19187429 GCA_947652115.1 Blastomussa wellsi | reverse complement strand
TTCTGCTGTAAATCCTTCAACGAGACCGCGTAAATTTCTGTTTTCGAGTCAGCTGATTTAGCACATGAATGAGAAGAGATGATAAATCATCCTCTCTTAAAATCAATTAGAACAAAAACATTCCTACATTTTGATATCGTTTCACTGACAACAGTCACACGTTTTATGGCGTGTTTTCATTGATAAATTGCCACTGCCATCACTATAATACGTTTCGTCCAGAAACAGATAGATTGCACGGATGTTATCGCCTTCACTTGTCATATCTTATTTTACATCAAAGAAGAACCTGGTTTTATAGTAAGCTAATTCATAATATTATCCAACAAGTTGACACGCTGCCCATATGGCCATCACGCGATTGTTATCCGTCGTCTGCTAGCTGTACTTGAGAACGGAGGAATTGATCCATACGCATATAGATTAATACCGACGTTCGAGGTGTTTATAGACAATTAGTATATTCTCAGCTCCGACTATTGCATTTCTAGCTTTTTGATTGGCTAAAAAACTCCGACTATGAGCCAATAGTCGAAGTTTTACGTCATATGGAAAATAGTGCGCCAAGTTTTTAACTTCAGCCCTCTATAATGGCCGACACTGGCAGGTTTCACGAGCTGTTTCCCACAAAAATTTAAGAGATATGGTTTGAGAATTTACTAAAACAATTATTCCATTCGCAATTGTTGGATATGAAGTGATTATAACCAACTCGCGCTACGCGCTCGTTGGTTATTTTATCACTTCATATCCAACGCGGGCTCATGGAATAATTGTTATTTATTGGATGACATTAGTGAACAATCTATATAAAGCCCGTGTCCAAGAGGACAAAAGCTGGCTCATTAATAAGTATTGCATCGGCTTCAACCACAAATAATATAACAATAGACTTGATGTTCTTGGGTGTAAACTAAGTTTTTGGCCCGATTCCGATGGCCAAAAAGGGCAGCTAGGAAACAAAGACAGTAAACGATATCTTGACCACTTCCGGCAGTCAGTTGGTGTTTATTTGTGATCGAAACGCATGCTAAAGATATTAACAAACCTTGCCAGAAAACCTCATAATTCAATCATGTTTTATCCTTAAAACAATATTTGCTATAAGTTTTCTTGAAATGAAACATACAGAATTCTATAAAGAGCAAAGAAATAGCGTTGTTAAAATTAATTGTGCAGTAAACTGAACTGGCAGTTTGGCATTGAATGAGTTTCGCACGATGAAAACAAACTTACGTTCACTTCAGTTTTAGCTCGCTGAATTCTCCATTTTAGCCCGAAAAATACGCCTTAATGAAATGATTAATGTAGTTATTCTTTGTTTTTTTATTGTTGCCATTGTGTGGTTTTCTGGTAATGGCCAGATCGTGCGAATTCCACAGATGTCGCGATATTTTGTGACTTGACAGGCTTATTTGAATAATACAAGGTTGTTTTGATGGCTTATTTTTCTCTGTGAGATGTTTTCAAGGAACGGGTTGGTGTGGTTTATACAGCGTCTTTGTGTAGTAGGGCCAAAACGTATAACGAAAAACCTCGGAGAATTAAGGTCAAAAACATTTTATGAAGAGGCGAACCAACAACGGAAACAAGGTCACAACTGCAAGAGCTGCTCAGTGACGCCAAATCCCAGATAAGTTGTTACGAAACGAGTTCGCGTTTGGGAATGTCACGTTTTAAAGGATTTAAAGCTCGTGTGTTGATTTCAAACGGAACATAATCAAACAGAAGATATTTTCCAGTTTGGAAGGATAAGGCAGCGAAAAATATGATTGCCGAAATTCAGATCTTATATTGATTCTGTTTCATCTTAAATCTTAGATTTAAAAATGAATTTATTAATTTATTCATAATGTCGACCTTCCGTTTGACCGTGAGACCCACGGTTTGGGATGCCACCTCACGGTCACACGGCTTCCCCTCTAAATCTCACGGTGAACCAGAAAACCTTGAAATTGCAAAAAAATTCCGTAAAAGTATGAAGAAATATCGAAAAATCTGTGTTTATAACAGCTGAATTAATCAAACTCATTCGTGAGAGAAACCTGGGTACAATGTCAGCAAAACTTCGGTGTGCTAAGGTCTCTGGGAAAGCTTAATTTCGAACACAAATTTCAAAATTGCTACTCGTCCCAGATGAGAATCTCATCAGCTCTGCAAAAAAAGCAGCAAACGAATACATCAAAAGAATAAAAAGAATACTCTTAAACAAATAATCTGTTTTTTAATTTGATGCATATTTTAGAAATCTCCCGGTTTGAGGTCCCAATCTCCAGGTTTTCTAGGCTTTTTTCAAAACCTCCAGATTTGCATGTGATGGGGGTTGGAAGGTGTGCTGAAAACTGAAAATTTAAGGAGAAGTAAAGATTAATTCTTGGGCTGCTGAATCATTTAATTCCTTGGTATCTTATGTAAATGTAGAGTATTGTTTGTCTGGCAGGGCGGGGCTGATGAAATGAACAAATGAGGTGTTTATACAGATGAAACCGTCGTTTCAGGATTTATTTCTGTGAAATGAAACCTACACAATTCTATAGACAGCAAAGAAATAGCCTTTTTGATATATTTTAGGTCGCTGAATCCTCCATATTAGCCCGCAAAATACACCACAATGCCTCAGGTGTATTATGGTGTTGCATATAGGGAAGACATTTGTTTACAAACATTGTTTCTGTTATTTAAATAGCCAACAAGTTAAACAAAAGAGCTCTTTGTTTCACTAGCCAATAGTTTTCTGGTTGGTACATTAATGACAATGGGTGACGTAACGGATATTTTCCCTATAGACTAGATGAAAGATATTGGATTGGACCGATTGAAAACCATTTCTAGTTAGCAGTTGTCTAAGACGCACTACTTCATTACCGAGAGGTAATTATCCATATCGGAATTCTAATCTATCGAAATTCTGATAAGATCGGACATCTGGAATGTTCCTGTACGAGGCATACTTCGTATTGGCCTTCCAATGTGCTGTGTGTAAACCAGTGTCTGGATCAACAAAGTTTAGTCGTCCTTGACGTAATCTTTCAAGCACGAGAGACAGTTTTTCATCACATTTCCAAGCATCGATAAGAGAGTAGAAAATACGACACACGGCGGAGTATTTTTGACGAACTTCGAGGCATCTGGAAATGTGATGAAACACTCTCTCGTTTTGATATATCTTCTCAATTTAAATTAAAACTAGGGAAAAAATGAAAGAATAAAATGTTTTATGTGGTAGCCAAATCAATGCGCGTGCTATGATTGGTCAATCAGCTGTGGTTTATTGAGCCAGTATACTCATGCATGGAAGAATGGCACATTTTCTGAATTATTATATAAAAGCAATAGACCACAAGGTCTATCGTAGCTTGATTAAAAATATGACACAAACAGCGGTGATAAACATTTTAAGAAAATTCATTTTTTGAACTTGACGTTTCGTATGCTAGTCAACATACATTTTCAAAAGTGTAGCCGTTAAAATTGGGCAAGCTATTTATATTGTAACAATCACTCGCCTGCGGCTTGTGATTTACGAATTCTTTTCGTGTTCTACCAACATCCCGCGTGGTTTATCAGCCTATAAACCATAGTAACTTGTGGTCTATTGCTTAACAAAAAATCTATGCTAACAGATCGTCACGTGACGTCATCAGATACTAAAATATTAAAAAAAGGTTTTTATCGTTATCAGGCATAAGAGGTTCTAAATTTATATCCGTTTACAACTTTTCATCTCAGAGGCATCCTTCGCTTAGAGACTAACGCCTTTTGAATTTCGGAATTTCGGAATTAGGGCGGTACATGTCGATCCTGTTTCTCTTAAAAGATATACAGATATTGTGATTTTTAGTCTGAGTAGAAGGAAAAGCGTTTATGGTAAATGTTCGTTTCTCCATGACAGATTACGATTAAAGGCGGTACGCACCTATTGAAAGGCTTAACAGTATTGGCTGAGAAAATATAAGAACAAACAACAGAACCCTAGCCCATAAAACAATAGAGGTGGGTAATACAGAGAGTAAATGAATTACAGGTTCCGAAGAGGTGCGTGGCTTCTGTACCATTGGCCTAGATTACTATGGTAGTGTAGCAGCTGTCGTAAGCTTGTAATTGTACTGGCAGCAGTTGCTATTGTCTTAGGGGCTAGGGGCATTGTTCCTGTTGTTTGTTTTATTGTTTTCACGCAGGGTATCGGGCCTTTCATGTGAGACCTTACGAGAGCTGCTACATCGCCCATTAACTCCAGACATATTGTGCCACTGAAGTACACCAATATGGCGGCTCCATACTGGAAACGTTCCAAAAAATATCTGCTGTTTGGGAAAACGCACAGTCCGCTATCCTAATACTTTGATAAATTACTTGCTCTTCTTTCTACTTCTGCATGGTGCATGCGACACAGTACCGTGAAAACGATCTATAGACCAAATTTCCCACACATGGCCCTCTTCCGATGCGAATTATTTGAAAAAAGATGGTCGAAATATTTTTTTTATTTAAAGGAACGTATTAACAGCATCACAACGGTAAATTCCTTCAGTTGGTTGATTAAAAATGAAAAAATCAACGATGAGAAGCACAAATTAAGTCATTTTTGTATAGGTACGTATCTTTTACTAGCTAGGATTGGTCAGCTGAATACAATTATAAACTAGCTCAAAGCAAATCTTTCGTAATCAGGTTCTGTCAAGTATGGAAGATGATAAAGTTCCTTTCCTTCCTTGATTAATTTAATCAAGACATTCCACAGCGAAGGAAATGGCAATGATTAATGACCCCAATTAACGGTCAAAACCTCGCCGACACGAGTAGTCTATACAGACAAGCAGTATAAAATCAACTTCATTTATTACTGTTATTGCTTTACGTTGCGGCGGTACGCAGCTCTTTACAAGGTCCCACAGTATTGGCTGAAAAAAGTAATAAACAAACAACAGAAACAATAGACCATAGCCCTAAAACAATAGAGCTGCGTGCTATTAAGATCCAATGAAATTAGAGGTTCTAGGAAGCTGCGAACTATCTCTTTACGTTTGGGGAATTGTATTGAAAAATAACCAGTCCGCAAAACAAAACTCCTTCAAAAGTTTCATAATGCCACATTAATTTTTTTTAATTATTATTCTTTATTCAATAAACAAGACATACACAATCATAAAAAAGGAAAATTAAAAAAGAAAACGAAACCAAAAATAAGTACTAGTTACATGGGTAGTGAAATCAAATACAAATACAAATACAAGAAATGCAGAGGATATGATGGGATGCCGCGTGTAGGTAAAGAACTAGTTACATAGTATCAATAACAGAAGTTGCAGAAAAAGAAACAAAAAAAGAACAACCGAGATAAAAGCTTATAAAACGCAAAAATCAAAAAGATCAGATGAAATTTTTCCATTTACTTTTCATTTCTTCATGCCGGTTTTCTTTTTAATTAAAATTAGCTTAAGAGTGTCAATTTTAATACTCAAGAAAGGGGGGAAGCTGTCAAAACCCACCAAACCAATGTCTTGAAAGCAACAAAAAACTAATATTTACCGAAGATTGCGACGTAGATTAGTTGGTTAGTTGAGAAAGCATCATCGTACCAACCGTAAATAACATTGCGCTCAATGAGATCGAAAGCCAGTCGGTTCTTTTCAAGCCACAAGTTCTGGTAGGCTTGCCAAAAGGCATAGACTATGGAGCACTAAAATAATAGTTGAGGAACAGTTTCACAGACGAACTGAGGCAGACCCGACAGGTACCGCATTCGGACAACCTCGCGCGGAACAGAAAATATCTCAATGGAAGGATGCTATGTATTATCTTGTACTGGAATACTTGTAATTTAACTTCTTGTGTTACTTTAAAAGGCATCAAATTGACTTTTATGAAACATTCTTTACTAAAACCATACCGTACGATATTACTGGGGCTTGAAAGAAGTGGTCGAAGATAGCTGCATAAACAGACTTAGTTGTGAAGGTTTTAGTTGAGCTCATGCCATATTAATGGTCATTAATAGCAATGCATCATTTTAAATATACCAGCTGTGGACCCTGACATCATACCTTTTACAAAACGAGAACCTTTGGTGCAGGCTTAGAGAAGCCAAAAGCCGCAGCAATGCGTCCCTCAGTAGTTACTGCTATCCCTGTCAACATTCCAATACTTTTTTCATGGAACTGAGTGCTGCGCACAAACTCGCCATCTTTGGTGTATATTTCCACATGCAAGATTGTGTCTAGCTCCGTACCAGCGACGACTACATGTTCACTTGCTAGGTGAAATGCAATTCTAAGATTGTAATAACAACGTTGAAGTTGGAACATGCTAAGATGGTCGCCATCTTCGCTAAATATGTGAACAAAGCAATCTTTGTAGTCATTGCAGTCCACTACCATAACACGGCCATCTTTAGCAGCAGTGATGCCACTTGGATTCTTCAGAATGTCTTTTCCAAGAGCGCGAAGAAATTGTCCATCAGCCTCGTGCACATCAACAACAAATCTCCTCTGTATCAGTACTTTGCCACTGTCGGTGACTGCCAGTCTGCTAGCATAGCGCTCCCCTGTCACCTCGAAGAACATTTGATGAAGGTCAGTGGTATTGTTAAATTCGCAAACAAATTCCCTGAACCCAAATTGCAATATCCCCCTCCGAGCCAGATTCTTCGTTCTCCTTGACAAGGAGTCGGAAAGACAGCGCAGGAAGGAACGAAATCGCGAACGTGAACGGCAGCTGCAATGCACCCCCCAAGAAACAGATTCCTTACACTGGTACAATTCGGCCTGGAAATAGATTTTGTCGTTCATATCTGTGGATACGTCAAGAATACACACCTCTGTGTATTTGTTGTCAGGGAAGCCTTTGAACTCACCCATCGGGTCGTATGTATCTTCGTCATCAGGAGTCGATGGGCTACCGATGCCATCAATAGGGAAACTGAAGAGCTTAACAAAATTGCCTGTACTGTCGAACACCTTTACGTTTCTCTTGTCTCCTACAATGAATTGTCCGCTGGAGTTTGTAGCGATACCCCACGGCACCTCCAGCTTCTGCTCCTCTTCGCCCTCCTGACCAAATGACAATGTTACAGAACAGTGCTCCATGCCCAGTTCACTCAAAACTTTTGTGACTCTACTGTCACGCAATGGATCAACTTTGCCTCCTCCTGTATCAACAGCAGGCCAAACCCAGAAGGATATGTCTTTGCCAGCTATTAGCGTGACATCGTAAATGACACGATTCAAGTGACAGACACTAGAAATTATTTTCCTCTGTCCTTCTCTACCAAACAAACCATTAACTGCCTGGATGCCTTTCTTGAGCTGAACATCAAAACTATTCTGAACCTCTGGCAAAGAGTTTAATTCTTCAATGCACACTCTACATGGTGCTACTGCCTCCGCGGGATTGTCTACTGTCTCTAGTATTGTCGCCATAACTTTATACTGCATAGCTAGAATGCGGTCAGACGTTTCTAGAGCTTCATTTTTAAAGGCTTCTGTTGCTTTACTACGGGCATGTTTGAACCTCTCTTTTGCGTTGGAAAGTGCTGAGTCATCTAGGTCGGTAAGCGTCATGTTCCTCATTCCTTTGACAACGGAGACTGTTTGAACTTGTGCCAAATCCACGCCGTACTTGCTCCTGGACCTTCCCTTATCAAACACTTCATACAACAACTCGATTCCTTCTTCAAAGAAGCTAATACTTGCAAGCAAGCCTTTCTTTGATGATTCATTCAACTTTGACTTGATCGCGTTGATTTCACGGACGATCGAGTCAAGAGATGTCTGATCTGTTACATCGCCATCTTTCAGCTTCTCCGCTGCTTTATCTCTGCCTTTATTCACAAGCAAGCCAATAGTAGCTTTAAACACGGCAGTTGCAACCGAAAACATCGTAATAAATGAAGACAACAGCAATCGTTGAGGGCTTCCAATAGATCTCGCTGCGACGTGTCGAAAGGTGCGTCACTATTATTGAAATAAAACTTAATGTTAATATCATCACTGACATAAATAACTAAATAACATCAGACTCTATATGGACTGGACTGGACTCCATATATCTTCGACTAAAATTTATTTCATTAATTGCTCAACATTGCCGACCAGATCTAATTGTCAAGCTGGAATTACAAAAAAATAGCGATAAATTCATCAGCTTAAAAATTAATCAAGTGGGCATTTCAGCATTTTATTTCAACGAAGTAATTGAATTTTTAAACATGGCTAACTACAATTTTCAGCGGCACCGGCGTTCTCTAGTGTTCACTTAAAACAGGTTATCATAAAACACTTAGACTGCTATGTAACTTCCCAATATTTATTAACAGTTTGCACGTGTACGAAGAAAGTAGGAAATTTCAGTTCATGTTTAACAGAGCAAGTTGCCAAGTCCATTTTGAGATTTGCTAAGTTCATGCTTTCATTATTTTAAAGTAAAATAACACCTCTGTCTGCAAGAGGGAGAAAATAAGTGCCCTATGGTTGATTGTTTATCAACAAACTGAGATTACCAAATGTCTTTTAGTAAGAAATTTAAGATGAGTCCAGGCCTTTCATCTTGAGTCTCTGTCGTGGAATGCTGTCCAGTCCAAAATTTACTCGTGTCTTCGCATGTCCTATCTGTGATGACGTTGGCAGGAAATGTGGCGGCATACGTGCTCTTTCTGTTTTTCCTCTTTTGTTAACACGTCAAATGGCCATGGATAACGAGTCATCAATATCAGGATAGATGTATATTAATCGATTTAATATAACTGCACACAAAGATCTTTCAGTGGTCCTGCATTAGACAAAAAAAAAAAACAAGGAAAAACGTGTCAATTTGTGTCTTCGATGAAGAAATATAAAGAATCTCAACCAAAATTTAAATGCGGAATAAAGCTTAAGATCAGCCACCTGTCGATTTGCAGAATTTCATAGGCCTCTTGTTAACACTTTTACATAATATTTTAGAACACTGTCTGATGTTGACACCAGCTCCGATAAGATAACTTCGGCGTTATGTCACAATGTTCTTATAAAAGGTTGGAGAGTGGTCACAAAAATCATTTGTTCCTCGAGAGCAGGCCTAGGCTTTAGGTAGTGCTTCATATCACTGGTAGTAGTGTCAGAGAAAGATTTAACAACCACACGATGGCCAACTTTCTTGCCAAATTTCTTAGTGATCACATTGTGATCATGCAGTGGTCACATTGTTGACTTGAAGCGAAAAGAAATAACAAAGGGGGCCTGGCTATTCGCAATTTAACGCGGCTTTGCTAGAAGATAAAAAATTCGTAGAAAAAATTGTCTGTGAAAATTTCAGGCTTCATGAACTAATGCCAAGTGGTTGCCGCCTTGCCGTGGCGTTGTGGGAATTACTAAAAATGGAAACTACAAGAGCAAAGAACAAAGAGACGTCGAAGCGGAACTCGCTAGACAAGCACAACAGCTGAAACGGAAATTAGCAGAAAAAGGAACAAACGCTGTTCCAGCTGAACACGATAAGACAATAAGAGAATTAGGCAACATCTCGCTACAGCGCACTCCAGGTGCATGCTTATGGTCCAAAGCCAACCTCGCTCCCAGGGTCTCTCTTACATTCAGATTCAAAACCTTTACACTTAAAATGTAAAACTGAACTCCTCAACATCTTGGTTACAAAGCAATGTCTATTTTTGGGTCGGTGGGAAGTATAACAATATAATTTGGTTTTATCAACTGGGTTGATAATGTTAATTGGCCACCGTAAAGAGATTCAAGAGCTGACTTTTCGAGCGTTAGCCCTTCGTCGGAGCGAATCAAGGAATTGTGGGTCGTGTGTTTTTTATATACAGAAAGATGGAGCTTCGCTATTGGCTGGTGCCTGGTAACGTGAAAACAACGGAATAAATTAGCTGAATGAAAAGCGTTCGTTGATACCGTGAGGATTAAGAGTGCCGATTTGAAAAATAAATTTTTGTTCTAGAGTTTTACGGCTTTCCGTGTTTCCTTGGTGAAGGGAAAGGCCGCAGACTGCCATATGTTGCTTAGAATGATTTGGGAGATTGAAGTGTCTCGCGACCGGTTTCGATGCATTTTTGTCGTCTTTCTCTACGTCACGAAGGTGTTCTCGGAATCGGTCGCCAAGTCGTCTACCTGTTTCGCCGATGTATAACTTTTTGCAAAGAGTGCAAGTTATGCAGTGGGTGGCATTGGCTGAAATTATCAGATCGCTTGGGTCCCGATATTTTGTCGACGTTGTGAATGAAAGGGCATGTTTTGCATCGTGCGCGAGCGCATTTAAAAGTTCCGGGTTGATCACTTGTTTGGAATGCACTTCTGACTAAAAAGTTACCTATGTTTTTGTCGCGTTTGAATGAAATTAATGGAGGATCATTTTGAATTAATTTAAAGTTTTTGAGAATGATGGATTTTACTGCTTGATTGTGAGGGTAAATGGCATTCTGGCGTTGTTTTCTCTCTGTGACGTTTGTAGTGCTGACTGTCGATCAATTTGTTGGGCGCGATGATGGCCCGCTTGAACAACAGACCGAAACAGAAGCAGGATAGCTGCGTGTGTCGAAGAAATTGCACATTTCCTCTGATTTAAAGGAAAAATCAAAGTCGTCACTAAAGACGGCGAAGTCTAAGAAACTGAGAATAAGGAATGGAATTCTTGACATGTGATGGATGTGAAGATGAATACAACAAATAAACATGGCAGCTGCTGCTTAAGTGTGAAACAACACAGTCGAAGCAAATTTTAAAAATTAGCTGCCCAGGTGAAAACGACAAACCACCTAGGCAAATTTTAAAAATTATCAATTGTAGTGCGAATACGTGCATCAGCTGAGTGCGAACACATGAAAGGCTTGTCAAAGTCGCCAAAGTGAGAAATTCGCACCAAGGTGCGGGATTGCAGAAAACTGTCTACAATGCCTTTTTTATTAAAATAACAATGAAACACATTGATCTCATTCCTCGTTCTTTCATGACTGAATTAATTTTTCTGCAATCCCGCACCTCAATTTACGAAATTAGAATGCTAGTAAAGTTTTTTTCTTTCTTGCAAGACATGAGGTCCGCCAGAGATCCAAGCCACCATAGTTATAACAGACGCCAACCGCCAAAGTTATTTTTAGCGTAATGACAGATGACAGTACTATCGGAAAGCTGTGGCATCGAGACTCTAAATAGGAAGATCACAGCGCAAGCCTTCTTTGTTGTTTGTTTCAAATCGAGGCCCTACAAATGCGCAGTTCATTCTGGTCCGCTGAAAGCAAGGCTCTTGCACAGCAGTGCATTCTGGTCCGCTGATTTTACCATTTCTTTCTGCCTTTTTATTATGTTTATGAATTGTACCGGCTTTCACGCATTCGCACTTAACATGCACATGCAGACTAAAACAACCACAGCAGATTCATATCCTTGGGCTACACTAGTAATGTAAAAGATACACGAAAAGAGGCGTACGTGTATGAAATGGCAAGTTTGCTATAATTCTAAAGACACGGAACCATTAAAAGTGACGCCTCAGTTATTCGCGATTGCCAAACAACGTAGATGAGAATTTTCACGATGCAATAACTTTTACAGCTGTGCAACTGAGTTCAGCTAAAGCCGACGAGCAGGTTTTTTAAAATGTAGTTGTGAATACGACGAAATGGGCAGACCGTGTAATAATTCACACCGTTAGAAGGGAAAAGTGGCGCTTACCCAGACAACCCTAGAAGGGGAGGGAAGATGCACACCCCAGTGGAATGGGTTCAAATGTGTGGACGACGTCGGGGTGTCCAACGCACCGAATAGCTGCCACAGGCTCTCATACTCACTGCCAAATTCAAATTCTTTTGTATTCACTTAAATAAGCTTTTCTAACCTAGCTTTTGAGTTGGTAAATCAAAAGAAACGAGGTTGGAAAGGCTAAATTAAATGCACAGAAAAGAATTAAAAATTAGCAGCCATTTAACAAATAGGTCCATTCCGTATGTTGTGTACGAAACTGTTTTTCAGCTTCATCCGGGCTCAGATGCAGAGTAGCTTATAATTACCAGAAGAATTCTCCAATACCCAGATGCATTGTACAGCAGCCAAAACCGACGCAAACTATCGAAGTACTTGAAATTCAAGAAAAGCAGTTTGACACAAAACTGTGAACGAAATTTCATTATTTACAGTTCACAAACCTAACCTACAGATATTCATTGGACAAAATGATAAAACAAACTTAGTTACCTAGATTAATGGCAATTGAAAATTCATTTTCCCTTATTTCTAAAAAATACAAAAGAAATTAAAGTTAAACAGCTCAACCGGTGCCATCCAACGTTTTTGGCGAATCACAAGACGAATTCAAAACGTTTTAGAATCGGAGGACCAATCACAACTGGAATAGAAAATTTAAGTTTCAAGACGTTGCGGATCTCTCAGGAAAACTGTTTTTTTTTAATTGGTTACTTTCGATCCTAAATTTTGAAGAACAACTGTAGCAGTTTCAGTGATCGTCATGGTTCAGTCACAAAATTACATGAGTTTGAGTTTGGAAATGATCATTTGCCGCCATGTTTTGATACTATTGTAAAAAGAGTCGAGAAAACAAGTCAGTATGCGAATAAACATAATGTTTGGCCACGACTTGAGTGCACTTGCGTTGACTTGCGATGGCTTGCGTTCACTTTGGTCGAGATCAAATTTACACGCAAGTCAACGCAAGTTTTTCACCGTTTGGCCACCCACAAGTTTGTACGCAAATTCAACTTGCGACGACTTGCGTCCACTTGCGTTACCGTTTGGGATTAACAGTCCGTTTTGCATTCAACACTCCAGGCCCCGAATCCATTCAATCTATTTACGTTGCACTCCGTCTCGTCTTCAACACCATCATTTTGTGAATACATTTGCGTTGAGTCCGTTTAATCTTAAAAATTCCTCGCCACCATTCGGTCAATATTTATTC
The DNA here is from genome assembly GCA_947652115.1 of Blastomussa wellsi. NCBI lineage: Eukaryota > Metazoa > Cnidaria > Anthozoa > Scleractinia > Plerogyridae > Blastomussa > Blastomussa wellsi. The sequence goes on along the minus strand of OX393566.1, from coordinate 19,174,526 downwards.
ACCTTAATGGTGAGCGAAGTGAACTTCACATTTCTTTTTTTGTGTGTGGCCGAAAACTTATATTTGTGATTAATAATAATGAACTTTATAAAGTCTCATGTCTTATAGCTCAGCCACAGTGCCTTACTAATTGGGGAGACTGTTTTCACGACAAAGATTGATACCACGACAACCACTGAAACAGATGTTTTTCAAAATTTAGGATCGACAAGCAAGTTTCCTGAGAGGTTTTTTAACTGCTTGAAAATGCTCAACTTTCTCTCCCATTGTGATTGCGTCGCTGGTGAAAAAACTGATGAAAAATTCTCTTGTTGAGAACTTGTCTTGTAAGTGGTTAGAAAACGTCGGGTATCCCGGTTGATGTCGTTTTTCCTTTATGCAAGGACGAGTCCAAAAAAGTTCAGCTAAGTTGGGTGCATCCTTTGTTTGTTCAAACACTTTGCGTGACATGTCCTACCAATAAATGCCTTGTAAAGTTGTTTGCATTCGCGCAATATCGTGGATAGTGAAACGACGCATTCATAACCGAATTGGTTTTCTTTTAGTTTATCTTTTACGTACACCACAGCGTCTGGTCCTAAAATAGGGCTGCTCTAAATTCTGTGCATGTTTTAAAATAGCCTCTTAACGGCCGGCTCACTCAGTTTGAGCTATCGCGGTTTCTCTGTTTCACAGCCCTGCCTTCTGGAGTCGAGCTTTTTTTGCGATGATGACGATGGTGATGACGATGACGATGGTGTTGATGGCGGTGATGACGTGACTTCCGGTTCCTCTCACTTGCAGAGTTCCTTTCAGCACTCCTACTGCTGCTGCGCTGTCGACGATCTGATTTATCATGGGGGGTACCCTGATGTTTAACCCCATCCTGCTCATCTCGGGAATCTTGTGCACTCCGGTTCACGTCATGTTCACTGTCTGACCTATCGCTGTTTGTGTCTGATTTTTCTTCTTCACGGTAACGCTTATTGTGCTGTATGACAATTTTGTCCCTCAAACTGTTTTCTGTTTTTCTACCAGCAAATTTATCCAATGCATATGGTTTGCCTGCATGACTAATTCTCTCTTCTCTAGTTTCAGACGTGGATCTTTTATTATCTCCTTCGTGGTCACGAGTTACACCCGGTGAATTACCTCGAGTACCGCTTAAGTGCAATCTTGTCATTGCTCTTTCGTCGTCTTCGCGATCGCTGCGTTTTCTCTGAAAGTGTAAACTATTTTCTTGCTCCCCTTCACTGTCGCTGCTACTGTTTGCTTGTTGTCCTCTTCGCTTCTGGTCTCGCGTGCTGCTGCTAATGTCACCGTTAGACTGAAACCTTTCAAGTTTTCTATCACTTGGTTTTTTTGGTTTTCGTTGACATTCATCAGATGAAGCACTTTTATGTTTTTCGCTTTCTCTTTCTTCAAACGGCCGCTTCGTTTTAGGAGATGGTTCGCTATCTTTGCCACTACTTTCGCTTCTATTCCGTCCCCAGTGCGTTTTAGCTGCTCCTAATGAGAGATTCTGCTGTTTTAATGTTCTCTGGGATAATTCCTTGGCAAATTGGGCCTGCACCCTATCGATTGTTTGCGGAGACCTGGAGCGTCTTCGTGGCGACCTCGATTGCCTTCGTGGAGACTTCGAACTTCTTTGTGGAGACCTTGATTTTCTTCGTGGAAACTTTGGGCTCCCTTGTGGAGACTTCGGGCTCCTTTGTGGAGACTTCAATCTTCTTCCTAATGAGAAATTCTGCTGTTTTAATGTTCTCTGGGATAATTCCTGGTCAAATTGGGCCTGCACTCTATCGATTGTTTGCGGAGACCTGGAGCGTCTTCGTGGCGACCTCGATTGCCTTCGTGGAGACTTTGATCTTCTTTGTGGAGATCTTGATTTTCTTCGTGGAAACTTTAGGCTCCCTTGTGGAGACTTCGGGCTCCTTTGTGGAGACTTCGAGCTTCTTCGTGGAGACTTCGATCTTCTTTTTGGAGACCTTGATTTTCTTCGTGGAGACTTCGATCTTCTTCGTGGAGACTCTGAACCTCTTCGTGGAGACTGTAAACGTTCTCTTGAAGGTCTGGAACGTTTCGGTGGTGATGTCGAACGTTTTTGTGGAGAATCGGGACGTTTCCTTTCAAAAGATGCGCCTTTTATGCGTGGAGACCTGGACCGGCGCTCGAGTGGAGATCTACCGCGACGTGGCGGGGACCTTGAACGATCGTGTGCAGATCTCGCGCGCCGTGGGGGAGACCTTGAACGCTCGCGTGGAGATCTCGCGCGTCGTGGGGGAGACCTTGAACGTCTTGGAAGAAAACGACGTGTGAAACGTGTCACGTTGTTACGAGTTTCATTTGGAGGTGGGGACGGTGGAGGTGTACGATATCGCTGAAAAAAAAGTAAAAAACTATATTGGACAATGTTACAAATGACACGACTGAGTTCACTGGCTAGTCCTACTAGTCGAACTTGCTTGCCTTCAGCCCCGGGTGAAAACTCTCGTCATGTAATCCCAAGCCGATCGCTTTCTGCAAAGTGTATTATTACGCAGACCACCACCTGCACCCCCCCCCCCCCCCCCTCCCCCCCATTCTCTTCTGCCCTGCAGGATCTTGTTCGGTTGCCTTTACAGTTCCTCGGAACACATCAACACTCCTGGGCGGAGAGAGGTATGGTGAAAGAAAGCGTCTTGTACAATACAGCCAATCAGGAGCCTAGGAAAGCGTTGCATATTCTGCAGTATTCCACGGGTATACGTTATATTCCACGAAAGTTTCCCGGAGTTAATCACGACTCCAAGTTTTCCCGCCAAAAGCCAAGCCGGAAGCGCGCGCCATTTTTTCATTCAGTTTAAATTTTGCGACAAAATGTTCAAATTTGAATAAAGAAGCAAATAGTTCCCTTGCATTCGACATTCTATAGCTTAATCTTCAGAAATACCGGATACCAGAGACGGAAAGCGGTATGTAGAGGTCAAGGAATTACTCACTGAAACAGCAACCGAAAACCCAGGAACCGTGGATAAAACAATTTTGGACTGCAAGACTTGCTGCAAAACAAATAGTCTGGAACAGGAATTCTCCACGATTTACGAACGTCAGAACAACGCTAGTGGACAACTCGACGTTATTTATGCTGTATTCTGTGGGCTATCCGAAAAGATCCCGACACTGGTAGAATCTTTTCGCAACCTCCATTAATTTCATTTAAACGCGACAAAAACATAGGTAACTTTTTAGTCAGAAGTGCATTCCAAACTAGTGATCAACCCGGAACTTTTAAATGCGCTCGCGCACGATGCAAAACATGCCCTTTCATTCACAACGTTGACAAAATATCGGGACCCAAGCGATCTATCAAAATCACTGATCATTTCACCTGTACCTCAGCCAATGCCATCTACTGTATAACTTGCACTCTTTGCAAAAAAATTATACATCGGCGAAACAGGGAGACGACTTGGCGACCGATTCCGAGAACACCTTCGTGACGTAGAGAAAGACGACAAAAATGCATCGAAACCGGTCGCGAGACACTTCAATCTCCCAAATCATTCTAAGCAACATATGGCAGTCTGCGGCCTTTCCCTTCACCAAGGAAACACGGAAAGCCGTAAAACTCTAGAACAAAAATTTATTTTTCAAATCGGCACTCTTAATCCTCACGGTATCAACGAACGCTTTTCATTCAACTAATTTATTCCGAAGTTTTCTCGTTACCAGGCACCAGCCAATAGCGAAGCTCCATCTTTCTGTATATATAAAAACACACGACGCACAATTCCTTGATTCGCTCCGACGAAGGGCTAACGCTCGAAACGTCAGCTCTTGAATCTCTTTACGGTGGCCAATTGACATTATCAACCCAGTTGATAAAACCAAATTATATCCTAAAAGCAGACGAAGGAGTCTTAACCGGATACGGTAACATTAACAGCTTAAAAAGTATTCACTCGAAGTTGCACCTTTCTTTAAGTTGTGTAAGAGGCATGGGATAAAATAGTTATGCAATGTTTTCTCGTGGCATACCGTGAATATCCCACTCGTGACTTGATTTTTCTTGCATACACACTCTCCTAAAGACTCGTGTGTATATTGAAAAATTATGTCAGTCGTGCGATATTTCACGGTATGCCACTCGAAACCATTGCATAACTGGTATTTATATCACGGCATATATCCACTGAAAATGTATGATACTCACCATGTTTCCTCTGCCTCGCAAAATCCTTCCAGACTTGGAAATCTACCAAAATCAGAAAAATATATTCATTTGTGAACACGCTCACTTGTAAATAGTTAAGAGAGTCGGGCACTTTTCTTTTCAATACTTTGAGTCATTGTTTGCGGTGAACCAAACTTCCCTTAAAACGTAAGAAACCTTAAGATAATAGTTTACCGAGGTAGACAAACATAAAATAGGTGGTACTAAAGCAAAAAGGAACAAGGATGGTTAAGGATGGAGAAGATTGGAACGGATTGCAAATGACGAGTTTGAAAAGTTTAGGCTAATTTTTTTCAAAATGCGCGACGTAGCTCCTTTAAATTGCAAGGATTAAAGGCTCTTTTATCTGTTAACATGCTCGGAGACCCAGGGGCAGTTAGTAAGGACGAGGGAAACTCGAAACTGCTGGGAAAAGAATCGGCAAAGAAAAGATGGAGCGAAAGCTAGAAGCCCTTGGGGAAAGAGTCTTACCAAACAGCTCTCTGAACGCTGCCTCCTGATTGGGCAGTTCGCTAATTCTTTGCTAATTAAAGAATCTGACCCACCCATTATAGCCCTCGCTAATTTTTCTTTCTTTGGGGTTCGTTATTTTTTGTACAATCGCTTTTTGTGATAACAATAACAATAATAGAGGCGCGTGATGCAAAGTGGGTGGGTCAGGCTATTTAAGTTGGTAGAGCATCACACTGGCGAAATTGCAGAGGTCATGGATTCGAACCCTATTGAAGCCCTGGATATTTTTAGGCTTCTTTAATTCCGAACAGCTTAAAAAAAAACTCACTTCGATGAACATTTCTCACTAAAAGCTACATCCACGGTTCATAGATGTATAAATCATTTCGTATACTTTAATCAGTGACCTCAATGTTAAACGTGTGTATCAAGATTCTTGTACTTTGCTTGTGATGAACCTACCCTGGTCTTTCTTGGAGTCTTATCAGGTGACGTTTTGTGTTCTGTAGCAGGAGACTTACTTGACCTGTTGCAGAGCAGATTGTGAACGTTTCACTGATGTCTCATTAGGTCTGTGCTTACAGTGAAGCTAAGAAAATCGTGAACACCAGAAATATTTATGGAATGTTATTATGTTACAAGGAAAAAGCCAATAAGGTGTGAGAAAACTAATCCGCAAGCAGGAATGTTAATTAGTTTGTGGTTTTGAGGTTTTGTTGGTGTGTCCTGAACTTTAATGTGCTTGGTCACTACACAATCAACATTCTTGAAATGCTTCAGGTGTTCACGGTTTTCGTAGTTTGATAGTAATTCTGGTTTCTGTTGAATGAAAGGACTCGAGGTATTGCCACTCCCACCCTCCCCTCCCCCTGAATGGATTGTTAGCCTCCCACAGGTTACAATGCTGGGTCCGGGAGAAAACAGAACACAGCTGTGACAATTTACCAGTACATGTACTATTTAACAATTAGACTACGAGCCCGAGTTTTCTATGAGCGAATAGTCAACGAGGCGTAGCCGAGTTGACTATCGCTCATAGACAACGAGGGCGAGTAGTCTAATTGTTTTAGTAGAAACTCTAAAGGATTACATTCAAAAAGCTGTATTATGTATTTTTAAGCCAAAAATCAAGAAAAATCTTGCCTTCAAAGAGCAATCCGCGCGCGATCGTTTTCTACCGGCGAATAGAAAACAGTTGGCGAACCAATCATATTCAAGGATTCCCAATAGAACACAGCTGAGTTTCTACTAATCTTATATATTCATGACTCATTTGATAATCTTTTTTATATGACAAAAAAGCACAAGCAACTCATTCATAAAACAGGCATGGTTGATATTTGAAAACGCCAAAAATTTTCTGCATTTTGCCATTTTCGAGATTCTTTCATCTTTGTTTTAAAGGAAGTCCTGTTGCGCAACCTTTCACGTGGAAATGAGTTTCCCTTGTACTAAAGTAGGTTCATTGTCTCTCAAAGGTTGTGCACCAGGAGTCATTTTCAAACAGTGGTTCAATTTTATACTTGGTTAACAACTGCATTGCTAAATGGAAGTTGGGTGCCCAAGACATCCAGGAGATTCCAGTATTGGCAGCCAGCTCAGGCTAGATGGAGACTGCTCCCATGACTGGCAAATCTTGGCAACTCAGCCATGAGCCCTCATACAGAAGGGAAGGGCCACCCATCACACTAAAAACAAAACAATGGAACTGAGGGAGCAAAGGGAGGGGGAACCCCGAAGAGGAGCTTCCAGGCAAAAACGGCGATCAATTGAAATCCCGAAATACACCTCGATGAACGCGCACGGAATCCACGTGCATGCAGACAACAGAAGACCGCTGACAACACAGGAGTACCAATGTTAACTCAAAGCATGCTTTGGTGCATGTGCATGACCAAACACCACAAACCGCAAGGAAACGCAGACATGCAACGGATGCACCAGCCCTTGCGCATTACAAAACACTGCAGGCCACAAGGGACTGCTGATGTCCGGCGAATGCACTGATGCACTTGCCCAACATTACTCCACACAAACTACACAAAAGTTTATGCAAAACATAAGAAGGGCTATATTTGTCATTATTCTCAAGGGGCATTCAATTCAACAAACCTGTTCTTTGCCTCTTCAAGTCTCTTTTCCTTGACAGGGGTAGGGGTGCGGCTTCTTCTCAACAGAAAGGAGTTATTAGGAACATCTGGGACCTCATCTGCAGTGACTGTGCTAACAATTTCAGGGCTCTTCTCTGGTTTATCATTTCCCGAGCTGAAAATAAAGTTTCAAGAGGCACATGATCTATCTAACACTTCAACTTCAGCAATCTTTTTAAACTGACCCGAGGGCAAGCGCAGCAACTCTATTTACTATTGTTGTTGCAAAGAGAGTCTTCATTTGCAAAATGACTGTGGTTTAGTGTACCTGCCAAGAGGTTACAGACATTGTATTTGCAGGTATATGCGGCTGAAATGAAAACTTGAGTGTAAACTGTACCTTCATGGGAAGTGTCCCTTGCTAAAGATTATTCTTACAAATGTAATGTTTATGTGTGGCAAAATCGTGACTGAGACACCTCAGAGTCTTTCTACTCCACATTTTTTTTACATTTTTTGTGCTAATCGGTATTTTATTCAATAGCGTCTCAGTTTAACATTAGAGTTCAGTTATTGTACAGCAATAGATATGTCTGCTAAAATATGTGAATCTCATAATAGTAAGAGATCTTAGAAAGCTCTGTTGAACTTTTCTAAGAAGACCTCCATTATCAGCTAATATAATTTTCAAATAGCAGATGGGTACTTAACTACCATATATAACATACTGACTATGTCAAATAGTTACTATGTTATATAGTTGAGTTGGATGCATGTCAACAACTACGTGTACTGGCACCGTGCAAACGACAAATTCACAACATGGACATAAACAAACCGAAAAGAACGACCTAAGTTTACCGACGGATCGAAACGTCAGTCACTGTCACCGACACCAGTCCTTCTCAACATTACCCTTACCCGGACAATCAAACTACATGATTGAATATTATCAATATTATAGAATAAAATATTAATACTAATGGTAACAAACTATGATGTACTTGACAAGCTAAAAGAAAGAACATGATGAAATAAAATACTGCCGGCGAAGCTGTAGCAAATGTCTCGGGTTGTTAGGCAAACTAGTTTCATGCCTTTCTTAAATTTGCTAAGACAAATTTCCCCTTTGAGGTCAGAGTCTAGGGAATTCCATACATGTATCTTAACTGCTCTGTACATGAAAGAGCACTGACCACTGGTGGTTCTATATTTAGGAACTTTTAGATGTTGAAAGATCTGGTGTTTCGGGTGTGGATATCTGAATGCCTAACCTTTACAGGCAAGATAACCAAGTGCAAGTCCATTAATGCATCTGAATGTCATTATAGAGTTCCAAAAGGATAAAGTAAGTTCACTGTGCTCTGTGAACTCGACTTGTAAGCAAGTCTAGGATAGCCCCTCTCACATCTCACACCTTTCAGGTGCAAAATGCAAAGTTGTACTCTTACATCGAGTGCAAAATGCAAAGTTGTACTCTTGCATCAGGTTTGAAATGCAAAGTTATACTCTTGCATCGGGTGCGAAATGCAAAGTTGTACTCTTGCATCGGGTGCAAAACACAAAGTTGTACTCTTGCATCGGGCATGAAATGCAAAGTTGTACTCTTGCATCGGGTGCAAAACACAAAGTTGTACTCTTGCATCGGGCATGAAATGCAAAGTTGTACTCTTGCATCGGGTGCAAAACACAAAGTTATACTCTTGCATCGGGCACACAATGAAAAGTTGAACTCCTGTATCGCGTGCAAAACGCAAAGTTGTACTCTTGCATCGGGCACACAACACAAAGTTGTACTCTTGCATCGGCTGCAAAACACAAAGTTGTACTCTTGCATCGGGTGCAAAACGCAAAGTTTTACTCTTGCATCGTGTGCAAAACGCAGAGTTGTACTCTTGCATCGGGTGCAAAACGCAAAGTTTTACTCTTGCATCGTGTGCAAAACGCAAAGTTGTACTCTTGCATCGGGTGCAAAATGCAAAGTTGTTCTCTTGCATCAGGCACACAAGGCAAAGTTGTACTCTTGCATCGGGTGCAAAATGCAAAGTTGTACTCTTGCATCAGGCACACAACACAAAGTTGTACTCTTGCATCGGGTGCAAAACGCAAAGTTTTACTCTTGCATCGTGTGCAAAACGCAAAGTTTTACTCCTGCATCAGGCACACAACGCAAAGTTGTACTCTTGTATCTAGCACATAATGCAAAGTTGACTACTCTTGCAGTCATCACATGTTGTAGAGTCAAACGTCCTACAAACTAAGCATGCATCAAAATCTCGTGGAACTAAAAGATAACCTGGAAAAACATAAGATATAGCCACTAATGTTTTACACACCAACAAGATGGAACACATTTTTTCAGTACTTGTTTTTTTAAAAAGCATGGATTGTTTGTTGACCGTTTACACTTTGATGGTTAACTGACAACTGGGCATGAGAATGGCCAGGCCAGGCCAGGTCAGGCCCCATTTATACCAGAATTTCTTAAATGTACCGGCAACTTACCTTTCTTTGATTTCCTTATTTTTCTTGTCTTTTGCCTTCTTCTTCTTCTTTTGTTTTCTTTTTGCAGACTCTTTCTTCTGCTTTTCTCTTTTTTTCATTCTTGTTCTTTTCTTCTTCTGATCTTCACCTGAAGAAGACTCGCTTTCAGACTCTGTATCAGAACCTGACTGGGAATCTGAATCAGAGCTGGTATCAGAATCTTGTTCTGTCTTTCTCTTTTTCTTCTCAGTTTTCTTTACCAGAGCTGAAAGGATAAAATAAAATAAAAATTAAATTAAAATGCTCTCCTTGCGACTTGAATTTGAAGTTTAAGATGCTATATGGCTGGAGAAAGTGTTATTCTAGAATTAATCAGAAAGATTTATGCTAAAAGCTCTGACTTGCAACCGCCCAGTCTATTTTTTCAGCAGATGGTTGCTTCCTTCTCATAAGGTAAAGTCTACAGAAGTTACCCTGGTTTCCTTAGCATGAAGCAACTAGCAGTGTTCTATTCCCCCTGGATCGTCCATTGCAGGGTTCCCCCCCCCCCCACCCTCCCCAGCATTAATTCGTTGGTACCCGTTTATACACCTGGGTGGAGAGAGGCACTATGAGAGTTAGGTGTCTTGTTCAAGAACACAACACAGAGCCCTACCCAGGAGTTGAACTCAGACCGTCTGAACCGGAGTCCAGCGAGCTAACCATTGAGCCACTGGGCCTCCCACTTCCATTCTCATAAAGGCCCAGCAAAAGTTAAGGGGGCAATGTCCCATTATTTTTATGCATCCTTGTCTCTTCTTTGTTCAGTGTACTAAATATAATTTTGAACAATTACTTTGGGGGTTTATTTGGCTAAGACCACAATCTAGTCTGCATGTATTAAAACCTGTCAATTCTTGACAATCTTGGATATGCCTCAGTGCATAAGAGTAAAGGATTTTGCTTTTGAATTTGTCACTGAAGATAATTCTGGGGAAATCTCATATCCTTGTACTGTCATCTGTGGTACAGTTAAATTATAAGGACAACATCTCTTCTCACTTATTTTTTGTTTTGTCCCCAGTAGCGGTAGAGCCACAAGTGACTGAAAGATGAGACCTTCCCCAGATTCCTTTTCATTTCTCATTAGCATGGTGAACTGGCAACGTATTATAGAAGACGACACTCAAGTCATGATGTTAAAAGGCGCTGCATGTAACAGTCAAGCCAAAATTATTTTTAATTATTGTATCTTACACGTACATAACACTTTTAAATAGTAAATACAGAAACAATAATTCATTATTGATAGAAATTTGCTATTAACATCTCACAGGAATTCATGCAGGTCTCCTGCAACACAGATTTGTGAACTTGACTGAGAAGAATGCAACGCGGCCAAAATACTGAACAAATAGTGCAAGAAAATAACTTTAAGTTCACAGAAAATATAAAACCAAAATGCTAAATTACAAACAGAAAAATGTGAGTTGTTTCAGAAAGTATCCATACTCCCAAAAAGTAGGGGTTTTTGTGCAGGAGGTCAGTTTTTCTTGTAAAAGAAAGCAATTAGAGAAGAGGAAGACAGTCAAAGTCATGGCTAAGTCTCGTTCACAGCTGGTCAGTTTTCCTGGTGTCCGACCCTTAACGAGCCCCCTACACAAGGAGATTTTCTTTGGTTTAAACACCTCCTTCCGCCAGAAATCTCAGTGTACATGTATACTTTCCTTGTGATGTTCCAGAAAATCTCCATACTATCCTAACAGAAGGGATTAGAAATTCCTGGTGGTAGGGAGGTTCTCTAAGACCACAATATTCAAAGAAATGCATGAAGCTTGATTGGAATTTCCAGAGGGGCTGGGGGGGTCTTGAAAGAAAATCTCTTCTGTGGGGGAGGTAGTACATGCATGGATATTAATTATTTTTATGGAACTACTCCTTGGAACTTCCAATGAACCTGTGGATATTTTCTGGAACCAAACAATATAAATGACATATAGTCTAAAATACAAGTATCACAACAATAATTATAAGCTCAAACAACAGAATCATCACAAGCACTCACCAAAATGTGAAAACATTTGTTGTGAATGATGTATGTGTATAGGAAAACCTTTTACCTTTAGCCTTGGCTTTTGGAATCAGCTCACCACAGTTGCTGACCCTGACATCTACTTGCGGGCGACTCTTGTCATCAACTCGCTGATTTTCTATTTCTGATATCACCTCATGGCCTTGCAGTACATGACCAAATATCACATGAATTCTAAGAGGTAGTATAAAATAACTGAGAAAATAAACATGCTTTCACTAGTCCATAAGTGTGTTCAGATCAGAAACCAAGTAAGAATGACTTTTTCTGTGTTTTTTAGCCTCGTCTGAACACTCATTATTTGAGAGAATTCTTGAAAGTTATGCATAGCCTTGCAGTGTCTCGAGTTTGCATAACTACATGTCTCAAAATCCCCCAACCCCCTTTATGTTTAAATCAGAACACAGCAAAAGTCTTATATAGCTCACTTTCAAAATCACGTGACCTTTTTGGTTGCCCCGGACTAGAAGTAGTGAAGGCTCGCATTGGAAGGACAGAATTCAGTGTAGCAGGTATGCCTTCTCATTATGTTATGTTATGTTATGCTGCGCAATAACTATTCCAGGAAAAGTTTGAACCTATCGTTTTATCACATTCCTAAAGATAAATCTCTTCAAAAGGGAGAAATAAGATTAATCTGCAACAAAACATTGAAACTGTAATCGTCTCATACACGAATTTAAAGGAGGAAAGAAAAAGCATCTCAGGGAATTGCCGACAATATTTCCGTGGAGTAAACAAGATTATAAAACTACCTACAAGGAAATAATTTTCCTTCCAATATGGGCCCGTGATACAATTGGACGTGATAAAATAAAAAACCACATGATTTTGAAAGTGAGCTATTGGTATGCCAAACTATGAAGTACATGTACATGTAAATTAGAAACTAATTAACAATTATTCCTCGAGCCCGATTGGGCTCTAAGTCAATAGCCCATGAGGTCGAAGGCCGAATGGGCTATTGACTCAGAGGCCAATCGGGGGCGAGAGGAATAATTGTTTTAGTAAAATCCAACTTGAAAGCATAGAAAGTATAGATTTATCTAATAATGAGCTCAAATACTTATCCGAAACTTCAGCAAAATGCAATTCAGCCACCATTGTTTTGGTTTTCAAAGCCGGCGCTTCCGCTACAAGTGAGCTATAACATATAGCCTGGTAGTAGCTCAACCAATCAGAACGCAGCATTGATAATAGACCACTAGTTGGATTTTACTAACAACAGATATTATTCTTGAATCAGCATTCAATATTATCATATAATGTGAAAAGAGTGGAACACCTGTTGGCAGAAACTGGAAAAGGACATAAAAGGACTAAACACACATGGAAACAGCTTGAAAGGATTGCTCAGGGCAGAGAAGAATGAAGAAATATTGTTGGTAGTCTACACTCCAGGGGGAGTAACAGGCCAAAGTAAGTATAATGACTGTGGAAAACTTTGATAAGCAATGCAGTACTTTCTCAAGTAAACATATTCATGTACAACAGGGCTCAAATTTAATATTTGGATCACTAACCCTTCACGTTACTAGACACCTTCTTAGTGACCAAATTATGCAATATGGTATCCAATCTCGCAAAGTCAATTTACACATAAAAGTCAATTAACACATACCCATCAAGATGTGGAGTAGGCTGAGTCGTTCTGCAAGATAAGACACGCTAACATTATACCAGTCAACATCACAGTCCTGACATTCTGTGTTCATTTACTACATGTACACACATGACCAGCAGCCACCTATGATGATCCAGTGTTATGGATAAAACAACTTTGAACAATGCCATCCTTTCCCTCAAATCTATGTCATCTTTTGTTGTGGTCGTTTGAAGATTCACTTCAGAATTATCCCTTTGCTTGACAAGACACTTTACTCTCACAGTGCCTCTCTCCACCCAGGTGTATACATGGGTACCAGCGACATAATGCTGGGGGGTAACCCTGCGATGGACTAGCATCCCATCCAGGGGGAGTAGAAATACATGTATTCTTAGCTGCTTAATGCTACTAAAACCGGGATAAGCTTCGGCAGTATGGGCCACTAGGCATGAGGCTTTACCTTGCCAAGTTAACTCTCAAAGAAAACCTTTTAACTAGTGACAAGCATATAATCGTTTTAACTGTTACTGAAGCACTTATGTGTGTCACTTACATAAAGAACTGTGATCCATTAGTATTTGGTCCTCTATTGGCCATTGACAACAGCATTGGCTTCTCATGCTTTAGTTGAAAGCACTCATCTGTTACAATAAACATTTAGAAAATTATACACTTCACTGAAAGCAATTTCATTAATTAGCATTTTAAATCATTGTTAGTAATACAAGTTCAGAAGGGTTTGAACTAGTCTGTACCAGGACCTAACTCTGGTTTGTTCAACATGAAGCAACTGAGAGTGCTACTAGTCTGGCAACACAGGATACTACATGTATATACTGGGTATAAATGTACATGTACAAATTCATAACGTTTGTTTGGGATTATAACTGATCAAGCTTACATTGTCTGGAAGGGTTGTAAGTGGCACATAAAAGTAATTTAATGGTAATGGTAATGGTAATGGATTTATATAGCGCATTTTCCATATACATGTTCAAATGCACTTTACATTTCTAGTCAGGGTGAGATCGGACATCAGCATGTTAAGGTGCCTATGGCAGCCGCTATCAGTCCATTCATGATCTCACCCCACCCACCCAACCCATGAGTACATATGCAAAAAGATCAGACCACAGCACCGGGAACTCTGTGCCCTACTCTTCACAATTAGTGTGCGGGTTCTTTAACGTCCCCTGCTGACCCGTAACATTGAAGATGCAGGAGACGGGATCTAAGGTTGTATCGTCCTTATCCGAGAAGACTAGAAGTTCAAACCATTTGCAGATGCAATTACAAAGGCAGCACGTTCTCCTCAGTTATTTTTGGACCCTGAGTGTTGGTCCAATCTGGGATCTGAATCTGAATTTAATATCGTGAGCTGTCAGAAATGACTTTAATGCTCTTGACTGGTAAATGATATCTTGTAAGTCATTGTCTGACGTCCGACAGCTGTTACATGCAGCCATGAACCACACAATTAAAAAAACAGTATAATATTATTTTAGACTCCAATGACAAAATAGGGTTTATTTGCAAAAAAATAAGGTAAAACTAGTTTCACAGAATTGTTATACATGCTCCTCTCTTTCATGTCATGGTTCATGCATCTACAAAAATTAAGCCTAGTAAATTTTTCAAATTCATCATTTGTAATCCACCTCAATCTTCACCATCCTAAACCATCCTGGCTGCATGGTACCTTTTTGTTTGAGTAACACCTCTTTGGTGTTTTCCTTCCTGAACAATTATTTTGCAATGACTCCAAATAATTATTGAGCAAGTTACATGTAGTATGGATTACCTGTACATGTACAGTATATAAAAACAATAGCATGTACAAGTGTACATGTAACTGACCATTAAATGTGCCTCCATAGATAGATTCACCACCTGTGCCATTACCTGTAATCAAAACGGAACAAAAATTATATCTTTGAGAGTGATCAAGGCAATGTCTAAAGTATTAAACAAGCTCTGCTTCACTACACAACTGGGAATTAAAATTTATGCAAAGCAGACTTGTTCCTATTTCCGTTGAGTTGTTTAAATTAAGGAAATTATTGATATTGTGCTGCATTGGCAAGTACATTGTAATGATCAAACTGAAATTACATGGTATAAAAGGTTTCAGCAATATTTTCTTCCAGTAAATGACAGGCTTCAGGGAATGGAATATAATTAAAAAATTAAATATCCAGACTATTGTTCACAAATCAAATACACTTTTAAAAATTGAGATGTTGCTACTTGATCTTATAGTCAATGGCAATGAGTTCCATAAGACAGGTGCAGAGTGGTTGAAGGCACAACCCCCAAGAGTGGAACAGTTGACGTTTGGAAATAACAAATTAATTTAAGTTGTGTAGTCAAGGGGAAACAAAATCACTGCCACAAGTTCTTTTTTTATAATTACCAGTAATGAATAAACATTTAACTGTTTCACTTATCCTAGGAGTGCTCTACGAATGAAAATGCAGAGCTACATGTACATGTACATAAAAAAAGGTAGCAAATGGGTTTCAGACGAAAAAATTGAGAAACACAAGTACCTTCTGTCTTAACGTTTTTACAAATAATTCTTAAAAGAAATTGGTATTTAGACCACACCTTTAGTGAAATCTCCTCCTTGAATCATAAAATCCTTGATAACGCGGTGAAATAGTGATCCTTTGTAATGCAGTGGCTTGCCTGATACCTTGCTTAGACCTTTTTCTCCTAAATGAACATAATAAAAATTGAAATATTGATGCCAACAGCTAACAGTAATCATGAGTGAGACTCGCATGGAAATGACTGCTGCCAAGGACCGGGTAGTACTCGCAGTATACTTGACGGGTGAGGGGATTATTTTGCAAGATGCACATTTTTGATAACCATTCACCACAAATTACATTTTTCTTGCAATATTGATGCTAAAGAATGAATATCAAGACTAGGTATGTACATGTAGCTAAAATAATTAGTTATTGTGCAAATATTCAAATTAATTTTCTCACCTGTACAAAGGGCTCTGAAATTGTCACAAGTCTTTGGGCAGATGTCAGCAAAAAGCTCAAAAATGACCCTGCCAGCTGCCAAAAAATGTTCAAACAATAAAATTTCTAATAACGATAACTATTTCCATTAAATAAAAAAGCAATGTATAAAAATATAAATGATAAAATAATATAGTTATAGAAAAATTGGCTCTGTTTGATGTCGAAGCAGGAAAACTTCATCCCACTGGTTCTCCCTGCCTCACTGAGGAGTGGTCACTTTTGTTTGTCTCCTTCCTTGCAGATTCTATCCAGCATTCCTCTATCAAAGTGTATTTATCTTTAAGTAAATGACATTAAAAAAGAAAAAAGAGTATTTATCTGCTGTCCATTCCCTTTGACTCCCTGACCCCCTTTGATCCCAGAGAGTGATGTGTGGAATCAAATGTTCACAGGGCTCTCCAGAAGCTCATCACCTCCTAATTACAGATAGCACCATGCTGTTTTTTTTGCCAGGACCTGGATATGAGTTCCCATGAATATTGCATGTTCTGGGCAGTATATGTTGTGGTTTAAATTTATCCCTGGTTTAAAATTTTTTAAACCAGTTTGATATTGATTTCCCTTTGTTTCAGATTATGCTAATCAATATGTGACTGGTTTAAAAAATTTTAAACCAGGAATAAATTTAAACCACAACTATACACTCTGGGCTACTTTGGTCTCCTTCGGTCTGCTGAATTTCCTTCTACCCAACCTAGCCAGCTTCTCTCCTGCTATCCACCTGTCCATCACAGATATAGCAGTGGACTCCAGCCTCACAACCACCTCTATGCATGCCAGAATTAAGGCTTCCAACACTAACCCATTCCGAAAGGGCTGTTTCGTGCACATTGGCAGTGTGCTCCCTGTGTGCTCTCCATGCCACATGTACGTTGGCTTATCTCTCCATGTGGAGCAATCTGCCTGGCCCCCAACTGGCTTAGACAGATCATCTCAGCTGCTGGGATTGACGGTAATTTCTGCAGCTGTAGTTTTTGCATTGGCACAGCTACAGTTGCACTTCGCAATGGCGTCCCTGATCATCATTCTTATTAAGGCCCTTGGGCCCTGGATAAGTCAATGCTTGTGAATTATATATCTGGACTCCCTTGGCAGCTTTGGCTGGCCTGTCCAGTTCTCTAGTGTGATCATGACTCTTCTTCCAGACGGTATTGCCCTTG
>OX393566.1:19094929-19152429 GCA_947652115.1 Blastomussa wellsi | reverse complement strand
ATGTTTAAATATTGAACTGAAAAGTGTGCATGCACCTTTTACTATCAAGAGAAAAATAAGTAAGTGGAAACCAATTGAAGTTTGTGTATTTAATATGCATTCTAAGAATGTATTTTGCACCTATTATTAATTAAAATTTATTTATTTTCCTAAATTGTACCTGATCAAGAAGCACTTATGATGTTAGATATTTTGATACTGCTAACATCATTGTCAAGGCAGAGAGCTCGATTTGTAAGCATGTCTAACACATGAGTAACAAATTGAAATTGGGGTTTCAATATAATTTGAAGTAGGCAGCTGGTTTGAGTTAATTTCAATTTTGAGCATTAATTATATAAGTAGCTGATGTCTCTGAGTAATGTAGCCAACGCTTTTCATCAATCATTGTCGGCCATTGCTTCTTATTGAATGTGCTGAATTATTTTAGTGTAGCATGATCATTAATGATTTGAATAATATCTAGAACATTGATGTAATCACTTGCAGCTCTGATAAGAGATGACAAACATTTTGTACGTGCCCAAGGATCATCCATTAAAAAAACAATCATTCCTATTTTCTCCTCTGCTGGAAAGGAACTTGCTACTGTAAAGGTAAATATTGGTGGTCAGGAAATTTAGTAACACAAATCCTTAGCAAACAGAGAATAGCTAGGGTGGTGCCATGAGCCGTCCCCATTCTCCCACCCCCTCCCCCCTCCGTCAAAAAGAATGATGATGGCGACGGTGATAATGTTCTAGGTTCTCTCATTCTCATGCCCAGAGTTCATGATCCTTCTGGTCTGCAACAGGGATCGAGACCTCTGGTTGCTCCCAACACCAGAAGTCAGCGATTCACTGACTCATTGTCAAATCTGACAAGTCTGATTGGCTGAAAATTACAGAACAAGTACTCTGTGTATGCTCACAATTTGCGAGCAGCAAGAGGTCTCAATCCCTGGCACAGACCATAAGAATCGTAGGCTCTGGGGACAACAATGAGGTTCTCTGAGATGATATTGTTTGCATTCTGGGAGCATTTGTGATTAAATAAATAAACATTCTTATTCTTTCTTGGTCAGGATTTTGCCATGTGGACCATTTCCATAGAAACGGTCATAAGCCACGTATTTTTTCTAAAGTTGGATTTAAAACTTTGAACTAAAACTACTATGATTCTGTAGGACGTAAAAGAACCCACACACTATTCAAAAAGAGTGGGGGACTACCCCAGTGAGGTGGTCTATCTTCATTCCTTAAAATCATCACCCACCATGGGTTGGGAGGGTTCAAGTATTTAATTCAATTCAATTCAATGTTTATTTACCACATATTTACATCAGTTTAATTAAAAAGAAATAACAAAACAAAAGATAAGAGAAATAAGTGGTGAGGAGACCTCAAAAAAACCTCAGGGCTTAAACTAAGAGGTCCCCTCGTCAGACATATAGTACCTTGGATTACTTGACAAGAAGGTTATTTGTCTTATTTTTGAGTTTTGCATATTTTGATTTTTGAAAAAAATCAAGAAACTTTCTTTTAAAAAAAGATAAACTGGGTGAGAAGGTAACCGAAGATGGTAAAGCATTCCATAATTTTGGCCCTTGGTAAAGTATGGTGAATCACTTGATATTTGTTTCACAAGCGTGAGGCCGAAGTTGTGCTGAGGCTCTGGTATCATAATTATGAATTTGACTATTTGACAGAAATAAATTTAGAAAAGGAGAAGGCAACAAACAATGGTGATAGGAAAACATGAAATGTGCAATATAAAGAGAGTTCATTTTGAAAATATCTAAGATAGTCAATTGTGCAAATAAAGGTGCAGAATGGGCTCAGAAATCGGAATTTGTTATGGCTCGGTTTTGAAGAAGAAAAATACAGTTTGAGTTTGTAACATATGTAGAGAACCAAACAGTAGTACAGTAAGTTAAGTAAGCATAGATTAAGGTGTAATACAGAGCTGTTTTTGTTTTCGCTGAAAAGAGAGAAAAAAAGCGAGATCTGTATATTATACCCACAGATTTAGACATTTTCTTACAAATATAACTAATATGGCTCATGGATGGACTGAAACTAAGTGGCAGCCGTGGTATCCTTTGTATATTATTCAGGGTTTTCAAAATAAGCTGGCAACCGGCGCATTTCACCTGCTATTCCAAATACTGCGCCGGCTACTCCAAATGTTAGTAGGTCAGTTCTAAGCATGATATTGGAGAAATAGAAAGTAGCTGCCTACTTTTTGGATGGAACCTGCTACTCAAAAACCTACTGACAGCCCTGACTATTGTACAGAGGACATGTGGTTTGTCCTCTCACTCGCAGTATATATCATATATTAACTTCTTTTGCTCCCAGGTTCCATTCTTGACTGATACTCAATTTAATTTACCTTTTAAAGTGAATTGAATTATTTGAATCATATACTTAGAATTGTGAAGAATGATCATTCTTCACTTTCATCTACATCCACAGTTCAAATGTGAATCATTTCATATATTCTTCATTTCAATTATTGGGAAAATATAACAAATTATGGTCGAACTGAATGTTATTCCTAATTGATTTTAAGTAATTATTATCCAATATATACTGTCTTTTTATTGATCATGTGTTCCGACTGCTTTCAGTGGGATGGAGGTACTATTGTTCAGATGGGTTGGTCTGTTTGTGAAGATCTTCTGTGTGTAGCTGATGATGGCAGTGTATTGGTTTATGACATTCATGGTGCAATCAAGAAAACCTTAACTATGGGTCAGGTTAGTGATGCAATTGATTCATATTTCTTTTACTTTCATAACTAACCATTTTCAAACCAGTTGTATTATGGTACAAAATGGTTAACTCTTGCTGGGCATTAAAGGGACACTAAGACTCTTGATGGGGATTTTTAGGTTCAAGTAAACGGGCACTAAAATTGCAGGGTTTTCATTACATTTTTAAGAAGGATACGTGAGTAGGCAGATAGAAGAGAGCAAGTGATTCTTTTTTCATGTTGCAGGAGGCTCAGTGGCCTAATGGTTAGGTCGCTCAACTCCAGATCGAACGGCCAGGGTTCAAGCCCTGGCTGGGACACCACAATGTTTTCTTGGGCAAGACACTCGCCACCCACTTGACACCCACTCCATCCAGGTGTATAAATGGGTACCGGCAAAATAATGCTTGGGATAACCCTGCGATGAACTAGTCCCATCTAAGTCGCTTCATGTTATGGAAACCGGTATAAGCTCCGACCTGATGGGCCAGTCCAGGCTCATATGCAGACTTTACCTTAATTAGGATACGTGACTTAGGCAGTTACTCTTAAGTACCATGGTACTGGTACCCAGGTCCCACCTTCGAATGTGAACCCTGTTCTTTTGCTCATGCACAAAATAATTATACCTAGACAATGAAGTTGAAGATGTCAGGTAAATTGGTGAAGGAAGCGAGGACCATGATTGGCCAATTACTTGAAAATGTCAGCCTGACTTTTTTCAAGTTGGGATCTAAGGCTCACATCAGTATTATGATAATATTATGCAATGCCACCAATTAATTCTCACCCCAAAGCTTTCGAGTTTAATTTCAAACAAAACTGGAATGTCATTTGAGGCTCAGGTCACATCTGATTAATTTTTGTTTGGAATCAAACAAGAAGGCTTAAATGGAAAACTTATTTATTGCCAAAATTCAGGGTACAAAGAAATTGAATTTTCCAACTTGCCCTCTGGGCAAGCTGAAGCCAGGAAGTGCTAGCCCAGATGTCATTTCCACTAGCCCGAAACAAATTCTCACAAGTGTGATGAATTAAAGGATAAAATCCACTAGCCCTATGGAAAAATGCACTAGCCCCGGGCTATCGTACACTAACTTCCATGTATGCTGCAAACAATAGTCCAGTCTTAAGTTGCTGCATAGTTTGTCCAAAAAATGATGCTCCTTAATTTCCCAATTTCCACACGCTAGCGGAAGCTGGCAGCTTGTAAAACCAATTTAAGAGTACTTGATATAGCAGTGCACTGTGGGAGACGTGGTGGCCTAATAGCTACTGCACTGGACTCCGGATCAGACGGTTTGGGTTAGAGCCCTGGCCAGAACTCTGCGTTGTGTTCTTGGGCAAGCCACTGTACTCACACAGTGTCTCTGACCCAGGGTATAAATGGGTACCAGTGAACTAATGCTGGGGGGGGACCCTGCAATGGACTAGCATCCCATCCAGGGGGAGAAGAAATATTCTTAGCTGCTTAATGCTACAGAAACCAGGATAAGTTCTGGCAATATGGGCCGCTTGGTACAAGGCTCCAATTTTGCACTCATAATTTTTCATACAGCTATCTGCCAAATAAATAACATGTAAATAATTTATACACTAACTTGTAGGATGCCAAGGAATCAAAAGTTATTGACTGCAAAATCTACAACTTTCCTGGAAGGACTGGCATAGCTGTCTTGACTGGCAGTTACCATTTCTATGTTGCCAATAATGTCGAAGAGGTCCGCAGTCGACGATTCTTTGACCCACCAGGTAACATGAGGAGGGACTAATAATTATTCTGATCAGTAATTTAATTTTCAGGGATTAAATGGTTACCATAATGTAGTACCTTTTGAATATTTTTGCTTAGATGTTTGCCATCATCACCTTTTATGTGCAAGTCCATAAATGTTTACCTATTGTTCTTAGCAGTCCTCTCAGGAAACAGAATTTCACTTCAACAGGGTCAGAAGGTCAAGTCTGTCAGTTGTGATTGGTAGACTTTGATCCATTTTGTTTGTTTCTGATTGTCAAGGTTCATCGGCTGTCACCATAATTATGATTGACGGCAGCGAAAAGCACAATCGTTGGTTAGGTTTTGAACTACAGAGTTTGCACTTTTTTAAAAGCGCAATAAGGCCTTCATTTTAAAAAATGGTTGATTTAAAAAGTTGTGTACTGGGCCTATGATATAGTGGCTCAAGAGGCTAAAACTTTGGGTTCTGTTACATGAAGTAGCTCTAGGACTAGGTAATTGTACTTCCCATGGATACTAGGATGCCAGTCTGTTGCGGGTTGTCCTATCCCTACCCCACCCTCCCCCATTCCCTTCATTTTTGCCAGGTGTGTCTGACAGTTTGTGACTTGATAGTTTAAGATGGCTGACTGTTATATCAGTTCGTGGGGATGACTATCGTAGATATTGAAGGGGGGGAGATAAAAAGACCAGCATAAGGCAATTGCATCCTCTAAGAAAAAGTTGCTAAGCAAACTGTTATCTGCTGCTTTAGAAACTGAAGTTAAAGTCACGATCAATCAACAGCTTGCTAGTTCTTAGATTTACCTGACGCACAATTGTTGTATCTACCATTGAATTTTTTGGCACTGCTACAGTGTAACAGGATTGTCATTACATAGGTTTGGATGCCCCGCCCAGCAGCTGGGTGATAATGCCTCATGACAGGGGGTCATCACTGCTCGTGGCAATTGATAACCTCCTGTACCTTATTGACAAGAGTCAGAGTTATAAACAGGTTAGCAATTCAATCGCAATATTAAGAGCTAGTACTGAATTTAAAATTGAAAACAAATATCGTTCTTAAAAGTCGTCTGGAAAACAACATGATCTTTTAAAAGTACTCTTCAAGAACTCCATTTGAACAGGAACACAATCATGCAGGTGTATCTCTCAGGTAGTGAACACCCAAAATTCATGACCAGCTATGACAGTAGCAGTAATTCAGAATAGGGTGGTCGTGGTGCTGCTTATGGGGAAAATTATCCAATTTCAAAGAATTATGAGAAACGTCTCTAGCATTACTTCTATTTCCTAAATAACAATTTGGAGAGGAATAAATAACGGTAATAATTTTTAATTTGTATTTTTCATGTGCAACAATTATGATTTACAGTCTTTCCCGTAAAACCGTGAACACCAGAAATGTTTATGGAATGTTATTGTGTTACAAAGAAAAAGCCAATAAGGTGTGAGAAAACTAAACCGCAAACAGCAATGGTCATTAGCTTGTGGTTTTGAGGTTTGTTAGCGTGTCCTGAACTTTGCTGCGATTGGTCACTAGACAATAAATATTCCAGAATTTTTTTCTGGCGTTCACGGTTGTACGGGAAAGACTATAAAACATTGTACAGTTAGAATTCCATTCTTGAACCTCTTATCCAAGGGTAACAAGATTTGGTTCAAGTATCTGATTAAGGGTGCAAGAAACCAGGATTCTACAATAACTGTAATTAATGGTTTCTTTATTATCCAGACTGTGACATTCAAAGAAGGGCCTGTGAATTCCATTATAGAGATGGCAATCTCTTATAACTATGAATACTTGACAATGTTTACTGACACTGGCTTGCTGTGGATTGGATCAGCAGATCTGCAGGTTTTATTTTTGTGTCATGATTTTGCAATATACATTCTGATGTGCCTGTATTCAAGACTTGAACTTAGTTGTCAAGTTTGACAATTGTCAATAAGAATTAATTACACGTATGTTATTGACCATACAATCATATATAAATTTGGCAATTTGATGACACTCTGACTTGTTCTGATTTTGATGTATTAGTATAGTATTGAATTGCATGGACGGACTGACTGTCTGACTCACTGACTGACTGACTGGATCGATGGACCAACTGACTCAGCTGACTGACTGACTGGCTGATCGACTGACTCCCTGACCAACTGACTGACTGTCAATGTGGCTGACCACCCAATGTCTGTCCTTCATTCTTCTCTGTTTCTTATAGAAAGTGTACTGTGAGTTCAACACTGCTTGTCATTCAAGACCCAAGCAGCTAGCATGGTAAGGTTCATTGTATCCATTGTTTGAAGGGTGCTGATATGATGCAAAACAACATTTATTTGGTACATAAGTAATTTGTACTGAGATGTACAAATTTACATAATTTCAACTTTAATTATTGGAAACAATTCACAAATTAAAACAAAAAACAGGTACTTATCTTCTGAAAAAGGGAGAGAGGATAAGTGAGTTGTGGGTGGAAAGATTTGGCTTTATCAACACTTTAAAGGCTACCTAAAGAGTCGCAAATTATTGCAATTTCAACACGGCATGGTGCACATCACACTGCATATGGAACGTCACAATGATGTCATTAAGACAATAAGAAAAGAAAGAGAAACCAATTCAGTACAAATGGGCAATGCCATTTTCGTGGCACAAATCTTTAGCCGGTGGAGATTTCTTGCATGTGACACAAGTTAATTATTCCAATTCAGCAATAATCTCTGTGTGCTAAGTATGGACAAATGAATTCTGTACAGCCTTTTGTGTGTGCAATTTCAAAACAATTTTATTCAAATTACTGTTAGTAATAATCATAGCTATCAATGCAAAGGAAAACTAAATGATGTGGGTCAAGTCTAGCATTTTAGATGTGATCTATGTTCCATCTTCCACCTTGCCTTATTTTTCACTCATATCTATATTATTATGTAAAAATTACTAATACCATACAGTAGGTCACTTATAGGTTGATATCAATATGGAGATATGTGCACATAAATCATAGTTGTGACAACGTGCTCATGAGATGTTGTTGTTGCTTGTTATTTTGCTCCACAGGTGTGCGATGGGTGCAGTGATCTGTTACTGGGATGATTACTTGGATGTGGTTGGACCGACAAAAGACACCATTAGATATCCTTTGATTTTAACAAAAACTTCTGTGCTGACATGAACTGTATGCATAGGTGTACGAGCCCCCCAATTTTGGGCAACTCAGATGTTTGGGGCAGCAAGAGAAATTTGGGCAAAGCAACTTGGTAGAACTTTTTGGCAAATGCCACACCCACCACCCCCCCCCCCCCCCCCACCCCTTGTAGTGGAATCATGGGACATTACGTCATATTGTGTCACGTGACGAGGATGTGACAGAGAGATATGAGGATTCCAGTTCGGGTGTCATGGCGTTTGTTATTCCTGTTGTGTGCGAAGTCTTCATTACAGATTTGTGTTGAGTTAATCGAGTCTCAGTCTCTTCATCTTGGCTAATTCCCCCGCAAGCACATTTACAAGTGGTGGAGAATCCGTCGAACATGGCAAAATCAGTTGAAGAACTTCAAGGAATCGTGGAGGGACTTCTCGGTGTCGTCAAAGAGCTTTCAAAAAACGTCTCTCAAGTTAACAAAACAGTGAGTGACATTGCAACAGCTCCAACAGCGACTCAGTACAGTAATTCTCAAAGTCTTCGTATGCCTTCCATTCAACTTCCAGCGTTTCGTCGAGACAGCGCAGTGCAAGACGACATTTCAGAATTCCTCGAGCGCTTCACACAGCAAACGTCAAATCTTCCCGCCGAAACACGTCTTTCGCTCCTGGAACAACAATGCGTAGGCGACTGGCCAAGATCTGTCTTGTCTATAGCCAAAACTACAGAGGGTTATGCAGAAAAAGCAACGGAGGAAAAACTTAACATTTGCATCGAACGGTTACGTGCAGAGTTTGGTGAATCGAAAGAAGACAAGTGCCGCCGATTAGCTGCCGAGTTGAGCGCCATCAAACAAGAACGTGGTGAGTCGGTTGAACAATTCGCGTTTAAATACAAGAAGCTGCTACATCAGTTGGAGAAGCTTGGCGAGAAAATGGCAAAGGATTGTCCTACCTTTGTTATTTCACAGTTTATTTCTAAAGTTAATCCCATTATTGCTCAGCAGCTCGTCGTGAAAGCATCAGAATTTGAAACGCTCGACAAGACCGTCGAAGCTGCTCGTCGTGTTGAGTTGTCATTTCAAACTCCGCCCACCGCCTCAAACACAAATCAGCCGCGATCGCTCGATGAATGGAAAGTAGCGCCACCGAATGCGTTTGTTTCCTCGACCGCTTTGAAACCTCAGGATCAGCACTCTCATCGACAGCAAAGGGTTTGTTACAATTGTGGAGAACCAAATCATCTGTCAAGATATTGCCCAAAGCACCGCAAGGATTCTTCAAAACAAGCCGAGGTCTGCAAGAATTACAATCGATTTCCCAAATCTAATTGCGAGGAAGATGGCAATAAATGCTCAAACGGCCGACAGCACAAGTGCTTACGTTGTAATAAGTGGGGATGTAAAGCCTTCAGACATTCTGAAAATCGCCCACCAAGCATGTCTCGCAGTAGTGTTCCAACCGATGAGGTTTCTTCTCTCCGGCAGCAACTTGTAGTCTTGTCAACTCGTCTGGAAAAATTTGAAGCTCAGTGTTCAGAAAATGCTTCATGTACTGTTCCTGTGGGATCTTCAAACCAAACCTCAGCCTTGCCTTCACGACCAGTTGCTTCTCCTGTTACTTCACCAGTTACTTGTGATCAGCCATCAACCTCTACGCCATTGTTTGGTCTTCCTGCTGTTACCATCCCTGCACCTTCAGCAAAACCAGAAACTCAGTTACAAAATCGTAATATTCTGTGGACCTCCATCACTTCTGCTGGTGAGCGTCTGCCCTTGCCATTAGACAGCTGCTGTTCTGTATCTCTTGTGAGCAAAGTACATGCTGATTTTGTGGCCTCTAAACGTCCTGACCTCAAGTATCGTACCCTCGAGGAGTCCATTTCTGTTACAGCTGCAGATCCGAAATCTAATCTTAAAGCAGTTGCTACCATGGAAATCCCAATCATGTGGGAAACAAACACAGAAACTGTCTTCACTATGCTTGTAGTTCCTGGTCTTGTGTGGCCGATGCTCTTTGGAGAGAACCACCTTCACGCAACGCAAGCATTGGTGGACCATTATGTTCCTACTGTCACCTTTCGCCATCCAAGCATGCAGTTTCGTGTCAAGTGCTCCCTCGACAACCCACTTGAAGGCTTCACTTCACATGAAAGCGGACCAACAGCATCCAAGCCACATGTCAGTGTTACATGCCTTCTTACTGGGGCACCACCGCCAGGTGTTCACAAGCATTCACAATCCCTGCACCGTGGTCTTAACTTTGTTACAGTATATGTCACCCTTTCTGCAGCTTTAATGGGATACCAAGCAGTGCGTCAACCACTTTGGATTGAAGGAAAACAACTTCACCCGGGTGTTAAAGTTCTTAGTGGTCCCTTTGATGTTAGCCAAATTTCAAGTCATGTGACACCGGAAGCCACTCGCTCCAGCAATGATTCATGCTACAATGCACGGCTTGTAGACCTTCCTGAAACACCAGATTCTGTTCTAGAAGAAGAAGTTCCTGACATGCCGGTCACATACTGTACAACCTTGGCAGTGGAGTCTAAGTTGAAGAAGACGAGCATTCCTGAGAATGTCATTTTAGGTGATGTTAGGGACATGACAAACGATGATGATGCTATTCTTGAAGAAGCAGCTGACACTACTGCAAAGCAACTTGCTGATGGTTGGCTTACGTGGGCAAACACGCAGCAACCACCTTCATCACAAACTCCAAAGAACAATAGGCAAAAACATTGTGACTTAGACTCTTGTGCACCAAAGCAGTGGAAACGTTCAGTCCAAACAAAAGAAATGGAAGATTCTGGTCTTAGCTCATCAATGTTGTCTCCTTTCTGTGATGACTTACCAGAATTTGACAGTCAAGGTCCTGAGTTTCCTCCAGTAGAAGAATTGAGTTGTGCCCCTTACTCATCTGCTTACACTGATGCTATATTTAACGCCTTGGATCTTGACGGCCCAGACTATTCTGCTGTCGATCCAGATATTATGAAGCGATTCAAAGAACTTATCCGTCAATATCCTACGGCATTTCTCCTCCCAGGGAATCCACTCACAGCTGTTAAGGGGTTTGAGCACAGAATTGACACAGGTGATGCCCCTCCCATTTACAGTCACCCATACAAGAAAAGCCCAGCTGAGCTAAGAGCAATCAAAACTGAAATCGAACGGATGCTTAAACTCAAGATAACAACAACCCAGTCAATCTGAATGGGGTTCTCCGTGCATTCTGGTTCGCAAACCTCCAGAAAAAGGCCAGCTTCAACCTCCAAGATTTGTAGTGGACTATCGTCGCCTGAACAGTGTGACACAAGGAGATGGTTACCCCATTCCGTCTATCTCAAGTGTTCTGGATGCTGTAAGCCAAGGAAAAGTATTCGCCAAATGTGACTTGGTCAGCGGCTATTGGCAAATTCCCATTCGACAAACGGATCAACATAAAACAGCATTCTGTACACACCTTGGCCTGTATGAATTTCTCAGGCTCCCTTTTGGATTAAAAACAGCCCCAAACACATTTCAGCGGATTTTGAACACTGTATTTGCCGATTATCTGCACAAGTGGCTTGTTGTTTATGTGGATGACATAATTCAGTGGACAATGACAGACGAGGAAGCCCTTGCACATTATTCGTTGTTGTTTCAAAGACTGGTTGGTTGGGATGCAACTCAAACCTTCTAAATGTACATTCTTCGCAAGGGAAATTGAAATACTGGGACATCGCATCACACAAGAAGGTCGAACACCGATCAGCAAAGGGGTAGAAGCAATCCTATCTATGCCCACACCAACAAACGTTTCTGCAGTCAAACGTTTTCTTGGACTTTGTGGATATTTCAGGGACTTTATTTCATGTATGTCTACTCGAACACATACCCTGCGAAACCTCCTCAAGAAGGGTGTATCATTTCACTGGACAGAAGAAACAGAAAGAGAGTTTCAAGACTTGAAACAATCAATTACTGGCCCAGATGTCATGTTGTTCCATCCTGATTGGAATGCTCAGTTTGAATTACATGTGGATGCTAGTAAGCTTGGATGTGGAGCCATGTTGGCTCAAGAGAAGGATGGCAAGCTTTGCCCCGTGAGATTTGCATCCCGTGCATTTTCACCAGCCGAATCACGTTGGACTACTATGCACCAGGAACTCTTTGCTGTGAAATGGGGACTGGAACAGTTTCGCTCTTACCTAATAGGCCGAAGAGTTAAAGTTGTAACAGATCATGCAAATCTTAAATGGTTAACTACCATAGCACCACAACAGGCAAAAGTTGCAAGATGGTGCATGAGCATGGCTGAGTTTGACTTTTTCATCGAACACAGGAAAGGAGAAAGAAATGTTGTTCCTGACGTCCTTAGTCGTCACCCTATCAAAGAGAACATGCCGGACGACAATGTTGTTATACCCCCAGAGAACAGTGTTATCACCTTCTTGATCATCGCAACTTCCCTTGATGTACCGCACCATACCCCAGAACTTATTCATGGAACATTTAGCAATACTATGACTTGTTTACACTATGGATGTCTTATTCCTCAAACTGATTACCTAGATCCAGTTTGTTTTGCTACTGCCCCCAAGAGAGCTACTGGTGCAAGAGGGCCTTTACTCAAAACTTCAGTTGCAAGCCAGAGCAAGAATTCACAAGTCAGTAAATCTCAAGACAGTTCATCTTCAGACTGTAACTATCAAGATTTCGAAAATCTGGAATCTTTAAACCGCAATCGGTCAAGTTTTGCTAAGAAACAGTTACAGGATTACTGGTGCAATCTATTAATCCAGTTCCACAGTTCAAATCAAGATATTTCTGCATTTAAGAACATTCCAAAGGAACATGTGCAGTGGGTTAAACAAATGGCCAAGCGCTCAGTGGTTATTGATGGGTTGCTAATGTATCGAGATGAATTGATGGAAGATCCGAATCACTACCGTGTTATGGTTCCCAATAACATTCAACTTCAACGTCATCTCTTACAGGTCTATCATGATTCACCTATAGGAATGCATCGAGGACGTGAAGCTACCTACGGAGCACTTTCTCATGACTTTTATTGGCGAAATATGGCTAAACATGTGCGAAACTGGATCAGGCGTTGCCCCTCTTGTATTAAATTTAAGTCTACTGATCCCAAACATGGTCCAATGCAAATTCGCACATTCGACCATCCCTTCAGCACCATTGGTATAGACTATGTTGGACAGTTACCTTCTACCCCAACTGGTAACAAATGGATTTTGACTGCAGTTTGTCCATATTCTAATTTCTTGCGTGCAATTCCAGTACCAGATAAACAAGCAACTACTGCAGCACGAGCTCTGTTTAATGATATCTTCCTGCAGTATGGGTTTCCAGCAGTCTTGCAAAGTGATCAAGGCGGAGAATGGCTAAATGCAGTATTACGTCAGCTAACCAAACTTCTCTCAATTGAACACATTGTTACTACTAGTTATCGTCCACGCCTAAATGGAAGTACTGAACGTGTTCACAGATGGTTGAATTCAGCAATTGGCATTTATTGTGAAAAGTATCAAGAACGTTGGGAAGAGTTCCTGCAGCCAGCCGTGTATGCTCACAATGTATCTCCAATCCCTGGTACAGGTCAAATTAGTCCGTTCTTCTTGGTTTTTGGGCGCAATGCAACCTCACCTGAAGTGATTACTCTTGACTTACCAGTAGAAAACTTCCCAAGAAGTACCTATGCAGAGCAACTTGTGTCTCGTATGCGTGAAGCACAAAAGCAGTTTAACAGCATCAAAGCAGATATGAAGAGAACTCAAAGAGAATATTATGATAAAGCATCCAGAGACCTTAGTATTCCTGAAGGAAAGCAAGTTTATGTCAGAAAACCACCTCCAAGTTCACAACCAAAAGGGTCAGCCACCCGGTTCATTCGTCGATTTGATGGTCCTTACACTGTTGTAGGACATGTTCATGGTCGCCAGGATCTGCTGCGACTGCGTCACAAATTCACTCAAGAGGAGCTTAAAACAGTTAACATTGAAAAGATCATTGTTGTACCAGATGGAATTTCAGATGATCTGACAAATTATGAAGATCAACCACACAACACAGAGACTGTTACCCGCTACGAATTACCCACCCATAAGAGTTCAGCGATCGACCCTGACTTAGCAAAGTTAGCATTTGCCTTTGGACAGTATCTGAATGGTCTAGCAGGAGCTCAGGCATATGCATCCGAGGCCTGCAAAGTCGTGTACCAGCAGATTCCAGATGCACAGGACATTTTAAAACGTTGTGGAAAGCTTAAAGGACTGGTTACAAAGTGCCCTTATCTATCCATGTCTGGAGGTGCACATGGAGGAACTTATCT
Organism: Blastomussa wellsi; assembly: GCA_947652115.1. Lineage (NCBI taxonomy): Eukaryota > Metazoa > Cnidaria > Anthozoa > Scleractinia > Plerogyridae > Blastomussa > Blastomussa wellsi. Next base: position 19,138,465 of record OX393566.1, on the reverse strand, counting down.
GATAAAACTTGATAAAGTCATGTTTGCAGCTTTAGTTTCAGAGAACTGAAATCCCTTTTAAGAAGGGGTGGACCTGTGAGGATTATAGACTGTTAAGATTTCTCGTTAGGTTTTCAAATTTATTTATCGTATGCAATGTAAGCTCTTGTCGTAAGTTTACTCCCTTTAAGAAAGGGTGGACTGTAGTGGAATCATGGGACATTACGTCATATTGTGTCACGTGACGAGAATGTGACAGAGAGATATGAGGATTCCAGTTCGGGTGTCATGGCGTTTGTTATTCCTGTTGTGTGCGAAGTCTTCATTACAGATTTGTGTTGAGTTAATCGAGTCTCAGTCTCTTCATCTTGGCTAATTCCCCCGCAAGCACATTTACACCCTAACTAAAAACCCTGTGCATCTATTAATTAATTAATAACTTATTAGCCATGTATATTTTTTTTGTTCGTAATTTTTTAATTATTTGGAATCCAAAGTCGAGATACTATTTATTGTATAAGACTCCAAATAAAACATGTCTGTCTGTCTATGACTGTATGAATGTTATAGGTAGGCATGGTCACCTTATCATAAGGATGTTGGCCAGCTGGGAAGGGCAAGAAACTCGACTCTCACAGTGCCTCTCTCCACCAGGGTTATATATACTGACAAATTGTGGAGGTAATCTGACAATATACTGTGGAGAAGAGGGTAACTTAAACTGGACAACAGGAACCTTGCATCCCATCAGGGGTAATCAGGGGTAGTGGCAAAAACTCCTAGCCATAGAGATCTCATACTACAGAAACTAGTTTTAGTTCCAGCAGTGTCAGGCTCTTTAATTTGTTACCCTGATTCTCAGACAGTCTGAGACAACTCTCACTCTCACTCCCTCTAGGTAAAAGGCTTACCAATCTGTACATTGCATATAATTCAGTTCCTAAAAACTTAAAGAATCTGACCCACCCAGTATGCATTACATATTCACTTGATTCAAACTGCCATTATTGGGACCCCCAGGAAGCAAGTTTAAGTGAACATCATAATTATTTTATCTGTTTCCATCAGCATTGAATGCTTAAAGCAGGTCACATCTTTATGAAAGTATACTCCTCTTTAATAAATTATTCTTTCTTTGGGATTTGTTATTTTTCAGCAATTATTGCTGTTTGTGAAATAAACACCTGTATTAATTTTTGCATTTTAAAATTCACTTGGATAGGAAATCCATAAGAATTTCCCGGGCCTTGATCTTCTTCCAAGAGGTCAGTTAATGAAACATTTACATTGCTATCCCTTTCATTAGCATCAACCTCCATGACTTTTCAGCCTTGGCGGTACATGTGTATCTGTGTCCATATAAGAGATGAATATAAGGAGTTCCTGATCATAACCAATAATAAGCCAGTTCGGAGTTTCAAAAAACACTTGCGCGCATTGGGATAAAATCATGCATATATTAAAAATACAAAAGATTTTGAATTCAAATTTGTGCAAGTATTTTACTTGACAAAAAAAGAAAATTAAATGCTTCAATTTTATCCCGATGCACACACATGTTTTTTGAAACTTCAAATTGGCATATAGAGGCATGCAATGCAAAGTGGGTGGGCCAGACTCTTTAAATACATTGTACATGCATCTCAAATTCTTTTTGATGTATAAACTCTAACAACTTTCCTTGACATACAAAACATATCAGATGGACAGTACAGTTCACCTTGTTCAGGAATTGGATGGGGTTAGAATCATTGGCAACGAGACTCATGAGTTGCTACAGAGAGTTCCAAGTTAGTTGATGTACAATGTCTGTTATGCTTTCTTAGAAAGCTCTATAGGGAAAAGACAAGGAACAGAAAAAATAAATTGTTTCAATGATGCTGGACCCTGCACTTCTCATCACTTTATTATATAATTCTTCCTCCTTGTGAGGCGGGTCTTTTTCCATGTTAAAGCATGCCAAACTTTTCAAAAAGCTAAATTAGCTTGATTACCATAGATTATGTTTTGTTTTTCGCATTTGTTCAGAACAATACATTCGGAAATTAATGACAATCATTTGAAACCAAACTGTGTAACTTGTTCCTTCTGTTTGTCATTTTATAAGAGGCTGTTGCCATGTGATATTCTCCTGCACCTGAAACTTTTCAGATATAATATCCCTTCCTAACCGTTTTGAAATGCTGTATTTTTTGTGATAATTAAATGAGCTATTTCTTAGTAATGTGCCATCAATTTATTTTTCAGCTGCTGTTGAGGAAGTGTTTAAAATTGGTTCAATGAAGCCAGGTGCAATGTTGTTTGATGCTTCCAAAGAATTTGAGGCAAGTAAAACTGTGACATTAACTTCTATTATTATCAATATACGTGGCCAAATTGAAATATGGCCTTGTCAAAACAGGTTCTCTGCAGGCCGCAAATGACTCCAGGAGGACTGCTTTTGCATTAACGGCCTAAAGCTGATTGGTTCATGCGCCATCATCCGAGGAATTTAAACTAATCAGGTTACGTTTAGCCTTTTGACATGGGATAACCACTGAGGTGCGTACTAGCAAACAGCAAATTTCGAAGTTCAGGTTTCACGCTCAACAAATAGTTTTGAGAAATAAAAAGCAGTCTTGGTTATAAATGGGAAAAATGTAGACAAAAACGTTGGGTTTAAATTTGAAGATAGGCTAGAAGCAAAAGCACAAGATGAAGAAACAGAGAGAGCAACTTCTTGTCATTTTTACGAGAAGTGAGACATCGTTCACGTGATTCCTATGATCATGCAAAATTAGCTCGGCTTTAGTACTGCGGAAATTTTAAACCGAAGTTCAACTGGAAAATGTAGGGCCTCAAAAGTATACTCTATAGCAGTGAAATAGTCCAATTTCGACATTTTGAAATTCAGCCTAAAACAATAGACATCACTACTTCACTCTGGGGAATAAACCCCACAAACTCCATAGTAGATTCCCTAGAGCCTTGTGCTGAGTTCTAATGTTTTAGGTGGAATTTTAATTTATCGAAACTGGTCTCTACAACGATATTATTATATTCTGATAATGTAGCTTGCAAGGGTTGAAGCCTTAAATCAACACCATTACATTATCATGGTATTTTGATGTCATATCTCTCTTTGTAAACAGAAAAAGAGTGCCCGGGCGGAGGAGTACATTCGCATGATCAAAGATCGCCTCCCTGAAGCTGTACAACAATGCATCCATGCTGCAGCGGGAGAACATGAGCCTGCAGTACAGAGAGGCCTCTTAAGGGTAAGGTGCCACTTGACTTAGTCCCCTTAGTCTTTATCAACACTCTAAGGTCCTGGTAAATGGAGTTATCATTCAATTCATTAATTTTTTCCCCTCCTTTTAATTGGCCCAGACCCTATCACGTGACCTACAAATAACTGCCTACAAATAATGGTCTGACAAATCACAGACAAATCACGATATTTTCCTCAACCTCCTCCAATAATTGTTAATTATTTGGCAATTCTTAGTTGTAGCAATTTTGGTATTAAATTAGAAGTAACAATACCTTATTGGTACTTGATTTTGCGGGTACATAATTTCGTGATTTGGTGAGACAATATTTTTTGCGGGGTTTTATTTTAACAATTTCAATAGGCAAACGTAAAAAAGGCATTACATTTCACAATTTTTTTTCAAACGTTCTCAACTACATTATATTTCTCAAAAAGTCTGAACTTTTTACAGTCTTTCCCGTAAAACCGTGAACACCTGAAATATTTCAGGAATGTTGATTATGTGGTGACCAATCACAGCAAAGTTCAGGACACGCGAACAAACCTCAAAACCACAAACTAATTACCGTTGGTGTTTGCGGTTTAGTTTTCTACCTTATTTACAATTGCAAAAAGCACTAAATTAAAAGACCTGCGAAATTAAGTATCAATAAGGTAGTTCTGGAATAATGAATTTTTTAATGCACTTTTCCACAAAATAAAAGTGTATAAGAGGGTCTATTTATTTTCTAAGAGCAAAGTCACAGATGCTCACGTTATTTATCCTTCTATTTCATTTTTAAGTTTCCAATTTTTTTTCTTATTGTGCAGTTCAGAAAATATGCATACGCCCCCACAGAAAAGATTGGTATTTGCTGATGGTAGCAGGGTTCTGTAAGATCAAAACATTTGAAGAAATGTATGAAGCTTAAAGTGCCACTGACAAAATTTCCATAGCTCCAATCTAAGCCATTTTAAGGCATTTAAAAGCAGTCTGTATGAGAAGAAAAAGGTTTACTTTTTAAAAATATCTTTTTTGATTACAGAGATATTCAAGTTTCTAAAATATGCAAATTAGCTCAGTGATGACATCATATATAATTTTGATCAAATATAAAAAGAAAAAATATCTCACCCAATTTATGTAATATGAGATTAATAATTATGTTACCATTTGTATATTTTACCAATTTTTTTTAAATCTAAATATCTTGGGAACTACTGCACAAAAATGGAGAACAGCGTTTTCAATCTTACACGGAGCACTGCATGATTCCTTTAAAAAAGCAAGGTGTAAAAATTTGATCATAGTAGCACTTTAATTGGAATTTCCAGATGTGTGGGGGGTCTTAAAAAACTCCCTTCCATTGGCGGCAGTATGGATATTTTCTAGAACTACACATGGCATGTGAATCTTCTCTGGTCTAGTCCTCTTTGTTAGTCATACCCTTGTTGATGTTTCTCAAGCATCAGGTGACTGCATGCTGTTTCAAAGGCCAGAACGTTATAGGTGACAGGTATCTGCAGCAAATCACTCCAAAACAGGTTGCTGCAAAGAGACATGGGGCCAATTCGCTGCAACAATTCGGCTCCTGTGACACTTTGAATTTTTGTGAGCATCTTTGTTACTGCGACAGCATTTTGTCATTGTGATCAGTCTTGCGAATTCAAACCAGTTTGAATTCATGCAACAGCTTGCAGCAACAAAATTCCATCACACCAAAGTTAGTAGAGGAGACTGGTTATGAAACCCTGCAAACTTCAAAGGACGATCTCTTTGTTTTGGGTTTGGTGTGGTCACGAGTTTGTGACCGTCTCCTCTACTAACTATGGTCACACCAACCAAAAATTAACCATGTCAACTGGCACAAACTGTTACGGCGACTTGTGTCCAAAACGAGTTGTAGTGACTTGTCGCCTAGTGTGTTTTAAGCAATGCCTTTTACTTCAGATATTACCCCATTTTAGTAGCTTAATCCTTAAAAACATTTTGTTTCAAAAGATATCTAATGGTACTTCCCACATTTCACACCTTTTTTGTTGAAAATGCAAATTTGAACTTTGAGTACTTTACTTTCTGACATGATTTAGAATTTAAACGTGAAAATTCTCTTTTTCTCTTCCAGGCTGCATCATTTGGTAAAAGCTTCTTAACTGACATGCCTCCACAAGCTTTTGTGTCCATGTGTAGATCTCTGCGAGTGTTAAACGCTGTACGGGACTACATGGTTGGTATGCCTATTACCTATGAACAGTATCCTTTTAGATTTAAGTATCATTTCATTTTCAGTTAAGGATTTATTGTCTTCCTTTCTATCTCAAGGAGAAAGGAATTGCATTCATTTTATGACAATATGTCATTGAATATAATATTATTAAATATATGACATACTACTTAATGTCGCACATTTATGTAAAAAATGCAAAGTGTCTTTATTATATTCAATTAAATTACATTCTGTACAATACAACAAACTGAAAATAAAATGAATGACATTAGAATCTGGTGGCAAAATTAACCAAATGGATAAATTCTAGGTAACAGCAAATCCATTTTGTCTTTATATCTAACAGCACCAGTTATGGCAGAAAAAGAAAACTCCAGTTTGATGAAATTATTAAATTAGCTCAAAGTTTAAGGTCTGTAAGCAAAGCCAGTGAAGTGACTTATTCACTTTTTCATCACATCTTGACCTCTGCTAAAGTCAGACATGGTATACTGTTGCTACTGGTATCTTTTACTATTTCCCGAATACATAATTTAACGCCTTAATGATTTTCAGACTGGAAAAACTTACAATGAAAACCCTGATCGACAGGTAAGTCTTGGTTCTTTGCACCGTGTTGCTATGTGTAGTAGCTCTGTATACTTAGTCAAATAGTCATTTGTTAAAGACACGACTGCATCAGCTATGTTGTAACACATTTATCATGTATAAATAAAAGCTATTATTAAATTATTATTTCAATGTTGCCAGTATGAAAATTAATGCAAGAATTTGTCAGCTTGTTTGTTTGTTTGTTTGTTTGCTTTCTTCATCCTCACCTTTGATAGGCAGCAGGGTGTAATGGCAACCTCCGTCAAAAGCCTCTCTTAGAATAGAGCACTAATCCAAGGTGATAAAATCACAGCATTTATGATCATTTAATATATACAGTGTATTCTTCATTACAGGCTTGTTCTTAGACGTCACTATTGCCTAGCGATACGAATCTGTGATTACCTGAAGATTCCTAAGGGGGAGGGGGCCAGTCGCATTCTGGGGCACTGGGCTTGTTATAAAGTAAGTATGTGGTGTATGTAGTATAGTGTAAAAGACAGCCACAGATTGTATTTCTTTGGCTTCTCTGTATTTAATGGACAATATGAAAAGCAAAGCTAAGAAATATGTGGGATTTTTCTTTTCAATGAGATGCACGCTTAAGTGGAATTCAGTGTGAATGTTGTTTGCGAGCAATTAACATGCTACAGTTGTTCGTGGTTTTGAATTGTATATCACATTCTGGTAAACCTTTGAATTTCGTTCCTTCTGAAACCTCAAAATAGCGAGAGGAAATAGGAAATGGTTAAAAGAGTTTGTCGAAAAACTTGTTGAGCAATACGTGGATGAACTACAAAGTGTGATAATTTCTTTACGAAATTCCAGCGACTAAGATGAAAAACCTGATTAGTTATTGTAAGTAAAAACAACACTTTTCTGCCAAAGTTTCTTAGCGGCCCATCTTAACCCTTTAAGCCCCAAGGGGTCTCCCTTTGACAAGTAGAATCGTCTGGCGTTAGACAGAGTAAAATCTATAAGTCACTCTTGGGGAGTAAAGGGTTAAGGGAGATAGTTTTTTTAACCCTTTAAGCCCCAAGGGGTCTCCCTTTGACGAGTAGAATCGTCTGGCGTTAGACAGAGTAAAATCTATAAGTCACTCTTGGGGAGTAAAGGGTTAATGCTTGGTGAACTCTCATTAAATTACCCTTACAATTTAGCGAACCTAAAAAATAATAGTTTGCTAAGGAAGAAAGACACCACAGGAGTGATACTAAATCAAAAAGGAACAAGGATGGCTGAAGATGGAGGAGATTGAAACGGATTGGAAATGACAATTTTGAAAAATGTAGGTTCAATTTTTCAAAGTGCACGAACAATGACGTAGCTCCATTAAAACAAGTCATTGTTGTGTATTTTTCATTTTCTAGGTTCAACAGGCAAATGTTGATGATGAGGAAATAGCTCGTGCCATCAACTCTAAGCTCGGTGAGACCCCTGGGATATCATATTCAGAGATTGCTTCCAAAGCAGTGGACTGTGGAAGAACGCACCTGGCCATCAAGGTTAGTGTTATCATCAGTGATAGAAATGGAAATTATTATAAATTATTGCAATACAAATAAGACATTCATTCGAGGCGATTAAGATAATAAAAATACTGAACAAAAGCTGTCTATATTTCATCAAATTCTCCAGATGACTGACCCTAAAAAGTTGGTCAATGGAAAGAATTTGTATGTTTGTGCAATTATTTGCCAAATTTTACCAAATTTTCTGGAAATTAGTTAAGCTAGGATTCCTTGTTTCCCTTTTGACAAATGAAAAGGTTTCTTTGTACTAAATGAACTTTAACCACATTATGTGGTCATTTTTCATCGCATGCCCCACCACGAGTTATAGAGTTTTTTGGTTTCTTTGGCAGCTGTTGGACTATGAAGCAAAGGCGGCTGACCAAGTACCACTGCTTATGCGCATGAAGAAGGATGACCTAGCATTAGAGAAAGCAATCATGAGCGGGGACACAGACCTAGGTAAACAATGAGCATGCGCACTGCTTGTTTGTACACACTATCGAAAATTTAAGGTGGCCCTGAACCCCTTCCTCTGCATGTTTCTAACAGTCGGTAAGTACTTTAAGCTAAAATTAATTGTGGTTTAACAGGTTAAGTTGTTACTATGTTGCCAATTTTCTCAGAAGGTTTATCACGACATGTTCACCGGTGATTGCATCATTGTAGCATCAACTAATAGAGTGATAGTATTGTCTGTCTAGAGGGTTTTCCAATACACCTAATCCGTAACGGGTCTTCAAAAGGGGGGACAAGTCGTGACCCCAAGGTGGCGAGCCATCACCTGAAGTCATGTCGCGAGATAAATTTCACCCTTGCAATCACTATTATGGATCCAAGGGGGTAGCCAGGGAGGTCCTGGGGTGCCCGTGCGCCCCCTCCACCCAATTTGTGAGTCGTTTTTAAAGTAAACAAGTAAAACACCGTGTGAATGTCGCCATGACAATCTGGTGAGTACAATGGGTGTGAACCCCTCCCCCCCCTTGAAAAACCCTGGCTTTGCCCATGAGATCGGGTGTATTGAACATGAATGAAGTGCTAGGAAGTTCTGGAAACTTTTATCAGCCATCTTAAAGTGATTCCTCAGAAATTGTTGTTGAACATTTTTGAAACTTTCCCTGAATGTTCCCTTCCAAACACTGTTTCGAAAGATACAGTAAAAAGGATAGGTCACCGTGCTTGCAGCATTTATGTCTGTAACGGTGCTAATTATGCACGTTATTTGATCATTCCACGGTACATTTTACAGTAGCTGAAAGCAAAAATTTTTCAAGGAATACTTGGTAAAAATCATGATAGCTAGGAAGTCAAAGTCATAATTATGATACCAGAGCCTCAGCACTACTTCGGCCTCGCGCTTGTCGAACAAATATCAAGCGATTCACCATACTTTACCAAGGGCCAAAAATATGGAATGCTTTACCATCTTCGATTACCTTCTCTCCCAGTTTATCTTCTTTCAAAAGAATGTTTCTTCATTTTTTCAAAAATTAAAATATGCAAAACTCACAAATAAAACAAATAACCAACTTGACAAGTAATCCAAGGTATGATATGTCTGAATCTGTCATGCAAGCACAGTCTCGTGCAGTCGATTGAATTTGCATGTATCAACGAGAGGACCTCTTAGTATAAGCCCTGAGGTTTTTTGAGGTCTCCTCACCACTTATTTCTCTTATCTTTTCTTTTGTTATTTTTTTATTAAAATGATGTAAATGTTTGATAAATAAACACTGAATTGAATTGAATATAATTTATGGAAAAATCACACATTGAATCAAAATGTCCCTCGAGTCGTTGTTCTCAAGGCGTATCTGCAAAGTTTTAACGATATTTTCTCCCTTCTCAAAAATTCCTGTTGTGCACCAAAATTCTGCATTAAAAATATAGGCCACCATGCTTGTTTACGAGTAAAACAACAAGTTATCTACCTCGTGAGCCAATCTGTGTAGAAAAAGCCGCCATATTGTTCATTTGCGCGTGCTAAATCACACATAAAATTCTGCGCAGTAAGAATGCGCAATGGAATTCTGAGGAATCACCTTAACAATTCGTATGATTTCAGTGTACATGGTTGTGATGCATTTGAAGGATAACCTGACCCTGGGAGAGTTCCTAATGGCCATACGTCACCAACCTGTTGCGCTCAGCCTCTACATCAAGGTGAGGCCTTGTCAAACGGCTTTACATGTAACATTGGTTGAAATGTTCCGATGTCCCAGGCGTCGTTAAAATCAGCGCATTTTGATGTCATGCGATATCTCCCTTTCAAACTCACGAAATTTATTGTCATGTGATCTCGTGTACAAGGCAGAAGTACGATTTTTGTAGAACCATGTCATGACACGCGAACTGGTTAATCATTAAAAATGTTCGTGGGAACAAGGATGCCAGGAAATGGAACTGGAATGCCAATTTTTAAAATCATTGATACCTGATTTCATTTCTTGGTGACAATCATAGCATGGGCTCCATCAGCTGTGCAAGGTTACATTTTTACCATGTTTAAGTAAAAGATGTTTTTCATTGTCACCCAGCATTATTCTTCACGTAAATTCTTCACATTATTACAGTGCTGCGTGCCACTTAAATTTTAAGTTATTTTTGACCACTTTCTGGTGGCTTTTGTTTGAATTGATCAATCAAAATGTAAGAACTGTGACAGTCGTAGTTGTCAAGCCACGTTTGCTCCTTATGTACCTATTTTTCTTGCAGTAAAACTGTATTGTAAGGAACGGGTTCACCGCACACTTGTTGACTTGTTTTACATGTACGCATTACGGACCTATTTTCCTTGCAGTATTGTAAGGAACAGGATCGCCGTACTCTGGTTGATTTGTTTTACCAAGATGATCAGTTTTTAAATAGTGGTAATGCCTATGTACAGGACAGCTACAGTGAAAAGGTCAGTTTCCTGATATATCAATGTAGATATACTACATAGACGTTCCGTACGGCAAAATCCCGAACAAGAAAGAACCAATCAAGACGCTTGGATTTACCTCCAGACTGCCTTGCCATGTAGTGATAACCTCTTACTAACCGAGCGCGAGGGCCGTACTGGAGAATGTTGGCCTAAGATCGTGGCTTGCACTCGGCCCGTACAATAATGAATAGAGGGGGTAAGTTTTCTAAAGAAACTGTGGTGCTGCGTCGGTGGGAAGTATAACAATATAATTTGGTTTTATCAACTGGGTTGATAATGTCAATTGGCCACCTTAAAGAGATTCAAGAGCTGACGTTTCGAGCGTTAGCCCTTCGTCGGAGCGAATCCGTACAATAATGACCGAGGGCCGATATTCCCCAGTACGGCTTGAGCAAGCTAGGTTAGTAAGTAGTTTATTATAGGCACTCATATGGTCGTGCATGCTTGTTAAAAACACACTTTCGATGACTTGAATTCAGACGTTTTCTGCCATAGCGTGTTTTGATAACTCAGAAGGATTCAAGCTACCACGATTTTGAAAACATTAATTAGAGTATTCATATACGTTTTCTTTCCAAAATTATATGTTCAAATTTTAAATTACCAACTTCAGAAAAAAATACGCATCTTATGACCGTTTCCATGCTTGGATTTTCCTTGCCACATAATAAAAATAACTGTTACATCGTCTTATTGCTTTACGGTAGACGCTGGAGTCCAAGATTAAGACATTGTCTAAGGCACAAATGTCTTACCAACAAGGAAATTTCACTTTTTACGCCAAGGTAAGAAGTACTGCTTCGCATCACTGTTAATCTTTTAAGGTGACTCATAATAGTTTACACATCCCTATCTTATGAATTCTATTGCAGCAACACCAATAATGACTTATGACTTCAAGTATTCCTCTTCGTTGAAGAAAGGTATTAATCAGTCTAAGACAAAAGCTACTCGAGAAAGTCCGAGTATATCTAGATTAACAGGAGTCGAATCTACGACCTTTCACCGCAGAACGGTCAGATGTGGAAGGTTTGACTTGAAATTTTCTTGGATTAGCAGTGTCATTGCGAAACACCCTACGGGCCAGGAGCGAAGTTAGGACGGTTGTATTCACAGGTGATATCACTGACTGATTAATGTCTTTCTCGCTTAACGTATACCTCGAATAGTCCATTTTACAGTTCTGTGAAATGTTACCAGGCCTCTGTTTGAAAGCGAGGCTCAGGGTGACCTTGTCATGATGGAGACGATTTACATATCAAAAGCAAGAGGGTTTGTATCTATGCAAGGTCACCTTCAGCCTCAATTCCACTTAAAGGCTTGACAACTAAGCACAGAACTGTAAAATGGCCTATTCTTTCCAAAGAAAATTTTTCCTTCCTTTTTTGCTTACTAGCCTGCTGACCCTTCAGCATGAAGCGACAGCGAGTATTTCTACCCCCCCCCCCCCCCCCTGGATGGGATGCTAGTCCATCGCAGGGTTACCCACCAGCAGGAAATTCGCCCGGTACCCATTTATACACCTGGGTGAAGAGAGGCAATGTGAGATTGTCTTGCTCATGTTGTTTTAACACTAATAAATTTGTTTAGTGTTAGAATCTCTATCTCCCCTCGTTCACAGCGCGAGTAGTGTCCAAGGACCCGGCACACTGAAGTCAATGCATTAGCCGTTCCACTGCATATGGAGTGGTTTGCCGCGACAATGTTTTGAATGCATTGTCAAACGCTAGTTGTCCTCCTTGGTTTTATTGTGGCTACGTGACACTTTCTCTCAGTAGAGTGCAAAATGAATGCGTGACCAAGATTGTCACGCTCTCTCCTGTCACTTGTAGGCAACAGAAGAACAGATAAAGCTAATGGAATATCAAGCGAAACTGGAGGAGAGGTACAGAAAGTCATTCATGGATCTGTCTCTAAGTGACACCATCTACCAGGTATGACTGAAAAGCAAAAAGTACCAGGTGTTTCAGTACCAGCTAAATGTAGAGCACTATTTGCAGAAGCGCTTTCTTAATAGCAGGGGGTGGGGCTGGGGGGGAGGGTCGCTACCCCTGGAAGATACATGTGTCAATAGAACCCTTGCATCACTTGGCGTTGAAGATTACGTCAAAATAAATCTATGGATTTTTGAGCTAAACTGCTAAAAAACGAGGCTTAGCAGGACAGTGTAGCTTTTTCTATACAAATCTCTTAAACTAAATCAGTCATAACTCTACAGGAATTTAACCAAAGGCACTGAAACCTCTCAGACTAGCATATTATGCCATTAGTTTCAGAACCTTACGAAATTTGACCAGACAACAAAAGATTGTGACAGCAGTTGTTGCCTAAGGTTTATAGGACCTGCCTAAAGGTGACTTCAATTTAGCGGGCCTATCTACCAGGCGCTAATTCTATAGGGAGTGTATGAAAAGATGGAAAGATATAGCAGTTATGGACGCAAACAACTTGTTGCCTGGATTTACAAGGGCCTGGGTGGTCGAGTGGTACAGTCACCATGAATAAAGTCAACTTTGGCAATGCATAAAATTGCCTTCAAATCAAAGGAAACCTTGAAATACATGTTTACCAAAGTAGCGAAACACCGAAGATACAACACTGAACTAGAAAGAATAAAGGATGGCTGTGAATGAGGAAGATTGAGAAGGATTGTAATTGACACAAACTGTGTCATCCGTGACCAAGCTCCTTTAAGGGCGCTGAATTTGAAATCTGGAGTTACCTGTAAAAAATCCAAGTCGCGAATTCAGCTTCCCGGCCATCCCGGTTACACATTCTGGGATTCCTAACTTGTATCTTTATTCTTTGTTTATTCACTGTGTCCTAAACTAGCACAGCAGTACTAAATACACCGACTTATTAAAGAAAGGACTAAGTTTGCAAAGTAAGATCAGGCTTGGAATTGGGATTGTCTGTACGAATTCACATCACAGTATATAGAAGTTGAAGCAGCAGTGGAGTTTCTTGAAGAATTTATTTTCTTGTTATAGTGTGTACTTCTAGGAGATCAAAAAGTACCTGAACAACTGAAGAAAGAGTTTAAAGTTCCAGACAAAAGGTTAGTAACTTAACTGTGTGTGTATGTTAGTCAAGGGCTGTGTGCAAACAGGGGTTCCCGACAATTTGGTCTCCATATCATTGCCACTTATATCTAAACAAAATCTAACCATACCAATGACTTAATCGAAGTTTTGGAACTTAATTGTGAAGTGACAACTTGTTTTGCTAAAAAATGGAACATCTTACGCTTTTGCCGTATTATGTGATGAAACTCGGTACAATTAATCGTTTGCAAATAGACCATTTTACAGTTCTGTGAAATGTAACCAGGCCTCTGCATGAAAGCGAGGTTTGTGATGACCTTGTCATGTATGACGAATGCGACGAGACCCGACGAGGACGACGACTGCTAAACAGGAATTACAAGGACGTCCTACTAGGCGACGTCATCCTTGCGTAAGGTCCCCAGTATGTATAATGATTTACATATCAAAAGCAAGAGGGTTTGTAACAAAACAAGGTCACCTTCATTCAAAGGCTTGGTAACTAAGAACAGAACTGTAAAATGGCCTGTTGAGAGCCTGCAAGGCTCAATTTATAAAACAGACGACTTTGCACACTTTGTCAATAGTCATTTGTAATCCGTCGCAATCTTCTCCATCCTGAACAATCTTTGTTAGTTTGTGGTTTAGTATCACTTCTTTGGTGTTTTCCTTCCTTAGCAAACTATTATTTCGAGATTTTGTTCATTTTAAGGTTGGTTTGGCTCGTCGCAAAAAAATGACTTAAAATATCGTGACGTAGCTGCTTTAAGGTTACAAAGACCGGGATTCATCCAGCAAACGCCAATTATGAAAATATAATTTGGTTTTATCAACTGGGCTGATAATGTCAATTGGCCACCGTAAAGAGATTCAAGAGCTGACTTTTCGAGCGTTAGCCCTTCATCGGATTCCCACCGACGCAGCACCACAGTTTCTTTAGAAACTTACCCCCTCTAGCCAATTACGAAAGCTGTTTTAGGAAAACTGTCCATATAAGTACGGGTGTGCTGGAAATGTTTCAATTGCCAATCTAAAATAGGGAGAGCCACGCAGTGATCATTCTAGTCTTTTAACCTGCCTCACAGTCAGTCACAGTCTGTTTGTTGTTTGTCAGGTTTTATTGGTTGAAGGTGAGGGCCCTGGCTGAAAGTCGCAACTGGTTGGAACTTGACAGATTTTCCAAAGCGCGAAAGTCCTTAATTGGATACGAGGTGAGAAAGTTCCTCAGTTAACGTTCTTTTTTTTCAGGGGGGTGGGGTAAGGGTGCGTGCAATCTAGTCCCCAGTGCCCGCTTTTCTTTTGGTCAGCACCAAGAACACAGACTCTGGCCAGGAGCGATCCCAGAAGTCCGCATTTCACTCACTATTCACTCACTCACTATTTCTGTCACTCTATCACTGTTACATTCAATGGTGATTTTCATAGTTACTACACAAGATCGAGAAATGACATTCGTAAATCCAGTGCCACTAGAAGATGGGGTCATTGGTCAGCAGTAAATTTTAGCGCTGATATATGGAACGGGTTGGACACCTCATTAGGAAATGCTGAATCACTACCTGCTTTTAAACGTGGCCTGTCCAAAGTTATCTTTGATTCTTAACGACATTCTATATTTGTTAATTAATGATTGTATTTATTCTTTTAATTTTTTATATTTTTATTGTTTAGCTAGTCTTTGATGTAATCTAGTATTCTTTTGAGGACCCTTCTGTAAACCACTTTGTGACGTTGGCATCCTCATTAAAGATTACTACTACTACTACGACTTACGGCTGTACTGCGCAGACTCAGAACTTTTTTTACTTAATCTGTTTGGCCCGATAATCAAGACAATTCACTATGCGCATGCTCCAAAAATTGGTCCTGGCCACAGTCCGCGTTCTTGGTGCTGACCAAACGAAAAGCGGGCTCTGGGAACGAGATTGGGGTTTGTGGGGCGAGAAAGTCGTCACGCTTGCTTCCCTGAACCGAGTTGTGTTGGGCGGCAAAACGGCTTCAAATGATACCACTGCAATAAAGTAAACTTGCATGGTTCGACGGTTGTTGTGTGACTGTCACAGTGCCTGTGTAATGTGTTATTTGTGACCAGACTCGCATGCAGGGATTAACTATAATCTGTTTTCTTTCATTCAGCCATTTTTTGAAGCGTGCCTTGAATTCAACAACAGAATAGAAGCAGAGAAATACGTTCCCCGAGTCCTGCCGGAGAATAAAGTGGCATGCTTCATAAAAATAGGGTGAGAACAATTCTATCTTCATTGCTTGCAAAAAAATTTCGATTTTGATGTCGAACCACAACTGTCCGGAATTTTTAAGCGTCCCGGAATTTTTAAGCGTCCGAAATATCTCAAGTGGAGTATCTGGGCGACGTCATCACATCTATTGAAAGCGAAGGTAGAAATCGGTTTAGGCTTTGAATTTTTATTCCTGATATCTTAATTCGCAGGAAATTCGAAGACGCAGCAGAAACAGCTTTCGCTCAGAAGAGCGAGGAGGGCCTGGATTTAGTTCTCGGGAAATGTGCCTCGTCGAATCGTCAGCTGGCCAACCGAATTCAGGAAATGAAGGCTCACCTGCGCCAAAAGCGATAACATTATGTGAAACCTAAATGGTCGTCAATTATACAAATTGAATCCAGAAGATTAGAATACATGAAATACATGTAAATTTTGTCTATGGGAATAAACACAAAACACAGTGAGAGTGGGAGAGGGGTCAAGAAAGTACAGGAAATTTCTTGACCATCAAGGTCCATCGCAGAATTGATGTTCAAAATGATAGTATATTTTAGACTTTGTAGAAAACTAAGAAATAAGTGTAATAATAAAAGATACTTTGTTCAAAAAGGATGCAAGATTTGGTATTTAGTGTGTTCTGATTATAAAGCCCTCTGAATTGTCTGCCATGACGGAATGTTCTTAAACCCCAGAAAAAATCCAATCAACTTCTACTCATCTTGAAGGTTTAGTTGCTGCAGGCAAGAAAATTGAGCTGAAAGAACAGCAGTATTTTGATCAAATGTAAAGGCTTTGTGAATGATACCGTCTTGTTTACTTTGCTGCTGAGAGTGTGATAAGATCCTCGCCCCCGTGGAAAATAATGAGAAAGCAGAACGTCTCTCATTCTTCTCCAAAAAAAGAGTTAAGAGCGAACACTTCTAAAACGCCAACTTTCACTCCACCTCTGTAACCACGAGTCGGCGTCGATAATTTATTAATTATTAATTTGTTTTACACGTTTGAGGCTAATTCGCAATTTAATTACTTGGGCTCCAGGCCAAATTCATATCATAAAACAGCATTTATTGATAACACTTCTGGGCAAAATCAGTCTCCTTTCTATTGAATACAGAAAACTACTCTCTATTGAATGCCTTATTTGGGTCGTCACGCAACACTTCTTCGTGACAACCCAAATAACGGCTGCGAAAGACACTGATAACATAATTCTAGACTCCAGTAGCAATGGAAAAACGACAACCAAACGAAATGTAATTGGTAACACAATTCGAACGTAAACAAGTAGAAACAGGGTTACTTTTTAATTAACTTAATACTAGCGAATAGTGTAATTATAACGTTAAAAATAACGTAAAATTGTTTCTGCCTAAAAGGGGCAGTGTCACGGCGTATATATTTTTTGAATGTGATAATTAAAGGAGCTACGTCGGGGTTTATGCATTTTCATTCGCAACCATCTCCATCCTTAACCATCCTTGTTCATTTTTGGTTCAGTATAACCTGTTGTTTGTCTCCTTAAGTAAACTAGTAGTTTTAGGTTTCCTGCATCAAAACATGAATCAACATATCATGACGCAGCTCCTTAAAAGCAAGAAATCTTCACTAAAAAGTATCAACGCTATCTAAATTATAGAAAGCGATTAAATCTGAAAAGAAAATCAACGTTTCAACGCCAATTTTTAGTCCGAGGCAACCGTCTTGAAACTTGGATCACAACAAATTGTGGCCATCCATTTTCAAGTTTGCCCACGTTCAAATGTGCTTCATTCCTGTTAATTGTTAAGTATTGTTCTACAAAATCTGACCAATATCTCCGGATTTCTTACGAGCTCTGTAAGAATTTTTAGCTTCTCGCATTTGTTAAAAAATTAGATGACCGTGCCCCATGCCAACGCTTTTTCTATAAAAATAAAATTCTACACAACATTAACAAAAGTGATACATGGTAACCAGGTATTATAGATATTTCGTCCTCTTATAAAAATTGATAAAATTAACAATGTGTTAACTAACGTCATTATCATTTGCATCAAATGGTCACGTGATTTGTCCATAAACATAGCCACACATGGTAAGTGCATTTGGGACATAAAAGTCTGCACACAAGTTACTCAGTCATTTGCACCGTTTTTTGCTACTATAATGGAACGAGCATTGAAAAATAGCATTTCAGAATTCTGTGTTAACCCTGTCCTGTAGAATATTCAAATGTCCAGAAAATGAGAATTTTTACTATCAAATATTGCCATTTCGTATAATAACATAATCAGCTTTTGTTCTAAGGACAAGCAAGTCACGTGACCAAATTATGCAAAAGGAATTTTTTGGAATTTTTTAATCATTTATTTGCTGATAACGTATTACATGGAATATAAGAACCATTTATCGTCATATATACAACTACATATGGCGAAATTAGACGAGGAAATTACACTTCCTCCTTTAACAGACCTAACGCGTTGATCTACATAATAAATAGTCGAATAAATATCAATGTAATTCCCTTTAATAGCGCAGTTCATGTAACGCGTTGCACAAATGACCAGAAAACCTATCGCGCGACTTGTTAACCCCTGTAGGAAGTACTTAAAGGGGCATTGTCACGATAATTTTGGAGTGTTCAGGTAAATTCTGTGCTAACGTTATTGCTTAACACCTTCACTTATGCAAAAAATGTTCCAGCAGAATTCTGAAGATATCACATGAAAATTTAAACGGAAGAGCAAGCCATAATAGTTGGTTTCCCTTTTTTCCACTCTCAATCCACTTCCATCCTCGCCATCGATAACAAGAGACGGTAGACGGTTTCAATGCAGTAATATGGTCTTCCGTAACATAACTAAACCATTATTTTCGGTTTCCCTTTGAGCGAAGCTTTCTAAAGTTTTGCTAAAATGGCGTGACAATGCCCCTTAATGAATACATCAGTCTAGATCGTTGCAACAAGCATCCCTTTATAGTGTTGCAAGTCACTACACGAATCTGGAATACCTTTCAAGCGAAAAAATCACACCTACATTGCGTGGGAAAACATTGTATATTGTGGTACAAGTTTTCTATTAAAATATCTCTGTATCCCAGCCCCAGCCCCACCCGCTCCCCAAGAAAAATTCACGTCCTATCGCGTGATGTCGTAGTGTCCTTTGCAGCGGCAGGTACTAAACGCAGACCACAGGTCACAAGTTAGCCTGCGAACAGACGGATTTCCGGCTTACCGGCGGCGTGAAACAAAACCCGGAAATCCGTCTGTGTTCCCAGGCTAGTCACAAGTCAGAGACAGAAAAAAGGAAACCTCAACAATCACAGAATTGCAAACTCCTTAACAGACACCAGGGCCCCTGTATCTGTAATTGGCACGTTTTCCTTTTTTCCTACCTGACTTCTAACCTGTGACCTGTGACCTTCGTTTTGTACCTGCAGCCGGTTGTTTGGATGTCATGCAACACTTCTCCAAAAAACGGCTGTGAATGCGATTAGTGACGTAGAGAAAAAAATTGCAAAAATGTGGCATGCTGGCGTGTGGAAACCCCGTCTACCAAAGGGGAGACGTGTTTCACCGACTAGAAAGCTTTATCGTCTTGGAGTACCCCAAGAAATGTTAACACTATTTACAGCTCTAAACTATATTTACAGTAACGTCACTTGAGTTAACAGTAGTTACAGAACAAGCGCCTTCTTTAGAATTTCTCTTCTGGTCCTGCAACTCTTGGTTGGTTGGTTTTGAATCCATTTCCGAACAGCACCGGGATTAAAAAGCCTTGTCGGCTTCCCTACAGCGATACCGTTGGAAAAGGAATGCTGATACCTTTATATAGTTCCCGTTCTCAACGGTTAACCCCCGGGACTATACAGCTTCCGCGGGGCTTTCAGGTTTTCTACACATCCGAAACATTTTAAAAGGTCCTGGCGTCTTTCTTCGCGCGTTTGTTTTGTCCTTTGTTGCGCTGTCCTTACTTGCCGTACTTTTACTACTTGAAGTAGATGGCGGTCCTCTGTTTGAAACCCCGTTTGCCCTTGGTATTGTCGAGTACCTACTATCGCTAGAGGTGTTGTGAAGGCTGGTTTCTTCGGCTTTGGAAACATTGAACTGCTTTTTGCGGCGTCTGACGTACAGCGCGACGCCGCATAATAAGAGGGTAATGACACACCCGATAACAGCGGCTCCGATCACATGACCTATTCCAAAGCGTGATCCCCCAGTGTGTGTCGGACAAACTCTCCTTTCTGAGACACCTGAAAAACAGGAATAAAAAATCAAGTTTGACTTTTCAGCCTTGTTTTTTCTTTGTTTTTGAGCCAGATCGATGTGCAGCAATTTTGACGCGAGAGTTCTACAACCACAAGCCAAAGAAACTCAGTTTCAAGTCGCGAATGGAATTTGATGCTAAACAGTTTCAGGAGAAATACGTTTTTGGAATATTTGCAACCCGAAAACTAAAACCTGGTCAACATGATATTTTGCAGCTTTTGTCAATTGAAAACGTCCGCCCTTTAATCACAGAAAAGAAAGACAAAGCAAATCTGCTTCAAACAAATTCGCTCACTGTTACAGATATGCATGGCGTGACACAAAGCATGGCGTGACATGCACGACCATTCAACTTACTGCCAGATTGGCAACTGCAAGTTTCAAACTGCACAGTATCAGGGCAAACTGATACATCGGGGCACTCGCTGCGGCACTTGAGAATCCGGTATTTCACGCCCACACCACTCCCCTCTGACAGATTTAGCTCGTGCTTGCACTCGCACTTCGACCACTCGTCCCAACTGGCCGCATCCACTCCATCTAATCAACAAAAACAAGAACACCATTAACCAAAATCAAGGTATATAAGAATGGCCTCAGTATTTGCATTTATACAATAACTGAGAGAATTCTCGCGCGCTCATTGGTCGAGAGCTATGGTCGATGAAAGCACAGACCACTAAAAGACGTAGCCTGCAACACAACCTAACAAATTTCGAAATGACGCAGCCTTTTATGCAACATGACGCAAAATTCGGAAAACTTGAGAAATTGTCCCGACTTTCCTGTGAAACTAAATCCCGTGAGTTCTGAAAAGTCAGCCGAAATGTTTGGGGTGAAACTTACTTCACATTTATCGCTTTGAGGAGAAAAAATGCCATCTTACGAGATGTCACACACGCGCGCATGATTTTGCTCATATTCCATCTAAGGGACCGATAGTTTATTACGTCCCAGTGAGGGGGGGGGTGGTTTTGGAGGACGGTTCAATTTTGAAACAAGCTCCATTTTGGGGGGTACATTTTTATCTTGCAAGAAACGTGAGGGGGGGTCCAATTTTATGACACAGCAACGGAAGTCTAAAAAGTTTTACAACTGGGACGATCCCAGCCTTGTTACCTTTCAGAATGCAGGAAATCGTATTTTAGAGAATTTCCCAGGGAAACATGCTCCCAGACCCCCTAGAGACTCGAACCTTTTGCGCTTGTGTTCACTCCCAAAACCTACCTTTTTCAAGGTTGGAATACAAACAAACGAGAGAAACGATAAACATGATCAGGAGGGGGGAGGGAACATTTTTAAAATTAGAATTTCACAGGGGGTATAATTTTCTTAAGTAATTTTTTCCTTTTTGGGGGGGGTACAGTTTTGAAACGCACTTTTTTAAAAACCACCGGCCCTCCCCTGGGACGTAATAAACGATCGGTCCCTAATTCGCCGGTAAATTTTCCGTGTTGGTACAATATAGAACAAATCGACCATATTTTTTCCATGGTCTATACTCTTATAAACCATAGGTGCCAGAAAATGTCCAAAACGTGGCAGTGAAACCATGGAAAACTGCGGTCGATTTCTCAAACATTTCTTTTAGAGACAAAGAGGTGACTAACACAACTTTACCTTTGCAGTTGCTGGATGGTTCGCATTTTCTCTCTTGCAGCCTTTCCCCAACGCAAGGCTCTGCTTTGCATTCTCTTCTTCTTATCTGAAACCCTTCCACAGAGCACTGGCCCCAATCGCTCCACTTATCCCATTCTCCGCCTAAAGCAAGAGCAACAATTTTAAAGAGTGAAGCAATCTCCACCCACTGAACAATGTTTCTCCTGTAGATCTAATTTAGTAACAATGGTCTCAAATCAAAGGAAACCTTGAATAATAGTTTATCAAGGTAGGAAGACACCAAAGAGATGACAAAAAAACTAAGACGAAAAACAAGAACGACTTCGAACAAGGATGTCTTCGAATTCGAAACAAATTTCGGCTGAACCTTTCAAGACGTTATTTGTGACAGAGCTATAACTCTCCGATAATGTATAGATTTATAGCCAAGCCTAAAAGCGGAGCTCCACATTTTTGCTGGTTAGTAATGATTAGTGAAAATATTTTAGTACAAACAAGAAAATCAGAAAACTGGAAACAAATTACAAATTGAGAAATTAGAAAGTGAAAATTGAAACCAAGATTAGATTAGTTAGTAGAATGCTTACCTTTCGATTGTGAGGTAACAAGTTTAAATCCGGTATACCCCAAAACAAGTTAATATTCTCACATTTTTTCCAGTAAGGAAACGAAAATAACATCTCCATATTTTTTTCCAGCAAGAACATAATAATCCCGACTGGGAGGAGGACACATTGAAGCGTTTATTTTTCGCGGCTCGGGCGAATTAAAACTGGACAATTCGATTTAGACGTCGACAAGCTCAACATTTGAGCTTGGGACTGCTGTGATCATGTCAGTGATATAAGCAACCAAATACCTTGTTTATGACAGCTCTCAATTTACTTAATATTGATGTCCAATATCAAATATGTAAGCTGACGTTAACAAAGGCTGCACTGCCAAGGTCGACCTATTTCTCGAGTATGGCCGCCACCTTGAACGACGTCGTATGTACGTACGTACGTAGAACGTATGTAAGTAGGGCACACGCGTCCGCCAACCATGCCACTAGCCATTTACACCACCAAAAATGAAATGAATGGTTTCCCTATGGCTATGGAGCTCCGCTGACAGCCCCGCCCCGGAGCTCCGCTAATATACAGATACCGCCGTGATCAAAATGGAATGAATCTGAAAAGACGTTAAATACATAACTCATCGTCTCCTATAAAAAATTAAAAGAAATTACAAACCTCCGCAAAGTTCGTGTTGTTTTTCACAATCAATTGTCTCGTTCGATACCTCCATAGTAACGTCAGTTATTTTACGCCCTGTTGCTTTACACACCACGTTAAACTGAACAGCCATGTTCGCTTTTGGATCCAAGCTCTTTGTTGGATTCGTCCACAGACTTTTGTTCTTCTCTGATCAACAAAAAGAAAAACGTTCAGTGCAAAGAACGCAAGGTGCACTTTTAATGAGTGAAATGACAAGTAAACGCTGATGTTTATTGTTGTTGCTGATGATGATGATGATGATGATGATAATATGTTGTTGTTGTTGTTGTTTACCTACTTCTAGAGTCTTTGAATTGTATTGTGAAACAAAATCTGTAGAGAGGAGCCTTGTAATCAGAAACATTCACATTGCGTGAGGTTCGGAGTTCGGTCTTTTTATTGTAGGCTTCAATATTTTCTTTGCCGGGGCTGGGATCATAGTCGAGAAACCGGAAGAGGAGGGGAGTGATCGGAGTCATCAATGGACTGAGAAGGTGTTGGTCAGTATCTACACAGGGTTCAAGCCCCGGCCGGAGGACTGTGTTGTGTTCTTGGGCAAAACACTTTACTCTCACAGTGCCTCTCTCCACCAAGGTGTATAAATGGGTACCGGTTCATGCTAGTCGGTTCATGCTACGGAAAGCGGAATAAGCTCCGGAATGATGGGCTCAGCTGCATGATATATCCTTACCTTCTAACCCCAAGCTGCAAGGCTCATATTGGACAGACTCCCCTACACATGGTCTCCCTCCTCTCTTAGGGACTGGGTTGGTACACGTTCTTGTCCGGTTTCTCACTCCGGCCCATGCCTTCGCAGAACACTCGCTCCAAGTCCCCCACGCACTCCAGTTACCATGTTGCACTCCAAGCATTTCCCATGTTTCCTTGCCCTCCCATCCTACCCTCATATCAACTGCGACGACAAGAAAACACCATTTTGTTTTAATACGATGAAAATGCACACAACGCTCAATACAAGACAGCGACGAGCGCAAAATCCCGCCCACCATTTTCATCAACATCATTTCTTGGATAGTCACTGATGACCATTTGAAACTGTTCAGGGAGGAGAGGCATAGCATTTACCCACCTGTACAGTTTTCAAGTCGGAACTCATAACCACCCTCGCAGGAGCTGTTTTGACAGGGTCGAGCTTGACAACGGCAAAGATTACCATCACTCTGAATGCAGGTTTTCCATGGAGACCACTCCATGTCCTCTTCTAATTAAAATACATTTCATGATGAAAAGGAAACAGAATTGAAACAGGGTTGAATGTTAAACATTCTTAAATCTGGAGACCGGGAATACCCACGTGGTTTTCAGTAAAATTCTCCGGCGGAAAAGGGCCGCAAGCCGCAGAGCGGAGCCCCATAAACATAAAAATTGGAGATAGGAAGACCGTGTAGTTCATTTTTCGTGTTCGAAATGGCAAGTGGCATGGTTCGAGGGCGCAAGCGCCCTCGTACGTTGTTTCTGCATACGTTCGTTCGTATGTTATATGTACGGACCTTCTACGTACGTAAGTTCTCTACGTACGTACCTTTTAGGCCGTAACATACGTACGTTCTTTACGTACGTTCTACGTAAGTACCTTCTACATACATACGTTCTACGTATGAATGTTCGACATCGCCTAACAAGGCGGCAAACTCCACAAAATAGAAAAGAAATAACCTAAATTATGTCTTTGATGTTAAACATCCATGTCAGGTCAATGACCAGCATCGTATGACCATATCGCGGGCTCGTTTTTAGAGCTCATCCAGGTCACTTGACCGCTCACCAGGTATTGGTTTTCTATTTATTGGCGGGATCAAGACCGAATTTTTGCCAGCGGTTAGACAGGATTTTGATCTTCAGCATAATTTCTCAGATTCTGTTGATTCTTTCTTGAGCAGTTGGGTACGCTTGTATTTTCAAAGAGAGCATTTTCACAAAGAACTAGCAAAAATATGGAGCTCCGCTTTTAGGCTTGGCTAAATCCATATCTTATGGCGCATTTTTAATATTGTACCCTTAACTTTTCTAGTTCGCTGATCACAATCTGTCTCGATCTTTTTTCAGTCTCAATCATTCTTGTTGCAGTTCCTTTTTAGGTTTTTCTTTTTACAACAGAACACTCAATAAACTGTACTGATATTCAGCACAAAGTAAAATTAAACCAAATCGACTAATCTTTTTCTTCTTCCTAATATGCGGAGCATTTTTCGCAAAACACAATCTTGTCGCGTACTTGAAATTGTCAACAACTGACCTGTAAGCTTAGGACAATTAGTCAAGTCTTGTTTCCATTTGCTTGGGTCTCTGAAAATGTAACATAAAACGGTCAATGATAATTTACGCAAGCGCACTAATAAGATGTATTAAGATATGGACCACTAAATTGGCTGTTTCTACTTCCAACTTATGGCAGTGCAAAAATTTCCGGGCAGGGGGCTCTTCCTGCAAATTTACTGCAAAATAACTTATTGTGATAATCTGTCAACCCCTCCCCAATTCGTTTTTACTTTGCCCACCAATAACAACATGGTCCATCTCTAATGTACTAAAAGTTGCGATCTAAACATCTACCAAAGAAAGAGATAACTGAAAGCAAGTGTTTACCTGGCATGGCGCGATTTGGAATAAAAAGCTACCTTCTAGAAAAACTGCATCCAGATGATACAACTTTAAGAACAAGCTAATTTTAAAACATCTTTTAAGATAAACTGACCTGTTAGAGAGAACTGAGACACAACGTGTCGTTTCTTTGTCCCACGCACAATACGGATCCGCCGCGTTTATACAAGAACTGAAACAAAACAATGCAAGAATCACCATGACATCCAACACTTCACAGCGTCATTTCCTTTTAATAAAACCTTTCTCTATTTCTTTACACAGAGAATTGTAGTAAGCATTCAAATGTTGTGTTCTGATACTGTACAAGCTAATGCTGATTGCATATCGACCCTTCTCTTCCTCTTCAGCAGTTTCTCAAAGCGCGACTCATGCTCGGAGACCCTGGGACAGTTTGTGAGAAAAAGCTACGAGCTCGTGGGGAAAGCGTGCGTCTTATACCACGCCAGTTCCAAACAGCTCTCTGAAGCTGCCCCCTGATAGGACAGAAAAAATCGTTTGTATCATTCTGCCCAATCGGCGAGCAGTGGTTTTTGAGTCAATTTCGTGTGTTCTTACGCGATGGCTCTTGTATTGGCCGTACTTCCATTTCAATTTACACTGTCGGGAAAAGCTTGCTGCCTAACAATCTGTAATATTACGAAGGACAACCAAGTAAAACGGAGCAGTTTTACTCTCAAACTCTACATGATTACAACTGACAGCCAGAGCTAACAGAATCCCTAGGGAACGTGACTTACGTAACTTATGCTAATAACGCATCTATTATAACACCCTCCCTTTTATAAACGAGGAAAAGAAACGCATACGCTTATTGATACGCAATATGAATAAAGCATGCATAAATGAAGAAAGCAATCGAGCTCTGCGATAACGCGTCAAAGGTCTTTTGAACAGTTTATGGCTTAGACAAAACAAAGTCACTAAAGCGCTTTGGCGGCCGTCGCTGGCGCTCTGATCGTCTTAGCACCGGCTTGGGCGGAGACACTTTTGCTTGAACATCGCGAGCTGGTACTGCGGGTTTTCTCGATCCAACCTAGAAATAACAAAATAGTTGTTGTACTTTTCCTTCCACAGCTTCCAGTTTTCGGCTACTTCTCCGCTGGGTCTCAAAGCAAGAGGTTGAGGAGGCGAAATCTGATGAAACATTGAAGATCGAATCGCTAAAGGCTGAGACACTGTATGAGCGCTTCCACCGGTATTCTGCTCCTCGCCCATGTCGTTGACAGTTTAATTCGTCCACGACCAAGATGGAGAACAGTTCACCGCTGCCACCATGTAATATTACGAAGGACAACCAAGTAAAACGGAGCAGTTTTACTCTCAAACTCTACATGATTACAACTGACAGCCAGAGCTAACAGAATATTTAATTAGCTCAAATACTGGCGGGAACGGATCCCTAGAGAACGTGACTTACGTAACTTATGCCAATAACGCATCTATTATAACACAATCCAACTAACCTTTTCTGGATATGGCCACTGCACTGCTCTAACCTCAGCTTAGTTAGTGCTGCGTTTGAGCCCAAGTAAAGAACATGCTGAAAAAGGACCAAGGCACACTGATCAATTTTACTTTGAAAAAACATCAACAATAACAGAGTACGTTAGGGTTCACAGCTTTCAGCGGTGGATGGTATTAGTGAATTTCTTCATGAAAAATATGCGAACGTTACGAAGGGTACAAAATTTCAACAAACCCAGAACACGCTAACTGCTAACAGCGACATGTCACAACCAGAAATTGATTGAACAAGAGCAGGTCCTCCATGTGTCTGCACGACGTACCCCGAGTGCATGCGACAGTTCAACCTGTGTCCTGATTGGTCGATTGTCTGCACGACGTACCCCGAGTGCATGCGACAGTTCAACCTGTGTCCTGATTGGTCGATTAAAATCGGTACTTCAACGAATATCAAATTGCCAGATACTCGTGTTCTCCGGTTTACAACAAAGCTGGCAACGTTCTTGTAACGGGCGTGGCAAAACTGAACTACTTGAACTTAAAAACTTCATACTAGTAGATGCACACATTAAGTAAACCTGGATCAACCGATGTTGTTAAAACAAGAATAGTATCGTAAAGAGGGATCTTTAACTCATTTTACTTATTTTTTCATTATTTCATACAGTTAGAAAAACATGCCAAACATTAACATATAGAGCTTCTTACCCGGGTTGTATCAATTGTCATTGCTTTGATGACCTCGCGCTTGTAGGACTGAAAAAAAGATGAAAGTTTTATGGCTTAGTAAAGTGTGATTTTAGCCCAGCGACAGAGCTGACAAACATGATCGCCAGAAATATTTGACTAGTATAGCAAGCAATAGAGTATTTAAGTTGATTCTATTACATAGAAACCGAAACATAATAAAATGAACTAAACCTATGAAAACACACAAAATAATTCCCATAAGGCGAATAATGAGAATGGATGGTCAAAACAAAACAGGATATAAATGGATTGCGATTTTTCACACAAACAAATGAATTATGACATCCCCTTCAAAGAAACTGATATTTCTTGAGCTATCATTTTATCGGAAATTAGTTAGTAATTGTTGTTATGAAAGTGAAGAATAATCATTGCAGTGATTTTCCAATTTTAAGCAATTGGAATAAGAAGCCTGAAAAAAACCAGGGCTTCAATGGGATTCGAACCTGTGACCTCCGTAGAGTGAAATGATGTGAAGTATATATGAAATAATTCGTAATTCATTGGTATCTACAAATTTAGAATTTCTTGCCAGCAAGTATTTTAACGGCCTTTGCGTTACTGTTAACTAAATGTTTAAAAAGGTGTAAGAGAAGGTGCTATCACACTGATGACACTTATAACACTCACTGGGAAAATATCTTGTTCAGCGAGGAGACATGGATGATGTACACCAGCGGGTTTGGATATTTTAAGCACAGATCCTCTGTCTGCAAAAAAAGATTCATATCTGCTTCTTATGTGTTAATTTGATGTTCTTCGATACTCACACCTCGTTGCCAGGCAGGATTGGGTGGGTGGGTGGGGGAGTGCAGGGGCTCTACATGAAGTTAAAATCAGGATTTTTTGACTTTTTCTGCATAGTAACTCCTATTCACAGCACAGCGAACTTCACTGACAATTTCTTCATTCAATTTCTGCTTTCTGTTACGATACTTTAAGCGTCTCTTCTGCCAAGCTTGAAGACTGAAACTAAGCCAAGAGTGGCTTATTGCCGTAAGGCATTAGCTTCTATTGTATCTATTTTCCTGTCCTGTCTCAACCAGCACGTTAAATAAAGTATCGAACATCCAGGGCACAAAATTAACTTTTTTTTCAAGAAGCCATCTGGCTCCTAAATTTTCCAAAGTGGTCGCCAAGACCAAAAAGCTAGGAGCCACGGTTGGAAGAGTATGGAATGTTGCAAGCCCGCAATATGCATTGTTAGCAAAAGGGACATTTCATTTCACAATATACAACGTAACGTGTAGAAAATCCAAGATGGCGGATGTTGACATGTTCGGTTCGTAGCATTCGTGACGATTTTGCTTAGCAGACCTCATCGTTCGCACCGATTCGTCTACCTTAAAGCTTTATTTAGTTGAAAAATACATCAAGGTAAGATATACAAAGCCCAAAGAAAAAAATTGCCATCACTCTCATTTCCAAAGCCCAAAGAGTTCTGGTCACCAACTTGGTGACTAATTTTTGAATCTTGGTCGCCAGCATGGTAATTTTAGTCGCATTGGCGACTGTATTAGGCGCAATTTCGTGCCCTGACATCATCCCTAGGTCCCCCTAGCATACATAACCACTGAACCTAAGAGTTACATTTTCCAGGCATAAAAGCTACTGCAGAAAACCCAACATTGACATTAGAAACTGAACTGAAACAAACCCATCTGCTGTCTAACTCTTTCTCACTGAAATCTTCCAAGCTATATATCAGCCAGCTTTACCTGTTGATGTATATACAACTATGTGCGCACCAACTTTGTCCAAAGCAATGGCTGTCATCCTTCAGAAAACAGGAAATCATTAATTAGCTTCAATGCACAGTTTTTAGCGATACGGCGGCCATTTTGAATTCTATTGTTTCAAGTAGCTATTATGGGATGCCCAGGGGGCAAATTAATATGTATTTAGGCTTGTAGGCATCCCATAATAGCTACTTGAAACAATAGAATTCAAAATGGCTGCCGTATCGGTAAAAAGATCTATTGAGTGTCAAAAGTAATAAGCGAATTGCTTTTGTTTTACATTACTACACGCAACGTTGCGCCACTTTTTCAAACAATCATAAAACCAAACCAATCTTGACTCCCACGCACACATTTTCCCACAATTCATGCCAGCTCCCTGCAATTACTTCGCCTTTCGATTGGTTCAATGGATTGTCTCCGTTCTTTGTAATTGCATGGGCAAAGCAATTACTTCAGTTTTGGCTTTAGGACACTCAATCAAAACTCGTTCTATGCCAATTTCCAAGATTATCTACCACTCTCCCTAGTACAAACCAAACCACCTTAAATTTGATGAAAAAATTAATACACACTTTTAACACAAATTGTGGTTGGCACATTTTTTTTGGGGGGGGGGGAGAGTGGTGTACAAGAAGCTCCTCCCTACGAAACTGGCGATTTGCTGGATTTAGACCTTTCTAGGTTGGCATCTCTGTATTGCCAGTTGATGCATATTTCGAAGGTAGCATGATAACAACGTCCTGTACACATAATAAAAACAGTGCAAGCCCTGCAACAAACATTTGTGCAATCAGTTTCTAAATTCCAGGATAAGCCTTCAAAGACCAACAAAAAATGTACGACGGGTTGATATTTTCGTGACAGCATCCAACACTGACCTGATTCCATCTTCAATGAACCAAGCTCTTGACACTTCCTTGGACTGAGAGTTCAAACTGGTTGGTTGTACCGCATCCTCCATTAGCGGATCATGCATCAATTGCCGATACGCGCTGTACGTCATTTTTCTTGTAGCCATCATTCCTTCTGGAACTGGCGCAGTGTCGGATGGATTAATGTACTTAGGATTCACCTTGCACTGTAGAAAGGAAAAATAAAACCATCAAATGTAACACTGTATAAGCAGTACAAAGGGAGGTACAGGAGCCTAATGGACTGGACTCTGGATCGGATGGTCCGTACACTGGGTATTGTGTTGTGTTCTTAAGCAAGACACTTTACTCTCACCATGCCTCTGCACCCACGTGTATAAATGGGTACTGGCAATTTAATGCTGGGTATCCGTGTGAGCCTTTAGACAGATTACACTTTCAGTTTACCACGTCCCATTTATAATTCAACAGTAAAGTGTCCTGCCATGAACACAACACAATAACGACCCTAGCCTAGACTGGAACTTGGTTTCTTGACCATGAGCCATTTTCTAAACAATCAACCTAGCACGTAAAGATCATCCAAAATAATGAAACGAAAATATATA
Source organism: Blastomussa wellsi (assembly GCA_947652115.1). NCBI lineage: Eukaryota > Metazoa > Cnidaria > Anthozoa > Scleractinia > Plerogyridae > Blastomussa > Blastomussa wellsi. Next base: position 19,107,522 of record OX393566.1, on the reverse strand, counting down.
GCACACTTTTGAAAAGTTGAAATGTAAGAGAGCTTTGTATGGTTTGGAGGGACGCCTGTCCCACCAAGGCATCCCTCCAAACCATACAAAGCTCTCTTAAATTTCAAATTTTCAAATGTGCACTGCATATCTGCGTTTTAGTCAATAACGATGAAATGTAGTAAACTTACAGTACATCATTTTGGATGACCTTTCACATGCCAGGCTCACGTTTTTGTTTCAATCAGTTTTAAATATTTGTACCCAGTCTTAGAAAATGGCTAATTAGGCCAAGGCATCTTCCACATAAAAAGAAGAGACCTTGTGAAGTTCATGACTTGTACAAAATACTTTCTAGAACTAATCGCACAACGACCTGCACAACACACACATCCTTGTGCTATTATGCAAGGTGGTAAGAACACTGTAGTATCACATATCGCCAGGGATTCAAGGTCTCAGCATCAATCATGCAAGTAACAAGCATGTCACTATTATATTTCCACAGCTTTAAAATGGTTGGAATTTCCAAGCCTTAAGGGGATGGGCAGCTAATTCAAAATGAAAAACATTGAACACACTGAGAGGAGGGTGGGAGAGGAAGACAACCACCACCCCTCACCCACCCCCCCCCCCCCCCAAAAAAAAAAAATATCAGAAACTCTAGAGCTAGGACTGGGTGGGTCAAATATAAGTGTATGTTTGGAAACAAAAATTCAATACTAAAACATTACAAATTTCATCATATACAGGTAATAGACGCTAATGGAGGCAACGCTTGAAATATGTACAAACAATGCTTACATCCTTGAAGAATTCCCTGTAATTGTTTGCCATTGTGACCCACTGTTTGGTTTGACTGTCAAATGACTTGAAAGAACTTTCATCAAAAACGTGATTAATATCTGACAGCTTGTACACACAAATAGCTGACGATGGTGGCCCATTGCTGGAAAATGAAAAGAAATGTCATTTATATGAATTATATTGAATAAAGGACTTTCCACAAATCAAATGGCTACATATAAATCATTTCTTAGTGGACAGGCAAGAAAAGACAACTTTGTGCTAACGCATGCCAGATCATCTCAAACAACCCCATGTTCAAATTAGTTTTCAATCAGGACATGCACATCCAGTATATCTGTATCAGGATGCTGTGATCGTGTCAATCTATCCTTAGAGACAAATTATATTTGGTATACGGTAACATGATATAAAATTTGAGTCTGTGGATAAATCAAATCAGGTTGAAGTCCTACACCACGGCCATAACCTGAAAAAGCAAACAGATTAATTATAAATTAACACTCACGGGTGAGAGATAAAAGTAGCATGAAACAGGTTGGTCTGTTCATCCCACAAAACATCCTCTGCAAAATAAAAGGAAAACCTTCATCAACATCACTGTTACACCTAAAGTGTTTGCATATTAGACTGACAGACTATGATGATGTTAAGTACTGTAAAAAATTGTGGACGTAGCTTCAATTCATTCCCGACTGTGTTCAAGAGATGTGATCACCAGTGATCTGGCCTTCAATATGACCACTCATCAGATACTGAACAACACATTTCTTACACTGCCAGAGAGCTATTTGGTGACCAGGTCATTGCTGTAATAACACAATGAAACCCTGATTTCAAACCAAACATTCTCTTGTGATTTTGTTTATCCCCCTGATTTCTCAAACTGATCCCATTTCTCAAAACAATTTCCCTTGACCAAGGACTGGCTGGAATAATTGTGATCCACTATATATAATAATATTGACAACTGTTAATTGCTCAATTGACACTACTAAACATGTAAGCAGCTGTGTATCCAAAGTACCATTCAAAACAGTTTAAAAAAGTTTATTTCCAAAATCACTTACGAATTTCATTGAAATTTAATGGCAAATCTCCTCCATCTGAGCAAGAAAGTTTTGCCTTCTGAAAAGTGACAAAATCTGTTCTAAGGCTAAACTGACCACCATAGTCTCCCTAGAAAAATGAAAGATCAAAATTCCATGTTAAAAACAAATAACAAATTGGCAGATGATTAACAAACTGATGCCATTTTTTAAGTATGTCCTGTTAATCATGAATTTGTCGCCACAATGTCAAAGTATGGACCCCACAAGGCGATAGTGTGATGAAAAAATTCATGATTAAATAACAGGACACACGCTTAAAAAATGGCGTCAATTTGTTTTTTACCATAAAACAAAACCAAAAGGAGCAAGCGTAGACTTGCCACCTCGCATTTTAGTTTCGTGCTTATTTTTGACAAATATTTTATAAAAGCAATAGGTCCTTTCCGTGTTTACATTACTTGGTCTAAACACTGGGGGGATCAGGAGAATTCTCGAAAATTTATGCAAACCCTCAACTACATCTCGGGTATGCATAACTGTCTTGAATTCTCCCAAACGCCCATGTTTAGCTAAGGCTATGTAAACACTGAAAAAGTCCTCTACTGTTTAATTGCAATGAGTTGGGGAAGGGGATCTCGAACTCTAACATTCTAAAAGTTAAGGTAAGTATTCAACTTAACTCAAATTTCCTGAGTGGAGGAAGGGTTCAAAAAATGATAACGGGCGGTAATTTCTTACCTTACAAATCCTGGCCACCCTGGAGATTTTGACCTTCCCACAGCTTGAACATTCCAATGTCCGTTCACGGAAAAAGAAGTAAACGTAATGGCCAATGTTGAAACTTTTTACAAAGTGTACATCTGGTGAAAGAGAAAGAGAAATCACACTGTTCCTTTCCTTGATCAATACTTCAAATATAAATTACAACACTTTTCTAGCTACCAGTAACTATTACAGTCTTTGCCGCAAAACCGTGAACACCAGAAATGTTTATAGAATGTTATTGTGTTACAAAGAAAAAGCCAATCAGGTGTGAGAAAACTAAACCGCAAACAGCAATGGTCATTAGTTTGTGGTCTTGAGGTTTGTTCGCGTGTCAATCAGGTGTGAGAAAACTAAACCGCAAACAGCAATGGTCATTAGTTTGTGGTTTTGAGGTTTGTTTGCTTGTCCTGAACTTTGCTGCGATTGGTCACTACACAGTAAACATTCCAGAAATTTTTTCTGGTGTTCGCGGTTTTACGGGAAAGACTGCAATTGGTTACTTTGCTTTATAATTTAGTAATGGAAAATGTTTAAGTTGATTTCCAGTTCATACTACAGTCTTGGAAATTTTGTTTTGAACTCGATGATACATTTGGAGTACTCCATTATGGGTCGTTTCATTCAAGAGTGCTTAATGAGCAGAAATGTTGGTTTGGAATACTGTCAGGGTTATTTTACTCCTTATTATTGTTGTGCAATGATATCAGACATAAATAATGAAGAAAAAGTTTGGCTTGTCAAGAATTTTAATTTTGACTAGCAAACATTGTGCTATGTGACAGACTGGAAATCATCTTTAATACACCAGAGATTAACTATTATTTAAAGGCGGCCCTAGTCAGCCTCAGCCATTTTAGATGCCATTGAAATTATGGGAAATTATATGGCGAAACAATACCGTATTACATTGCTGTAAGTTGTTTCTGCAAGTGTTAATTACCTTTATAAGTTTCTCAGTGATCTCTTTCATCTTGACACATTCCACGTAAAATATATTACACCAAAACTCTCACAGTTAAATAAAAACAAATTAAGGTGTGGCTGACTATGGCCTTCTCAATTAGCCAAAGACAACCAAGGGATTCGAGTTTCACCCAAGAGATTCTTGGATAATCCAGGAAAGTTTGTATACCAGTCATGGCATACATTACATCATCGTCATCATCATTCTCGTCATCATCATCACAAGAACTACATCACAGTTATAGGGAATTTTTGAATCGTGACAAATGTCAAATCATACTAACCAGTGTACAAGTCGCTTGCATCCATCAAAGATGTGAAGACCTCATAAAGTTTGGGTTGTCTAAAACTTTTACTGTGGATCATTGATTTCCCTGAATAAGGGTTTATTGTTCCTGTAAACATTGTCCCATATTCTGAGAAGAAAAATGAAAGAAAATAATTATCCTTGTTAAAGGAGGAGCTACGTCATTGTTCAAGCAGTTTAGGCAAAATTGCATTTCCAATCAATTTCAATCTTCCCCATTCTCAGATATCCTTATTCCTTTTTGGTTTAGCATCACCCTTTTCCTTAGCAAACTATTATTTGAAGGTTTCCTAACTTTTACAGTCAAAACAGCTCAAGCGTTCCTACCAAGAGTGAGTTAATGAATTCATTAATGACAATTTGATTTCATTCTTTGCTTCAATATTCCATTCTTGAAGTTAATACTTCAATGTTCAAACGGCAACTCGATCAAAATCTCAAATGTCGATTGGATTGTTGTCTGGCTTCACGCAACAGGCACGTGGGAATTTTGCAAAAATTTGTATAATTTTGACTGCAACTGGTCAACCGTCAAATGTCAGTGTTTTCTCGTCATTTTAAATGTCACTCGCTCTTTGCAAACCTCTCATAATACGAAAAGAAAAGCAAGAGATTTTAGTGCACTAAAAGGGCTGAAAAATACTGCTGGCAGAAGAGAAAGTGGGAAAAATATTGTTGACCCAGTTTTTGTTTTTATGCAAATGAGGGGTATTTTGCCGCGCGAGGCCAGACATTATGAAATCAACATTTTTGTTTTAAATCGAGTCGCCATTTGAACATTGAAATATTCACTTCAGGAATGGAATATTGAAGGAAAGAATTGATTAATTCACCCTTGATAGGAACACTTGAGCTGTTTTGACTGTAAGGGTAATTTAGGTTGTTGAAGAAATAACTCAAAATATTGTTATGTGGCTCCTTTAAAACATAACAGGCCTGCAAATAATTATTTTCCTGTGAAGGGTCTTGCGTCCGACTAATTAAGTCACGTTGGACGTCATATCACAGAGCTCCTCAACAGCATCGTCAATGCAAAAAAATGGTGCTTGCATCGGAGGGCGTGAAAAATTGTCCAGACATTCCGTCCAACTACAGTTGAGATTTAATCAGAAATTTTGGTCAGTTATTGTCTGATGTCTCACTGTTATTTGCCACCTGACAAAATAACTTGATAATCAAGTAACAGAAGATAAAAATGTTCAAGAGAAGAGCTGCATGAACCAATAAATACACTAACCTGTTATTATCGCTGTATCATTCTGATCTGGACTGCTGGAATATTCAACATCGGCTGTGAATACATTTCCTTTATTATCACTGCCTGGGGAATCACTTAAATTCGTCCTCTGAAGATATAAAATGAATTATTAACATACATTAATAATATGTAGAAGATAGAAGAAGTGTTTTTTTTTTACAAAAATACCCTAAGGCCAGTAGACCTGTTGAAGATATTTTGAAAGAACCCTTTAAATTTATAATAACGAAAGTTTTCCCTTGCACTCTTTTCCCTACACTAATTCAAAAGATCCCTTCTCTTTCATAAACTCACAGCATGAAAAAGGTACCCTTTAATTTGGGCAGAGCCTAGTGGGAGGCACAGTGGCATAATGGTTGGTGTGCTGGACTCTGGATCGGACGGTTTGGGTTTGAGCGCTGACCGGGGCTCTGCGTAGTGTTCTTGGGCAAGACACGTTACTCTCACAGTGTCTCTCTCCACCCAGGTGTATGAATGGGTACCAGTGAAATAATGCCGGGGCATAACCCTGCAATGGACTAGCATCACATCCAGGGAGGAGTAGAAATATCCCTAGCAGCTTAACGCTACAGAAACAGGCATTAGCTCCAGCAGCATAGGCTGCTTGGCACAAGGCTTTACCTTTTTGGGCGGAGCCTCACTGTATTGTCCACTTCAGTGGGTTAACCCCTCCAATCCCACCGGGCTTACATCTTACACAATACCCTGTATACAGTTCCTCGATTTACCCATAAAAGCAGTCAAATTTTCCTGATTCTTAAGGTCATGGCAAACAAGGACAAATAGTTGCCAACACAAATGTTTTCCAGTTTGCCCAAACGAGCAACATTGTTGCAGACACAGCAAACAAATGTTAGACCTGTTTTTTTTTTTTTCAGAACAATTTTGTGTCCGCATTAAACGTTTCCCGGTTTACATCATGAGCAACAATATGTCCTTGTTTGCCACTGCCATTACTGTATGTTGATCACGTTTTTCATAGACAGTCTCACTATGACAATACTTTAGACATTTAACAGTCACAAACATTTCTCCAAGTGCAGCCAGCAGTCAGTGGTGTTCCAGTCCAGCATAGATACATCCTCTCATTAAACGGCAACATGATCTTGACAAAATCATGGCACTGGTCACCCTGTGATCAGAGCAAACACCAGGTATTGACAATAAATTTTATATACATGTATAATACAGCTCCCAATGTGATGTGTATTTTTAAAGACATCATTTTCTGGTAAAAAGGTATAAATTTATGTTTTGTTCGGTCTGTCTGTCTGTTGGTATGAACTGCAAGTCTGTCCGACTCTCTCAAAGATGCCAACATCACACAGTTGAAATCTATAAAAGTGTCAATATTTGCCTCTACTCAACCCCTGAAATGGAGCAAAAAATAAACCCCTTACAATAATTCATCCACAAAAATGGTGAAAATGGTTCAGTATTTTCCCAATAATCGGTGCAAATATGAGTTATTTTATCACTTTCCTTCATAATATCCTGGAGACCTGTTTGGTGACACATGGAAGACCGAAAGGTTGGTCTGTTTTCAGTAGATTCTGGTGACCCATATGGAAGACCGAAAGGTTGGTCTGTTTTCAGTAGATTCTGGTGACCCATATGGAAGACCGAAAGGTTGCTCTGTTTTCAGTAGATTCTGGTGGCCCATATGGAAGACCGAAAGGTTGGTCTGTTTCAGTAGATTCCTGGATAATCCAGGACAGTTGGCATACTGAATAATTATGCTTATTTCTGTCTTCATTTCTGTCTGAAGGTAGTTTCATTCCCTGGAGAAGATCTTGAAATTTCCACCCTGTAAGATTACAATGTATTTACCTTTTTTCTGTCACAAGCACTACTTGAGGCTGAGTTCGTTAAATTCCAAGACTAAAACAGAATGAAAAGTACCAGAATTTATTTTATATTCGAAAACCTACCAACTAAACCATGAATTAACTGTTTGCCACAACAGGCCTTCAACAAAGGACAGCATCATCACTCACCTTGAAGTCATTGATGTTCTCTAAATCCACTAGAAATGCATGATCTCTGCAACAAAAGTAATTGTAGATTCGTTTTTTAAGAGAAAACTGCAAATCTTAGAACAATGCTCAATATAAGCTTTGTTGGAAACCCTAAATAGGAAGCTGAAGAGCTTGTTTCACTGCATATCGTTTCCAGAATTTTGATGCCATGACAATAAAAGGGCCAAGCTGTCACCAGTGATTAGGGATTAGGGATTAGTTTTCTCCTCATATCGAAGACTTGCTTGGGAAAATCCAGACCAATTCCATATCCTGCTTCCTTGTCAATGTAACGTCGACGAGAAAAAACAGCTTTGCGATCTTTGAAGCGTAGAAAGCGCGCTAAGATAACACGAGGTTTGCTAGCGTTCGACGCTGACTTTTTACCAATACGATGTACACGTTGAAATTTGATGGAACGAGCGTTTCCCATGTTGAGCTTACTCTCGAGGAAGTTGAGAAGGACGTCTTCCGTTGAGTCCTCTGCATCATCCTCTGGAATGTCATAAAATCGTAAATTTTCGCGACGGTCGTAAATCTCGTAGTTTAAAAGTTGGATGCGCAGTTTCTCCAATTCTAACTTGGTATTGGCTTCCGATTCTTGAAGTTTATTTTTCCCAGCTTCTACCTCTCCATCAAGAAATTTAACGCTCTTTTCGAGGCTATCTGTTTCCTGCGCAGCGTCCTTTACCTCTTCTTTCGGTTAAACTCGGTCTGTAAGGTGTTAACAGTTTGATTAATGCGGTCCATCGAGTCATGCAGGGATTTTATTTGGTTTCCAATGCTGTCCAGTCGGTTAAGTTTTGTAAGTATTTCATCCATTTTAGAACCGAGATTATCTGCCATGCTTAACGCAGAAAGAACTACGTCACCTGAATCACTGTTTGTGCTAGGAATGGCTGCTGAAGCGTGTTCTTCAAATACTGGTTGGTCTTCTTTTAGCCGCTTGGATTCGGGCGAAACCTTTCGATTGCTGTTGGGCTTTTACTACCTCGGCTTTTCCTCTTAAATAGGGAAGAAAATTCCATACAGAGGAGAGAATGGTGCAATAAAACTCAGAAATGATAGGAGCCCACAAAATTCGTGTCTTCACGCCGCCATTGCTCAGTCTCCTTGAGTACTACCGGTAGTTCATAATTTATTATGATCTAATACTTCTGCGAGGTGATGTGTGAAGGAAAAAGTCACGACATCCCTGCCCAAAGAATGTGACCAACTGCAAGGCCAGCGCGACCTTACCAGCTACTTTTAAGACCCTAGTTGATCATCCAGACGTCCCCCATTGATAAGGTGGGCCACCCAACTAACCCAGCTTATTCACCCAGCAGGATACTTCACACATCTAAATATATGAAACTGATAAATTAAATAATTAATGAATAAACATAATTCTCAGGAGAAATCTCAAATTTTAGTGAAACTGTTACAATTGAAAAATTCCAACTCACTTTGCTCCAACAAGGAGATGATTGTACTTTTCATCAACTGTCAGCAAAGAAAAACTTCCACTTTCAATTTCTCTGGTGTTCAACGTCTCTACATGGCTCTTGATAACTATGCAAAAAGACACATCTCATTAATGATAAATTCCTTTCACTGCACAGCCTTATATTAACCCTTAAATCATACAATCATATCATGTAAACAAGTTTCTCCAACTGTGCTGTTATACTGGTAGAAATGTGTTCAGCAAAGTTTGGTTAAAATTACTTTCTCTGATTGCATTGTTCAAAACATTATCCATTCCTCCCCCCATGGAAGTGATTTGTTTCCGAGAATTTCGTAGGTACATGTACATGTACATGCAATAATGCTGCCAAGTTTAAACTGCATTGCCTTGTTATTTGCAGAGATGTTCTTCATTTTGTGTTTTGACCCCATACTGACATCATCAGTTATCTCATTTGCATAATACAAAAACATGAAAATCTCTGGAACAAAAGAAGAAAACAAAAAGGAAAACACCATTCTTCTTAATTTTGAAAAGCTGATTTTTACTTCATAGCCACTTCAAGGAATTAATAGGTTAATCCAGCATCTCTTGGGTTACACTTTCTGAAAAGCTTTTTGTTTATTCAACTGGCACAGATTTCCATTATACTCAGAAATCTTCCCATGTGTTAAAGTAAATTCTACTTCAATTGCTAGAAGAACAAATTGCGATTAAATCCTGATGCATTCCAAGTTTAAAATTGGAAACACTTCATGAATTCCAGTCAGTATAACTCAACAATCATAATTTGCCAACTGAAGAATAAGTCAAAGTTGCCTTTCTAATTTATCAGTTGGCACAATTAATAATAGTCAAACTGTCACTTTGGTGTAACTAAATTCTGAAACTCTACTCTAATCGCATTTGGAACCTTGAGATAACAAATTCCAGGACAAGATGACTTTTCCATCTGTGAGGATCAATTTCACTGCTGCACAAAAAGCAGATGGGGAATTGTTTATAAGTTACAAATTTCCCTTACATTTGGCATCTTGAAAAGTAGCCTGGTTTTACTATAATACCTGTTTCCATTCAAATAAGTTAAAACCAGTTAGGTATTAAAGTATTAGGAAGTATTAAAATAATTCAGTAATACCATGCTTATATCAGCATGAATGTTAATTCATTTAGTTTTAAACATCTGAAATTTGCCGATCCAGTATCCAATTTCTTTTTATATTTTACACTGTCAATATTTTAAATGTTATCACCAAACAGGCAAAATTACGATCAAAATAGCTAGAGTGGCAAAACTGCAGTTAGAAATTAACAAATTTGAACTTGAAGCAGTTAATTGATTCATAACATGTGATCAGAAAAAATTGTCACCTTGTTCATGTTTGCAAGCATCCTGTCAGCAATGATGTGATTTTAATGGCCGCTTCATGACAATGTAAACATTGTTCTTCCATATTTTGCACTAACAATAATGAACCTATTGAGCCAACAGAGCTGGAAAACTATCAACATGTATTCAGCTTGAAAGAAAGGCAGGTTTTGTTTAATTTTTTGTTTCTTTCTTACTGTTTTGCAGCAGAGAGTATCTGAAAGTCACGAAGTTTTCTGTTGGCTTTCCAATAAATAAACAGCGTCCACATAATAAAAGTTTTTAATTCGCGTGATCGAGATTAGTGCAGCCCCCAAGACGAACTTTAGTGGCTGCATTTTACCACTCTTGTAATTTTGAGCATGGTGATTCAAACCCAAAATACAGTCATGACTACAACTTTATCAACTACGCACCAAGAGAGACAACCTAATTATTGCCCACAACTTCATATTTAAAGAATATTCAGTTGTTCCAAGTGCAGCCCCATATGCATCAATATGGAAATATTCTCCACAGATTTGAATGGATTTTTCCTTTTTCACTAATTAAGGTACAAAGCAATTAAATCCTTAACTAGACCATAACTTGACACTTGGCAGAAATTGTTTTGCATACCTGAACAGATGGACAATCAAAAATAAATAGAAAAATGCATGCTGCAGGCAAAATTGGTGTGTGGCTTAAAAGCACATATGGCATATATGTACATCTGCATGTAATATATTTGCCACTTATGAAGTCCCACATGAGTGGTGTCTGGAGTGGCCTTGTTTGTTCAAAAGGTGGACAACTGGGATAAATCACTATCTAGTGGATTTACTTTGCTCACACTTATCCACGAAATTTACTATTTAATTTACTATTTACTTTAATTTAAATTTACTATTTTATAGAAATTTACCCCCCAGGGGTGTGATGCTCATCGGAAATTCTGAATTAAACCCCTAAAGGAGACCAATCTGGGTGTGGCCCACTCTTTCTTTGGCCCCTAAAAGAGACCTTGAAACCTTTGAATCTATGAATCAAGTAAATAAAACGAATTAGAAATATACATATTAAATATTTATTTTTATATTTCTTCGCATGCAATCCTAAGCGAGACCTTCATGGCTAAATATAACAGCGTTTAGAACACCCAAAGCGAGACGACGAGCATCCCCACCCCTTTCATACAATGTATGTGAGTCACCCTACTCCCGGTATCCACCCTTTGAACAACCACAGCAAGGACTTGTATCATTTTTGCTGAAGTTGCTGCTTGAGCCCAAATAATATTCTGCCAAAGATAATGGAACTCTGCAAGATATAAATCTGGGATCTACAAAATCCTCAGCCAGGCCACCTTTCTGTCAATATGTGCAATATTTCTTATGACATTCATTCTACAAAATATATGTATCAAGGCAAACTAACATTCTATTCAATTCCTAGATGGTTTCTTATCAACTGTTTGCTTATAATGCATTGGCCCTTAGGTAAGGTAGATGTAAGGTAAAATCCAAGGGGTAAAAAATTCAACAGGAGTGACGGTTCTGTCCTTGTGTACCGGTGCACAAGGGAATAACCATTGTATTTTCCTTGTTTGAGAGTCATTGGTTAGCTGAGGTGTATTGTTTGGTCTATAGTATTGGCTCTTGTGTACGGGTTTCGATAAAACACTGATCCCCGGTCAGCTGACCCCCTACCGACCCCCCTACTAACCCCCTATAAAATCAACAGGAAAAGTCCAGAACTATCAATGGGAATGATTCAAGTTCATTTATAAATTAAATTTATTTTAGCTTACCTAAAATTTCTAAGATGGTGGATGCGTTGCAGCTTTCCGACTCTCTTCTCCTTTGATTGTGAGTAAAGGATTTTTCACCATTATCAAGCACAGAATAAGTTGAACTATCATCAAGTATCGTTGACGTACCCATTAAAAATTAACCAAGGAAAGCAACGAAGAAACACTGACAATAGTCCTGGCAATATGAACACGCTCGAGATTGACTGTGGGGCTGGGGCTACAAACTTCCATTTGATGTGTCGTGTGCGTATCGCCCGCGGTCACTCGCGTGTGTGTTCATTTGCCAGGATCATTCGTTAAATCATTGCTTAATTTTCAATACCATACTTCATGTCACTTCAAGGTTGTCCTGTGGTCGATTTTCCGTGAAAAAACCTCCACTCACAATCAAAGAAGAATAGACGTCAGAAATCTGCACAAAGCGTGCGCCATTTTGGAAATTTCAGGTAGGCTTCATTTATTAACGAATTTTTCCAGTTGATTTTATAGGGGGTCAGTAGGGGGGTCAGTGTTTTGTCGAAACCCCTTGTGTACTGGTACAAGACGACAGAAGCGGACTGGTTCCACTGGCCTCTCCCCTGTTGAATCCTCACCTTTGCCTCTGCAAACAGTTCTGCAGTGAGTTCTGTTTTAAAGACAACAGAACTCTCTTGCTGATGTATGACCCATTCAAGCAAAAACTACTCCATGCACCCAACTTCGGCTTAAATCGCATTAATTGTTCTTCAGACTCCCGTAAAGAAAGAAATGTCGGAACAAAAATAACTATTTTGCATAGAAAGCGAATCGCGCGCTTAGTTTCACGGCAATTTTCGCTAAGCCTTTTCTATTTA
>OX393566.1:19084929-19089929 GCA_947652115.1 Blastomussa wellsi | reverse complement strand
ATTTGCGTGTATGAATCAGGAACTCAAAATTATCCCGTGACACATGTCACTTGTTCGAAAAAGAATCAAGCATCCGCATCAATGAAACTGAAAAGGACGAAGAGGAGCATTTTGTACAAAATGTGGTATTGAAGCACTCCAGAAATAAACTGAAAAGAATATTATGGTGGGAAGCCCCTTTGAATATAATCTTTAACAATAAAGTTCTGGATTTTGATAAGTATAGACCAGTATAGGCGACAACGCAATATTTTAAACTCGCAAACAGTTTATCCTGATCGATATCGTTATGCAACGAAAACGGAAAAAAATATTCAAATATTCAAATCCCGTCGGAGTAACAGTGTTGGGTGTACTGAATAATAAATTTCCTTTATACATCGATCTATCAGATAAATTCACAAACACACTCTGACACACTCGAAAATGAGTCGAACGAACCGAAGTGAGTTCAAAATCTCCCAGCAATATTTTCATCGTGGGTCACATAAACAACGAAACCGACGACATAACATTAAAACCATTAAAGCCTACCTCTCACTGGCAGCTAAATTTTGTTAGTTGTTCTCGATCAGTCCTGGAAACTCAAAATGATCAAATTGTCAGCGTCGGGTTAATGAATCCTTCCAACAATCACAGTCTTTTGGCAAGTTCTACTTACGCTGGCTATGTCTGAAACATGGCATGTTCCCTGTTCGATAAAGCCCGTGTTTCCCTTTTATCAATATCCACTCATGAACTGTCAGTCACAAAACTCTGTACGTGACACGTCCTACGATATTTATTCAGTTTCATTCCATTATAATCTTCAGGTGACCTAGCAGGGACCTCGCCATTTGAAACATCCGTTATCTCTAAGAACATCTTAACTCCCAGGGCCAATTTTAGATGTGGGGTCGAATTTATTTTGAATTCTTGCTTTCTATACTTTATCGCTGCGATACTTTATTGTCGCTGAAAAGAAAGCATCCACTACACTAAAGTATTTGGTTACGGTATCAACTCTGACCTCACGACGAAGGGACATCCTTCTCCTTGCGAGTAAAATTGAATTGAAAACCCTTTTTGAAACATATTGTAAAAGCAATTCAGCTTTTTGTTCTCAGCTAACGCACTTTTCGTCACCTCGACAAATCCATCTTTCAAATAAGCTTACAGAAAGGATACACAACTATCATCACACTGCCGATCAATCAATGAGTAATCAGGAGAGATTACTGTCTGGCCACACCCTGAAACGAGTATTTTTACCGTTATATAAAATGATTTGTAGTGGATTTTGTTAATGCAGCGAGGAGCCGACGTACACGTGTGTTTTTGTTGTTTTCGCTTCTTAACGTTGTTGTTGTTTGTGTTGTTGTGGTCGCTGGTCTTTCAAAGGTTTCACCCAGATAGCTAGAGCCGTCGTAAAAATGAGGGGGACATTTTGAATTACGGAGAAAATTCGGCAAGGGTCGGCAAGGAAGGAGGCCAAATCTTTTTTCATCTCTGATAGCTTTCCTGTAGCAGAAAGGCTACAAGTCGATGACAACTTATTATAGATAAAATGTACCAAAACAAAACTATCCATCCTTTTCGCTAAATAATAAACGTGACCTCTAAAACGTACACACAAATGTAGTTTTCGAACAAAGTTGCTCGTCTCTTCGTGAATTGGTCCTCGGGCGGGCCTTCCACCTAATGCGATCTGCGTTTCATTTTTAAGGTGGGAGGGGGGGGGAATAATTTGATGGCACTTTTGATCAGCTGAAACAAATTGAAAGACCCGGAACGTGAGAAAGGCTTGTGTCAGGAAGTGTCGACGAAGCTGGTGAAAACTGAAATTCTAAGAAAAAGCGGAATTTTGGATACCGTAGTAGTGCAGTGAAGTTCGGCACGAAACTGTAAGGACCCCTGTAAGAACTTCCGAAGAACCTTTCTTAGTATAGCCACAGGTTGCCCAACCTCATTGCATGAGTTCATTTCGAAATGGGGGGGGGGGGGGGAAGAGACAACCCACCCCACGAGACAAAAAATTGTCCTTGTCGACTGAGTAAAATTCAACCGCAAGTTATCCTTCTTCCTTTGAATTTCTTTCGTTCATTCGATCACTGGAGGCCTTACCTAACACCTTTGTTATTGTTTACATGCGAAAGTTTTAGTATTATATTTTACGCGGAGCGTGTAGAAATAAAAATGACTACTGAGAAACTGCCTAAGGTAATTTAGACACTCCCAGTAACATAATTTACAGCAATACAATAAGATTTCGCTTCACCATACGATTTCCATGATTTCGATGGAAAAAAAAACTGAAATCCGAGACAACTCGTGTAGGATCATGTATTCTAATAGGAAAGACCACAACAACAAGCAAATGAATAGTGCAGGATCTTGTGTATACCTAGATCAGTTAAAATCAAAACACGGTCGGTGGAATTTTTAAGCTTTTAGTGAAAAGGTAGCTCGCCCAGGGTAACTCGGGGGGGGGGGGGGTTATCTCGAGTACCCGAGACCATATAATTGGTTGGAAAGCTCGTAGTTAATAAAACTTTTCAGACAATCGATGCATCGTGATTGATTGTATCGAAAATATTCCTGTCACCTAAAAAATGTGCGGAAGTCACAAAAAGATCAAATACAGACCGCATTAGAAAATTAATTATTTAGTTAATTATTAGTCACGTTTCTTCAGTGTTCAAAGATACTCCTGTCGCTTTGAAATGTACGAAATTTGCGATAAACGTTTTCTTTGAACTCGCCTTTCTTCTTCTCTTGTCATTTCTTGTGAGCTCTTCAAGTGGAAAGCCACTCCTTTCAGAAAAATACGTGTTTAACGACCGCTACCACGCTTACAACGCCATAAAATCACAAGAAATGGCAAGGAAAGAAAAAGGTGAGGTCAAAGAAAACGTTTATTGCAAATTTCGTTGATTTCAAAGTGGCAGGAGTATTTTCCATACATTCTCTTTGTACTAGAAGCGTGACTAATTATTAACTGCAAAGTATTTTCGAATGAGGTCTGTACTTGACCTTATCATGACTTTCGCGCATTAACAGGCGTCAGGAATGTTTTCGACACAATTCTCTCACGATGAAGCCTGAAACGTTTTGTTAACTACGAGCTATACAACCAAACTCTTGCATTGTCGCTATTTCGCAACGGGCTCATGTAATGAGCTTGGGGTACCTGTGGTATAGCCTATAGCAGGGGAAACAGCCTTGAGCGAACTTCTTGTACTGTGATACTGAAAAGGAATATTAAACGAAGTTTTCCCAAAATATCTTGGCATAGCTTGTGTCACAATACAAGCCATGTATTCTCTATATTTCGTAGATGAATGTTCTTCAATTCTTCATGTTTTTGTAAAATCCATAAGCGAGTAAACATTTTCGATAAAATTGGTTGATGCAGGAGCCCATTAGCGCTCCTGGTTAATAACACAATGGTCGAGGTACTTAAAAATCTGTCGAATCCATCGAAAAGAAGGCTAGAAAAATTTTAAAAGCACTTCATTTACTTACTTGTAGCTCCACGAAACACCAATTAAACAGTCTTCGTACAAGCTCCCTCACTGAACAAATAAAGGTGTAGTTGTTTTACATGCTATATATAGAAATGCAAAGAGGAAATTAAAATGTAATAACAATTGCCCTTATCTGGAAAGACAAATTCTCCTAAGCGATTGCCAAAAACCCATGAATAATAAGTTTCGGTATAATTTTCGATATTTGTTCATTTGACGATCAGTGAAAAAGATTTAATGTTTTATTTTTAACAATCCCGGTTATAAGAACTCTTAGATTCTTTCACTAGAAACTGAAAGGAACAGTGTCACGGGGAGGTCATGGGTTCTAATCCTGTCATTTTGTTCATCGAGCTGAACATTGACTATCTTTCATTATTCATCACAAACTGAGACCAATACAAAATAACCAACTCATTTCAATAAGACACCAATTACAAAATTAACTGACGAACGGATAAAAATCGAAGAAGATAAAGCAGATTGCGATATAGTTTTTGTTAGGTTGGGCAGCCTTCTGGCAAAAGTTCATCTCGCTTGTTTGTGACTTTTCATGGAGAAGTCATTTCTTCGCGAACAATGATCAAGTTCCATGGTGAGCATATGGCAAACTTAATAAATAAAACAATAGCCTAAACACAGCAAAATATTGAAATTTCAATAAAGTAAAACAAAATAACATAGTCGACTATAGAATTGCATGTCCGTTCTGGTATTGTTTGTTACGTTTTTCTATCCACGAACTGATTGATTTAGTGGACATCGAGTTATCAACAAAACATGTTTCGACATAGTATTGTTTCTAAAGTTCAAACCGTTGTCTCTGTTTAAGAATTGCTGTTATTACTCTGCTGAGTACTATTGACTTATGACAAAGGAACTTATAAGATGTGTAAGTTGTCAATCACACATAATAACTTAAAAGCCGCCAAAATCATAGTAAAGCTTGTCGCTGGAAAATTTCTTAAAGTATCGCCTGTTTATATTTACTGTTGCTTCACTAACATACCATGTCTCGTCTGTCTCATCTCGCACTAATGATTATTTTCTCAGTCAATTCTTGAGTCGATAATAAATCTTTCGTTATATTTATAACCACAGGTATTCAAACTATGTTATATTTAAACCCTTCTTCCGATCAGATTATTAGAAAGCACCATTTTATTTGCTTAAAGTAACGAAAGCGGATGGCGGACGAGAGACTGACGCGGAGTAACTTAGTTTGTTTGTGTTTCATTTCGTGATGCAGCCTACACTTTGAGCGGCTGTATTTGATGTATAAAAGAGTTTTGACTTAGCTAGATTGAGCGCCCCTCCTCCACTTTTACACTCTTCCTTTTTGTGGCAAAATAAAAAAACATGCTCTTGGCTCTTGTTTTGTGTTAAAGTTCTTTTCAGCTATAGGACGCGCGCTGTGATTGATCAATTTTGAACACCACTCTACAGTACGCTTGGCTAGTACAAACTGAAGATGGACATATTATTAAGCTCATT
>OX393566.1:19009929-19082429 GCA_947652115.1 Blastomussa wellsi | reverse complement strand
TCATTCAGTGTCTACGGCAAACCATGCATTTCATCATGGCCTGTCCTAAAATTTTAAGAGGTCATGTCGTGAATAGGCGTGACAAATCTATTCTTCGTTGATTTATGCACAACCACAAGCTATAAGCCGAACATGTTTTCCTTTTGTAAACAGCTGATACCTTTTTTGGAAAACGAGCGCGCACGCAGGAAAGCATTTTTGCGACAAATATTAGAAATTACTTTTCATATTATGGTATGTTCAAAATGTGAGGGCACCATCTGAAAGAGAACTAACGAAAAAAAATGCGATGTTTTGGGAGCAGGACATGTTTTCAATCTCGTTGAATAATTTATGGTTGTTAAATGGGAAGAACAATGATTCTCGTAAACTGAAAACAAGTATAATAGAGCAATTTTCAGTGGAGTGTTGATGGCAACCATAAATATTGCTTTGGTCTTTACGTTCTGTGATTGGTTTAAAAATGTTGCACCACTTTCTCAACCAGAAGTAAAACCGAAACCAAATATGATTAGAGTGTATCCACTGTAGATAAAGTGCCAAATGTTTATACGTTGCATACAGATCTCTGAGCATGCTCTAAAAAATACAATAAAATTTCTGTACTAGAAGGCTCATTCTTGGAAAAGTTATATCAAGGTCAGGAGCCATAATCGATTATGGCTCCTGATCAAGGTATATAATCCCTTGGACTTATATTCAATAATCGGAAGGATTTTTGTGTCTGAGTTTTGGAAGTCTTTTGAACCCCACCAAGAACATATTGTCGCCTTGTTCTCAGTATTTTTTTTCTGGCATTCAACAGTTTTTCGTTTTCTTTGGTAAAATGGGATTCAAAATGCTACAGAGTACGTGTAGCTAGTAAACTACACTATTTATCCAGTCACTCTGGAGCAGCGGTTCAAGGCCAGTAAGTTTGTTTTCGAAAACAGCAGGCCAAAATTACACCCTGACGCACTTCCGCAAATTATGGGTTGGAGCAATGCTATCTGTGGCTTTACATGTTGTCCTGATTTATTTCAAGGTCACCGCGATTAAGTCTCTCGGCTTTGGACAATGCCCAACATTGTTTTAACTCAAATGGCAATAAAAAAAACCAGGATTGTTTATACGGCCATAACCTCTTACCCTAAGTTGTTCTAAGTACCCAAGTAAGCGCCGCGCCTAAATAAGATTAACAATTCCAGTATTACTTCATCACTGAAAAGGAAGGACAGGAAGGACACTAAGGAATTTTTCTTTGTCAGTTTCAAAAAGTCATCATTAATTCTCTAAGGAAATCAAAAGAAATGCATTCTGGTAGACAATATTATACCTGAAAAACCTCCGTTCGGTTTAATTTTCTCGTCAAAGTCAAATCATGAAGTGTCGCGGAGAAATTGAATGGAATTGTAAGATGGGTTTTCAGCAAGTGGTCACGGAACGCGTTTTGCCAGATCTTAAAACACTGTTGCTGTTTCGTTATCTGAACAATAATTTTAATATCTCAGCCCCCACCACCTTGCCCCGCTAAACGTCTGTTCTGAACGTTCTCCTCTAGTGGTAAAATCAAAAAAGCGTTGTAATTCCCAAATGAAGTTTTTACAATAACCACATGTCCGTCATAGGAGAACCTTGGTTGCATGGCTTCCCTGTGACGTCAAAAAGCCTGGATGATTGCGAGAGACGCGATGAACTCTCACAGCGTGAGATAATTGCCTTAGAGTGTTGCATGGTACTTAAAATTCTGTCTTATTTTGTACCAAGAGAATGCATTCCTAACCAGTAGCTGTCTACTTTTTTAGTCTCAATTTTCATTTCTGACTGCTTCATAAACAGATTTATTCTGAAAACGTCAATGTCGTCAATAAGAGTCCTGATACCGCGTCTGTTTTCCCTGAAAAGCCCAGGATTCATTTGTCTTAGGCAAACACTATTATTAGACGAGGCTGGCGATTTGTCGGTGGCAAGAACTGCGAGCAGATCCAGCCGATGCCCGGGCGGGAAGGGGGTATTTGACCCATGTTTGGTTATAGGGGTGCCGCTGCAGGTTTGAAACCCTGATCCTGTTTAGGACAAAAGTAACGCCAAACACCTACCCTGTTTACTGAAGAGCACAAATATCTTGTCCTGAAAATGATCTAATGTTGACTGATGACCGGCTAAATAAATACTGACAAACGTTTCTGATTTTCAGATACGCTTAAAACTCATACCATGTCTGGGACGACTCCAGACCCTGTTTAGGACAGAACTGCTTGAATTACATACCCTGTTCAGGACTGAGGGGTCAATAACCAGACCCCATCCAGCGGTACTTCCCGTATAGCCCATATAAGAGGGTAACCCCACCCCGGGAGCCGATTCCCGAGGGGCATAATTGATCTGGGAGATGGTGTGTGACGCTGATTTACGTTTCCTAAACAGTCGACGCCGCGCGCGTCCGTTTCGTAAACGGTCGATGCCATTTTTTCGACACTTAGAATTTTTTTGGCCATCATCGAATTTTTTCCCACAAAAAAGAAAGAAAATTTGTTCGTCAATAACCAGAATCGAACTCTGAACCTCTGACAGGCCAGCATCCCTATCTCACCGCTAAACTACCACTACCCTACCAGGATGATCCACCAAACCCCCACAAAATTTAATTATAAACATGACTTTCTTAATCTATTTTACTTATAGTATTGTCCACCCAACAAATAAAAACTAACCGCAAGCAAACCAGTGTGAAATTGAACAATTAAACATTTGGCGGGTGTGTATTAGTCTATCACCAAATTATAACCAGTTTCGACCTAATCCAGGCCTAAACTAGAGCAGATATAGCATCGTCCATTCCGAAAAGCTTGGATACCAATTATGGCATCGACCGTCGAAACGGAAATCGGTGTCGACGGACGATGCCAAACGGTAAACCTACTCTAGTTTCCAATAGACCTTTTTAGCTACGTATGTAAATTGCCCATTTCAGATCATGTGATGCTCTCCCGAGAGTTACTCCTTTGTCCATTTGGAAATTGTTCATACACTTCCGCGTGGATTTGTTTGAATTTGAAAGCAATAAGTCTCACGGGTATCATCACGTGATCTGAAATGGGGCAACAAACAAACGAAGCTAAAAAGCTCTATTGAGCTGAAATTTTCAGGATTTGTTGTCCTTGGTAAGTTTTGTGTTTTAAGCATAGAACTTTTCCATCCAGTGTATTTTGTAGAAGTTATCCATTGAAACGTATGCTGGATTTTCTTTATCAGATTTAACTGGTCACCATTTCATGTGGTTTCACAGGCGGCCCATACGTTGTATGTGATTGATGTGACATTATGGAAGAGAAGATATGAGAAAAGTTCGAAAATTGCCCTAAATTCTACATGTGGAAAAGAATGCAAATAAAAATGACTTACCTTGTGTTTTCCTTACGTTATTTTGATGTCTCTGTGGTCCTGGAGTCGCCTAAATGTCTTTAAATCGACTCCAGGACCACAGAGACATAAGGAAGGAGAGACGTAAGGAAAACACAAGGTAAGTCATTTTTATTTGCATTCTTTTCCACGTGTAGAATTCAGGGCAATTTTCGAACTTTTCTGATATCTTCTCTTACACAATGTCACACACAACGTATGGGCCGCCTGTCGTGGTTTTAACTTTTCAAAAATCTCTTCGCTTATCCCAGCAAGCTATTTGTCTTCTTTATAATAATGTAAACATTATTCATTTTGATCAGTTCTGGTAGGAGTTATCTTTTCTCAGGTAAGCCATACACCGAATGCTTATATGGCGGAGCACTCGGTTGTCGCCCGGGACGAGAGGTAAACGGTGAAAGATTTCTATCCCTTCTCGAGGCATTCAGAAACACAAAAACGCGTAGGTAGTGCGAAGCAAAACGAACCAAATCGACAACGATTCAAGACTTTCTGGTCAAAACAAAAGCATCGAAGAGTGACTAGCCTCGCTTTCATGCGACTCGTACCAGGCGACAACCGAGTGATCCGCCATATTTGCATTCGGTGTATGGTATGGCATTCCCCTGCAGGTGGCAGATTTAATCAGCCGGTGTCAGGTTACAATACAGTTCTACAGTGCAGGAGTATTTTTTTCATAATCTTTAGTCTTCAAGCTTTCTCAAAATGTATACTTTACCATTGTTTGGAATTAAATCTTAGCCACGAAAAAAGTTAGAAAATACGCTGTTTTTAGGTTAAGTCCCACCTCAATTGCTCACTTTCACCCCGGTTTACTTGCGGTTCCCTTTTATTTGTTGGTTAGAGCAATGCTGTGAGTTAGACGATTAAGAGTCGCCTATTATAATTTTAAAATTTTATCGGGGAGGGGGGGGGGGGAGGTTGGTGGATCAACGGAGTAGTGTAGTGGGTGAGAGAGGTGTTAGCATGCCAGGGATTCCGGGTTTGATAGTGGGCCATGGGAGGTGGCGTTCAACTCTTTTTCAATCAATGGTGATGATTTTGTGATCACCGAGTTCAGTAATTGCTCATTAGATCAAGACAATTGGTTTTTTGACTTCTAATCTCTCTCGGGAAAGATGACCACGAGATAAAGAAAGATAGTGAAAGATCAATGATCACGTGACAAGCACGGGACAATGAAATTCATGCGAGTCCCCGATGAGAGTACCTTATGCGCTGACTAGACCCCAGTCGTCTCTTATAAGAAAATAGCACAACGCGATGGATGATGGGAAGGAGAAGCTCCCTCGTCTGCCACCTTACAAACATTCCCCACGCCTGCTATTTTTTCGCATAACAGACGACTGGGGATGAGTCAGACTTATGCGGGTGACCAAACTTAAAATGATCATACGATATACGCCATTACTCATGCTGCCATCTTGGAACAGGATTTACCAGTCGTGTCACGCCTTTCCTCCTTCCCATCATCCATCGCGTCTTGCTATTTAGCTGCGCGGCTGGAGGCCTGGGCAGCTCTTGCTCGAGCCGGACTTTTTTTTTATTCGTTTTGTCGGTGAGCAGGGTATCAGTAACAAGACAGCCGGAAATTCCTTGCATTCCTGCACGAGAACTAGTTAGCCACTAATTAAAATTAAATTAAAAGATATTTTCAGCGATAACACTGACAGATAAAAATACCTTGAATGCCGAAACGAGAATAACATGTTGTGCATGTCACGCTGCAATATGCAAAGACGTCCACCAGGATTTTCAGTTCAAATTTTGTAACAGCCAGGAAATAGACATCTCAGCTGTACTGCGTTTGGAAAAACCTCTTAGGCCCGTTCCAAACGCCGCTCCACTCATGTGCCGAACCTAACTCAATAAGGTTCGACTTTGGAGCGACGGTTGATTCAGACGGCGTACCTGCGTCGAATTTAATTCTCAGAACCAGTTTTTTATAAAAGAGATACCATTATCATAGAACATCATATGCGTCAACAGTACAAAGACTCGGCAAGCTATAAACAATATTATATAGCAACATTTTGAAAGGCAATGGTTTTCTTTCGACAAACAAGCTTGAAAATATCAAACCTGGCAAATTGTGAGCTATTGTCACTAAATAAAAACTGAAATTATGAATTACAGCTCTAGTAAATTTAAAGCTTTATTTCAAAGCCGAGCCAAGATGAGCAAGGGAATACCACTTTATAAATCTCACAAATTGGAAAACAACAGCGAAAATGGTTTCTGCCAAAGCAATTCGCTCGAATATTTATGTTTCGTTTCTGATCGCTGAAACCGAAAAAGTGTTGAATTGCCAAGCTTCATCCATGACTGGTCACGCCACTCCAGTTTGGGCCAATCACGAGTGCTGTTATATCGAAAATAAATTGACATTATCAACCCAGTTGATAAAACCAAATTATATTGTTATACTTCCCACCGACGGAGCACCACAGTTTCTTTAGAAACTTACCCCCTCTATATCGAAAATACATTACAGTAATTCATGCATTAGGTTCGGCACATGAGAAGAACGCCGTATGAATCAGCCGCCACTCCAGTGTCGCATAATGCGCAGACCTTGCCGTACCTAACGTTGTCTGCCGTACCTAACTAAAACTGCCGTACCCAACTGATTCAAACGCCGCTCTTCTGCCGTACCTAACTCACCAGTTAGGTTCGGCACATGAGTGGAGCGGCGTTTGGAACGTGCCTTAAGCATTCACCAGGACATCACAGTCCATTCCCCGTAAACAAAACACTTTTAACCTTGTGGTTCACGTCGAAGTATCGTATATCGTATGTCGGATGTCACGCTTCAATATAACGCAACAACGGTTTATATTAAAGCCATGAGGCTTAAACAATAAAGGAGCAGTTGAATTAAACGAGTAGTTAAATGTTAATAGCGCAGCTTCAGATGATTTTCATCTTCTTGTCTCTTATAAGCGACGACTGGGGACGAATCAGATACGATGTCCCAGCTTCGAAAGCAACGCCGGCGGGCAGTGTAGCAGCTATCCAAAACTACTTTTGTTTGTTATTATAAGCAGCTTCTATTGTTTTAAAGACAAAGTCATTGTTTCAATTGTTGAGTCTTTTGTTTAGGGCTAGGGTATCAAACCAATCACATTATATGTTAGGCACTTGTGCATGCTTGTCGTCTCGCTTTGGGGTACAAATGTAGGATGTTTGGTCTCACTTAGGGTGTTAAAGACAAAAACGCCAATATTTTTCGCCGTCAAGGTCGCGTTCAGGGTTGCTCGCCAAGAGATACCAAGTTTACCGTAAGCACGTTTGAGTTTTAATCATTTCCCAGTAAATTACACTGTGTAACAGTAACAAGATCATTTTTCACATTAGATCAACTCTCACGTGCTTGTGACGAGCACTCTCCAGTTTATAGTAAGTCAAGTGTAACTAGACAAGTCCACTTTCCGGAATAGGAAAAAAGAAACATCATTTCATTATCCAATTCCAATTTCTCCGCTGATTACCGTATTTTCTCGATGAGACGCCCAGCGTTTATTCGCCTGTGAACAGGCTCCAGGGATGGGTCGGGGTGGGTAAGGGACGGTGGAGCTACGCTGTCCAACTATCCCCGACCCACCCCTGTCTAGCCGGAGCCTGCTCGCAGGCTGGGCGTTTATTAAACAAGGGTATTTTTGAAAGCGGCGGTTTGTTACTGATTTTACCTAAAATCTTGTGAATTTAAGGCAAAATGTAACAAAACGTTCACCAGAACAAAGCCAAAATGCCACCATGTGACAGTTTGTTGGATGTGCGGGAGAAAAACTGATAAATTGAACTATTAGAGCGTGTTTGCCTGTGAAACCAAATGATTAAACCTATTTGACGTTGAGATAAGGCCCCGTCCACACCTATCCGTTTTCGTTTGAAAACGCAACTTTTTCAAAATGACATTCGCGTCCACACGTAGCGTTTTCATATCGTTTTCACCCGTCCACACGAAAACGCTGAAACGATTCAAAAACGCAGATACCGCTCACGGTGCATGCGCATTTACCGGTAAAATGAGCCCCCAAGATGGGAAGGGAAACCACGTGGTGCCATTTTCTTTCGCGCGGGTGGGCTGGATCCAATACTGATACGTCATCGTTTTCGAAAAGTTCCGTTTTCCCCCGTCCACACGTAAAAACGAAAACGGCGTTTTCAAAAAATTCCACTCTAGAGAGCTTTTTCAAAAGTTGCGTTTTCAGTGACCGTTTTCATCGGATACGTGTGGACGGAAGCCGTAACCGTAACAAAAAAACGCGAAAACGGATACGTGTGGACGGGGCCGAAATACCGGACTTCAAATAAACGCCCGGACCTCGATATTTAAAACTGGGCGTAACAGATCCGGCGTTTCGAGAAAATATAAGCGCATAAGCTGAAGGAACAACACTTTCACCAAAACTAAAACGACAATTAAGCGTGGAAAAATGGACTTGTCTTTACAGTTCCCATACTAACGCATGATAAGTCAATTTATCATTAATTATCATTACTGCTATACAATTATCATTAATTATTACAATTAATTATCATAATTATTATAAAACCCATAATAACCATAACTATTCACGCCAAGGTATGACCAAGACTTGCATATTTCATATATTTATAATATATATAAAAGAATACATCCTAAACACCATGCTATACAAATCTTGAAACGCTACGCACTTGCGATGTAAACTGCTGCATCTTTAGAAAATACTTTGCATAGTCAAGATATAAAAATAACATTGTAAAAATAGAAACCTAGAAAGCCATTATTATTGATATTTTGCATTCTCGCAATTTCTTTACAAGCATCCGTTTACTTGCAAATCCAGTCAAAAATAAATGTTTGCATACAAGGATATATAAAAGTTGCGGAGGCAGCCTTCGCATCTCCGTAACTGAGAAATCTTTCATGTAGTAAAGATACGTAATTTCACTCTACTCTCAAAACACCAATCAGTTTGCCAAATTGCGTGACAAAAGCGTGACCAGTGACTTATTTTAGCAAACGTTTCTTTTTCTATACAATGAAAACCTCTACATCTGAACTCCACTTTATAACCACAGCGTTTTCCTTGAAACGGAAGGAAATATATTAGCAATAACTTACTTTTAAAGATATGGAGCAGAGTAAAAATCTCTTGCTCTTTTCATTACCTGTTCACACAATAACAACGAGAACATATCAGAAGTAAAAATACATTTGTACAAAGCTAAAAGTTATGTCTGCTGAACAACCCGATAAACATTTGTATATAGCATAAATCGTAAGCCCCCCCCCCCCCCCCACACCCAGGTGTCAGGAAAAGTTAAGAAAGGGGCATTTCTAACGCGTTTAATAATATCCTTTGCATAAAATAACACGGAATAAAAAGACAACCCGTATTAAAATTGATAAGAAGATTTCAAAGAATACAAAAATATATCGCTTTATAGTTAAAGTAGCAAAAAAAATGTTGCAGGGTACGTCAGGTTAGACAAAAGGAATATACGGTATTGGTAGAAAGGGAGGAGGGAAACGACGGATGGCGGGGGGGGGGAGGTGTAGGGGGAGTTTCGGTTCTTGTGCCCTGCCAGATTTTTGCGTTGTTCAAATCAGCTGTTATTTTATCTTGGCCTGCAGTGGTGCAAGTGAGGCAACTGGGTCACCTGAGCCTTATGCCCCGCTTGCACGAGATTTAAGAGGAACTACTCGTTCCTGTCTATTATAAACTCTCAGCGTCACCTCTTGGTAGTGTAAACACCACTTCTCGCGGGATTCCCGCCGCGCTGCGGGCTATTTGGTCTTACATCAGGCTCGTTAGGCCACGCACGATAGCCTCCCTGGGTGACTTCAACTCCAGCGTAACCAGGCGTGTTTTGCCTTTCCTCCGCAGGTGAGTTCGCCATTTGTAACGCAACACCAGGATTGTTGTCGTCCCCCAAAGAACGCCTGCGCCTGCGAATGGCGGCCCGCTGAGCAGCGGCTTTCTGCGCCTGTCCTGATATGTCCGACTGCTGACGAGAAAGGTGCAAGTATCGCTCGCTGTGCATCTCTTCCAGCAGCTCGGCTATGTGCTGTGCGTCTTTCTCAAGCTTGCGCTGTGTTTGTGAGCCTCGAGCGTCCCTCGGTGGTATTCCAGTCTTGGAAGGAAGCAGTTCTTTCGCCGAGTCTTTGTGAGATAACAATTTAGATTTTGTCCCATATTCCCGACTCACCACTCTTGGAGGCACTTGCGTTTTATTCGCAAACGGTTGCCCCTTGGATCTGTCATTTGTCACTGCATTCATATTTGGCCTTGCACGTGGCGTGTTCCTATCGACACCAGTTTTCTCTGTGTTGTACCTTGCTGCTGGTGAAGCAGAGGAGTGTCGAGCTGGGCTAGACTCCAGCCGAATGTTCCTGGAGGTCACCGTGCGACTTTCAGGAGGCCGTTGCACGGTACCTCGCTGTACTCCTCTCGTTGCCGCTCCTGCCTGAGTGGCAGGCTGTGTTGCAGGAGTCTTCGCGCCAGTTGTTTTCACTTTAAACTCCTTGAGAGAAACCGGAGTCGTCGTCCGAACCGATCCAATTTTCTTCTGGGCAGCTGGTGGCACGTAATCTCTTCCTCTGACTTGGGTAGTCTTTGGCGTGCGATCACCATCTCTGCCTTTACTCGGACTACTCTCAAACCTTTGCCTCAAAGCGTCAACTTTTTTGTCAGAAGACTCGGATGTTCCTTCATTGGCAACTGTCCTGGCTGAGGAGGGCGCCTGAGAACTAGTACGCTCTTCTGTAGAAGGGACTGCAAAGTATTTACTGGTGTTCATGTCCATTAAACTGTTCGATCTAAATTCCGTTTCAGGTTTCTCGTGTCGGGGCATATCCCTGGGAACAGAGGCTCCGGTGTTAAACGATGGAGATGCAGCCCCGTGGGTATCAATTGATGGGTTTACTCCAACAATCTTGTACACCCTGCCATGTTCTTCAGATGCTCGGCGTTGCGCCATTTCTTCATTCCTCAGGATTGGCCCCCTCTGCGGTTCGCTTCTAACAGACGACTTATCATCGTCGCTATGCGCGTCGCCTCCGCTCTCTTTATTACCGAAGGTGTTCCCAAGATCCAGTAATATCCGCAGTTTTTCATCAAATGTCTTGGACATGCTGATGGCGCATTCGTCTCCCTCATCACTGGACGTATCACTGCTCTCTTCAGATCCCAGGGATCTCCTGGCCAGTCGGAGGTCTTCCACGCTATCACGTTTTGTTTTGATATCCAGACTAGTCGGTCTGCGAGCTGGTTCAAACTGCCTCAGAGTACCAGACACCACACCTCTACCTTTCACAACAGCCACCACTGTCTCATTAGACCTGGGCACCACTGTCTCATTAGGCCTGGGTACCACTGTCTCATTAGGCCTGGGCACCACTGTCTCATTAGGCCTGGGCACCACTGTCTCATTCGATCGAGACACTGCTTCCTGATGTACATCATTTGGTAGTGACATTGTCTTCACGCTGCTGCCTAGCCGCGGTGCTTCGCTGTGATAGGTAGGAGGTAAACTGGCCACTTTATCTGGCTGAGGCTGCGGTGTAACGTGAAGTGAATCTAGTGATGGGTTCTTGCTGCTGTGTGCACTGCTGCTGCGACTGGTACTGCTGCTACTAAGCTGATCCGTGCTCTCAAATATTCCCTGGTCCGACATTTTCCGTTCACGCGTGCTATCGCGTTGTGCTTCATCGTTTCTTTCACTAGTCTGTGAAACCATCTCCCTGTCTTCTTCGCTCTGTCGCCTCTTCTCCGCAGCTTTCTTTTGCAGGTTCAGTTTAAGTAACCTGCGGCGCGTCTCTTCACTGAAGGAAGCGAAGCTCGGCTTGGATGCATTGTCGGGGTCACCAGGTGAGGTACTGGACGGTTCATCTGGTGACTTCCTCGCCTCTGACTCCTGCGCTGTGGTGAAATTGACCTCCAGAGGAACAAAAGACTGCTCGGGGGTACTGGGACTAGAAGACCTCTTCTGAGGATTAACACGTCGATACGACGGAGGGGGAGGGTGTGAGTAGGAATACGCCTTTAATGATCCTGCTCCTTTGGGTCTAAACTCTGCGTCTGAAATATCTGGCATCATTTGTATTGATGCTGAGGAGCTCTCTACACTCCTCTTGCCGCCAAGTCGCGATCTTTCCATGGTTGGCGAATTAGACCTTGACCCCTCCCCTGTAAGAAGTTTAACCACAGGGGCTCTCTCGGTTGGAGGTGAGCCCTCGGATCCCTGAGAATCGGACAGCGGTCCATCGGAAGAGCTGCCCTGGCCCGAGTCGGACTTGGTACTCTTACCACTTCGGAACTTGGGAATGTGGAGAGAAATTCCGCTGGACTGTAAAATGAACGAGGTAAAACTTAAAAATTGCATCCCTTGAAATTACGCCTGTTATTGTTATTTCTATTTCTGGCTGTATCATTTTTTGTCACGATAGATTACATAGCTTGTGGCTACGTCCGGTCTGAACGGTTAAGGCCGTCAGCTGCTCCTAACAAGGCCCTACTGTAGTCTGTTTCAATTTCATATTCTCAAATCAGAAACAAGAAAAACACTATAAAAGATGCCAGCATAGGTTAAGGGCCGTGCGAAACCTGCGAGGGAGTTGCACGCGAGTCTCAAATTCCACATCAGCTTGTCACCATCTAGATTACACAACAAGCGGGTACCCCGGGTGTTTCAAACGGCACGTATTTCTAACGGAGCCTTCAGCGATAATACAACTGCAGTAACTATAGTACATACCTTAGGCTTGTATGAGCCATCTTCTCCTAAAACCACAAAATAAGATGTAAGTAGATTAAAACGATCCGTGAAACGCCTCCACTCATACACAATGACTCTTCTTGGTTCGTCCGTACACATTTCCCCCGCAACGAGAAGGCTAAACTGACAGAGTAATGCAACTCTCAAACAATACAATCCTTAATGGTAGGTTGATGGTTCTCCAGGTGATAAGTTTGTTTATTCTCATAACCGTGTTTGCACGATAGGAGAAATTAGATCTTGATAATTCAGCAATTTGGACCTAACGTGCCAACCTACAGACTGAAGAACCGCGTGACCCTGTGATGTTGAAAATGCTACTTTAACCCTCGTTTGTACAGCTTTGGTCGTTTGAGAGCAGATGACACTAACTTACCGAAATTAACAGCGACCTGTCCAAGAGAGCAGAGGACATTTTGAGAGAGAATGTGTTCTTGAGGCGACTCTTGACCTGGAGGAAGTGCCTACCCACACAATACAAACAAAAGTCACAACAGTGACAACAGCCATAGTCACTTTCACGACCGATCGATCAATCAATCAATCAATCATAATAGGGTCGCGGGGAGGGCTCGAGAGGTTAACACTTTAGGTGACTAGCCCAAAACGAGTTTTTTCTTGCCAGAACAGTAAAAGTTGTAAGTTGTTTGCCGCTTTCATCGTGTAGAAGACCTGAAAAAGTTATATATAGCAACAGTTTACATGCTCGTATATATGTCCATAGCCTGCTTGCAACCGTCTACTATTTCCTAAAGCAGAGTCACTTTTCCGCTTTAGGAGATAGTAGGCGGCTGCACACAGGCTAACATGTGTAACGCTTGTTCGGCTTTCTCAGACGTGATTTCCATTGGTGTTTTCCATGTACTAAGATGCCCGGCATTTTCACTGGCCAAAATGACAAGCGAAAACCAAAAACCTGCTGGACAAAAGAAAGAATCTGCCCAGTCTGTGGATAGCTTCGAGCCAGGAAACAAGGTAAAGCATCAGAAGGTTAAAATGTTCACCGTACCTTCACTGGGCACTCGTCTCCTTCAGCCTCATCAAAAAACCAATCGCACTGAGACAAAATAAAATCACAGTTATCCAATGCACCAATGCCACATAACGTTGGACAATGTAAAGGCATAAAAAAGAGATGGCGTCGTGCTGGGTTTTGTTACCTCTGATATAAGCGTCTCGACTATGCGACACTGGTCTGACATGTCCTTTACCATAGCCATCATCGAATCATCCCCAGTCCTTATGATGGTTGGGCCAAACACGATGGCCAGGTTACGCACTTCCATCTACAAAGTAAGTCAAACACAGTTGGGTTATAAACTGAGCGGCTTTCAATTGAGTGTCTAAGGTAATTAGCGAATTGCTTTGGTTTTGCATTACTACGCTCAGTGATTGGTTTAGCAAACTCGCCCCACTTTTTCAACCAATCAGAAGTAACAAGTAAAACAGAAACCAACCGTGACTCGCGCACGCTTTCCCGCGCTTTGCGTCGGCTACGCACGTGTCCATTTCGTAAACGGTCGATGCCATTTTTCCCACAAAAAAAAAAAGAAAAATTGTTCGTCAATGACCAGAATCTAACCCTGAACCTGAATGCCAACATCCCTATCCCACCACTACACTACCCGGCTGATCCGCCAAATCCCACAAAATTTCATTACAAAAGATGACTTTCTTAGTCTATTTTACTTATAGTATTGCCCCACCCAACAAATAAAGCTAACCGCGAGCAAACCAGTGTGAAATTGAACAATTAAGCATTTGGTGAGTGTTTTTTAGTCTATCACCAAATTATAACCACTTTGGTTTTGGTTTTACGACACTCAATTGAAACTCGCTCAATTGAGAGACTATAAGTTGAATATGAACATGATGCTGAATTAGCTTACACTTCACAGTTGGAAAGCTTACTCCTGAGTGTTCTCTCTCTCTCAGCCAACAACCTGCAAGCAGCCTTGCGTATGGGAACACAGGTGCGAGTGAAGAGGACCCAGCTAAGCTAGACTCGCGTATGTATTCCCAAACGTAAGTTTGGGAAAGCTGGGAATCCGAGGATGTTCAATATTGCGGCCAATATTGAAATATGTCAAATATGACAAATATTGAAACAACAAAAGACGTAGGATCTAATAAGTTGTATTTCGGTATAAACTATACCATCGCTACCCTAACTAAAATATGCATACAAGGCCTTACATAACGTGCAGTGAAAGTGAAAACAAAGAAGTATACTCAAGAAAAAAGGCAACACTTCTACTGTGAAGTGAAAACGTGTGCTTGACAATGAATACTTCCTAAAGGATAAACCCAAACCAAATAATTGTGAACAGTACCTTGTTCTTGTCACAGTTGTCCGACACAAGCTTCAAGTGATTGACAAGCAGTTTGAGTGTTTCAAAGTTATGATCCGGCAATTCTTGAACCTACAGCAAACATGGCGTTTACCATTCTATTAGAGAGCGTATTTATAGTTTGTTCCTCTTTGTAAAATAAACATGTTGGCTGAACCAGCCTGTTCACTTAAACATTTTGAGTTGGACGTATATCGTTATTAATAAGTATGTTTGGATTTCACACAACGCCTGGAGCGTTGCGTGACGACCCTAATATCGGCGGGGAAGGAGACTACCGTATGTTGGGATGTTAATGTTTGGATTTCAGATCCCCCGTATGACCAGCATTTTGCAGCACGTTGCACGATGTTGTTCAGGGATGTAGATAATAGCCGGAAGGCGGGGAAAATACCCAGCTGTCAGAGTGATTTTCCCGGCTGGAAATCAACCTACCACCTTTGAAAAGCTGCCACTTTGGCCAAAATTAACCGCCTATTACATTTGCATTTCCGTCTGTGACAAATACTATCTACATCCCTGGTTGTTCTTTCCCAGAATCTTCCATGTCGGTGTATGCTGACCTACACCAAAGTGTGGGGCATAAAAGCTGGGTTATTAAAATTACTGTATTCCACGAGCGCCCGTTGGATTTGAGACGGTACACCCGCAGATGGCCAGTGAGGCGCGTGGCACCGAGTTTGCTATAATCATCTCATATCCAACAAGCGCGAGTGGAATAATTGTTGCATTAAAAGCCTCAAAAATTTGCAATATCTGAGCTCCCTGGCTGTTCTTGTTGACGCGTAACTACACTTACAATGTGTTGCATGATATATTAGCTCATATACCATGATGGCTAAGCCAGTGAAAACGCTTCAACTGCATTATCAAATTATCCATTTATACCAAATTAATTACATTACAAAGATCGTGGCTGATTGCCCCTTGTCCCATATGTATTCTCCGATCACAATAACCTCTCTCTCATTAACCTTTTCTTCAATCTCGTCCTCAGAGGCCGGTTTTCTTTTGGTCAGCGCAAAGAACACGGACTCAAACCAGGAACAATACGATACAATACAATACATTTTATTAATTCTCCCAAATGGGTTTTTCAGAATTAATTTACATCGAATAAAAACGATAAGATGAATTCAAAATGCGGTTTTTGGAGCATGCGCATAGTGCATTGTTTGATCCTTAGCCAATCAGATTAAGTGAAAAAATTCTGAGTCTGCGCAGAACGGCCGAAAGCCGGTGAGATGCGGACATCCGGGATCGATCCTGGTCAGAGTCCATATTTCCTGGTGGTGACCAAAAGAAAAGCGGGGTCTGGGGCGAGATTGCCTTTTCTGGAACCGTCACGGAAACGCTGCAGCACGCATGGGCACACACACTTACCACAGATCTGATTGACCACATTCTTTCTGCTGCATCCTCCTTTTTATTGGATTCGATAAATACATCGTACAAATCTGAGAGAAAAATTAACAAAACGCAGCGTTACCCTGCACTAATCAAGCTATTACGCCCATGATCAAAAACGATTGGGACGTAATAGCCTGCGAACAAGCTCCTGTCTCGGAGGATATGGGTTAATTCGTGCCGCAGTGATACAAAAATAAACTTCAGTGCCTCACATGTCTTCCTGTATTAAAGCTTCGCTGCACACGGTATACGCAGTCTCTTAGACAGGCTATAGTTTGAGACATGGCGTTCGTTCGCAAGCGACCGAGCGTAAAGATTTCAGGTTGTTTACTTTGGTGAATTTTGACTTCCGGCGAGCGCTGATTGGTTAAGATTCGACAGTTGACAAGTTAAGCAATCTGCGGGGTACTTGTGGGCGGCAGCCACGATTTTGAAAAATGCGTGAAGGCTTCCCCTACGCATAACCCCGAAGCCGGGCATTCGGGAAGCCTATCCGCAGGCTAGGGACGTAGAGAAATCAAACCATTTCAAGTTACTTGCAGAGGAAATGGACACGTCTGCAAATTTTTAACCAATTGATTTGCTGAAGTGTGGAAAAAAAACTAATCGAACTTGTAAAACAATGTTAAGGCCACGATATAGGATGGGATGTCCACTTGGCAACAAAAGTAGGATGCCTTTGAGTGCAAAGAGAGCAATCAGTTCACTTTCTTACGAAAGCAAAGTTAATGTACAGATGGGGTGAAAAATTATTATAACTCGATTACCTGCAGTGACAAGACCTTCTGGTAATTTTCGTAAGAACAGTTTCAAAAGGCTGGTGATGTTGTTTACATCATTCCATTTCTGCAAGGGAAAAGAACAATGCTTAACAGCAGTAACTCGAACTTTAATGAGAAAACCATTGGGTACACTCTAGAGTGAATGCCAATACCTCTTCCTCAAGACAAACATTCTCAATTCCTCTGTTATTCAGCTCCTCTTGTAGAGCAGTTACAGCAGCAGAATTACCTGGAACTCTGAAAAATACAACTGTAATATTAAACAATAACAAACATGACAGAGCGACTTTCGACTCAGTGTCGTAAAACCAAAACCAAAGTAATTACTTTGTCCAATCACAAAGAACAGAGACAATCCAGTGAAACAATCAAAACTCGAAGTAATTACACGTAGCCGCTACAAAGCGCGGGAAAACGTGCGCGCGAGAGTCAAGATTGGTTTTAGTTTTACTTCTGATTGGTTGAAAAAGTGGCACTACATTTTTAAACCAATCACTGAGCATAGCAATTCAAAACCAAAGCAATTTGCTAAGTAACTTTCGACACTCAATTGAAAACCGCTCTACTGTAGACGTACATGTATGTACCAGTAATAAAAAAACATGCCTGACATGTAACGTGAGTACGTAAGTTGTACTGGTGATGTTAAGAGAAGAAAATGTTTAGAACAATGACTGCAGCTGCCTATCAAAAACATACTACATACATGTAGTCACTAGACATTATGCTGTCATGGTTGGCACACGTTGAAACATCCAGCCTAAAGTTTTCCAATTCCACCTCAATCTTCTCCATCCTTTGTCATCCTTGTTCATTTTTGGATTTGTATCACCTCTTTGGCGTTCCTCGTTCTTAGTAAACTATTATTTTTTTAGATTTCGTACATTTTAAGGGGCATTTGGCGTGTTGCAAAGAATGATTCAAAAAATCGCTCCTTCAAGTCATTACAATAGTGGTGAGAAAAATCCAGTTTACTTCACTTGGCCAGTGCCCTTGTACTAATACGAGGCTAGGCATGTCACAGGGTCCTTTCAAGTTTGCACCAGGCGTTTTGTAAATCATTGAGACAATTAATCCAAATACGGACGGGAGCGGGGGGCGGGGAAACTGGTAAAATGTCATCCCACCTAGCTAGAGGCATAACATCCAAATGCAGTCACTTCATAACAGGCAACTTTTTTGTATTTGCTTGCAGAGATAGACATATTCGGATAGCAACATCTTTGTTCATGTGATGATTCACTAATTTTGGGAGTTAACACGCAATCGTTCTGTTCGTACATTCTCCTGAGCAATCAGTTACGGCTGACAAATAGACCTTTTTACCGATACGGCGGCCATTTGGAATTCTATTGTTTAAGTAGCTATTATGGGATGCCCAAGGGGGGAAATACACATTAATCTATTTCACAATTGTAATCTGCCAAATGTAAACATGTTAGCCAATTTATCTACTACCTGTACACCCCAACAGTCTCCAGTCCTTTTCTCTCTACCACATCAAAACAGTGCTCCACAATCAAAGGGACAAACTGCAATGAATAGCGCACATGCATTAGTGAATACCGCTGTTTAAAGGCCGTAGCAAATGGCCAAAAGTCCTGTGATAGCCATCTCTCTACAACTGCCAAGATCTTTTTGCCACAATCATGTGCCAATCCAAACATTTTTTCCCATTTAAAACTCCCTACAAGAATAACCTGATATAAAAGCCAGTTTATTTTTCTATTCCAGTAGGGTGACTGTTGTAGAAATGCTCAACTGATAAAGGTGAAATGATCAGCTATGACACGAGCGTGAGACAAAGAAAAATTCTGAGTCCCCACTGGGATTCGAACCCATGACTTCCCAGATTACCAGTCGGGGGAGGTCATGGGTTTGCATCCTGTTGGAGACTCAGAATTTTTTTTTGTCCCGCATTCATGTCATAACTGATC
This sequence comes from Blastomussa wellsi, assembly GCA_947652115.1. Lineage (NCBI taxonomy): Eukaryota > Metazoa > Cnidaria > Anthozoa > Scleractinia > Plerogyridae > Blastomussa > Blastomussa wellsi. The sequence goes on along the minus strand of OX393566.1, from coordinate 19,063,778 downwards.
ATTTCATCTTTATCATTTACCATCTATCATATTTGTATACATGGCTGTTTGTTATCACTCACCTTATTGTTCTTTGATGCTGGGCACAGCTCCAAAGGCACTCCAACAGAATGCCCTGCAAACCAACAAACTAAAGTTAGTATCAAAATTATCTTGTTTTGGAAATTCATTGTACTGATCATCAGAGCAAACAAAATGATCATCCTGGATATCATCAAATTCTCCCAACTAGTATTGTAAAAATAAGTATGAAGACCTCTAGGGAGAATTTCTATGTTGAGAACAGGTCAAAGAGGACATCATCGACAAGTGAGATGTGGGTGACATAGCTACTGGATTTTGTTGTAGAGGAACGTTAAGAATGTAATTATTGACTGATTTACTGACAACTACGGGCGGAGTAAGTAATTTGCTACTTACAATAAAATGCAATACAATACTTTATTAACATGGTAAAAAACACTTTGCTCAATGTCAAGCATGTAGCCTAAGCTAGCAACGAGTGACAGTTATTTTCCAGGTTTGCCACAAATAAAATTAAAACATAACCAAATTATCGCTAAAAAATGTGGTAAAATGTTTAAAAATTATCATAAACATAAGATAAAAGTATAAAAATTGATATGGAAATATTATTTACAAAACAGCAGCTCAATAATAAACTAACTCAGACAAACGAGATCAAGCTCTTTCATTTGTTTCAGTCGATAGTTGTCAATACTTAAAGCACATTACCTGAAGGATAGCTATTGGGGTGTTGAGGTTTTTTCCGCTTTTTGGAGGATTTATTGCCATGGTTTTTGCCACTTTCACCTAAAATAATTGAATGAATGATGAATGATAATGGAATTTGTGTAGCGCACTTACTATATACATGTTCAAATGCGCTTTTACATTTCTAGTCAGGGGTGAGATCGGGCATCAGCATGTAAAGGCGCTGATGGCAGCCGCTATCAGTCCATTCATGATCTCACCCCACCCACCCAATCATAAGTACAAATGCAAACAGAGCAGACCACAACAGCAGGAACTCCATGCCCTACTCTTTATGATTAGTGTCTGGGTTCTTTAACGTCCCCTGCTGACCTGCAACATTAAAGATGCAGGAGACGGGACCTACGGTTTATCGTCCTTATCCGAGAAGACTACAACATCTAACCATTTGCAGATGTAGTTACAAAGGCAGCACTTTCTCCTCAGTCATTTTACAGTCGAACAAAGTGAAGCGTACCCCCTAGAGTACATTAATGAATTGATTATTGGGAAATTGAACCCGTTATTCGTTTCAATATTGCATTCGGTTTGAAAAGGAGCGGACCAATGCTCAACTCAAAAGGCGATTTTTGATTGGACTTGGTGAGAGCATTCCTTGGCTATTTACATCTCGCAGAACGTGCAGAAATTCTTATTCGTGTAAATGGTGGGAAGAAAGGAGTTTTCTGGCGATTTTTCGTGAGTATTTTTACGTGGCTCGCTTCCGCCATGGGAAACATTATTTAAGGTTCCTTATGTACTGTTGAAAATCACCAGTTGTCTTCCTAACATTACGTGCTGTCAGTTGTAAGTCATGAATTTCCCATCTGAATTTGTCTGAGAGGTTTCCCAAGCTCGTGAGTTCGACCATGCAAGTTTGTTCCTTGACACCATTTTGAAAAGGAAACGATAATTCCATATAAGGAGCATCTCTTGTTCGCCTAGTCCAATCAAAACTCGACTTTGATTTGAACAATGATGCACGTCTTTTCAAACCGAATGCGATATTTGAAACTAATAACGAGTTCAACTTTCCAATAATCAATTCATTAATGTACTCTAGGAGGGTACGCTTCACTTGGTTTGACTGTATGATCATGAGTGTTGTTCCGATCTTGGGACTCGAACCCGAGACCTCCCGCACCATAGTCTGGCGCTCTACCAACTGGGCAAAAACCGGTCGCCAGTTACATCTCTAAATGCATGGGATTACAAAATTGTCTTGTTCTACAAGCTTTACTTCTCAACAAGTAACAGTGGAAGTAGCACCTGAGCCAACTACAGTAAAACCCCCCATATAAGAACCTAAGATTTTTTCAAGTCAAAAATCTTAATTATTGGAAGAAAAAAAGTACTTGTATTGGTGGGCATGGCCTTTTATATTAAATTATTCACACATTTTCATGCTATGAAGTATATATGAAATAATTCATATTTTTAACTTCAGATGTAGGTGAAAGTGAGGGGTGATTATCGCAGTGAATTTCCAATTTAAGCAATTGGAAAGAAGCCTGAAAAAAATCAGGGCTTCAACGGGATTTGACCTGTGTCCTCCGCAAATAAATTGACCTCTTTCCCAATGTGTGGCTTCAGAGCTCAGTTGGTAGAGCATCGCACCGGTATTCCTGGAGGTCACGGGTTCAAATCCCATTGAAGCCCAGATTTTTCCAGGCTTCTTCTTTCTAATTGCTTAAATTGGAAATTTAATGCGATGATCACTCTTCACTTTCATTTTCATGTTAGTTACAAGGAATATAGTAGAGCAAAAACATTAAAGGAACATAAATCAAACAGGGTGTTGTACTGCATTATTTACAAGAAAATAACACAGATTGACTTTATATTACTTTGGAAATTAAGAACCTACTTGGTTCTTATGTGAAGGGTGCTTAAAATGAAAATTTCAGCCTGACAGGTTCTTAAATCTAGGTTCTTATACGCGGGCTGGGTTTTACTGTATTGATAGTTCAAAAACTCTTCCTTCTGTTATAAAACTCTCACAACATTGCAACAACAGATTCCTCAAAATAACATAAGAATTAAAGTTATTTCATTTTACATTTACATTTAACCAGAAAATCAACAATCTAGACTTAATATTTTTTGGAAGAAGGGGGGGGGGGGGGGGTGTGATTTAGGTATAGTAGCCATAGAAGAGAGCCACATTCACACCAAAACACCAAATATTCAGCCACACATCAGCTGGCGCATTTCCAGGGTGTTACATGTGCTGTACCTTTTTGTCCAGTGGTAATGTTCTTGAATGATAAGCTTTTCTTGATGTTTGATATTCCAGGTATCTTGGTGTTGATTGGAGGCGACAGCTTGTGACTGGGTGAAGCAGTATTTGACCTATATAAGACCATAAACAATAAATAATAACAATTTTATCATTATTCTTTGTCCTGGCAAATCATATCATGTACTGGGTACTGATGTAAAATGAGGTCCACCATACAACATCCCCCACACACATGCAGCATGCAGTTACATTACAGGAAACATTTCTACCAAAGTATGTTTGGCCATGGTGTGTAACAAATGCAGACTGCAGGCTGCAGACTTGCAGAATTTTTAAAGTGAATATCGTGCCACTAAAGGTAACCATAAACAGGCTAACCGAGTGCTATGGACGCTGCATGGAATGCAAGTCTGTATGCCAGCAGTCTGCATTTGCCGCACACTCTAGTAATCCAAGTACTCTTTTTTGTACCACATGCAGTGAGTGGTAAGTACAGTGACATTTCACCTACACCCCTTTGATGACAGTAGTGTACCTTCAACAGTTATTTTGAGAATATCAAGTTGCATTAACAATTGCTGGTACACATTAAGGGTGGCACAAAAACATCTTGATTGCACGTCCAAACACCAGCCATTATAAAGTATTCCCCATGAAATAACAAGACTGAAACTTTTATGAACAATTCTGGTGGAAAGTGACTAGTTCTCACCCAGATGTCTCTTGTTCCACCGTTTTCATTCTTCTTATAATCAAACTTTGACTGCTCACACCATTCTCCTGAAAGGAAAAATGAAGAAGATTTTTTTAGATCAAGCGCAACAGCCAGCACGAAAGCTAAGAAAATTAAAGGGCAAAATAGACAAAATGCGGCAATTAAAAAAATACAGTGAACTTTCAATGGTAAAGGGGTAAAGGTTTTGGGGAAAGCATCCTCCACTTACACAAGTTAATTGTTAACACATAGTACACTGTACATAGATAGCCTTGCTTATAAGTCAAGCTCATGACCAAAGATTGTGCAGCACAAAAGGGAACAAGAAGTGAACAACTTTGAGCAAGTCTATAACATATAACACATCCTGTTCTTGTAATAGTTATTCCCAGTCTTATTCCAGTGCTTTATTGCCATTATAAAACAACACGAAGAAAGGTTATGATCTTTATTGTGTTTTATAATATAGATAGGACTCTGCACGCGCTCTGATTGGTCAAAAACCCATGTTTTATCAGAGTATAAAACATAGAAAAAGCATGTTTTATTGTTTTTCGTCAGCTTTACTCTAGTGAAAATTTGCAAGCTGCAGAGATTGTTGAAGAAGCTTCTAAGTTCGAGAGGAAAGTAGAAGAAGCGAAATTAAATTACTTCAGTTTATCGATCATACGTGTTTTGTTGTTTTTACTCGCAGCGAAGAAAATCTATATCATAAAGCAAATGAAGAAGCCTAAGCCATATATTATACTGTCCGGACATTTGAGAACACTTGAGAAATGTAGAAAACACTCGCCTGCGACTCGTGTTTTCTACATTTCCCTCGTGTTCTCAAATGCCTGTCGTGTTTTATGACAGCATAATACATGGCTTAGGCTTTTTATTTGTTAAATAAAACTGAAAAAGATAATGACAAAACCTATCCAGTTCTGTATCCCATTTGCACAGTCTTTTCTCTGTTACGTATTGGTCAGGGGACTTAAACTGTCCCAAGTGGTATGAGACACAGAGATTATACTTACATCTTCATCCGGGTTGTTATTGGCCTGAATGGCAGCAATCCACGACATCATGGAGTCATGATCCTCTGTCTAAAGCATATCAGAAGTATGTTATAGGAGTTTCAAAACCTAAATTATTATTATATTTCTCAGCCCCTTTGAAACTGTCCATCAGAATCACTTGGTAACAGTACAAATATTTTTCTGAACAGTGAGGTATATACCTGTATAACAATGAGGTCTACGAGTTTAAAGAAGCTTAAATGTTTATTTAGTAGCTATTTACCAATTAGACCCGTAGCCCGCAGTTTAAGTTTTTAGGTCAGGAAAGTCAATGCTAGTCAACATTTCCTTCATTCAAACAAATTAGAGCTGTCTATAGTAGCTTTTTAGCTTTGCTTTCATCTGTCATTTTAATTTGCCATCCGATTTTGTCGCTGTTTTTCAGGCCCGTCTTCTCATGTGCCGAACCTAACTCTATAAGGTTCGACTTTGGAGCGACACTGGAGCGACGGTTGATTCAGACGGCATTCCTGTGTCGAATTTAATTCGCGGAAACCAGTGGTTTATAAAGAGATTCGATAGGACGTCATATGCATCAAGAATAAAAAGATTCGGCAAGCTATATGCAATATTACATAGCAACATTTTGAAAGGCAATGGTTTCTTTCGACAAATATGCTTGAAAATATCAAACCTGGCAAATTGTGAGCTAGTTAATATCACTAAACGCTAAAAACCATTCACTCATAAATTTAAAGCTTTATTTCAAAGCCGAGCCAAGATGAGCGAGAGAATACCGCCTTATAAATTTCACAAATTTGGTTGTTACCCAAAACAACAGCAAAAATAGTTTCCACCAAAGCAATTCGCTTCAATATTTTTGTTTCCTTTCTCATCACCGGGTTGAAACCTAAAAGTAAGTTATGGAATGTTTGGTTTTTTTTTTAATTGTCAAGCCTCATGCATGACTGGTCACGCCACTCCACTTTGGGCCAATCATGAGCACTGTTATATCGAAAATACATTACAGTAATTCATGCATTAGGTTAGGCACATGAGAAGAATGCCGTATGAATCAGCCACCGCTCCAGTGTCGCACAATGCGGCAGACCCTGCCGTACCTAACGTTGTCTGCCGTACCTAACTAAAACTGCCATACCCAACTGATTCAAACGCCGCTCTTCTGCCGTACCTAACTCACCAGTTAGGTTCGGCACATGAGTGGAGTGGCGTTTGGAACGGGCCTCAGATTTCTTCATAAAATCATTTTCATTGCATGTATTGTCAATAATAATGCAATAATTCAACCAAATTCAAAGCTAACCTTGGAACTGTTTAGAAGAAGCGAGAGTTGCCGCTAAGCATGAACCAGTTCAGTGTATGGAAGTATGCATCATAATCCAAGAGTGCATATTGATAGTGTGAGCAAATCACCCTGCCAGAAATTTATTATCGCGCGAGTTTTGGCACTTGTTCTTTTTATAAATTATTTCCACTGACAATGTAACAAAACAATTGGTTCTGTCAACGCTTTTAGCTTTGCACTTTTTATTTAGTACATTTTATGGAAACAGGTACCTGGAATAGGAACTCTGATCCATTAAATGTCGTCATTCTGAAGACGTTCTTCCTTTTAGTGTAGTCATGAGCAATGTCGACTATGCTAGACTTGATGCTGATCGGCTGTTCATCAGAGCTATCCTCCTACAAACCAAACAAAAACACATCAGACCGTCAGAATCATTTGATCACACAAAACAAAGGTTACCAACAAAGGGTACCAGAACTGGTTAAATGAGCCAACAGGTACCAAAACTGGTTAAATGAGCTAAAGGGTACCTAAACTGGTTAAGGGAGTGAGAAATGATCGCCACAGTGAATTTCCAATTTAAGCAATTGGAATAAAGATGCATGAAAAAATTCAGGGCTTCAACGGTATTCGAACCCGTGACCTCTACCAATACCGGTGCGATGATCTACCAACTGAGCTATGAAGCCACACATTGGGAGGGAGGTCAGTTGGTAGAACATTGCACTGGTATCGTGGAGGTCACAGGTTTGAAACCTGTTGAAGCTATGAATTTTTTAAGGCTTGTTTATTCCAATCGAGTATTGCACCGATATCTCGGAGGCCACAGGTTCGAATCCCGTTGAAGCCCCAGATTTTTTTCTTCTTTCCAATTGCTTAAATTGGAAATTCACTGCACCGATCACTTCTCACTCTCATACATGAATTATTTCATATACTTTACGTCAAAACTGGTTAAATAAGCTAAAGGGTGGTTAAATGAGACAAAGGGTACCAAAACTGCTTAAATGAGCCAAAGGGAACCAAAACTGGGTCATTGACTGGTCACCAAAGCTTAAAATAATTTATTGGCATAGCTGGTCATGTAAACCACAGCCTTACCAAGAAGAAGAAGTCACGTAAACCAAGAATTATAAAGACTAACAGTGCCCTTAGTGCCCTTATCCTGTAGACACGGTGATTAATTGTTGTCGTTCCAAATTATCATTCATTAGCACTCACATGATGAGCAGAACCTTTGTCTTTATGCAAATAGAGAACATGGCCTCGAAGGACAGCAAACACAGGCTTCCAAGAACGTGCACTTGAACGCTGAAACATAACATTAATGCAATTAAATTGTCCATGTTATACCAAACAATGATAATATTGACAGCAGTCTGCGAGAAAGTTTACACTACACCACTTTTTAATGTACAGTTTGAGAGTTTGACAGTAAGTTAAGACAAGAAACTATTAGACAAGTAGCTAACGTACTGTACTGATACAAAAATCTTGTGGAGCAGGTCTTTATCCATTAGCAGAAGCACAAATTTGGGCCAAATGCTGAACTTGATGAATCCTATTGGATTTTGCAAACAAGTGCCATTCATGGCTGCTGATTCAAAATGGCGGCCAATATAGTCGTTTGAACGTTGAAGCGTAAACGGGTAACTGCAAACTGTGGTTAGAGGTTCACTGTAAACTTGGATCTAAAACTCTCTAATAAGAATGGTACTCCTTATAGTTTTATAGTTTTAGTCAATGTATTCCTAAATGTTCGCTGAAAAGCCTCAGATGGGGTGTGTTCAATAAAATGTATTTAAAATATACATGGCATCCCCCCCCACTAGCCACTTGACTAGCTAAATACACTAAAAGCAACTGTCACTAGCAGAGTTTTTGATCCTTTCATAAGAAACAGTTTTCATGCAGCATGAAAGGTCTCCTCAAAATCTCATTCCAGGTTAGATATCAGGGGATTCATGCTGATGTCATTATTTGTCTCATTAGCTTTGCTTGGAGAAGGCACGCTATATACAAATTGACTCAAATGACCTGTGAATGTCATAATTAGAATATTAGCTTCCAAAAACTGCAAAATGCAGGAGTGCTAATGAGCCCATGATTCTTTGTAAAATTTTTGAGTTTTCAAACCCAGATGATATACCCTGTTATGTTTATTAACAATATTTGTTTGTTTACACAGTCCTGAAAAGCCCCAATGGGGAGTGGTCCTCCTTCTCCTCATCATCATCATTATCATCAATATGTACTTTTGTATGTCTAGCAGAAAGTGAAATGTGTATGCTAATGAGGCAAAGATCACAACCAAGGATTCCCTTTACAGGCTCAATGGACTGATCACTAAAATAAAACAGTTGTCTCGACTGTTGTAAGTATGTAAAAGGTTTACTTATGAACTAGAAGTATACTGCTCATACCTTTCCCCCATCCACCACAGCTACTTTTCTCCAAAGAAGACCTTCTTTGCACACCTAGAAAAGAACAAGAAGTTCAACCTCTCCGTGAAAAATTTGACAGTAACATTATGACAGTACTAGCAACATTTTGTTCACATAACGTAAGAATTCACAACTAGAAATCACTTACTTCCAACATGCCAGGAGCTTGCTCGCTCCTTTCTTTGTTTTCCTATGATTACAAGAATATCAAATAAATTGACAAAATAATTAAGACCAAATGGACTTGCTTTTACAGCTAAACATACTTAAAGTGGCAAAATGTGAAACAAAAATAGGCCGGGATAAATATTTTGGGGATGCATGCATCACAGTAAAACAGTTGTGAAGGCGTAAAGTGACGAAAAAGCTGGAGAACATTGGAGAGCGTGGGGTGAGGTGGAGCAGTATGGTTGAAGCCCTATGCCTCGCAAAGGGCAAAGAGGATTAAGCCAGTAAGTTATGTGTCTCAGTTACCTATAAAAAAAAGTGACCCAGTTGAAATGCGCTGTTCAGAATAATGAGTATTGTGAGTGAAATTTTGGACAACTTTCATCTTATAGTCACTTGTGGGACCATTACTGAGAACAAAACAAAAGATAACAAGTAATATTGTCCCCAAGAAACTGCAAGATGAGGATTGCCACACATTTCTTGTTGTCTCTAAAATGGCCTTGATCTTCATGTACAATACCACCAAATTGCAACAACAAACACCAGAAAAGTAACATTTTTAGGCTTGCAACGGTAAACATGTTTTTACCTCTTCCTCCTTGGTCGCCTCCAGTGATGCCTCATGTCTGGGTAAAGATGGAGAGGAAGTCGCCATCACATATGAGATACGTCTGTGCGTCCGCTGAACTGTAGTTTCAGTAGACGACTTCTCTTCACTCGTGCCTGAAAATACCTGTGCCACATGACAGGCAATGGCATAAAAATGCTTAGTGCCCAAGCTGTACTGGGGAATATTGATCCTTGGTCATTTTAGTACAGACCTTGCTGGTCCATACTGCCACGACCCCAGGCCAATCTTCCCCAGTACAGCCTTTGCGCTTGGTTAGCAAGAGGTTTGGCCACCACCTTTGCTATACACTGTAGAATACAGCCTGAAAATTGCTGTGACAGTGTGCATGATATCTGAGATTATAACAAAACATAATATGGTCTTAACAATCAAAGGGTAATGAGTGCACTTAACATACCTCATCCTCCTGTTCAATGGCAGGTACAACCATACCCTCATCTCCATTAACATCCTCACAAAGCTCCATCCCAGAAGACACATGCACCATGACTGGCGGCAGCATGGTAGAGAATGCCTCAAACAATGACGATTTGCCTGACTTCTTGCCTTGAGGAGCAGTGGACCAGACCTTCTGGTCTGATGGAGATGAGGTCCCTCGAGAGGTTGCCATCAGATACGACACACGCCGTGGCTTTGGACTGCCTTGCTTGTTTGCTACCGATGATTCACCTTCAGATGCAGAGGGTCCAATAGTTGGCGTAAAAGCAATTTCATCAAAACACGGTTTGTTTGGGAAGACAGACACTTGGCTAGAGTAAGCAGCTTGCTTCACGTGGTCATCACTTTGACGTGGCACTTTTGCTGGATGTGGAGAGTCGGTGTCTTTATACATCTCAGCACTTGAATCTGACGGCAGCCATCTTTCACTGCCACCACTCTGTCTATGAGGTTCTGCTTTGCTCTCCAACAGTGTCGTCCCCACAGTTGATGATTTTAATCCTCCCTGACGATCCTTGCTCATTCGAGAGGCAATCATTCTTGAAAGGTACGAAGTAGTATCCTCATAAGATGGTCGAGCCTTCCTGTAGCCTGGATCGGCTGCCACAGGTTGCCGAGAACCCATGTCTGGACTTGTGTTCATGTATGTTGTCGAGGGGCTATCTGAGGCTACAGTCCTTGGAGCTGATAGCATGAATGGTGGGATACTAACTGAACCATGATCCATATCATTTGATGCATATCCATCATTCAAGTTCATGGAATTAACTTTACCCACATCAGATATATTACTACTGGTTCTGTTTCGTTCACTAAGCCCTTGCAGCTCTGCCGCTGGAAGAGAGTGAGAACGACTTTTTGTTCTGGAATCTTCTAATACTGTCAGCGTGTTACCCACTTTTGAGCCTTTCTCAAAGCGAAGTGCAAGCGGTCTTCCAGTAGAATCTGTTGCAGCCATAAAATACGAGCCATCCATACGAGGGGGATTTGTAACACTACTTTCCAGCGTGCTTGAACTTCTTGACTTCAAATTGCTGTTGTAATCCATGCTATCGGAGGTGATAACAAAACTCCTGTTTTCCATAGCGGTTCTGTCCACAGACCCACGCCTTAATGTAACAACCGGGTTGGGGGTATCATGGGCGATGGAACTCTGAGATGTTTTGTCCGATAATTTCAAATGATATGAGTTTGCAGGGCTAATAGTTACTGTGGACATAACTCTTGCCGGGTTGTCATGGCTCGAGCGTCTTCTAAACGCTGGTTTAGGTTTCACCGGTGGAGGGGATTGGCTGATTTCGTGGGAACTAACAGAAATGCTTGGAGGAATCGCAAGTGTGGGAGTTACCTAAATAAAATAAACAAAATAAAATAATATTATATCGATGTGTAGTTCCAGAAAATCGTCATACAGTACTTCCCCCACAGAAGGGATTGGCCATTCTTGGGGGTGGGGGTGGGTCCACAAGACCAGTGAAGCCTAATTGGGATTTCTAAAGCAGTGGTGGTGTGTACTGTGGGAGAAGTATGGATATTTCATGGAACTACACAATCACTTTAAAAATAACAATACAGAATAATTCTTTATGAAACCCAGAGTTTAGATACAGCTGTGAAGACTGCAACATGGCTCACGACCCAGTCAGAAGGGGCGTGGGTCATGCAAATCAGTTTGTGACGTCAACCCAGGAATAGACCCACGCCCCTTCTGACTTGGTCGTGAACCAAATAACGTACAGTTTTTCATAGCTTTTAAATGCTATAAATAGTCCGCATTTAGTATAAAGGAGAAACGAAAGATGTAAGACGTTTCGAAATGGTGCAAAGATTTATTGTAGAGAAAAAATATTTTGGGGTTAGGTGCACTTAAAGGTAAAACATAAAGGTGGATAGTCTGTACAATATATGTTGATATGATGATACATGTACAGTATGTTATACTGACATAACAAATCAAATGGCTAACTTATGGAATATAAACCAATATTTAATTCTCTAATCACCATTTGAAGGACACAGTCTTCTTTTGGAATGATACCTAACTCCAGCAGCTCTTGACTGAAAAGGAGACAAAAGGAGTTCATAATCTAAATTTCATTTGAACAAGAAATTTGTGGATAAGGAGGCAGCTGGGGCTAAAAAGAGACAAGCCATAGATATTTCAGGGTAGAAAATTTCTCAGATTTTTTTTTTCATTGTGGGTGGAGGTTCTGGTGTTCTAAATCAATTTATTTATTATTTTATGTTTTCCTATAAAGTCTTGTGGAAGGAGGGAAGATCTTTTAGGGGCACTAAATCACAAGTTCAAACACTCCTCCCTACATGAATATGGTTTTTTATTTATTTAAACCAGGTGCATTAATTAGTTTAAGTTTAATGAGAACTAGCATCCCAATAGACCAAATTTAATATTTTAAAATTCTGCCTAAAACAATAGAATGGGTTACGGGAACTATAGAGTTAGTTTGTGGGGTTTATTCCCCAGAGCCTTGCAGTGATGTCTATTGTTCTAGGCTGAATTTTGAAATATCGAAATTGGACTATTGCGATCTAACCCAAACTACACTAAACATTCACTTAAAATAATATAAATGTGATAAATATATAGATAATTGTACAGAGGACACTGTAGATTTAGAAATTATTATACAAATCGGCTTAAGGAAAAAAACATTAAAAATTGTATAAGTATGCAGTAGATGACATTGGCTGAGGTACAGGTGAAATGATCAGTGATCTTGATAGATCGCTATCAAGATCACGGATCATTTCATCTGCACCAAATCTCCCAAATCATTCTAAGCAACATATCAGAGTCTGCGGCCTTTCCCTTCACCAAGGAAGCACGGAAAGCCACAAAACTCTAGAACAAACATTTATTTTTCAAATCAGCACTCTTAATCCTCACAGTATCAACAAACCCTTTTCATTCAACTAATTTATTCTGTTGTTTTCACGTTACCAGGCACCAACCAATAGCGAAGCTCCATCTTTCTGTATACAAACCACACACGACCCACAATTCCTTGATTCGCTCTGACGAAGGGCTAACCCTCGCAACGTCAGCTCTCAAATCTCTTTATGGTGGCCAATTTACATTATCAACCCAGTTGATAAAACCAAATTATATTGTTATACTTCCCACCGACAAAGCACCACACTTACCCCTTTCTTCATTTGTAATAGTTCCTAGCGCGGAGGACTATACGTTCCTTACTTTGATAAATAAATATTATAATATTGATAGGATTCTGCGTGCGCTCTGATTGGACAAAAACCTATGTTTTGTCAGAGTATAAAACACAATAAAAGCGTGTTTTATAGCTTTTTTGTTGGGGTGTTTGGGGTGTTTGCTGGTGGCAGTACCTTTGCAGGGAGGCAGTCGCCCCCTTTTCAGGGTGGCTGAACTGCACTGGTCCACACGCAACACCCAGCTCTGACGTATGGCTCCCAGAAGTTGCAGGCATTGCAATGGCCACACCCCGGACAACCGTGAACGGTGTCGACCCACCGGCCGAACTACGTCCGGGTAGGGGAAGGAAAATCTCGATAACACACTAACCCTCTCCATCGGAGTTGGTCATAGGGCCAATTACCCTACACCGTGAAAAACCTTGATTACGGAAACCAGAGAATTTTCACTAGTGTAAAACTATAGCTTTATACTAGTGAAAATTCGCAAGAGATGGCAGAGAACATTTGCTATGAAGAAGCTTGAGAGGAAAGTAGAAGAAGCGAAAAAAGTTTTTTTTTCATTGTTTTTACTCGCGTTGTATAAAATTTATATCATAAAGCAAACTAAGAAGCCTAAGCCACATATTATACTGTCATAAAATACTCCAGACATTTCAGAACACTCAAGAAAGGCAGAAACACTATTTGTTAAATTATAAAACATAACAAAAATTAGTGGTAATTTCTACTGCAATACGTTATTGTATTTATTGTATTTACCTTGATAGAATAAGTTCAATTACTTGTGAATAGGACTTTCCCACTACTGGATGGCCATTAACAGAAACAATCTGGTCTCCTGAAATAAGGCAAATAAGAATTTGAGAATGAGCCACGTATCAAGAATGGTTACATTTGAAGCTAAGATAGTGTCCGATAGCCCGGGGCTAGTGGATTTTGCCATCGAGCTAGCGGATTTTATCCTTCACTTGCCCAATGGGCAAGTGAAAGATTTCACAAATTAATTCATTCATCACACTTCTGAGAATTTTTTCAGGCTAGTGGAAATAACCTCCGGGCTAGTACTTCCTGGCTTCAGCTTGCCTGAAGGGCAAGTTGGAAAAATCAACTTCTTTGTACCCTGTAGTTATCATAATTACATTACAACATCAACTTGATTACATCACTAAGCTTGATTTACAATACTAGGATAACAAACACTAAATCAGTACTAGCAATACATTTTTAAACACCTCATAATCAGCCACTCCTATAAGTGGGCATTTACACTGAATTCTGCTCCCAAGAGTATCTGATTACAGAAGATCATAACAATGCACAAAAAGGACACATACTGCTATACCTGCTACATACTAGTAACTACAGAGACAATCAAATGGCAAAGAAATAAAGCAGTAACATAAGGCAATATAATAATAATGTGAGGCTAGGATTTTAATTTCTGCAGGTGGCTTACAATTTAGACTTTTGAAAGAGAAGAATGATCATCGTGCACAGTTAATTTCCAATTTGAGTAATTGGAAAGAAGCCAGAAAAAGTCAGGGCTTCAACTGGATTCAAACCCGTGACCTCCACGATACCGATGCGATGCTCTACCAACTGAGCTATGAAGCCACACATTGGGAGCGAGGTCAATTTATTGAGTTCAGATTTTTCCCGTGAGGAGTGACATGATGTGTAGTATATAAGATTATTAACAGCTCTCCTGCAATGACACGTTAGAACGTTACCTGTACAGAGTCCCGCCCTATCAGCGGGTCCACTGGGTGCCACTTGCCGCACAAACACAGTGTCCATAGGCTCCACCTTTTGCCTTTCAACATCATCGGCATGGTGGTCAAAACCATTTACACCAGATCCTGGGCCAGGCTAAAGTAAAGAACAGAAACAAATTATGGCACAGATACACAGTAAGGCTGTGTTTATTGGGGCTTTTGTACTGGTGATTCTTGCCAGTTGTTATGAAATACAAACTATAAAAAGATGCATACATAGTGAGTTCTCATTTACATGTAAGGTAACGTCTGCATACAAGCCTTGTGGCCCATCAGGCCAGAGCTTATTCTGCATTCCTTAGCATAAAGTGACTACACAGGGTCCGTCACCGGGTTACCCCCTCCCCCCCCCCCCCCACCCCAGGCCTGGCCTGTGGCTGTGGCAGATTTTGTGGTGTTATAGCAACCTGGGTTTGGGGTTGGTGACTCTGCCTACCCCAACCCCTCAACCCCCCGCCCCTCCATGTACGACACAGACATTAAAGCATATTGACCAGGCTGAATCAAAAACTGTACCAACAAATGTATTTCAAGGTTAAAATAATGTTGCTGCTGCTGCTGTCACTGTTGTTCTACAATTCACCCCACTACTACAAGAAGAAACAACTGGTACCCAGAGAGTAATAAATAACCTTATACTAACCTCGGTTTTTCTGATTAGCTCCGGAGGGTAGACAACAAAATGTCGCAAAGTAAATCCAAAACCATTACTTTGACGCTGCAAACTAATTAACTTGGAAGGAGTAAGAAATCCTGGGTTATTTCCAATGTCTTTCTTCTGCTGCCAAGCCACTTCACTTTCCTGGAAAGGAAATTGTTAATTTACATTTTGTTGTATTCTTTCTACTGCAGGCAAGGAGCTGAGGATATGACAAATTTTGCATGTGGATGTGTTGTGGTTCACAAACTCATCCTTCATACACGCTAGTAGTTTCCATACACCATGAAAGAGAAAAATAAATTTAATTGTACCAAGGATAAATAAATCGCAGTCCAAAACCAACTTTTTTATACAGGAGTCAATTGGCAACTAGATACATGTAGATTTTTTCTCAGAGATGGAAATAACGGTCGGTGATCGGTAATTACCGATCAAATTTGCCAGCCATAAATGAAATGAAATAATAAAATTTCACAAGAATCAAATCAAAGGAGGGGGGAAGTCATGATCATTTACACCCAAGCAAAAAAACACCTACCAATCTGTTTTCCCTTATTTTCTTCCCTGTTTTTGGTCACCAAATGGAAAAATGTGGTGTCCATACAATTTGTGTCTTAAGACATTTTCTAGGAAGTTTATTCAAAGGACCCCCATGTATCAATCCATTAAGTTATCATGCAGCTTACATTTTCAGTTAAAATGTTTTCATTCAGTTGACAGTCTTCTTACATGTAGTTCTCAACAGAAAGATCAGAGAATCGTTTTGTTATCAGGTTTTTACCAGTACATGTGTGTAAATACAGCACACATGTACATGTACTAAATGTACATTTTTTATGTTCTGTGATGTTCTGTGCTATGACTATTTGTCCTACTTCAAAATGACAATCGCAACCTTTGAAATCTTTTTTTTGATATTGATAAACAGCTCAACCTGATCAATAACATGATACAATATCATGCAGGGTACAAAGGAGTTCAATTTTCAAGCATGCCCTTCGGGCAAGTTAGTTACTTTGTTATGTTGGCAGTTTTGAATCTTGGAAGTGCCAAGTCATACACCAGTAAACTCGCAAACATAATTATGGTATCTCTAGTTTGAAATAGTCATCTTTTTTAACACAATAGAGGTTTCAAAGAAGCAAAAACTTTCATTTGACTTTTCTTAACTTTCAGTTCATAAAGCTACTTGAAAACAATATGATGGTGTCCCTATTCTTTTGTCAAGGAACAACGAAAGTATCAATGTTTGTTTTGGTGGTGAATGTTATTAATCTTGTGGTTAAATAGAGCGTTTTCACTACATGACCAAAAATAAATAGAAAACCATTCAGCAGACAAAGTCAAGAAACTACGATATTATACATGTAGAATATAAATGAAGAATACACTTGTCCAAGTTTCAGGTGCTTTGCATTATTCTAAACTAAGGTTTCGATGCATTTTTGTCGTCTTTCAAAATGATCCCGACACTGGTAGAATCTTTACGCAACCTCCATTAATTTCATTCAAATGTGACAAAAACATAGGTAACTTTTTAGTCAGAAGTGCATTCCAAACAAGTGATCAACCCGGAACTTTTAAATGCCTTCGCGCACGATGCAAAACATGCCCTTTCATTCACAACGTTGACAAAGTATTGGGACCCAAGCGATCTATCAAGATCACTGATCATTTCACCTGTACCTCAGCCAATGCCATCTACTGCATAACTTGCACTCTTTGCAAAAAGTTATACATCGGCGAAACAGGGAGACGACTTGGCGACCTATTCCGAGAACACCTTCGGGTCGTAGAGAAAGATGACAAAAATGCATCGAAACTGGTCGCGAGACACTTCAATCTCCCAAATCATTCTAAGCAACATATGGCAGTCTGCGGCCTTTCCCTTCACCAAGGAAACGCGGAAAGCAGTAAAACTCTAGAACAAAAATTTATTTTTCAAATCGGCATTCTTAATCCTCACAGTATCAACGAACGCTTTTCATTCAACTAATTTATTCCGTTGTTTTCACGTTACCAGGAACCAGCTAATAGGGAAGCTCCATCTTTCTGTATATAAAGAACACACGACCCACAATTCCTTGATTCGCTCCGACGAAGGGCTAACGCTCGAAACGTCAGCTCTTGAATCTCTTTACGGTGGCCAATTCACATTATCAACTTATTTATATAAACACTATTCCTAATACTCTAACTTCTCAAATGTCATGAGTGTGTGTTTTTCAACAAACACGATCATACCTTTATGTCACGCACTGCCATAACCCTGAAATTCAAAATGCACTGGTTTCCAAACAAAGGACACTGTTGAACTGAAAAGTTGTACACTGCAGGCATAAATTTAACACCTCTTATGCCTGATGAGTATAAAAAGTTTGGCAGCTCTTTGGTTTTGGATTTCAGAATTTGGTGATGTCACATAAAAACGCTCTATGTGCATGTGCACGAGCAAAAATAATTAAATATAATGCAATCCCAACTGAATGTTTTTTATGCAAATTTCTCTACAGCAGGTCGGCTTTCATTTCAGACTAATTATTTAGGAAGTTAAAAATCAATGTTAAATTAATTTCCTAAAAAATTCTACCCAAAAACTTTCACTTGCCCGTCGGGCAAGTGAAGAATAAAATGCACTACCCCGGTGGCTATTGGACACACACTTCCTTATACGCTGTCAAATGCCACACTATGATTATGCATAAGGCTTCACTATTCACCATCACTACTTCATTAGAGCCATTAAAATGCAATCCAAAAAGAAGTCAAAAGTTTGTTATTAATTAATATACTGTGACCCAACCACAAAATATCTTTGTTTGAGTTGCGGCATTGCCTCTTGTTTTGAGAGAATTTTTCACAAATTGTTGAAAAGTATTTGCACTTACTCAGTGATTGTTTAAAAAAACTCACTCAACTTTTTCAGCCAATCAGAAGTAAACCCAACAAAGCCACTTGTGACTTGTTCACCCACACTTTCTTATCCTAGCACCTTGCACTGGATACATGCATGTACATGTGTTTGCTTTGAATTTAAATTGTTCACTAGATCACCTCTGTCCTTCGTGTCTGGCCAGAGTGACAACAATACCTGGGTTTGGTTTGACGACTTTCAATCAAAAATTGCCTGAAACCTGATCATGTAGCTTGTTTATCAAACTGTACATTTACATAACCTCACATCACCTTGCAGAATGAGGTTATATATTCATTTATATAATAACAATAAGACTGTAATTCGTGAATGAGATTAACAAACATTGTCAATGACCCCTGGGTCAAAAAATAAACTTATTATTGCATGAGCTCAATAATGAGTAACAGGGCAGATGACTTGTGAAACACCTAATACACCTATAAACTGCAAACTAAGTTTATTTTGATTAACCCTCTTAGACAAAATGTCTACGAATTGATCAAAAGGTTAAGATACATACATGTGTTGTGGTTTAGATTTATCCTTGGTTTTAAATTTTTTAAACCAGTTTGATGTTGACTTGCCTTTGTTTCAGATTATTCTAATAAGCATAAGACAATGAGAAATGAAATCAAACCAAACATACAACATATGCACTGTGAAAACAGCCTGAGAGGTTAAAAACAAACATGCACTTGTAATCTGCTGATATTATTAGATTAAACATGTATTTGATAACAGTCTACCACATACAACTGAAAAGAATTAAAGTGTGTATGATCTGACCAAAATGTTAAAAAATATGATTGAAATACAAATACATGATTGAAATACAATACGTAAGTATAACCATATCATTCTATAATGTAAAAAAGCACACATATAGGAACAATGATTTCAAACCAAATTTTAGCCTTTTAGGACACAGAGACAGGTTAAATACATTTATAAGGAAATGTGAACCTTAAAAGTAAAAATATTGTTATATACTGTTTATATGTTACCCACATGTTCCTTACTGAGTTGGCCAACCCAGAGGCAGGCCAAAATATTGGTAAACCTCTGCCGAACAATATAGCATCTGCAATATTAATTTTGCTATTTTGTCACCTGTAAGTACATGAAGAAACTAAAAGTTTACTGTAATAAATAAATTTAACTGTATAATTATTGGGCACCACAGAATAGTATCTTTGGTTTAAAAATGTTTAAGTTTATGAGCATCAATAAAGGGCACTTCAAGCCTCTTCAAGGATCAGACTTACTACAAAGTGCCAGGATGTACACATATAATTTTCTTGTATCATGTGGTTTTACCCTAAGAATCATACCAGGGAATGAATGTACCTTGATACAAAATAATAGTTATCTAACCCAAGCTTGTCTGAGGATAGAGAGGAGTACTGTATTGGAATGGACGCGATTGGGGAGGAGAATAACAGGTCAACCAAAAAACAACATGGATGCCAATAGCTAGGTGGCAGTCATGGGCAAGTGTCATAGCTCTAGCACAAATTAAACTGGATCCAAAGAGAATGTCAAAGCCTTTTGTGCCATGACTTGCTTACAGACTTCACAGTTTTACCCGCAAGTATCTTCTCATAGGCAATAATTTAGCAACCTTGCTAACCAGCCTACAAGCGAATGAATCCTTTTTACGTTTCTGCTTTTGTTTGTGATAGCTTCTTTATTAGATATGCTTTGGCTAAGTTAAGTATAGTTACATTTGCAAATCCTAATATTATTGGGCAGACTTGTAGATTGTCTGTTTTGATTAGAAGTATACAAACTTCAACTTACTTGAACTAAAAGAGGCTAACTGCAAATTTTAAACAGAAAATGCAAATTATGTCGAGTATCTAACAAAACTGTAAACATCAAATAATAATAATAAATTATGAAAAAATGATATACTTAACAGTAGATATCTTATACTAAAGCAACAAAATGTACATAACTGTCTTGACGTTTTGCTTGCCATGCCAGAAGTACAGTGTATCACACTGAACTAATATCATGCACTGCAATGTTAGTCATGAAATTTGCACGCACCAGTACATTACAAGAATCAAAATCAAATATCATTTTCCATTCTTGCCAGCTTTCTGCTTAACAGTGGACTGATTTTGCTAAGAGAACTCTGACATCCAAATCAATAATAAACTAAAACTGCATTTTCCAACAAATCACTTTGAAACTTTGTGACAACAGCTGTTTCCAACAAATTCGGTTTAGCAATAAGTATAGTTTAGAAAAATAACATAAGGTTAACAAACCATTGTGATTTTGAAAAGAGGAAAAGGTAATTTTCTACACAACAGGGTAGCATAATATCAAGAAGTAATCCCTCTTAATAAGATACTCATAATCTTACTAATAATCACTAAGGGTCATAATTAATTTATACTCTGTGCCGACCATGTGAAAAGACGTGTTAAGGTTCACTTATATGAAATAAACGCTTTTACTTAACTATGTTTAATGAAGGTAATTTTAAACTAAAAAATTAAACACAATTGACCTTCAAATGAAAGGAAATTATTGTTTTTCCACTTGAGCACTCTTGCAAACTAAACGCACTATTTCCAAAATACAATCTGCATCAAACAAAAGAGAGATCGTGGTTTGTGAAGGTCGCCATGTTTGACAGTGAACATGTATGTGATCTTAAACATTTCTTTCACATTCAAAACAGACTAAGCGAAATATAAACAGAGCCACTGCGAAATTGTGGATAAAGTCGACAAGATAAAGAAAGAATCAAGATGGCTATCTTACATGAACACGGATGACAAATCACATTCAGCGTAGTGAATTTAAATTCTGCAGAATCATAACATAAGCGTAAATAACTAAGTTAGAACCTATTGTGTCCTGTAATAACAACAAAGCAAGTTCTACAATATGAACGCGCCCAAATAGGACACAAACTGAATGGAACTTCCGATCGAATCCCAGACATTCGATTTTATGTCAAGCTTACAATTGAAACATGTTGTGCACAATAAAGAATACTACTTCCCGCAATACAGACACTTCACACAGTTAAAAGAGGATTACGCAAAGGCGGTTTACTATAAAAATAGACACTATACAGCTAAATCCTGTGTTTATGCGAACAGTTTGCCCGTCAATGTTTCGCGTGAGAAAAACTGGCCATTATGGCAGCGTTTACAAAGTGTGGCAGTTTGTGACATGAAACACAGTCAGCGCAAACATAAACAAGACTTCCAGTTTAATTTACGTCGCGGATAGAACAATTTTAGCTTCAGTTAACGTTCGTAAAAAACGGCAATACGTAAAACAGAGTAACAACTGAACGGAACTGAATACAAGCAGCACACGAGGGAAACATGATTCGCTAAGGAATTTTCATAAACCCCCGCTGGAAAAATTGCAATGTTTAAGAAAAGCGATTGTCGAGTTGGATCAACAAAACCCATAACCTCTATTCAAAACAGAAGCATTGAGATAACTTACCTCCACGTTCCCTCTAATAGAAGCCATATGTTTCTGCATAAGGGTTAAATTTAACCCATGTTGAAGATCCAGTGAAGGAAAAACAAACTCCAGACACGATCATACACAATACAGAAGCAAATTTAAGTCCCGCAGTTGTCGAAATAAATTACTGTAGTTGATAATTCGTAATTACTCGTTTAGATCCCAATGTAACAAATGATTCGAGGCCCGTCTAAGATGATCAGTTAATCAGGGTGGCGATCCAGTTCCGTTAACCAAATCACAGATCTTCGAAGGAACAAAAAATGGGTTTGACCTTGATAAAGCCAACTACAATATTAGCATCGTGCCGACCAACGTACACTGTTAGAATCCACGACGATAAACACCACACATTGAGCTCGTAAATTCAAATTAATATAGCCTGGAAAATGAAAGACAAATAGCTTGCTCTTCTAATGATGTAATGGGCGTAGGCATACAATCCTTCAGTAAACACATCCGGCACTTTTGGCCGAGTTTTACGCAGAAACATCCAAGCTTCCCGTGAGCTGAAGATGGAGAGTTATTCGTTCAAAACAACATTCCACCGAACGGATGCTCCATAATTCGACGCTAACTTCCACACTTGCAAATCACCGATATAACCAGAAGCTGCAATGCAGCCGAGTATAACCGTCAAAGGTATGCAATTTGCTAAATCCGGGAGCAGTTTGCGGACTAAAACCTCCAATTTCGCCAACTAATCTCTCTCGGCCTCTGCTTTGCCAGCGCCGAGTAGCGTGTCACGTGACCATAAATTCCGATCCTTCCTTCAGATTGACTTGGAAATGAGGCTGGAGTAATAAAAGATGGCGCGGATGTCAAATTTCATCAAATTTTGATTATTCCTTCTATTCTTTTAATCCACTTATAACGCGTTCCGCTTTTCAAGGGGCCGTACCTCACATTTTAGAAATAAAGCCAACGGGCGTGAATTACTGGGCACTTTTCGTGACATTTGACGCTCAGTCATTTCAAAACATTGTTAGCAATACAACACCACGACAAACTGGGGCTCACCGGAAGTGAGTCGAGATAAGATAAGCAATTAATTTTTGAGGATAAAAATTCTTCTTATTTCCACCTCAAATAGCCTGCGATATATTTAAACTAAAATGATCTAAAAACAAGTGAAGCAGAACATTTAGCTTTTAACCCGTTTGTTTGTGTTTCGTTATTTGTCTGTACTGTGACATCCACTAGAATCCAGCGTCTTGAAAAGCAATTCCGTCTCTAAGGCTTGTATAATTGCTTCCTGCTCTGCGTCGGGATTTTCAAGAGTAGAGATTTTTTTATGATTGATTTATGAAGGATTTATATACGTCAAGAGTATGGATGGAACCACACCCAAATGATGCTCTACTTTTAGCTCTTATCAGCAAACACAAAACTGGGGTGTCAATCATCGACCGCGCAAGTTATATTTAGTTCATTTAGGGACGAAATCGGTCACATCTTATCACGTACGGGCACCTTCGGACTTGGGGGTGGGGGGGCTTTCTGTAACCCCCTGTCCTAAAAAATTGCTTAATCGAATGTGTTAACTTCAAACCGGTATAAAACCACCCCAAAATTGAAACTGCTGCTGCCCGAATTCTGCACGTTTTGCCCGAGAAATATCGAAAATTTTCGAAACTGGAGGGCTGCAGCCCCCACCCCGTCCCCCGGGTCGTACGCCTATGGACGGGTTACTGAAGGGGTTCACGACGCGGGAGCCCGGGAGATCGAACAGGGGATGGGAGAGGTACGGGAGGCGTGTGAAGGGCAGGCGCGGGTAGCCGCATTCCCAAGGTGGTGGGAACCGGGAAAAATCGCGAAAAAATCGGGTTGCGTTACATTGTGCAAAAGAAATAAAGCAGAGGCAGGAGTCACTCAACCTTGTTCCCAGGGAACGAGGTTGAGCTGCTGCCATTCTCGTCCCCATAGCCCTTTTCGTTTCACTTAGCCGGCAGGGCCTTGGCACGAAGAACGAAGGGCTCTGGAGACATACGATTTCAAGTCCGAGATTCTAGGACTTCCGGACTTCATGTATATAGCATTGATAGTTCTACATGTTGTGTGTTGTAATAAGGCGCCCGGCGAACATTTTCACTTCCGTTTAGGATTTCTTTGTTCTCAACAGCCAATAAACAAAATTCGAATTTTTTTGAAAATCGTATGTCCCCAGAGCCCTTCGTTTTTCGTGCCAAGGCCCTGCCGGCTAAGACAAACGAAAAGGGCTGTGAGGACGAGAATGGAGCTGCTGCATCAGGGCGGGAAGAAGAGAGACCCTGGGAACGAGCTTGAGAGTCACTAATAATAGATGATTGAGCAATAGCCATCTGCTCCCTTGACTGACAGTGAGAAGTGAGAATTTCACTCCAGCAATACTTTGGCCGGAAATAAAAACGCATACAACGATCTCTAATTTATTCTATTCGATGAACTTCCTCGTTCAAAGTGATGGTTTGTCTGGGCGACTATAACAGAAAATATATATTTTTAGTAAAATCCAACTAGTGGTCTATTATCAATGCTGCGTTCTGATTGGTTGAGCTACTACCAGGCTATATGTTATAGCCCACTAGTAGCGAAAGCGCCGGCTTTGAAAACCAAAACAATGGCGGCTGAATTGCGTTTTGCTGAAGTTTCGGACGAGTATTAGATAAATCTATACTTTCTAGTTGGATTTTACTCATGGCCTCTGGGTTCTAGATCCGTTTTAGTTGATCTTTTTTCATTACGAACGTAGAAGCTGTGGACTCGTAGCCTTTATTTAAACCTGTAATGAAACACTCTTCGGAGTATAACCGCTACTTGCCCGCGTAAGTGTTAGTCCTATCTAGGGCATCTCTACGTCTCAACAAGACAACGGATTTTTATCCAACGTCACTTCTTGATCAACTACCACAGAACAACCATCAGAATTCGATAATATCCCACAACACTCATTTTTATTTGAGTGACTTCAACTTTATCGAAAAACAAACAAGTTCTGTTAACACACTTCGCACTAATTACTCACGCGGCACGAACACGTGCGACACATGAAAAGTGCGAGCTTCACATGACGCCGGATCGAAATTTCCATAACATGATTGGTTAACTAATTTCGTCCAATCAGCTTCTCGCTTAAACAACCAATCACATAACACCTTGCTGATTAATGAACACTATAAAAGCAGACTTGAACTTCACTATCAGCACTCAGCACTAGCTCTTACTGTGAGCTCTTTGAAAAAAAGCAACTGACGAAGGATCCAATTGTTTGCTTCCGAAACCGGTCTTGCGCTACAAGCTGATCAACAGTTCTTTCAGAACTAAACACCATGGCAACTACTGTTTCCAAAGAAATATTTAATCAGCCACCGATTGTGTCTTATAGAAAGGAAAAATCGCTCAAGGACGTTCTTGTCCGCGCTAAAATTCCTTTAACAAAACAACAATCATAAAAAGAACGAAGTACTTTCACTTTGAAGGAAATTTGCATACGATCACTGCTAACGACTCTTTATAATACACGCATGCCGACTGCGTAACAACAACAAGAGTCAAAATAACCGATCATTAATTCTAGATCCGTTTTAGTTGATCTTTTTTCATTACGAACGTAGAAGCTGTGGACTCGTAGCCTTTATTTAAACCATATTTGATTTTAACACAACACGCATAAATGCGCAACATGCAGTATGATTGCTAACACTATTAAGTATAAAACCTAAACAAACTTGCATGCACATAATGATTTTTTACGGCTAATTAACTTACAACAATTGTTTCTCCTTTTCTAGCTAATAACATTATAAAGTAATTTGGTGATTCACAGATCTTTTCAGTGATGTATACATATCTATTTCATTGCAGAAGGAGAACATACATTAGGCATTATATACACGCAAAAAATAAGAACAAGAGAAGAGAGAGGTCGCAATCCTGAGGTCTTCCGCTAGAAAAACTAGAGCTAGAAGAATAGAGTTGGCAGGAAAACTGAGTAGCAATAGAGGACTAAAAACAAACATGCATGAGATTGAAGTTACATGCAGTACACCGAAAAAGATTCCGTTTCAGTTTATATTTCTTGATAATGTTTGTCTTACCAGCAAAAGCATTTTTCGATTTCTGGGCAAATCAGAGGAGGTTTTGCGAAAATATTTGAACATTCGGCAGGGTTTCTTTAATAACCTGAACGATACCTTCCAGTTAGAAGTGAATGGCGGCAGGAGTATATTCGGCGTCAGTACTCAGGAATCCCGGCAGGTAGTCAGCGAAACAGCGAGAAGTTCCCTGACTTTATCTAATGCTGTATAAACCAGTCCAGCCAATATTGGATTCGGCGCTTTAACTAGCTATGGTATATTGCATTTCCTGAGTTTTGATTGGTTGAGAGGCAATTGCATATGAGCTTACATACCATTGACCTACCAAAAAGGTACGTGTAAGCGTAAAAGAATGCATTTTTGCAATGTTTGTACAATATTTTTGGGGTGTTTTTAATAAAACAAGAATCCCCACTCGCGCTTGTTGGATATGAGATGGTTATAGCCAACTCGGCGCAACGCGCCTCGTTGGCTATCTACCATCTCATATCCAACGGGCGCTCGTGGAATTATCACAGGATATCTGTCAAGTACAGATGACGGATAATAATCGCTTCGTGACCATAGACCACAATAGACCACAAGTTTCTATGGTTTATTTAAGCAATAGACCACAAGTTTCTATGGTTTATAAGCTGATAAACCACGCGGGATGTT
The DNA here is from genome assembly GCA_947652115.1 of Blastomussa wellsi. Classification (NCBI taxonomy): domain Eukaryota; kingdom Metazoa; phylum Cnidaria; class Anthozoa; order Scleractinia; family Plerogyridae; genus Blastomussa; species Blastomussa wellsi. The sequence continues at coordinate 19,037,289 of OX393566.1, read as the reverse complement.
GGCAGAACACGAGAAGAATTTGTAAATCACGAGCCGCAGGCGAGTGACTTACGAATTCTTCGAGTGTTCTTCCAACATCCCAAGTGGTTTATCAGCTTATAAACCATAGAAACTTGTGGTCTACTGCTTTTATATAATAATTCAGAAGACGCGCGATTTTTCCATGAGTTTACTGGCACAATAAACCATAGCTGATTGACCAATCAGAGCGCGCGCATTGATTTGGTTATTATATAACAAAGGATATACCACGTTTCAACAGCCAGTCAGGGCGCGCCAACAACTAGGCCCTTCTCGATTATGCTTGAAATTATTACAGTCAAACCAAGAGAAGCGTACCCCCCTAGAGTACATTAATGAATTGATTATTGGAAAATTGAACCCGTTATTCGTTCCGAATATAGCATTCGGTTTGAAAAGTCGCACATCAATGCTCAAATCAAATTCGAGTTTTGATTAGACTAGGTGAACAAGAGATGCTCCTTATATGGAATTATTGTTTTCTTTTCAAAATGGTGGCAAAGAACTAACTTGCATGGGAAACCTCTCAGACAAAATTCGTGACTTGCAAGTGACAGCACGTAATGTTAGGAAAACAACTGGCGAATTCAACGGTACGTACGGAGCTTTGACTATTTTTCCCCATGGCGGAAGTGAGTCACGTAAAAATATTCACGAAATAGTTGTAAGAGCTTCACTAGAAAACTCTTTTCTTCCCACCATTTACACGATTAAGAATATCTGCAAGTTTTATCAGATGTAAATACCCAAGAAAAGCTCTCGCCTAGTCCAGCCAAACGTCATCTTTTGAGTTGAGCATTGATCCGCTCCTTTTCAAACCGTATGCAACATTGGAACGAATAACGGGTTCAATTTTCCAATAATAAATTCATTAATGTACTCAGGGGGGTACGCTTCACTTGGTTTGACTGTAATTCTTGTATGTAGTTACGGATCACGAGGATGGAAATGGATTGAAACTTCAAAACATTAGTCAATTTTTTCAACTTTTCAAACTATTTGATACGAAAATCGCCAAAACTACTATGATTCGCCCTCCCAGCTAACATTGTATTCAAATTCGTCCGATAATTCTGCAGGAGCATTTTGTGCACGAACCAAGCAAAAGACAATGATTTTGGCAGAACTGGTGTGAAAATAGCAAAATACCCAGACGAAACTAAACCTTTCGTTACCAGTTGGGGTTAGACTTAGGTCTGTGACGCAAGCATAAAGCGTCCGTCACAGTGCCGAGGAGCCGACCCGGACAGAAGTAATGCGAAGAAGGAAGCGAGGGTGCATGATCTTCAAGCTTTTAAGGCTCAACAGGAATTGGAATCAATCGAAGTAAGTTTTTTTCGGTTCAGTTAGGGCCTGTCGTGAGGAGACCGAACTCAACTGCAAACGCCTACAGAGTCTACAGATAGACTAACCGATTCGTACTCAAATTCGGCGACAAGTTTTTTGTTTGTTTCCGTGGATTATTGCTGGGCCATTTTTCCAGTCACTACAAATCGAACAACTTCAAAATGCCCGAGGCCACTCGTTTGCATTTAATTCATGGTCCGTGGTCCGGGGGAAGTGGTCTGAGCAAATACGATCGACCGAATTTCCTGCAATTCAAATTCCCTTTCACTCCTTTCATATTAGAGGGTGTCAATGGGTTGACTGTCTAGCGTCTAAAGATGTCTTTTGCTATCGCAACTGTATCAGTGAACGATAAAATATTAGCGTATAAAAGAAGATCGACTTTTTAGCGTATGCAGTACTTAATTTCAGTTTACTTTGAAATCGTCCCAGATGTCTAAAACCTCTGGAGAGCCTGTGTAGCATCATTGTTTCCTGTTTTGTGTTTCACTGTCGGTTGAGCGCACGCGTCGTGGAGATTGCATGACGTATTTGACCCTTATTCTGTCATATCATGTTGTGACATTCCCCGAGCCTGCGCTCTGCCTGTAGCTTTAGACAGCGATTTCAAGCTTCCCTAACCACTTCTTTGCAAGCGTGTAAATCTCATTTTAGCTTCCCGCAAGACAGATAAACGAAAAAGAGGTACAACTCGTAGATAGCACTCGTAATGTCATAAAATCATACTAATTAACTGAGTAATCTCCATTTTTGCTGTTTACTGACTAAGCGCATTTTTTTCTAACATTTTGCTGATGGCCTGATGACATTTTGCTTAGCTGTTTACTGATTAGAGCTGTACCCCATTGACACCCCCCTCATAGTATCTCTTGCAAGAGGACTTTCATGTGAATAGAGGGGGTAAGTTTCTAAAGAAACTGTGGTGCTGCGTCGGTGGGAAGTATAACAATATAATTTGGTTTTATCAACTGGGTTGATAATGTCAATTGGCCACCGTAAAGAGATTCAAGTGCTGACGTTTCGAGCGTTAGCCCTTCGTCGGAGCGATTCGCTCCGACGAAGGGCTAACGCTCGAAACGTCAGCACTTGAATCTCTTTACGGTGGCCAATTGACTTTCATGTGAAGCCTCGCACGAGAACTCGTTCCGAAACAGAGGCAAAACCAACTCGGAGATGTCCTATTGCAGAATGGGTTATTGCATTTAGTATGTGCACCCCTCCCCCTGTGGAACAATGGTATTTTTCAGATGGAGGGGCCAAAAATCGTGGATCTTAAGGAGTGAGGTCGAAATACAGAAATTCTGCTAGAGAATAGGAGAAAAATTAATTAATTCTTTAGGGGCGAAAAAGACACGAACACACTTCTAATGAAATTCTTGAGAGGTTAGATTCCTAGATTTCATTGAGGGCGAAGACATCTTTAACATGTTGCTTTATTAAGCCCAAGTCAAACGGTACGTGATAACGGCTCCACCATGTACAAAATGCAGCCACCAGACTCATGTGCAATGTCATTCTCTGGTTACCTTACCTCTTTATTCAAACTGCACAAACTACCAGTTCCACTGATTACTTACAAAGCTATGTAAATGGACATTCTGCTGCATATAATTATTTTATACAACAAATTAAATATAAGCCTTGGACAAGAAAAATTAAATTCTTTCAAGAACTTTTACTTCAACATGTAAGCATTAGCACTGTGTGCAAAGATTTCCAGATAACATCCGTAATGCTCCACAGTTAAAGCATTTAAGAAAATGCTATAAAAGACATACCAGCCACAGTTGCTATTTATTCACTTCTTTCAAGTTTTTGTCGTAAAACCAAAATCAAAGTAATTACTTGGGTCAGTCACAAAGGACGGAGACAATCCAGTGAACCAATCAAAACTCGACTGGTAATTGCACGTAGCGAAGTCGTGAAGCGACACATTAAAGCGCGGGAAAACGTGCGCGCGCGAGTCACGATTAGTTTTGGTTTAAACTGGCGCGAGATTTTTAAGGACGTTCGCGCCAATTGTTTTTGCGCATCGTTACTGCGCACGGAATTCGTCACGCCACGTCATCCATCGAGCGCGCGCGCCCAGAAGCCGTTTCGTAACTTTTCTGGTAGTTAACTTTCTTAAATGGTCGGTGACCCCTACTTTTTTTCCATGAACTGATTTTATTTACAATTCTCGACAGATTGTCAAAAAATGAACAAAAAAAACAATGCCCACAGGACATCGAATCCTGCCATCTTGCGGCTGTTAGGCGAGTGAAAATGTGGTCTCTAAATGCGAATTTTTTCTTTAAGGAGCCACACCAATTAAATAAATTCACTTTATGGGTCCATTTAAACAACATCTGGCAGAGACACGTTCATTTCTCGCTCTAATACACAATGATCAACATTTGCAGTGCTCGGCGGAAGCTTTGTTCAAACAAATCACATGACATTCTAGCTAAATCAATCATTCACAATGACGTCATAGTACCGGTACCGATAAAACTGGTATCAGCGAATCCTTACATTATCTTTCGTCATGCCATTTAACCAATTTAACTAAGCTTGTCTAAAATGTATTTAAACGTTTTTTTTCCTGATAGCCTGCGAGCAATCTCCCTCCAACACCTACAAAAAAAAAGTTGCTTGTAATGTGAGCAGAAAAAATGGACAGTTTGACAAGATAGGCGCCCTACAAGGAGAGTAAAGAGGAGACGGCTAGCGAGTACAAAAACAAGTCGAAAGATGATTGATACATTGCAGGTTACACTAAAAATGCTGTAAACAAATTGCAGGAAAAAATCTTGCCATGACCGTGGCTTCAAAAGCACAAATGATAACCTGAAACAACAAAGAAAACTAATAATTAATGATAATGTAAAATCATTCGCAATCCAAGAGCGCCCATCCCCCCAACAACCGCCATCAAAGAAAGTCGTTGGTAAGCTCGGCAAAGTTGTTTGTTATATGATTTTGTTAGCCTGTGTACATCCGCCGTCTCCCCTCAAAAAACTCGGGGATTTTTGAGGGGAGAAGGCGGATGTACACAGGCTATGATTTTGTTCGCTTTCTTGCGGGTTGACAATGCACAAAACCTGGAAAAACAATGGTTGTCAACTTCTATCAGAGCGACCTACCAATATAAACATTGCCATTACGTAATTCATGCAAAAGAAACGATGTGCACTGTCATGGACCTTTGTTGTCTGCCGAGCTTCATAACCATTCCCCTCTATCAACTATGCCTCAGGCATGTGATGTGACTTCGAAAAGTTTTGGTCAAATTTTCCACTGTGTTGGCAGTTCACATGATCAAATGTTTCACCGGTTAGGACTTCACAGGGCTTTAAATGTCCTTTATAGACTTCATAGAGCTTTAAATTTCCTTTTTAAAAAGGATAGCAGGCAACAGAACGAAGAAAACTTCGATGAATACTTTCTGCCCATGTTTCTTGAAACCGCTCTTTCTAGCTCTGCTTATACGGTTTTTTTACCAAGCATTGGTGGTAAAGGTAAACTCTGCATAAGAGCCTAATGGCCCATCAGGCCGGAGTATTTTTACTCTCCCTGGATGGGATGCACAGCAGGGCTACCCCCAGCATTATTTCGCCGCTACCTACTTATACACCTGGGCGGAGAGAGACACTATAAGAGTTAAGTGTCTTGCCCACGAACGGAATGCAGGGCCCTGGCTAGGCTCCAACCCGGACCGCCCGATCCGGAGTCCAGCGCACTAAGCATTAAGTTACCACGCCTGTGGTTATGATTATATTGTACGTTGTTGTAAAAATTCCCGTGAGGTGGCAATCTGCACTTTACGCGAGCGGCAGGAGTGACCCGTGGAAAATCGTTGTGCTTGTTAGTTTTGTTTCACGTAAATTCCACACTATACAAATTCAAGTGATGGGCTGGGGGATGGAGGCTTGGATCTACACGACGTGAGCGCCTAGCGCGTGGATTTGAAAGCGCATCTCTGCGTATAAACTTGTGCGTTTATTGCGAGAAAACACTTTCAGCGAAGATTAGGATATTAGCAAAGAGAATAAGCTGAGAAAAGAAAAGTTAGGGATTTTACTTTAGACGATTTTTTATGTCATTTTTCTCGGTTGTAATACTAAAACCATGAAGAGTGGTGAGAGTTGAGAGGCCTGACAAAAGACAGTTCCTGAGCCTTCAGGTTGCCGGGAGTTAGGCGCGCGTAGGGCCAATCACGTGCATACCACCTCGTAAAACTCACTTGCATCACAAGAACCCTTTAAAAGGGCCCTAGATTACACCAAAAACATTTGCAACAAGACTGCTATCACACGAACCCCATATTGGTTGCGGTCACACCAAGTCGCCAACGCAGTTAACTGCAATTCATTCTGGCCGTAAGATTGTCGCTTTTTGATACGCTGAAAATTCATGCGGGTCATTTATGATTTCTTTATTTTTTAATGCCAACCAGGGTTACCTGTTTTCTACCTATGTTTTAACTTACATGTAGTTTTTGATATTTTCTTCCAAGGGCCGGTAGTTCCAGATTGCATAAAGTCAGTACACAAATGAACCAGGACTTTGGGCGAAATCAACGAAGTAACAAATGTCAACAACCCAGACACAATCGTGCTTCGAAAATTTCCATTGCATTAATTCACTTCTCGAGTCATACCTTGATGAGCTTGATTCTTGGCAAAGGGAAGTCGACAATATTAGAATAATGCACCATGAAGTGTGGAAAGGAAGTCGGTTATCTCCCTTGATTAAGCAACACCGCGCTGGAAGTAGAGTTGAAAAACAAACAAGAATATTGCCTATGGGTGGTCAAACAGACGTTGATTACATGTTCGAGGTAATTGGAATAGAGATTTGTTGTGATGGAAACCAAGAACGCATATACTTCAAATCATCTGCTTTCGAAAAATCCGCTATGTCGAATTCAGATATGTGCAACACCTTTGGTAGAGTTTACGTAAGTCAGTCTTACAAATCAGTTTTGGAATGCAACGACAAATACAGGAAAATCTTTGCAGAGGCTCTGAGTTTCGACAAAGACGAGGGAGCTTTCCTTGTTAGTTCCAGCAAAGTTTAAAGAGAATGTTGTACAACATTGTGGATTGGATTATAGAAGGAACGAAGCTCTATCTTCAACTATAAGCCCGTCTATTTCTGGTCAAGGTGCTTTAAACGAATACGACGGTGTCCCTTGTCTTAAGCTTGCCAGTTGGCCACAAGTAGCCTTTAAATGGAGGGGCAAGCAAAGTGGAAGCGATTCAGTATTTGATACGGCATGGAAATCAAGCATCGTTCAAACCATTCCGCTCTTTCTTGTTCCAGCTGGAAATCCTACGGCAGAAGACCAACACACACAGTTTCGGCTATCATTTTCCATGGTCGAAATAGTATGCTTTGAGCGACTAATTTCTCCAATGAGGAAAATGTTTGGTATTGTAAAATACGTGTTTAAAACCATGTTCCTTGACAACGATTTACTGAGTTCGTACCACATCAAAACCCTGATGCTGTGGAAGATTGAGTTAACTCCAGTTGAGAAGTGGAAGTTCATGAAGACTACTGAATTCATTAAAGATATGATGGAAGAAATTCGTCTAGCCTTGCATAATGGGAACATTCCACATTTTTTTGTCGAAGCCTGTAACATTTTCCCCATTCACAAAGCCACAGACCAGAATGTTCTTGGATACATGAACGTTTTGCAGAATTTGCCAGAAAAGCTAAAAGAGTCTGTCGGGATGCTCTTGCGTCAAGATTTGTCTTCTCTGGAGGGGGAAATGTGGGCCGAAGTGGCCTTATCAAATTTGCAGAAAATGCATGAAATCGGCCCTTGTTCTTATATAGATGGATACCTCACAAGATTACTAAGTGTCATTACCTTTTCGTTGACAGAAAACTACGCAAAGAGCAGACAACTTGGAGAAGAATCTTTCGAAGAGATGAAACGACTATTTGAAAAGTATGACGACGACCGTCATGTTAGAAGAATTGTTCATATGGTCAATTCAAATATACGTCGTCTGGATCCGAACGTCTCTCAACTTATCCGTTTTCCCGGTAACAATTGCCTGCACATGGATAAAATGAGCAGCTTACTGCACGAGGCGTTTGAAGCGTATTCGCAAGGAGACGTTGTTCTTGTGAGGAATTACATTAAAAGGGCAGATTCCCTTGGGCAACCCACAAATACTCTGGATGGTATTGGAATATCAGTTACGAAATTTCACAAATGCCTGCTCAACGACCAACCAATTTAGAATGTTATCCAAATCCTGGAGGTGGAAAACAACGGGCGTTGTCCAAGGTTTTACCTGGCGTCGAGCCTTCTCACACAACACCTCAAAATTCAATTGAACATCAGTTCTATGTTAAGCAATCCAAACGCCTTCCAGGAGGAGATAAACAAACTCCATCTCATAGTAGACAGCCTGTCATACAAAGAGCCATATCTTGGGAAATTGTCATACAGATTTGCTGGTGTTTACCTACTAAGAGGATACGATCGTTTTGTCCACGACCACCAACTGGCTGTGTTTGTTCCTATTCCATTAGATGAGTTCAACCAAAGACGTTTTGCGAAGAATTTTAATTTGCGATGAATTTCATTATGTTCGACCTTTCGATTAACAAAAATTCTGTTGGGGCTGTATATAAAGGAACAGTGCAAGACTTTTTTCTCTATAACTGCAATGATTAATTGAACGTCAATTACCGCACTCACTTTTGAACAAAAAAATCAAAAAGATTGTCAATTGGTCGTTTTCACTGTCACGCAATTAAAAACTAAATTCGAAACAATTTAACCACAGAAGTTAAGAATTTCAGAGAGTGTAGATGTTAAATAAATAAACAATTTCTAGAAGTCTCAGGCCTGTGCGGCGTGCCGTTCGCGAGTTATTTACCGAAACGTTCCACGCAAATTTACAAAGCTCAGTATGGAGACCCCATATTTGTGTCCTTCCGAGGAACACAAATATGGCCGCCGTGATGCCCGAGAAACCATCTGGAACTCAATTATGCAATAATAGCGACTGCTTGGGCTCATGAGCTATCGTACGTTCACATAACACCATTTATTATATCTTAAATGTTCAAACTGCTGAAAATCGGAAGGATAGGCTTTTTCTACAACAAAACAACTTTGCCACGGCGTTCGGCTTGATGTCACATACGGCGGAAACTCAAATATTCAAAATGCTCTGTTTTCAAAACGAAGTGAACTATCGAGCTGAAAATTTGCGAAAATATATATTTTTAGTCCACCTTACACCTAGTGGCAACGGAAATTTGGCAGGCCTAATTTTGATTTCAGAATTTTATGACGTCACATGAAAACCAATCTAGTGTCCTAGATTTCTTTCCAGATTGCAGGCTGCGATTAGCCTCTGGTCTTGACTGTATACCTTGCTAACAGAAAGGAAACTCTTTCGAATTGTAATTGTGTAAATACGTTATTTTGTTGTTGGTTTAGCTTCAGATGCTCGAAACAAGTTTTTTTCGGACCTCACCTAACATTTTTTATCATCAGCTTTTTAGCAATCCTTCCTTCCTTTGATCGATACGAAATTACATCTGTTATTGGACTCAGATTAACGTTTGGTATCATCTACTTTAAAGGTGTCATGGCAACGACAACAGAAAGTATACCATAGTTTTTACTTTTTTAGGAGTACTCAAATTAAAGATTAAAGATAACCTAGAATTTATTATGGCTCCTGATAATAATAGTAACTTGGCCAAAAGTAGCCTGTTTCAAGCCTTCGGTTAGTTGTGGAGCAAACCGGAGAACGTAAAGTGGAAAAAATTGTGAGCGGTTTGGATTATCACGCCAGTCGTCCATTGCGATACACTGGTTTAACGATAAAGGAGTCATTTGAATACTCGAAAAGTCGCGGTTTACAACTTGTTTGTATATAACTACATCTTTTAAGAATTGAAATTAAAGAATTTGGAATTTCTTTTACGGATTGAAATTCGCCTCTTCGCACTTTTAAGACATAGAAATTGCGAAATAGCAGAAAAAGTCTATCAGATTTGGTGTAAATCAGACAGCCAGCCCAAAAAATAATGCAACCTAAAGAAACAATGTAAAAAAATCAGGCCTGGGGTTAAATGCTCTAACGGTACGTGTTGTTTTGTCTCACCGAATTCCCTGTCAAAACTGACATTCCTCTTTCACTTCCAATTATATGAAGAGAATCTCGTTTCAGACTTAATTTTACAATAATTTTTTCGCACCCCGAGAGTTGAATCCGGGTCAGTGATAGCTGACTAACCACTACACCAACTAAGGCGTGAATGTCATTTTCACATATGGAGACGAGTGTTAACCAACTCCCACAGATTAATACAACCCCCTCCCCCACTGAAGAGTAAGCCAATTGTTAGCACAAGACAACAGCAGCGCCACTCGAGCTCTGGCAGCGGCATTTGGAAGGGCACAGAAACCTGTGGCACAGCACTGGAGTCTAATGTGACACGTGGTCGTCGAGAGAAGAGATGAGGTGTGGTTGATTGGGAAAGTAACTTACCTAAGAGGAGAGCTGACTTTCTTAGCTGGTGGAAGTGTCCCTAGAGGTATACAAATTGAGTGATACATAGTGGTATAATTCTAAGTAGCCATTTGTCATTACACAAAAAGAACAATCACTGACATACTTCTTCATATTCCCTGGACCCAGGATATTTTTCTTCCTCTGAAGAAAAAAAAACCTCAAGGACCAGGAAATGTCCTTATTCCCAAAATGTCTCCAGTGGTAATAAGATTAGGAATGCAATGGTACAATAATGTTCAGGGGGTATTTAGAGGCGTAAATTACCATTCAATGAATTTTGGCGGTTTTCGTTATTTCTTCAGAAGTCAATTAAAAGTGTTGTCTGTTTACCTGGTTTGCCCGAAATTCAAGGTAACATCATCGCCAATCAGTACAAATGGAGCCCAGTACCTAACATCACTGAAGTTGTCGGATTCTCGCAGACATTCCATGGCCTGGTTGAGGGACCTGCTTGCACTTTGCCCTTCCAAAAGGTGTTGGTAGAAATGTTTCATAAACTTTTGCGTGGCTTCGTCGTCAATCGCCCATAGTGATACGACAACAGAACGGGAACCAGCTCCTAAAAAGGCTCGTGCAATACCAACGACGCCATCGGCCTTTATCTCCCCTCGGCCACTGTGACAGCAGCTCAACACAACCATTCGTGCTCCCAAGTTCGAATTTAGCACATCTTTCATCGTCAGAAGAAAGTCTTTTTCCTTGGGTCTTTTGGACAATCGCGTGGGATTAGGCGACAACACAATTTCACCGGTTTTCGCACAACCGTGTGCTGCAATATGCACTAAGGCGGCCGAGTTTAGCCTGCTTAACACTTCAGCCTTGGTTGCTTCTTTTCCAGTGAGAGGGTCAGTCTGTAGAATTTCTCCGATCATTTCTACCTCCTTCTTAGCACACGGGAGCGACCCGACCTTCTCTCCTCTGATACGGACATCTTCCATCCATGGATCTCCAACAAGCAGAGCACCGGTCGTACTATGGTGACCTTCCGCACACTCATTCATCAGCTTCAAACTGGTTAGAGAAGGAATTAATCGAATACTGAAAGTTTCAGACAAGTACCTGGAATGTTGATCTTAAAGTGCTGCGAAAGGAGCAAAGTATAGAGGACCATCGGGGACAATAGTTACTTCGCCACCTTCTATTAGGTGTGAGATCGGACTGATGACCATGTTATACAGTTCCTTTAAGGCATTCTCGCCACATTCTGGCGATGAAAAACCTTTCTCTTCAGGCCTCTGATTAACCGATGTTTCTTCTTTTGATGCCTCGAAGGAGCGATTTTCGCACGTTGCACTTTTACGTACACCGATTTTCTGGTAAGCTTCTTCTATTACACCTTTCAAATCTTTATCGCTTTCCTTTTGCACAAAATTAAACTGCTTTTCTTTTTGAAGCACCCAGAAATTGATTGCGTTGGTTCCAATTGCTATAAATACTGTTTGGGATGAAATATATTTTGATATGTCAGAGATTTCGTCCATCTGCTTTCCTGTTCCAAACTGGGACAATTCCAAGCCATACTGTGATTTCATAAGATCCATTAGAGCTTGTCCGCGTCCCTTTTCAGCGGTAAAAAGAGCTTCGGTAGGCTTGTTTTTTTCCAGCTGAAGCATCCATAAAGATGTATAAAGATCTTTATGACAATTACGGAAGCTGATCTTCCAATCGTCTTTCCCATGAAGAAGATCTCTCGTTTTATCTTTCAGTCTGACGCTTAATTTAAAAAACTCTTCCGCTTTATCCCAGTCTCCAATGGAGTAGTAAGCTAACCCGAGGTTAGTACACGCCGATGATTCCCCAGATATGTCCTCAACGTCCCTGGTGATACCAAGATGTAGCTTGTGGTACTCCAGGGCTTTTGCGAATTTACCGAGTGACTGATAAGCAACACCAATGTTAGCAAGAGCACTGCCTTCTCCAGCTCTGTCTCCAAGGTCTCTGGAAATAACAAGACTCCTCTCGTGGTCCTCTATGGCTTGTTTGTATTTACCGAGGTCGTGATGCGCAAGGCCCAGGTTACCAAACCCCTTTCCTTCTCCCTCTCTGTCTCCTATTTCCTTAGCAATAGCAATGTGTAACAGGCAGTTTTCTTCAGCTTTTTCGAAATCTCGAAGAGAAAGATAAGCAAGGCCAAGGTTACCATACGCTTTTCCTTCTCCAGCTTTGTCTTCAAGTTTTATTGCGATGTTGAGATGTCTATGGTGGTAGTCTGCAGCATCTTGGAACTTACCGAGAGAGTCATAAACATGTCCTAGGTTAGAATACGCAGCTCCTTCCCCAGCTTTGTCACCAAGATCCTTGGAAATACTAAGGTGCTGCTGGTGGTACTCTAAAGCACTGTTGAAATCACCAAGACTGTGATACGCAATGCCAATATTAGCACATGTCTTGCCTTCCTCAGTTCCGTTCCCAGCCTCTTTGGCAATGCTAAGATGCCCCTTATTACACTCTAGGGCCCTATTGAAATCTCCCAGAGAGAGATAACAAAGGCCAAGATTAGCATTTGCACGTCCTGCGCCATCTCTGTCTCCTATTTCCTTTGCAATACTTAGATGTTGCTTGTGGTACTCTATGGCGTTTTCAAATTCACTGAGAGCGTAATAGGCGAGACCTACGTCACTACAAGCCTTTTCTTCTCCAACTCTGTCTCCAAGGTCTTTGGCAATGCTTAGATCTAGTTGGTGGTACTTTAGAGCTGTTTTGAAATCACCAATAGAGTAATAGGCAACTCCAAGGTTACCATAGGCCTTTCCCTCTTGAGCTCTGTCTCTGACTTCTTTGGCAACACTGAGTTGTAGCTGGTGGTACTCCAAGGCTTTTGCGTACTGACAAAGGGAGTAATAAACAAGGCCAAGGTTGCCAGCGGCATTTCCTTCTCCTACCCTGTCTCCAACGTCTCTTACAATGTTGAGCTGTAGATGTAGGTATTCTAGGGCTTCAGTGAACTGACGAAGAGAGTAATACGCAACACCAAAATTACCATATGCACTTGCTTCGCCCGCTCTGTCTCCAACGTCCTTGGCAATATTTAGGTGTAGCTTGTGGTACTCCAGGGCTTTTACGAGTTGACCAACAGAGTAATAAACATTACCAAGGTTACTATAGGCTATTCCTTCCTCAGCTTTGTCGCCAACGTCTTTCGCAATACTTAAATGCAGCTGGCAGTACTCAAGTGCTTTCTTGAAATCACGTAGACGAAGATATTTGGTGCCAAGCCGGCGATACGCGTATCCTTTTGTAGCTCTGTCCCAAACTTCATTATGTTTTGCTCTTCGGGGCGTATCTGTAACTGTGACAAAAAATTATCCGATTTATTTTGGTACCAAAGAATTGTTGGCTTATTATTTTAATTCAAACGAACTTATTTTATCCTTGATGGCTGACAACTCAAGCAGCACTAATCTTGCTAGGAAGTCATTGTCAGCAAACGTTTTGCACTATCCTTGTCATTGAAAGTCCTTCAGTTTAGTAAGTGTTGTGAAGATTGGTATTATTTTTAAAATTGAGTAATTTCAATGGTTATCATCAGTTGCTTATTATTTCGTAGCTACTGTGCAAATCTTCTGACTTAAGAGTCCTTGGAAATTAATTAAAAGCTCTTTGCTCTGAGCAAACACTTCCATCGGTGGTCATGTTTTGGTTTGTCTACTGCCTCTTGGTTGGACCTTCATGAAAAATTCAATTATAGTTTCTTGTTCTGCTAGGTTTAGTTTGCCCATGCCTTCATTGGACATTTTCTATTCCAACTCGAAGAATATCAATTTATTTTAAAACGTATTACCTCGTCTTCTGCCGTTTCAGTTTCTGAATTGTTCGCCACCTTGCCTAGGCATGTGCTTTTTGCATTTAAACACATTTTCTTTATTTTAGCCAACGTCGCGTTATCCCTGTCGGTCTTTGCAAAGTTAAGCATTGTAACTTGTTTTTCACCCTACTTTTCTTGACTGAAGAATAAACATTTATAACGTAGTACACTTAATTTTGGGAGGCGTGGCAGCTAATGGTTAGTGCGCTGGACTCCGGATCTGACGGTCCGGGCTCGAGCCTGGGCCGGTGCACTGCGTTGTGTTTTTAGGCAAGACACTTAACTCTCACTATAGGGTTAAGTACAAATACTCTGTCGCTTCACGTCATGGATAAGCTCTGGCTTCATAGGCCACTAGGCTCGTAGCAGACTTTATCTTTACATGTAATTGAGGGTTTTAGGCGCCGTGGCCTGGTAGTTAGTGAGCTTGACGTCCGATCGAACAGTGGCGGGTTCAAGTCCCGGTCGGGGTCGCGGTGTTGTTTCTCTCCACCAAGGAGTATAAATAGGTACTGAAGAGTTGTTAGGGAAAGCTGAAAGAATGCCGGGCAGTTATCTACGATAACTATCATCCATAGAGTGGGAGAAGCAGTACGCCTATCCACTTCACGCTACAGAAACTTAAGCACCAGCAGTTAGGAGTCAGCTGGGATTAAGAGGCTTTCCTATCTTGGCTAAAGACTTTACATTTAACTGAGGGGAAGACCTAGAGACATGTGGAGACAAACAGTGGAGGAGTGGAAGGCGATGGGTTTCCACTCTTGGACAGAAACGGATAGTAGGGACTGATGATGATGATGATGATAATGATGACGACGACGACGACGACGATCCGTAATTGAGGACATTTCAAAGTAAACGCTATCGTCTTTCTACATTTTTGTTCAGTGTAATATCGATAAAGTGAAACTAATCACATCACAGTTGTAAAAGATAAAAGGATACTGCTAATCCTTCATCACACCATGTGATGGCTTCTTCAAACAGATTCAGCTTCACACAGACAGTAGCCCCTAACATATTGCCACAAAGAAACAATCACATGATTTATATTTAACTAATTCACGGTCCTGAAAAAGTCATATAAATGTCATATAAATGTGACGATACATATATATGCACTAATTGCCTACTACTAACTACCGCATTTTTCAGTTGGATATGGCAATCCCCAATTTATCACTCTCTGCTTTCTGCAAAATGAAAATTAATTTTACAAATGAACTCTGCATGCGGTATGACATATAGTGAGAGGTAAGAAATTATACCTGTTTTTATTGCCTCCAGATAAGCTGGCTGTAGCTTTCTCGCTGCCTCTGCATCACTCAGGGCTTCACGATAATTCCCTGGGAATAAAATTGTAACATTCAAACAATTCCAGTCTGTCGTGGTAAAGAACTGTAAAAACGTTGTATTTTGTGGGCTTAAATGAGGAAAAATAAGTCAAGAAAATACAAATAAAAAAGGGCAATTCTCACCTAAACGGAAATGGACAGTTGCTCTGTTTGTCAACAGTTTTGCATTAAGATTCTCGTTGTTAGAGTTTATTTTGATGCCCTCAGTATAGCAAACAATGGCATAGTTATATTCCCCATTTCGGTATTCTTTATTTCCTTCATCTTTGTAAATATCGGCAACTGCTGTCTTGGTACTTACTAAACAAAATGAAGCAAATTAGAAACACTCGACAATCCCTTTTAGGCTATGGTCAAACGTCGAACTTAACTTCACATGAGCCGAAACTAATGTAAATGAGCAAAAACAATTATAGCTTTTGCTCATTTATATTTATATTTATATTTCATTTGAAGCTCGACGTTTGACCATAGTCCTACAGTCCCTGTCCTTATCGACAATCCTTTTTTTCTCAAAATCTTCAAAGAGCGGTAAAACTGCGGTGCGTACAGTAAAATATATGTTCGCTTCTCGGCCAACTTCTCGGGCAATCTTTCACCCTCGGGCATTATCCTCCAACATACCAGCCGCCTGAAGGGGTTTATCTACTAAAGATCTATCAATTACAGATGACAGATATATGACCATGTATGGGCAACGTGACAATTTGGTGAATAATGGTGGTTCTTACTTGCATTGTGGCATTGATATTTTCCCTATTTTAAAACCACTACGCGGGTTATGTTCTGTACCTCTCGATGATTCGTCTGAAGGAGGTATGACGTCTGTTGTTGCTGAACTACTGGCCATCAGTGTTGAGGAGTTTTCAGAAACGTCCTGGCTTTCGCTTTACCTATCATAAAGCCACTGACTGTGAACATTATAAAAAACCGGCATTTATAATTATTCGTTTATACTAGCACAAGGACGCCATTAGGGCAGACTGGAGAATAACAATTACCAGGAAAAGGTGTAAAGTAAGTTAAAAAGTAATCTACATCCCTGATTTTCGGCAACAGGCTGAAAGAGTTATGTTGTGGATGTTTAAACTGGCTAAACAGGTCCTTGCACAGGTTCTTAACTACAGGGATAAATATTTTGGTATACGGTCTTATAGCCTGCGAAAGCAGACGGATTTCCGGCTTTTGTTTCACGCCGCCGGAACAAAAGCTGGAAATCCGTCTGTGTTCGCAGGCTAACGGTCTTACTGATCAGCTTCAAATAGTCCTTTTCTGTTCCATGGTTTAGTTTTTACACTTTGCTATGTTTTAAATAGTACAAAAAGCACACTTTAGCTGGACCAGTGCTTTCTAACCCAATAGTAATTTTCAGATACACTGAGTGTATCCACTGAGGAACCTGTTTTAGGGTGCGTTCCTTTGAGATGATCCGGATCAGGTCAGTGATCCGAGATCTCTCGGATCATGGTGCATCAAAGGCGCCGGCGAATCCTTGCTTAGAGTGGATTCGTCGGCGCCTTTGATGCACCATGATCCGGATCACTGATCCTGATCCGGATTTCAAGGCTGAAGTGGCTCTTAAATAATATTGTGCTATTTGGCCAAACTTCAGTCTGGATGCTCTTCTTTGTGGGTTTTAACTGTATAGCCTGTTTTTTTTTTCTCTTTTAAAATCATGAAGCGGTGTTGGAGCAAGACACCCCTGTATGTCGTTGACAATGGAATGTTATATAAAGTGTTTTACAACAAAAAGCATGTTCGTTTTTATAATAACGCCTTAGCGTCCGTTGGATAAATGCTGATGCAATGTGTAAGTAATTTTGTGGCAATGTGAAACTGTCATCACAGTTGATACTCTGAGCGGTTTAAACACTCAAAAATTTAGCCATGTTCAGATTGTCGCATTGTAACAAATTTATGGAAAACTCTAATATCACATTGTTAGCGATGCGTGCTTGGCATAGTCATTTTGAGCAGCATCGGCTCAGAACATAACGACACGTTTTATTTTTTTCTAGTATCGTTATTTTCATGTCTATGACATTATGTTTCTGCTTCCTGCAATTACGTGTTCAATGTATGCCTGGTTCTCTCTATGTCGCCTTCGTAACCAGTATTAACCGGCCGGGCCTTAGTAGATATCATAAATAATTTTCCTTTGCGTTCGATATAGTATTGCTAGCAGTCAGCCCGTCCACAGGGGACGTCGTCGCATGTCAACATTGAGCTCGTCAGTGAAGTACAAACTAGGCAAAACATCATTTTTGGGGTGCCTACTAATCGTATTTCTATTTCACGGTGAAGCTTCCTTTCCTCAATGTTCAAACTAGCGAATCTCTTGAATCTATCCGAAACGAGCCATGTATCGGATCTTGATAGACATAACCGTTTTAGCAGTGTTTCTGTTAGCATAGACTAACATTTGGAACAGAGAAAGGCGAACGTGATCGTCAATAAAATGGAAATTGCACCAGTTTTTCCGCCTGGAGCGAATGAACAATGGCAGAAATAAAACGAGAGTACAAACATGTTTCAAAGCGTCGGTGATAATTAAGGGACTGCCAACATATATAGTTTCTTTCTACTTAAAAGTGTGTCTACCAAAATCCAACATCTTGTGACAAAATATCAACAGAGTTTGTTCTCACCCGACCGTCTCGAGACACTAGTCGTGTTGAATATTAGGAAAGGAAACAGTATGTTGAGGTCATTACCATAACTTGACTCAACCCAGGCATGCAACCAGAATAATATCATAGGAAATTAGCATCAGTTTACCTTCTGGATGAGTGTGATTAAACCTTCCCAAATCAACAAATACTATGTTCAACAGCAACACATGAACTTACTAACTTCCCTTTAGTCTCCAATAAAACAACATTTCAAGAATTCTATTCTATTGTTATTCTCACGAAATGCTTGATTTAGCAATTGTCATGGTCAGCGATTTGTCGTGTTCACTGAACAAAACACAGAACAGGAATGTCACTGAATAGCCGGACATTTTCCAGTTGCCTTTCGTCTTTATTTCAAAACGACTCGCCACGGAAAACGCTTCATATAAAAACTGATGAGTTAGAAATTAAATGAAACACATTTTTTCATATCAATAGTTTCTCACAGACTCGTTATGACCCAAAGGCAAGAGTTAACAAAAGTGAGAAAAAATATATATTATCAACAAAAAACCAATAAACCTTTCATTATATCTCTACCATTGGGTGATACCTTTACATGGCTATTCATTCATGAGTAAAGTCATTCTGTGGCAATTGCTCACAGTGCTAATGGCGTGTTAAGGTCCAAGTGCACACGAAGGGACAGGTCGCTGGAACATGTAGAAGGGACAAAATCACTGCAGGTGCACACACAAAAGTCCCCTGAAAAGATACTCGTTCCATTATTCATACAGAAGGAGTGTCGATACAACATGTCCCTGGCATAGTCCCTGTGTTTCATGTACATAATTGTGATTTATCCCTCTACATCGACAAAGAGCAAATGAACATGAAACCTACCCCGAAATGTGCCGATAACACACGTCGTATGATCCACAATTAAGATCACCGAGCGTGGGTAGACCGGTTTTCGCTCGAGGCGAAACTAGTTCTTGTTTGCGTTGATTTTGCATTACTACGAACAAAAATTGGTTCAAAACTCTCGGGCAACGTTTTCCACCAATCAGAAGCAGAACCAAAAACAATCGTGAGTGGGTTTTCCCGCGCCTCGCGCCGGCTATATCAGGGGCGTCGCCAGCCTTTTTATATAGAGGGGTTCCTAATGTAGTATTGCTGGCTCGATTTCCAATCTAGCACCGGAAGCATCTTTTTTAGAGGGGTCCGGGGCATGGTCCCCTGGGAATGTTTACTATCTCCACGAAGTTCCAGAACTAAGTTATTACTAGTAAATTCGCCTTGGCCTTGCCGCCGACGGTAAACTTCCCTCACCCAAAACCTTTTAGGCCTGATAGTTTTCCTGGCATTTCGACGCCTTCTCAAGCGAAGAACGTAGATCACAAGTAACGCAAAGAGAAATCTCTCATTATCGTCAGCCATCTTGTTTTTAAACATCGAGGAGACCTGGCATCGAAGATAGAGATGACTCCCATACAAAAGCTTATTTGGCATTTCATCTGTCATGTTATTCTCTTTACACTGTCGTGCATACAACAAGTCTTTCGATGAATATACAAATCAAACGAAACCCAGGTATAAAGAAAGTGTCAGGAAGTTTAAAACATCTTAGCAGGATTTATTTTATGGTTCAACTAATTGATTTTGTGCCTGAGGCAAAACATGTTTGCTTGCTACCCTCGAAGACTGGTCAAACGTAAATCGCTTACACTAATATAAGTCAATTTGAATGAGATATAAACTTTAAACAAGAGTTTAATAGCAAAACTACGTTATTGGAAGTCTTGGGTGAATGTAGGGTTGCCGATTTTAGAAAAAGAGAACAATTAATGGCGTCTATCCCTCTGAGCGCCTCAGAGGTTCTTGGAAATGTCGCTGCGATGAAAAATAAAGCAATTAACGCTTTATACGCCATTGTAAAAACTCACCACAATATCTCGGCATGTCACGAAACTATACCTCACGTTTTTTTATCCGATGGACAAGAGCAATGACGAAGCACAAGTGCAGAAACCCTAAAACTCTCTAAACATTGTTCCAAATTCCTCTGTGTTTAACGAATATATTCCACTCACACCAAATTATACTAACCCTTTCCAATTATTAAAATTTAGTTTCTTTGAGCGTCTGGCCAATTTTTGGCCAGTTTTGAAGCTCACGTGCTGCCTGATATTTTTTTCATATTTACTCTATTTGTGTATGAAAGGTACTTTTTAAATGCTAGAGATAAAGATCTTGCTCAATATAACGTGCTTCTTGTCATTTAAGGCCTTTGCACTCCTTCCTCCAAATTCAGCGAAGGGTTTGTTAAAACTCTAAAACTCTAAAACAGGCCCCGTTCGATATGTCAAAATTCAAACATGGCACCAATGCTTTCTGGTTAAATTTCTATAATTAGGTTTTGTTTCCTTTGTTTCAAGTCTTTTTGTGTGAATAAACAGACAAAGAAATAAATCAAAATTAGTATTTTTTATACCGGAAAGCCTCAGAGTTATGTCAGAATTTTGATATATCGAACGTGGGCTATTCAGGGGTTGAGAAAGTTTTGGTTAACAAAACGCAGATAAAGATAGGGACAGCTCAGAGTTTCAGTCAAGTTTTTCGACAATTCACAGATTCGTTTCCACTGCGCTGCTGGTTTTAAGCCTGCGGCATAGTTATATCACTAAACTCTTACAATACTTTATTTCAAAATAACATACAAATACGTAGTTATTGAGAAAAAGGAAACCCAGAGGTTAGCCCTATATTAAGGATCTCCTAAAGAAAAGATATAAAATCATTCGAGGTCACTATAAAAACTGGTTAATAAAAATATTACTCGCGAAAACCCTGGCCCCACCGGGGAGGGAGGAACTAAACTGAAACAATTTCGCAATCTGGCAATTGTTTTTCTTAATTCAGTTCTCAACTCTCATTTCAATTGTTCAACACTTCTTTCGTGTTACGTCTATAATGTTTCTCTCATAATGGTCCCAAAGAAAAGAGAGAGAATAATGTTTTGATTCGATTAGACTGTCTACCTGGTTAACGTTTATTGAGAAAAACAAACCTCTCAATTGTTATTGGTTTCTCAATTTCATTTAGCGGTAGGAAACCATTGTTTAAGTTTCACTAATCTTTAGTCATTTTTGAGGCACTGGACTGTAACATCTAATTCCTTGTTATGACATTTAAATTGCTAAACAAAACTTGTTGCAACGCCCACGCTAGTGACCAACGCAGCTGCCGCACAGAGCACAGCAGATTGGAGCTTAATACTCAGTTTGTAGCATTTCATGTCTTCGATTGTAACAGCCGTCTTTAAAGCCACCATCGGCTTGCTTGTCGATAAAGGCAGAGATGTGGCAGGTGAAAGGCTGAGAGGAGGCGATGTAACTGATGAGACTATTCGTGGGTGGATTGTACGTGAAATAACAGCAGTCGGCTCAAGGTTAAACGGGCTAGCAAGGAAGGACCTGAATACAAGTATCAACCATTTCAGGACAGGTCTCGTCCTCCTTTTCGAGGTACTCAACAAGGGACAAAGTGATACGAAAGAGAGAAATTACGAGGCCAGGTTGCGATCATCGCCAACTGCTGTGAATATACCGGAGGCTCTGAGCCAGTGGAGAGCCACAACCTTGGATGAATCAGCTTTAAGGGCGCTTTCAAATGCAAAAGAAGGCTTCAGAGACGCTGGAAGAAAAGCAACAGAGGCCTTCAGCAATGACGAGCTAGAAACGTCCGACCGTATCCAAGCAATGGTTATTCGTGTTGCGGCGAGAATACTCGAGAACGTGGACCATCCTAAAGACGCGTTAGCAGCGTGTAGACTATGCCTTGAAGATCTTCACTCCATGCCAGGGGTTCAAAACAATTTTAAAGTTGTGCTCGACAATGGCTTTCGGGCTCGTTTTCAAAGGAATAAACGTATAGAAATTATTTCAAATGTCTGTCGCGTGAATCGCATCATTTACGATGTGATGCAAATTGTCTGTGAAGCGGTAGACCTCGAAAACCATTGTGTTGATATCGGGAAGGCAACGCTGGTAGATACATTGCGAGACGTAAGGATTACTCAGACACTGCCTAAGTCGGACATTAGTCACTGCTGTGTTATACCAACACTACTTGGCCAGGATGGAGAAAAGCCAGATAGTAAGCTAAAAATGCCACAGGGTGTCGCTACAGATTCGCAAGGACAGTTTATAGTGGGAGACAATGAGGATCGCAACGTAAAGATATTTGACCGCAGGGGCAAGTTTGTCAAGTCTCTTTGTCCCAGACCAAATGCAGACGATACAGAATTATCCATTAGAGATGTAGCCACTGACGTGCAAGATAACATTTATGTTCTTGTTAGACTGGAGAAACCGATAGGTTTTCCCCAGTATGCTGTTTATGCTTTCGATACGAACGCAAATCTAAAAGAGACGTTTTCGCTCAAAGGTTCTCGAGGCTGTAAAATGGCAATTAATGACAAGGGCAAATTGATGGTACTAAGAGAACATTGTAGAAATTGTATCATTGATGTGTACAAGACTGACGGACAATTTGTTCGCAGTTTTGTGGATGGAGTATTGAAGGACGCTTCAGCTATCACTGCTGCTGATGATGGTCGTGTTTAGTAGTGAGTAAAGATGGCTCTCGTGTTCATGTGTTCAGTGAAACAGGAGAACGTCTTCTTAACTTCCAAGTAGAAGGACTTTATTTCTCCCTCAACATTGCGTTTTACCGGTCCAGAGCTGGACATGTTGTCATCGCTGGTAAAGAGAACTTTAAAAGAAAATACCGTTTGTACATGCTCATGTACACAGTAGAAGGGACGCTACAACGGACCATTCAACTCGATGGAAAGGGAATTGACTACATATCGAGGATAACGGTGTCTAAAGAGGGGCGCTTTGCGGTAGTTTATCGGGGATCACAAGATTCCGAAAAGGTTCTTGTCGTATGAAGAAACGCAATGTACTGGAATTGTACAAATAAACCCTTTTTCAATAAAACTATAAATGATACTACGACAAAGAAATGTTTTTAATAGTCTTCTACAGACGCTAGTGCATTCTTGATAGAATTTTCTAGTCCAACGAATGTCACCATATCTTGAATCAGCATAGCAAAAATTAATCTTAAAAATACAAGACTACATTTTGTTCGGTACTGCACGAGTGGAAACAAAAATAACACATGGAAAATAAGATTTCTGTATTCTGAATACGAACTGTTAAAGCTGCGGAAGAGTATTCCTTAAGCGCGGAACTATCTGTACTTTTTCCCTTGTGAAGACTATTCTTTATGATGACGGAACATGGTTGCTATAATGTACATTACAGTGTGGAGTGAATTTCTTTGGATGGGTCACTATCAGCAAAACACCAGAACTGAGCAAGATATTACTTACTATTACTTACTATGTTTACTTTAATTGCCTAATAAATTTATCAGAAAACGGATAGTAGTTACGGTGCTTTCAGAAAATGGGATTTGTGGAGCTTATCTGGGGTTTCAATGCTTAATCAGAGTAAAGGGTAGCAGCGTTACGACTGGAAAAACTTTGATTCACGTCTTGTCGATAGAATTGGGATTAAGGCCCTGTTTATATGGTCTCGGGTACCCGAGACAACCCTCCCCCCGAGTTACCCTGGGCGAGCTAACTTTTCACTAAAATCTTTGAAAGATTCCACGGACCGTTTATATGATCCCGCCCGAGTTGTCTCGGGGGGCGAGACAACTCGGGTGGGCGAGTTGTCTCGTCTCGGCAGGTAGGGTAACCCTGGCAGGCGGGACAACTTTTTCTCATATAAACACTTTGGCTCGCTTACCCGGGACAACTCTGAACGTGCCGAGTGTCACGTACCGTCCGAATTTCAGGTTTTTACGCAAAAAAATGCACTAAAGAAATAGAATTTAACCCAGCAAGGCCTCCAGTGATCGAATAAACGAAAGAAATTCAAAGAAAGAAGGATAACTGGTGAGTTGAATATTAAAATACTTTATGAATAATCAAACAGGGTCAACTTTAACTCGGCTGCCAGGGACAAATTTTGTCATATAAACGCTCGGTAAAGTTGTCTCGGGAGGGAGGGTTGTCTCGGGTACCCGAGACCATATAAATGGGGCCTTAGAAATGTTGGGGCTTATTGGCGGGAAGGAAACTGCAGTCCCGCCAAAAAACCCGCAGAACAAGCGCGACAACTGACAATATACCCAGCCACATGACCCTGCGATAGGTATTTAAACCTGTTTATTATATGGCAAGGAAAATCCCAGCGATCTGTTTAGTTCTTTCTTGGTCAGGATTTTGCCGTACGGACCGTTTCCTGAAACGGTCCTAAGCCGGCTGCGTATTTTTTCTAAAGTTGGATAATTAAAACTTGCAAATAAAACTGCAGGAAAAAAATCTAATTTAAAGAAAAAATGTTTCAAAATCGTGGTAGCTTACTTTTCTGAGTTGTTCGCGGCATCAAAACACGTTACAGCGGAAAACCTGTAAATTGAAGTCACCAAAAGTGCGTTTTTAACAAGCATGCATGACCAGAGTGCCATATAATAGACTACAAACTAACCTAGCTTGCTCGAGCCGTATTGGGGAATATTGGCCCTCGGTCGTTTGTGTAAGGACCGAGCGCAGCACGTCCTCGGGTCAATATTCCCCAGTACGGCCCTCGCGCTCGGTTAGTAAGAGGTTATGATTTCCTATATTACAAAACTAAAACGATCTGCCCATTCTGCTCAACTTCATTCGGATCTAGTCTCATCTAAACACGACTTCTTGTATTAAATGAGACTCAAAGAAACGGAGGACAAAATGCTGCTTGTCTTCTTTCCCAAGTGACTACCATCCAATTATCAAACAGGGATCTCACAAACAACTATTTTTACTTCACCTGGAAAGTTCTCGAATAAATAAATTTCATCCCAACTTTTTGTTCCAAACTTTGTTGATGACGATCACGTGCTAGCCGATATTGCTCCATATTTGCCCTCTGTATGTTTGAAGTGCACATTAGAATGATAATAACGATAAAGATCTTGCTCAATATAGCCTTTGTCATCACTCCAAATTTCTAAGATCCATGTCTTTCTTTGGTTCAGTTTCTTTGTTATGGTGAAATTGAAGGAGAAACGTGTTGAAAAAACACAGCACATAACAGTTTGTTTCATTGTAACGTTTAAAACCTGAGATCATCGAGTCGTTATTAGCTTTAGACGTAGGTTTGTATATTTCAATTCTTACCATTGATTCTCTTATGACAACGAAACCCACCAAAAGGACGCTAAAAAACTAGCTAGCTAGTAAATAAACCTCTCAAGCGCTATTGTTTACTCTCCGATGTAATTATGTCTTTGATGTGAAAGTTTGAAAAACACTGTGTCTTTTGTGACGCATTCAACTATAACGGCGTTGGCTCTTTGCCCTCTTTGGCTGGCAAGCTTAATCTGTATGCCAAGCCTCTTTTGTTCATATCACTTTCAAGTTTTCAACAAGTTATGTACTCCATTCTTGGTACCGTCTTTAAGGCCACTATCAGCTTTCTTGTAAACGAAAGTTCTGACGTACAAGCGGAAAAGCTGCAAGAAGGCGATGTAGCTGATTACGAATTTCGCAATTTTGTTCTTCAAGAAATCAACCAGGCCGAGCCGGAGCCAGAGATAGAAAAAGGAGAGGACCTAAGGACAAGTTTCAGCCACTTTAAAAAAGGATTAGTCCATTACTTTAAGTCACTGGACAAGGCACAAAAGAAACAGAAATACGCTTTCGAGTTGCCTTATGTGGAAAGCACCACGCCAACAACACTCACTTCTGAAATTTCTAGTTCAAAATACGAAGAACGCATTATAACAATTCCTAAGAGATCGGCTTCATGGCCCGGCCATCAAAGAGTTAAAAAAAATCCTTTCAAAGAGCCAATAGCTTCTACCGACGAGGCATTCCAACTGCTTTCCATTAAATCATCGTCAAGACCCGAGTGTCCACTTTCTACAACAAAGGCATTCGAAGAACGTTATGAAGAGGGCAGCTCACCACCACTACCACGGAACCGAATTACAAACTGGAATTTGGTTTCCTCAGAAGAATTAACAAGTCCCCTTGAGCAAGAAAGATCTATAAAGGAGCCAGGAATTTACACCGAAGAAGCGTTCAACAAAATGGGTTTTGTCGAGGTCTCGCCATTGTTACCAACTTCTTCTACAGGACCGAAAAAACTGAAGGTTAATCGGTTTGATGATTCTAAAAGAGAGCTTCTGAGCGCGAAAAGAAATTTCAAGATGGCCTATTTAAAAGCAACAGAAGCCTTCAATAACGAAGAAATTAGCCTGTCATGTCGCATTCAGGCAATGACCATTCGCGTTGCGGCGATATTGCTAGAGAAACTAGAGTATCCCGAGGATGCGTTAACTCCCTGTATGTTGTACTTGGAAGAGCTGCACTCTATGTCAGCCATTCAGGCTAGTTTTGCCCGTGAGTTCATGACTGGCCTCGAGGGCAGAATGCCTTTCTCAAGGAAACGCCTCATGGAAACAGTTCGTTCAGGGAAAAGAATGGTTCAACGATCGCGGATCGATGAATTCCGACTGGTGTTTTCCACTGTCTGTCACTTGAATCGCGTTGTATACGATGTTATGCAAACAGTCGGTAAAGTAAACCTGTTGATGACTTGGCCTTGTGTGAATACAAAACGGACTGGTGTAGAAGACAAAGTTGATCCGTTGCGGGACACAAGAGTGACAAGTGTACTTCGTGAACTGGGAATGGAGCATTGTTGTGTCACACCATGGTCATTTGGTCAGGAGGGTGAAGAAGAACACAAGCTGGAGAATCCGCGGGGGATAGTCACAAACTCAGAAGGAGAGTTTATTATAATAGACCAAGGAAATCATCAAGTAAAGGTCTTCGACAAACGCGGAAAGTTTAAACACTCTTTTTGTCCTCTCCCTTTTGATGAAAGTACGACTCAGTTAGATATTCGTGACGTAGCCATTGACAGCAACGACTGCCTTTATGTATTGGTCAGATTGCGAGACTCGACGGGATTCAATAAAACTGCTGTTTGCGTATTCGAAAAGAGCGGAAGAAAGCACGAATTTCCTTTAAGGCAAGGATTCAATGGTCGGAATCTATCAGTTAACAACGCCAAAAAAATACTGGTAACAAGCTCGAGTCAAACGGTAGAAGTGTATGAGCCTCACCAAGGACAGTTTATTCGGACTTTTGGAGAAGGAACATTGAAAAATGCGTTGGCTATTACTGCTGCTAATGATGGGAGCGTTATGGTATCGAGCAAACTTCATTCAGAAATTCAAGTGTTCAGCGAACAAGGCCACCCTGTTTTGAGGTTTAACGTGAACGGATCTTACCACACTCACAAGCGCTATCCTAAAATTGCATTTCACCACGAAAGTGAGCATCTCGTCGTAGCTGGTTTTGAAAAGAAGAAGCTCCGCCTTGACATGCTCATATACACCAAAATGGGTGATTTTGTAAGACGAATCCAATATGGTGAAGAAATGATTGCTTACATTACAGGAATTACCGTCACTACAGAGGGTCGCTTTGCTGTTGTGGTTCGTCAGGTAGACTCGAAGCGTCAGTTACACCACAAAGTACTTGTTGTGTGAAGATATTGGAACAACTTGTACATGGTGCTCATTATCAACATTGCAAAACTCCA
>OX393566.1:18987429-19004929 GCA_947652115.1 Blastomussa wellsi | reverse complement strand
CACCAACTATCATGCACTATCATTCAATTTGAACTTGTTCAAAATTTTCATGATAGTCAATGATAGTTTGTCCCGTTTGACCACGCGCCTGGTAGTTGATGATAGTATTTCGGTCAGCTGTTCTCCCCAATAATCAGCGGGCTCACATGAAATAGCGCCTCTGCCGAGGCTGCAGCGAAAACTAAAGATCTCCAGAAATTAAGACATGAGAGTCAAACCTAAGACCAAAAACGTGGCCACGTCTTAACAAAAAGGCGTTTTGGGAGATTTGTTGGGCACCGCACCTGTTAAACTGGGTTTGAGCTATTAACAAACCCTTCGAAACCCTTTTGATACCCTTCACTACACTCTCTTTTCATAAGAATATACTTTATAAGAATATCGAGGCCGAAATTTTAAGAATATTTTAATTTTTAAGAAGAAACCCGAGGCTGAGATTTTGAGAAGAATGTAATTTTATGTTGAAACTGTGTGAACACAAAACAACCATATCAAATTCTTTCTTTCTCTATAAAAGGGCCTAACTATCACAAAAAAAACCACAACAACAGCTCCAGCCATATGAATTATCAATTTGACTTGATAAGTTTTGTGCCTGTTCAAAATTGTGATTTGTTCACTAGGAAATATTTCGTCTCCAGCGGAAGGAAATAAGCAACCAGCTAACCAAACTCAGGAAAACTTTGAGCCAAAATCAGAAAAAAACCAAAGCTGTGAAATCAGGACAAGGTACAATGAGAAAGAGGCTAGGGAATACCGAATTTCCTCCGGCACATGTTCTTGGAGCTACGCATTCGGACGCGTTGAAAATTACAGTTCCTCGTTTTTGTGAGGACACTCCCTACTATAAAGCCATCGTCTTGTGGCTGACTGACTGACTTTGTACAGAGGTGCAGTGGAGCGGAACGTAACTAGACTCCGTGGACGCTTTCCATTCGACCAAAAATTCCGGAAATTCCGTGTGGGGGAGCGAATGGAACAGACATTTTCCGGAATTTCATTCCGAAATTTTGGGTGTACCTCGCGAGGTTGGCCTAAAATTCCGGAAAATCGGAATAACCGGAAAATTCCGTTCCATTCGACCATTCCTGCTCGGGCCAGTTTCTCCGAGCCAGAATTGCAGTCAAAAATCAAGATGGCTTCGTCGATGGCTTCTCGGTATCGGTGAGCGGTTTGCTTTTGCAGAGGCAACGGTCCACCATTTGTTTTGCTTTGATTTATTTTGTATTTTGGCGGGGAACTTGGAACGCAATGGCCTGGAACCGGTTGGTCGCGACCAACCGGAAAATACTGTTCCATTCGCCACACGGAATACCTGGCATCTAAAACCGGAATTTTTGGTGGAATGGAAAGCACTGCGTGACTCCGGGTCAACTCCGGGAGAATAGTCTGACCGGTAGACTGGGCGCTAGTTATTTCGAGTGCAAGTGTTTGCATCAGCGACCATTGCTATAAAATTCCTGAGTCGACGGTGTTTTTCAATTTGTGCCGTTCGATCTGTTTGGAATAATTTTTGTAAAGCTTTCGAACGCAATTTGGTCCCAGTTTTTTAAGGTGAGTTATTTTTATTTCCGAATCATTCTAATATGACCTGCATCAGATCTTTATTTTTTCGCTTCATCGATTTTTAACTGTCGTGATTGTGATTTGTCACGATCTGTTTCGGGAAGATCTATTCTCTTTTTATATTTCATTCAGGTGTTCCTGGGAGGGTTTCTTTACTTGTACTCACGCAAGCCAATATGTCCAGGCTCGGCTTGTGTTTTGTGCGGGTTGCACAGGAGCTTTTAGCTTGCACAAGCCACATTCTTTGGCTTGACAAGTGCGAGTTAAACTCCATAAAACAAGTCATTGTACTTGTCTGAAGTTTAATACTCTGAAACAACTGACTGTACTTGAAACTCGGAGTCATTGTACTCTCACAAGCCAGCATTTAGCATCCTACATCCATAGAATATTATACATTTTATTATTCGCTGATGAAATTATAAGAATCTCTAACAAGAAGCATACAAAATTTATCAACAATAGTTTGTTTTGTTCAGCATTTACTTTACCGTTGTAATACAATGGGTTGCATTCATGTATGGAATTTAAAACCACTGTCAAGATGAAAATAAAATTGCAACTCAAAGTTGATATCTGGTAATGTATTTTGATACGAACCATAGAAAAATTCATCATTTACCTAATTTATGCATTTTCAAGTCTGCGTTCGAGCCAAGTGGCCCATCAGGCCGTAGTCTCCTTGACAGCCATTATTGGGGTCGTCACGCAGTGCTCATCCCCACGGCGGCGAAGGAGACTAATCAGGCCGGAGCTTATCCCGGTTTCTGCAGCATGAGCGGCCACACAAGTACGCAATGCGGACCTATTTTTATTTAAGGGCCAGCAGTGGGCTGTTTAGACGAATTTGCAGTTGAGTAGCACGAGAAGATTCCTGAAGCTTTCTTCTATTATGGTGCTTGATTTGGAAGCTGAGCGATTGGATTTTCTGGTCGAAAAACGCCTCGGCACTGAAGCATGCTGAAGGAGTTCGAAATTTGAGCTGTTGAACTTTCCACCCTTTCTTTATAATAAGAATCATCTTCGAAAATGCCGAGCATGCGCAGTCATATTGCGTGCTAGACAATCTCCGTGGACTCTGGGTACGAGATTTCTGAGATAAAAATCTCTTCCCCAGGGCCTGCTTTTCTTTTGGTGAGCACCAAGAACGCGGACTCTTGCCAGGACCAATTTGAAACTCCGCTGGTTCTGCAATTAACCACCATTTTGATTTTCAAGGCCGCGTAAAGCCGATCAGTATCCAGCGCTCTCCTGCAAACAAGAGGAAAAACGAGGACAGGTCTCATACAAATCGGTAATAGGTGCACTCATTTCCTGCGATCAGAAACCGTTCAATGGCGTTGTAGAGGACTTTCGCGCTTTCAATGTACGCGGCGGTTCCTTGGTTACCTTTATTGCAGGCTGGGATGAGAGAGGAGAGTAGGGCATGGACAATCAGGGCAGGACACGGTAGGGCAGGGCTGGGTAAGGCGGGACAGGGAGGAACAGGACTTGACAGGACAGGACATTACACAGGACAGGACAGGACTTGGAAGGGCAGGACAGGACTCAACAGAGAGGAAAGGACTTGACAGGGCAGGACAGGACAGGACTTGACAGGGCAGGACAGGACTGGAGTAGTATACGGCGCTCATGTGACCGGTAACCAATCAGGAGCCGAGAAAGACAATAGGCTATTGTTTCGAGAACAAAAGACTCTATTGTTTTCCAAATCCAAGATGGCGGAGGTTATTTTCAGCCAATCAGGAGCCGAGAAAAGACAAATAGGCTATTGTTTCGAGAACAATAGACTATATTGTTTTCCTAATCCAAGATGGCGGAAGTTATTTTCAGCCAATCAGGAGGTGAATTAAGAATTCAAGATGCCGGTAGCGGCTCCCTGAGCAGCAGTGAAACCTGGAAACTAGGTCCCGGGTTCCCATAGGAGTTTGTTTTGGAGTGAGAAAATTGACCACTGGACTCGAAGGCCTGGGATCGGTCTCTCAGACTCGTCCTTCCTACAGATTCCGTTGATGATCCCCTGAAAGAATTCGAAGCCGTTGATGTGAGTAAAAACGTATTCCGTTTCGTGGTCTTTATCTTGTGGTTGAAACATCAATCTCAGTCATTCGAATGTCTTTACAGAATGGCAACACTATGAAGAGTAAAAAGACAAAGAAGAAGAAGGCTTATGCGACTCTGTTGACAACCTATCGAGATCCGACCGCACCTGGTAGTTTGGGGGGCGTGGCTCGTTTTGCACGCGCGCAAAGATTACCCGTTGGAAAAGTACGAAAGACATTGGAGCGTGATTTGGGTTATACCTTGCACAAACCCCGAAGACGACATTTTCCTACCCTCCCCGTGATGGTGTTTGGTATCGACGAACAATGGGCAGCAGATCTGATCGAAGTGGTCAACATTGCCAAATCCAATCGCGGTTACAGGTATCTATTGACAGTGGTCGACGTGTTTTCCAAGTATGCCTGGGTGGAACCCGTCAAGACCAAGACTGGAAAAGATGTGACGACTGCTTTTGAGAAGATTTTGAAACAAAGCCAAGGTCGTCAACCACAGAATCTTCAAACGGATAACGGTAAAGAATTTTACAACAAACACTTCCAAGCTTTGATGAAACGGAAAAATATCCATCATTTCTCTACCAGTGGAGACACCAAAGCCAGCATCGTAGAACGATTCAATCGCACCTTGAAGGAAAGATTGTATCGATATTTTACCATCAAGAATACATTGACCTTCCTACCCGTGTTGCAAGATTTGGTCTTGGGCTACAATCGATCGTATCATAGCAGCATCAAGATGGCCCCCAGCAAAGTGACTTCAAGTAATCAAGAAGAAGTATGGAACAACTTGTATGCCAAACGTTTGAATGCCAAGCGTCTCAAGCCAAAGTTTAAAGTAAATGATCGCGTGAGACTCAATAAGAAGTTTAGAACCTTTAAGAAAGGTTACCTACCGGGCTGGACGGAAGAAGTGTTTATAGTATCCAGAGTCGTCCCTGGAAGTGTGGTCACTTACAAAATCAAAGAGATGGATGAAACACCTTTGGAAGGCACCTTTTATTCTCAAGACTTACAGAAAGTCACTGTATCAGACGACGATCTGTATCGAGTGGAAAAAGTGTTGAAACGAAAAGGGAATAAATTGCTTGTACGTTGGAAAGGTTGGTCAGATAAATGCGACAGTTGAATTGACAAGAGGGACGTGAAAAAGCTTTGAGGATGAGCGAGGAGTTTTACTTTACCTTACCTAGCCACAGCAACCGGGCAGAGTTTCCCCAGAACCAAAGCAATTATTTCAAGGTTCGATTACCCCATCCCATCAGGTTGCATGGTTCGAGTTGGAAAGTGGGATTGATTAGCATCTCCTTGCCAGACGTGAAAGTGCATCT
The DNA here is from genome assembly GCA_947652115.1 of Blastomussa wellsi. Classification (NCBI taxonomy): domain Eukaryota; kingdom Metazoa; phylum Cnidaria; class Anthozoa; order Scleractinia; family Plerogyridae; genus Blastomussa; species Blastomussa wellsi. The sequence continues at coordinate 18,999,972 of OX393566.1, read as the reverse complement.
CCCCAAGCTGGTCGACGGTAACGAAATCCTGTTTACCATGGATTGGATCATGAAATACCCTTCCGGTGCGTTAAAATTTGGTAGGGCCCACTATGACCCGAAAGATCTCCGAACCATGGTAGAGTACATTGATGGTGTTGGCTTCATGAAAAGTATGGTGACATTTTTCGAGCAACGGCGCATCTTGAATTACCGAGGACCCCATCTTGGTAGCAGCTATACAGCATCCGATGGAAAGAGAATGTACGTGAAATTTCGTTGGGATGGAAACGATCTGCTGACGGATAACAAAGGGACACACGTACGCGCAATGTACTCACCAGCATTGAAGATCAATAAAATGTTGGCCTTAAAGATGGGGTGGTTGAAGGAGAGAAGCCCTGAAAATTATGATTTGGAACCCAATTTACGTCAGGAGTTTTTTACAGACACGGTTCCCAATTTAGACACGATGACACATGATCTGGAAAACGACAAGGGTGAACCTGTGTTTTGGCTGATAGAAGAAGAAGACCTTTTTCATCTGAGCGTGACTTGTGATTGGCGCTTCACCAATCTCAACAAAGCCTTTCAAAACGTGGTGGGTTCAACATCACGTTCCTTGTTCATTTATTCCGACGTGGGAGGTAGTTCAACGGTCGGAAATCAAGTCACGGATCTATTACGAGAGGTCAATTATCGACGCACAGGGGATGGAAGTCATTATTTTGAACCGCTTCACATTCAATATATTCCGTTGCGCAAGACCCAGTTGGACATTATTGAGACGCAGGTGTCAGAGACAACCGGTGAATTGACCGAATTTGGTGAAGGAAACACGATTGTCACTCTTCACTTTAAACGAGCATGGAAGGTGGAAGTTTAACACGATTCAAACCTGACCCACAAGACGGAGGTGGCTTCGTTCAAAAACTGCTGAAAGCGAGTGTTGTGGGAGGTCTAAAAGGATTAAAAAGCGGTCGCGGTGTTCGAGATCGCATTTGGAAGGCAAAACAGGGTGCAACTCGGAGCGCTAAACAAGCAGTCAAACGTAAAGCTTACGAAGTCCTAGATAGAAGCATCAAGCGAAAATTCAACGACATCTTCGGCGACTAATGAATCCCATCTACTCCAGAAGCTCGAGACTCGTGAAATCTAGAAAAGGGTTGTCAGGGTTACGTCGTGAAGGATTCCCACAAACCTCGAAACGTCGACGAAAGGTACAAAAAGGCGGATGGATTGGTCCTGAGGTCAGTAAACCTGTTGGCTACGATTGGGATCACATCTTAGCGAGAAGACAAAGGAGAAGAATAAGAAAAATATGACTGATACCTTGATGGACGGTGGGTTGTTACACCCTGCATCCAAATCAGTCCTGAATCCGCAACTGAACCTGTTTAGCGTACCACCTACAGATCTCAGCATGTCTAGTTATCGCATTGTACCCATTCAGACCTATACGACAGGCATCAATCCCGTGGAATTCCAAGTGGATCCGCAAGAATATTACGTGGACCTCAGTCGAAGTTTCTTTGAGATTGAGTTAGCGCTCAAACTGGTGAATGGTGATAACATAGTCCAAGCCACGAGACTCTGGCCAACGAACAATTTGGCCCACACTTTGTTTAAACAGATCAGTGTGAGACTCAATGGTACCTTGATCAGTCCTCAAACCGACACCTATCATTACAAAGCATACCTGGAAACATTGCTCAACTACAACAGAGATGATGGAGAAACCGTACTAAGACCTCAAGGTTGATACAATGCCCTGGACTTTCCAACAGAGTTAACTGCGAACAACACAAACGCAGAAGGAGATGGACACGAGGCTTTCGAAGAATTGTCCTCCAACCAACAAGCTTCAGTAAAACTGATGAAAGCAGAAAAAGACAATTACACGGGTGGAAAAAGACACGTGCTAAGGTTTACACCCCACATCGAGGTGTTCCACTTGAACAAGTTATTGGTACCTGGTGTGCAGATTGGAATCCAGATGTACTTCAATGCTCCCAATTTGTTCTTGAATGGTGTGAACGTGGCTGGAAGATTTACGCACGAAGAGGTCAAAGTGAGAATGTACCTGTGTCAAGTAAGGCTTAATCCCAGCATCTACCGAGGGTTGATGACGAAAACGAACGTCAACTGAGCCATAGTGGCTTATCCTACCGTGAGAAGTGAAATTAGGACCTTCAACATGCAAGGGAACCAGCAAAGATACGAGTGCAACAATTTATTTCAAGGCCGAATTCCTAACAGAGTCATCGTGGGACTCGTGCATTCAGATGCCTTTAATGGTAATGTGGCACGTGATCCATTCTGTTTTCAAAAGTTTGGTGTGAGTAACATCAGGCAACTAGTGCGAGGAGAGGAGTACCCTTATGAGACCCTGGAACTAGTGCACAACGACAGTACCCAAGATCTGAGAGGTTACTATCGCTTCTTACAAGCCACGGGATGTCTGTGCAAACATCAAGGAGACATGGTGAGAAGAGAAGACTGGGGTCAAGGCAAGAATTGCACACTGTTTGTATTTGACAATGCAGCCAACGGATGTTTGGACAGTCCTGTGTTGAACCCCAAGCAGTCAGGAGAGTTGCAGATCGTGCTGAACTTCGGTGTACCACCGGGTAACAACATCACTGTCATCCTGTACGGAGAGTTTGAGAACCTCTTGGAGATAGACAAGAACAAAGCTGTGCTGTACGACATTTACCAACGCTAATGGAGAAAGTACCTCTGAATAACGTGCAACTGGATCATTTGGCGAGAGCGGATGCCATCTTGAAACCCTACTTTTACGGGACGGTGGCTTGTGATCGATTACCACGTGGAGCGATCAAGAAAGAACCTCGTGGGTACGTTGTAAACACTGATCCACACGACAAACCGGGCCAACACTGGTTGGCGCTTTGGACCCATAGTGGGAATGTGTGCGAGGTGATGGACAGCTACGCCCTACCTTTAGAGTCTTACGAGACAACAGAGCCCCTGCAAGACTGGTTAAAAGGTCAATGGAAATATGTCATTTACAATGGACAGTCTCTACAATCGATTTACAGTAAAAGCTGTGGTGATTACGCCTTGTTTTATTTAAAAGACAGAGCGAGAGGTCAAAGCATGAACGAGTTCTTGAGGCGTTTCTCGAAACATGATTATGTAGACAACGATCACAAAGTAGGCCAGATGTTAAGGAAGGTGGTCGAGAAAGAGTTGGAATGGGATAAAGTTTGTAAATTGAAACATCATCAAGGCAGTTCTCGTTGCGGTGTGAGACATTTAGTGTAATGATTGTTGGTTTGACAAAAAAATACGATTGAAAACATGTTCTGTGTGGTGGTCCTTTAGTACAATAATTAGTATCCTCGACTGCAACTCGAGAGATCGGGGCTCGATTCCCACAGGGTCGATTTTTTTTCCTTTCAGTGTGGTATCAAAAGCAGCATACCCATGCACATTTAGTCATTTGGACTCATGGAACGACGCGAGGCTTTTAGATTTCACACCCCTTCCAGTCTGTTGGTGGTGGGTCCTTCAGGGTGTGGCAAGACGGTGTTTACCACCAACCTTCTACTAAACAACCTCGATTTGTTTCATGCACCACCATCCCAAATACATTATTGCTACGGGGTGTGGCAAGAGGGGTTTCAACTTATGAAAGAACGGGGGATCAAGTTTCACGAAGGCGTTCCCGACACAGATCAATTGAAAAAGTGGTTTCCTAAAGGCGGATTGCTTGTGTTGGACGATCTAATGGCTGAGGGAGGAAACGATAAACGGGTGTTGGATCTGTTTACCAAACATTCTCACCATCAAAACGTCACCGTGCTCTACTTGTGCCAAGACATGTTTCCGCCATGGAAATATGCCAAGAGTATTTCCAGGAACGCACACTACATCGTAGCCTTTAAGAATCCACGAGATCAATTAGGCATGAGAAATTTACTATTACAGGCGTTTCCCACCCAATGGCAAGTTTTACAAGACACGTTTCAACGTTTGACAAAACGTCCATTTGGATACATGGTCTTGGATTTACATCCTGGCAGTTCGGACGATCAAAGGATTCTCAGCCACCTTTTAAAAGACGAAGGATGTATGCGATGTCACAAATTCATCGAGACATCAAGATGAGATCTTCCCAAGATTTAATTACTACCGTATCTCTAATGAACGGATCCAGGAAAAGCGCTCAGCTGGTAAACAAAGATCTGCTGTACCGATTGGTTGGGTTGTTTGCCTTCTAACACCGTCAGTGGTGGTGTCATCGTCAAATGTTTTATCACTTTAAGTGGTGCCACGGTTGTTTGAATGCTTTGGCTTTGATGATCGTGGCAGCAGGCATCGTGGTAGGATCCGTCTTGGAAAACAGTATCCTGATTGCCTGTTTAACTGCCGCTGGAACTGTGATTAAGGGGTGGAATGATTTCAAAAAGTTTTCACTTACGGCAAAACATTGATCGAATTGAGAACCTACGTGCGAGAACTTCCGATGGAGGAGTTTGAGGGATTTTTGATCAAGATGCAAACCTTGGATGACACAATGACTGATTTCACACCCCCTGTATCTGACAAGTGCGTGCAAGAATACCAACAACGATTTCGCTACGACCACGTCGATAAAAGCAGGAGCACTGACGTGTGAGTGCTAGTATGTGTCATGAAGAGCAAGCGAACAGTTCGTAGAAAACCAAGGAGGCAAAGGAGGGTACAAAAAGGGGGATTATTACCGTTGGCAGCTCTCATTCCCGCTTTAGTAGCAGCAGGAAAGGCAGCGGCTCTAGGAGGAATCTCTAGTGCAGCGGGTTACGGTGTGAAAAAAGGTTTGGAAGCTGCTTCGCGTAAACGTCGACGATGAAAAACAAACCAAAGACCAAGAAAAGAAGTAAACAGCGAGGCGGAGCACTGGCTCGACGTAGACATCGATTGGTAGACAAGATCGCTGAAGGAGCCAGTATGTTCTTATCGGGACCCTCACCTACCTTTGCTACTCTGGCTTTGAAATTAGCAGGACAGGCAGCAAAAGGAATCAGAGACAATGTGAATCACTATAAGAAGAGATAACGTGGAGGTGCACTGCTTACTGTTCTCAAGAACGCGGCCAAGATCGGGTACAAGCTCGGCAAGGACAAGAGGTATAAGAGAATGGGAGCAAAGGGTGTCACAGGCAGTTACAACAGACGTCCTGCACCGTGGGAAGTATGAGTCGTTTACGTAGACAACGTCCTTTCTTGGAGGCTATTCTCAAAGAGGCCAATCGGAACAGGAGACAAGAGATGTTAGAACATGCTAATCCAGATCAAATCAATGCCGTGAGCGAAATGGTTCTCAACCTATTACGAAACAGAATTCCCGTTCACCCAATTACCATGGCTAAGCTGCACCACTATAAGACAACGCTACGCGGAGTGGGGAAACGCAAAAACTCAGTGAAGAGACGACGAGAACATCTCCAAAAACAAAAGGGTGCTGGATTCTGGCAAGGTTTACACGACGTATTCAAGGCATGTCACTGCAAGAGCAGAGGCTGAAGTTATATGAAGACAGCAACACCAGGCTCGTCCAGTTATTGAAGGAAGCCAACGACAGGAACGCCAAATTGGAACAGAGTTCAGACAGATGGCATAAAGCCCACGACAACCTCATGCAAGAGCATTTGGCGCTCAAGTACAACGACGCATCGTGTCTAGCTTGTCAAGAGATAAGTGCCACCACCCCGTCTGGCAAAACGATCACTCCTTGCGAGCAGTGCATCGTGGCACGACGCAACTGGCAAAAAGAAATCAAAGACTTGACGGAAGAAGCCCACTATTGGCAAACGTGTTACGAATCGTTACTCGAACAACATTTCGAGCATGACAGAAGAGGTGATGATGGTGCATACGAGAGAGTTTGACCAATTGGTTCAGTATTACAAAGGGGAAATCACGGACAATGCCTTGTTGAACAAGGCGGGTCGATTGGCCGCCGAAAGTCATGTGATACTCCACGATAAATCGATCCCAGATTCGATTGCCATCAAGAAAATTAAACCTTTAGCTCGTCAGAGAGGTCGTTTAACCAAGCGTATCAGACAAATTGGTCCTTTGTCGAGCAATAGTGTTGATGTCGGTGAAGAGGAGGAGGCGGAGGAGGAAGGAGATTTGGTGAAGGGTCCGTTGGAAACCATGTTCAAACAATTGATCAAGAATACTTCTCGAGCTACGAAGACACCAAAGATCAAGGAAGAAGCTACACCGTCTACGTCAGGTGTTAAAAAGAAGCCACCCGCTGCTAAAACACCCATTCCACCTGACTCAGAACTGGGAACGCTCCTAAGAAAGGCTGACATTCTCCTGGGTAAAGACAAACGTAAAGGCAAGCGCAAACGTAACAACGAGGCCGAACGCTTAAAACCTACGAGTGGCTGGGAGGACTGGGCCCAAGAAAAGAAACTGAGACGAAATCTACAACACGATTATGACACGACCTAAGACCCGTACGCGGAAGTATCGTCAACGTGGTCGTGGTTTAGACATTCAGAAATGGTTGGGCAAGACGGGGATCGAATTTCACTGGCCTGGATACCAGTACATGGGGCCTGGGACCAAGTTAGCTAAGAGACTGAAGCGTGGAGACCCAGGTATCAATCGACTGGACAAGATTGCCAAACAGCATGACATTGATTACAGCCATGCTAAGAATTTGAGAGACAAGTGGAAAGCCGACGCTAAAACGATCAAGGCCATTGATAAGTTACCCGGCAGCAAAACGATGACTGAAAAGATTGTCAAGAGAATCATGCAAGCCAAGAAAAAGTTAAAATTGTAATAATCAATTTCTCCTTTTGGAGTTCGTGTTATTCAATAAACGGTATAAATTAAACTTCAGACTCTTTGTTTTGTTTGAAAGACAAATGGTACAGCAGGGAGTACCCCCTATCACTCGTCACCTTGATGGTTGTTAACCACGTGATATTGCGTACCCCCTATCCCGGTCTTTTTATTGGTTCTTAACCGACCATTGTCTATTCTTTTGCGCATATCCGTTTATAAGTCAATTGGTCTTGAGAGGATTCCCATCTGGGTTCAATGATGTGGACATGGAAAATGGTGACACCTTGTTGGAATTGTAAATAGTTTTCCCAAGCCACACACCACGCTGGACATTGCTGCTGTTTATGGGCGTACTCCACTAAGGGGAGTGGACACAGGACCCTCTTGTAAAGAATTAGGATTTTTTAATAAATACAATTGTTTATCATTTGAATGACATGTGACTAGATTGACATATCGGACGAGTCTGAGAGACCGATCCCAGGCCTTCGAGTCCAGTGGTCAATTTTCTCACTCAAAAACAAACTCCTATGGGAACCCGGGACCTAGTTTCCAGGTTTCACTGCTGCTCAGGGAGCCGCTACCGGCATCTTGAATTCTTAATTCACCTCCTGATTGGCTGAAAATAACTTCCGCCATCTTGGATTTGGAAAACAATAGAGTCTATTGTTCTCGAAACATAAGCCTATTGTCTTTCTCGGCTCCTGATTGGCTGAAAATAATCTCCGCCATCTTGGATTTGGAAAACAATAGAGTCTATTGTTCTCGAAACAATAGCCTATTTGTCTTTTCTCGGCTCCTGATTGGCTGAAAATAACCTCCGCCATCTTGGATTTGGAGAACAATAGAGTCTATTGTTCTCGAAACAATAGCCTATTGTCTTTCTCGGCTCCTGATTGGTTACCGGTCACATGAGCGCCGTATACTACTGACTGGACTTGACAGGGCAGGACAGGACTTGAAAGGGAAGGAAAGGACTTGACAGGGCAGGGCAGGACAGGACTTGAAAGGGAAGGAAAGGACTTGACAGGGCAAGGCAGGACAGGACTTGAAAGGGAAGGGCAGGACTTGAAAGGGCAGGACAGGACTTGACAGGGCAGGACAGGACTTGACAAAGCAGGACAGGATTTGCCAGGGCAGTACAGGACTTGACAGGGCAGGACAGGACTTGACAGGGCAGGGCAGGTCTTTACAGCGCAGGACAGGACTTGGAAGAGCAGGACAGGACTTGAAAGGGAAGGAAAGGACTTGCCAGGGCAGGACAGGACTTGAAAAGGCAGGACAGGATTTGCCAGGGCAGTACAGGACTTGACAGGGCAGGGCAGGTCTTTACAGCGCAGGACAGGACTTGGAAGAGCAGGACAGGACTTGAAAGGGAAGGAAAGGACTTGCCAGGGCAGGACAAAGCAGGACAGGACTTGACAGGGCAGAACTTGACAGAGCAGGACAGGACTTGAAAGGGCAGGACAGGACTTGACAGGGCAGGGCAGGTCTTGACAAGGCAGTACAGGACTTGCCAGGGCATGACAGCACTTGACAGAGCAGGACAGGACTTGAAAGGGCAGGACATGACTTGAAAGGGCAGGACAGGACTTGACAGGGCAGGACAGGACTTGAAAGGGCAGGACATGACTTGACAGGGCAGGACAGGACTTGACAGGTCAGGGCAGGTCTTGACAGGGCAGGACAGGACTTGCCAGGGCATGACAGCACTTGACAGGGCAGGACAGGACTTGAAAGGGCAGGACAGGACTTGAAAGGGAAGGAAAGGACTTGACAGGGCAGGACAGGACTTGACAGGGCAGGGCAGGACTTGACAGGGCAGGACAGGACGTGACAGGGAAGGACAGGACTTGAAAGGGAAGGGAAGGACTTGACAGGGCAGGACAGGACTTGACAGAGCAGGACAGGACTTGACAGGGCAGGACAGAACTTGACAGGGCAGGGCAGGACTTGACAGGGCAGGACAGGACAGGACTTGACAGGGAAGGACAGGACTTGAAAGGGAAGGAAAGGACTTGACAGGGCAGGACAGGACTTGATAGGGCAGGACAGGACTTGACAGGGCAGGACAGGACTTGACAGGGCAGGATAGGACTTGACAGGGCAGGACAGGACTTGACAGGGCAGGACAGGACTTGACAGGGCAGGACAGGACTTGACAGGGCAGCACTTGACAGAGCAGGACAGGACTTGAAAGGGCAGGACAGGACTTGACAGGGCAGGGCAGGTCTTGACAAGGCAGTACAGGACTTGCCAGGGCATGACAGCACTTGACAGAGCAGGACAGGACTTGAAAGGGCAGGACATGACTTGAAAGGGCAGGACAGGACTTGACAGGGCAGGACAGGACTTGACAGGGCAGGACAGGACTTGACAGAGCAGGACAGGACTTGACAGGGCAGGACAGAACTTGACAGGGCAGGGCAGGACTTGACAGGGCAGGACAGGACAGGACTTGACAGGGAAGGACAGGACTTGAAAGGGCAGGACAGGACTTGACAGGGCAGGACAGGACTTGATAGGGCAGGACAGGACTTGACAGGGCAGGACAGGACTTGACAGGGCAGGATAGGACTTGACAGGGCAGGACAGGACTTGACAGGGCAGGACAGGACTTGACAGGGCAGGACAGGACTTGACAGGGCAGCACTTGACAGAGCAGGACAGGACTTGAAAGGGCAGGACAGGACTTGACAGGGCAGGGCAGGTCTTGACAAGGCAGTACAGGACTTGCCAGGGCATGACAGCACTTGACAGAGCAGGACAGGACTTGAAAGGGCAGGACATGACTTGAAAGGGCAGGACAGGACTTGACAGGGCAGGACAGGACTTGACAGGGCAGGACAGGACTTGAAAGGGCAGGAAAGGACTTGACAGGGCAGGACAGGTCTTGACAGGTCAGGGCAGGTCTTGACAGGGCAGGACAGGACTTGCCAGGGCATGACAGCACTTGACAGGGCAGGACAGGACTTTAAAGGGCAGGACAGGACTTGAAAGGGAAGGAAAGGACTTGACAGGGCAGGACAGGACTTGACAGGGCAGGACAGGACTTGACAGGGCAGGACAGGACTTGACAGGGAAGGACAGGACTTGAAAGGGAAGGGAAGGACTTGACAGGGAAGGGAAGGACTTGACAGGGCAGGACAGGACTTGACAGGGCAGGACAGTACTTGACAGGGCAGGGCAGGACTTGACAGGGCAGGACAGGACAGGACTTGACAGGGAAGGACAGGACTTGAAAGGGAAGGAAAGGACTTGACAGGGCAGGACAGGACTTGACAGGGCAGGACAGGACTTGATGGGACAGGACAGGACTTGACAGGCCTGGACAGGACTTGACAGGGCAGGACAGGACGTGACAGAGCAGGACAGGACTTGAAAGGGCAGGACAGGACTTGACAGGGCAGGACAGGACTTGACAGGGCAGGGCAGGACTTGACAGGGCAGGACAGGACTTGACAGGGAAGGACAGAACTCGAAAGGGATGGTAAGGACTTGACAGGGCAGGACAGGACTTGACAGGGCAGGACAGGACTTGACAGGGCAGGACAGGACTTGACAGGGCAGGGCAGGACTTGACAGGGCAGGACAGGACTTGACAGGGAAGGACAGAACTCGAAAGGGATGGTAAGGACTTGACAGGGCAGGACAGGACTTGACAGGGAAGGACAGGACTTGAAAGGGAAGGGAAGGACTTGACAGAGCAGGGCAGGACAGGACTTGATAGGGCAGGACAGGACTTGACATTAATTTAACACAAAAAGCCAATGACTTAACAGGGCGGGGAAGGACTTGACAGGGTTGGACAGGACTTGAGAGGGCATGACAGGACTTGATAGGGCAGGACAGGACTTGACATCAATTTCACACAAAAAGCCAATGACTTAACAGGGCGGGGAAGGACTTGACAGGGTTGGACAGGACTTGACAGGGCAGGACAGGACTTGACATGGAAGGACAGGACTTGAAAGGGAAGGGAAGGACTTGGAAGAGCAGGGCAGGACAGGACTTGATAGGGCAGGACAGGACTTGACATTAATTTCACACAAAAAGCCAATGAATAAAACATTTCCGAGTTGCCTTCCATCTCTGTTTCAAAAAGAGTCTTGGGGTACAACCTTTCATATTGAGATGTTGAAGGAAGAATCTGAAAGTTTGAGAAGAAAAGATAACATATTGACGATTTTATAAGCCTTGAAAGTTACCGCATTTTGCTTCAAAAATGTCCGCCAATTTGCGCGGGCAAAACACCACGTTATCTCAGATCGTGACGTCAACTTGGTTGCATCTCAGATCAAGAGATGAGGCGGACAGTGAGAAAACTACGCATTGCGGAGTTAGAACGTTATCCCATTGTGCCTGAACGTTTAACAAACGGTTATTCGTTTCGAGACGGCTATGGTTATTTGGAACGTTTTCGCGTGAGAGGTTCCTACACAGCGATTATTCAAAACGGCCCTTTGCAACCAACGTGACGTCACAGTAAGGATTTCACAATAGAAACTCGACCCAGACTCCGGACACTTTTTGTTCTGAAAATCCGCATTTTAAACCCCTCAAAATCGTTCATATCTTTGCTAAGTGTAATTTTTCTACTTACAGTGGTTTTCTATAAATATAGGGGAACTAAAAACGAAAAAGAAAAAAATCGCTTCATATACACTTTAAGGCCGAATGCTCTGTCGGCCTCGATTTAATTCATTGGAAGGCTTGAGAAGGTGGCGAAACTCTCACTTATTTAATCATTCGATCACTTTTGGAATTTCTCCACTGATTCAGTGAACTAAAAGAAAACAGTACAGTTTTCCAATATAAAGTAAAGAAAAATTGAATCAGTGTCCGTATTCGATCATACCAAGTACGAGCAACTGAGCCACTGGGGAAGACTAGGCGCTAGGCCTAATAGCACAGGACGATACACAATAGGCTAAATATAGTGGCAATATGATACCTAGTTTTGTGTTCACATGATGATTGTTTTTTTATTATTTATTTTTTTGCTTACAAAGCATACATGTTTACAATACTAACATTATGTACAACACTAACGTTACGTATAATACTAACATTACTTACAATAGTTACTTAAACTACAATACAAATTTTACTCGCAATGCTAACAATGCTTACAAATACTAATAATGCTTACAATAGTAACAATGCTTACGGTACAGTGGAATACAAACTAGGAAATCACTTAAAGTATATTTAGTTAACGATTAAACGGTTCTACGCTTTACGCCGCTTTCATCTTTGTATTGCTAATGTAATACATTTTGTGGGAGGTTATTTTGCAAACGAGACCACTCCTTCACAAACAGGTTTGGGTCGTTACTGGAGAATGCAGTTTGCTTTTCAGTTTCTATTGCATTTATAAGTAGTTGTATATTCACCCGTAAGTTAGGAAGCTTGTTCCCAAGTCGACGGTTGTATATGTGATGTCTGGCTAGAAGAAGTAGGTGATGAAAGAGAACATCTTTTACAAGAACATCTTTTACATTATCAATGAGACCAAAACAGAGTCAAAGAAGGAGAAACATGATAAAATGGCATCAATCTCGTTATTACCTGCATATTCATTTGCTGTATCAATAATTGTTTTCTTGATTAAGCTGACATATTCTTCGTCTAACAGAAAAGAGGTGTTCAGTTTCCAAAAACCCGGGCCCCTGGGGTTTGAGTTATTCGTCAGATGAATTGATATTAAAGAATGATCTGTTTTGTAACCTGGTAATATGTCTGCATT
>OX393566.1:18837094-18982229 GCA_947652115.1 Blastomussa wellsi | reverse complement strand
GCGTGTTTTGCACGAGCTTACGTCAACCAATTAAAGAAAAGGACACCCTTTTTTATATGAAAGTTGCCAATGGAAATTGATCCAGCAACATGGCAGACAGAGTATGTTATTGAGGAATTGTCTAAACAGGAAATATACGAACTTGCGTGCCAGAATTATTTACCAGTTGAACAATCAACTGCATGTAAGGCTGCGCAAGAAATAGTCAAAATATATATTACCTCAAGGATCAACGAAAGATCATCACTTGGCTGGGATGAAATTCACGAGGAGATAGAAGCTGCTCCTTTCTGCACCAAACGCCAACAAATTGTTAAGTTTACAGTTTGTAGAAAATGTAGCAAATGTAAACAGAATGGATTTTGCTTCTTGTGTTGGAAAAATGGAGACACACACTTCCTCGGTGACTCAACGTTTGATATAAGCGACTACACCGAACTGTTTTTGAAACATATTTGAACCGAGGCACGATCGAACTGTCGATCTGAACCTTCTTGAAAATTGACTCGTTCAGAGCCCACCTCGGACCTTGCCTCAACAACTTGCTGTGTTATCCGTCTGACCTCGCTCTGCCAAACGGGTGTTGAAAATTCCTTGTAAATGCAGAAAAGTGTGTGGAACAGCAGAAGCATTGGTAATCTGTTTATATGTGAGTTTACCTCTCTTTAATTTGTGGAAGCAAATCCAAGGAGAGCGGCAATTCCAGCAACAGGCGGTCCGACCACAATTCCAACGCCAGTGAGTGAAGATGCAACGGCTCCGGAAGACAGGGCAGCACTTGCAAAGCCAAAAGAGACCACGGAATAGTGAATCACTTTGCGAGTTTTCTTGTACTTTTTCAATACAAGCCTGTAATGTTCAGCCTCATCGGCTATTTCGTTTTCAATTTTACTTATTTCAGTTAGCCGGAAATTGGTTCCTTCCAGCGGAGTACTTATTTCAGTTCTTTCCAGCGGAAGTTCTGGATAAATATTATCAGGTGGAGCACTTGGCAACACATTTGCTGAAGACATGGTTTATAAAAAGATTTTATTTTTCAAATGATTTGCAATTCGAATTCAAGAGGATGATCGTTAAAATCAAAAACATATTTGCCTGTCGAAGCGTCACGAAAGGGCGGTTGTTCGTCAGTTTGATAGTGGACTTTTTGGAAAGCTTCCCCTCGTATATCAAAATTTGCAAGCAGTTTTGAACGTTTTCCGTTGATAAACTTTTGATCAGGGTCGACCAAATCACAATAAACAAAATATTTGGTGGGAGAAGCAAGCTGTTTGACAATTATATTTCTGTTTGAAAAATTTGAACCTGAAAGTCCAAGAAAATTGGTTAAAGTTTCATTTATTACAAGAGTTTGTTCATTTATTACAAGAATTTGTTCTTTATTTAAATCCATTTGGCCAAAAGGGGAATTGATTTCAGTCGGTATTTTTACTGAAGTTTTTTCAAGCTGATCAGATATTTTTTCTTCAGATTTTCTGCTGAATAGTGCCCGGGGGAAATTTCATATTAAATAGTACGTTTTGACCTCGTTTCAAAATAATTTCCCCTTGCTTTTCCAAATTATGCCACGAATTATAAAGCGAGCAAGACAACAGCCGTACGAAAGAGGCCTCTGGAATCGGTCTGTCAAATTTTACGGTGCATGGATTAGAAGACGTAGAAATAGTAAGCACAACCATTTTATTTCTTGCCCGCAAATTTTCAATTAAAAAATAACGGGGAATTTATAAACATGAACATCTGGAAAACTGGACGAAGACAAACAGATTCAGTTGCGTTTGACTATCTCGAAAAAAGAGCGCAGGCTGCCAGTGCGAAGCTTGCACAAGAGAAGGCGTGGGCGGCTTTTTCTGCACAGTTTCCGAGGGCCGACAAAAGCCAATTTGTAACACAGACATTTTTTGCGTCGGACAACACAGCAACAGCTGAAATGTTTTACAAAGAGGGTCCCGGCAGTCTGCAAAGCGTCTTCGGTTCAGACCGCAAATATTGGAGTGCAGGGATGAAAAGCGCGCTGGGTTTGGATGACGTTGGCGGCTTCCCTTACCAGTTATCGCCGAGAGCAAAAAAAAGTTCGCTGCCGGTTCCAGCAGTTGAATTTCAAGACGCGGTGCCAAGTTTGAAGAAAATATTCAACAAAACAATCAATATTTATGTCACCCCTGACCAGTATTTTACAACAAAGTTCAGAGAGGTATTCCAAAAGGAACAACAGAAGTTCGAAACGTCAAAGCCCGCAAGAAAATGGCAAGCGGGGCCAAATCTATCTTTCTGGGAACAGCAGCTGAACTTTGCAGTGTGGTGCGCGACGACAGGTTGCGGAATATCTCGAGAAGTATTTGACAAAGAGCACACAACGCTGAATCTGCCGCCGCAGGTGCAGGCTTTCTACATCTTCCACGTGTACTTCACGGTTCGGCACATACTCTTCCAGCTCGGAGGCATCCAAAGCGTGAGCGCGTTGCCGGGCGACCCAACATGGAGTCAGACCAACAACAACTATGACGTGGCGTCATGGAAAAGATTGTGCGCGGAGTTCGGCGTGCCCCCGTCAACCGATTTCCGCTACACGCGAGGCCCAAACCACGGGCTGGGGAGCGTTTACATTTATTGCCGCGACCCTTTCTTGTTGGACGTGCCCTATCCATCGGCAAAAGCAAAATTCGACGACGAGGACCCAAGGGCGTCAGAAAAGGGAATTTCAGTATGTTTTATAAGAAACGACGCCGCGGAAGAGCAATTCAACTGGTTCGCGCCCAAAACCTCAGCAGGTTTGACCCTGGCAGGTTTGTCGCGAATAAACCAGTCGATAGAGGCCTTTTGTCTATTGCATTTTGGGCGCGCAAGTCAACGTCCGCAGCAGCATCCTGGGCGAAGGGGGGCGCCCAAAGGAGGCGCAGAGCGAGTTCCTCGTCTTGGTGGAAGACGCGATAAGGCAGCCCGACCTGGCAAAAAGCGTGCAGCGTTACCAGCTGGCGGTGGATCAAGCAAAGGTCAGACTGAATCTTGCTTTGTGCCCGGGCGCCTGGTTAATGCCAGGGAACATGGTGATCAACACCGAAAGCGTTGTGGGCTACAACAACCAGCTCAAACAAGCTGTAGCGGGAATGAAACTGGGGATAAACAACGGGGTGAACACGAGCATAAAAAAAGCGGCTCTTTAGCTCATGGATGGTGGGAAATCAAAAATCAACCCGCCAAACAGCCATCCTTCAAACCCAATTCACAAAGCAGCCACAGCTGAAAGCAAAAAAGAACCAAAGCCTGCTGTTGCAACAAAAGAAGAGCCAGCACAAACGGTGCAAACAGAAGAAGAACGAGTGCCCACGGCCGGCTCGGGCAGTGAGTCTCATGACTCGAACAAAGTTGCTGTTGTGGTTTGCGCGGTAGTGGTTGCTGGTTTGGCCTTTTTGACATTCCGTTAACGCCGCTTTTTGGTAATGCGCTCAACCAAAAAGGCCACAACAGCCAAAATCAGCAGCCAGGCGTGCTCAGCCAGAAAACCAATTGCCTTGCCAGCAGTTTTGAAAAGAAAAGAAGCAATCGCGCCAATTAGTCCTGGAATGGCGGCGGCAATTTTTGCGCCGGTCAATACCAAATTTTTGCCGGCGGCTGTCAGCTTGTTTTTAAGGACACCAATGACAGTTCCAATCGTTACACCGGCGGTAAGAAAGATTGATGTCACCGTCACGCCGTGTTTTTTGAAGATCTCTTTTATACGCTCACGCAATGGCTTGGCTCTTTCTCTTTCCTCAATATGTGTTCTCAACCTGGCAAGCTCCTCTTGTCGTTCTGCAACTCTCCCCTCAGCGGCCTCTCTTTCACAAGGTGAAGTGTTCTCATCATCGATAAGCGGTCTGTCTTCTTCATTTTGGAGCTGGAGCTCAACCTCTTGTTCCTTTAATTCAACAAGAGCTTTTGTTGAGTTGAGTCTTTCTTCAAGAGTGTTTCTTTCTTTTTCTTTCGCAGCTTGGTCTGCTTTGATTTTATCAACCCTTGCCTCCGCCTTTTTTATGTCTTTGTTTTGTTTTTTAAGATCGGCGAACTCTTTTTTCGTGTTTTTAAAATCGATTTTGTAATTCTTTTCCAGTTGCTGCAGTCGACGCAGTTCTACTTCATTTTCACCGCTTGACCTGTATTGAACAATTCTGGCTTGAGTTCGCTTTAATTTGTTACTCAGATCTTGTAATTTTTGTTCTTTTTCTTTTTCTTTTTCTTTGTTAATTTTCTCCGCCAGTTCCCTTTCAGATTCTTTAAAACTTTTTTCTGTTTCTCTTATGCTCACATTATATTGAGAAATCAGAGATTCAGCCTTTTCACCAAGAGCTTTTTGGATGAATTTTTGTTTTAAGAAATTTTTTTGAAAACCGCTGCCATCATCTAAAAGTATCTTAGTCTCGCCCCCATCGGGACCAATAACAACAATAACCCCTGGCTTTTTTGAAGAAAACCTGATGTCTTTTAATTTTCTGAAGTCTGCATTGGGAAATCTTTTTTTGATGAAATCTTTTACCCTTTCGATTTCTCCGATTTTATCTTCTTCGCTTAAAATTTGATTATGAAGATCAGCTTTTGACGTTTCAAGTAAACCGGTTGTTTGGTTTCTTAAATCTTTCAGTCTTCTTTCAACATCCTCATCTGTTACTTTTCTTCCACCAAAAGATGTCTCAGCAAAAGATTTTTCTGGCTGTCCACTTTTTTCGTTAGACATTGTCTGCATTCCCATTTCTTCACCTTGAAGCCCTGGTGTGGATGAGCCGCCAGGCAACAAAGGTGTTTCGTCGGGGGTTTGCCAGTTGTCGTCACCGACATCCTCCTCTTGTTCATCGTCATAGTCATCGTGGTCAAGTTCATAGTCAAGTGTAGGGTTGTCGAGTCCAAACTCTCTACCTTCCGCCATTGATTCATATTAAACAAAAAAAATTTTTCGTTTAATATACACAAAATGGCGGTGCAAGCAAATCTCTGGCCAACGCACAAAGCGAAAATTTTAAAAGCGATGAAAGCCGAGCGCGCGGTGAAGCGCATCACCTTCGAACGAAGCGAAGCCAGCCCCAACGAGACCTTGAATGTTTACGTGCCCAAGCTGAATGAGCACGAGGTTCTTGTGCCAGGCTCGCTCGCACTGCTCTTCAACATCGACTTGGATGGAGGGCATACCAACAACGTCCTTGTTCAAAACGTCACACGTGCTCTGGTCGACAAGCTGGTTGTGAAGTACGCTGGAACCAGTCTGCAGGAAACGGTGGGTTATGACATCTTCAAGATCTGGGAGGACCTTTTCCTCTAGCAGGAGGAGCGGGACAACATGCTGCTCGAGGGAATTCAGAGCGAGGACCTCTGCAAGATCCGCTCAAACGCTGAGGACAAGAAAACCTCGGGCGTCGACACGTAAAACGCGCTGAACAAGGTTTTCGGCTAAAAATACCGGATCCGACTGGACCACCAGATCCTGAAAGACCACGGCGTCTTTTATCCCCAAGCTCTTTACAACGACCTCGTGTTTGAACTGACCCTCGCGCCGGCCGCGCAGGTTGTCAAAGGCTCTGACCCCACAAACCTGAAATACAAGCTGACGAACATCCAGCTCGAGTACGAAATGATCAGGAGCAAGACTCTGGCGGACGAGGCGCGCAGCGTTTACTCCTCGGGAAAGGAGTTCGCCTATGACCATGTGATGCGGGATCAGGTGGCCACCTTCAAAAAAGGCACTGACACAAGGATTAACATCAGAGTAAACCCCCAGAGAAGGTCCCTGAAAGGCATTCTTCTTCTCTTCATTGAGCCCTACACAGCCGGAACCAGGGATTCAGAAAAGTACTTCAACCCTGACCTGACGAAAGTCTCTGTCACGGTGAACGGCTCGCCCAACATGTTCTACAACAACGGCATCGAAGGCAAGGATGTTTGGGACGGAGTTGACCGCTTCTTCGGCAGGGCAAGGGGGCAGAGTCCCCACATGAATCTGACAAAGTTCTACACCGATGACAAGTTTGGGCTTCTTATCGATTTGCGCTCAATGCCGGATCAAGCTATGCACGGAAGCGGCACGCGGCTTGTTAACTCAACAGATGGGGTCCAGCTTGAACTCGAGCGGAATGGCAGTGGCTCGGGCGATGTGAACTGTCACGTCTTTGTTATCAGCGACTCGCAAATGAGCATATTGGGGCAGCAATTAGAATCTGTGCAATATTAATATAATGGACCCAAACAACATCCCGTTCAACGCTCTCATCATCGGGCCGACGAATTCGGGAAATCAAGGTTTGTTGTTGACCAGCTCCGCGGCCCTTTCCGCGGCAAGTTCGACTATATTGCGCTCATCTGCCCGACATTCGCGTACAACAAGACTTTTCATCGAATCGCTGAGGCGGACCCGCGCTTTTTTGTAATCATTTGTGAACAGAATGAGGTTGAGCCCTGGTTGAAGCTTGTTAGATGGTTTTTGGAGGGCACCAACGCGCTCATAATCCTCGATGACTGCGCAGCCTCGAAAGATGTGAAAAAGCGCACAGGCCAACTGGTCAATCTCGCGTTCAGCGCTCGCCACACGGGACTCAGCGTCTGGGTGCTCACCCAAAAGATGACCAGCATCACAGCTTCTTTCCGCGAAAACGTTGCGGCAATTGTGCTTTTTTACACTCCCTCATGGAAGACTTTGAAAGCGGTTTTTGAAGATTACGCCGGCGAACTTTCTCAAGATGAGTACAAAGAATACATTTCAATGTTGAAACAAAATAAGTTTTCCTTCCTTGTGTTTTCACTTCGGTACCCTTTCGGAATAAAATTGAAACTCAATTAAAAAATAAATAACCTACACAAAAATGGCGAGCGCAATCGAAGACACCATAATGACCGACGTTTTGAGCTTGCTGGAAGCTGAGCCAACGAGCGCGCCCGACAATGTCTCTTCAGTTGTTTCAACGCAGCCCGATATTTCTGCTCTTCGTGAGCAGCTGGCCGTGCTGGTGTCGACAGGAAAAGCCAAAGAAGCCATCGGGGTGCAGTTAACCCACGAGCAGGTGAAGCGCCTCTCCGACAAAGATGCCGAGAAATACACCAAACGGTACGAGACATATGTGGGCTCAAAGACAACTGACAGCTTGATCGACAGCTTCATTTTTCTTGTGACCAAAGCGGTCGGGATGGCCGTCGACGTCAAAGACATCGATGCTTATCAAAAAGAGCTCAGAAACGACTACATCATCAACAAAGAGCTCTCCAACCTGGCCGGCAACATGGCTTTGAAGTGCGGCCGTTTTCTCGCTGTGGCCAACGCGGCGCTGATCACAACAAAACACATTGATTTCAAAGAGCGTTTTAAGTACGAAGCACAAACTATTGAAATTGCTGAGCTTTCCCAACCAACTGCTGAATAATTGCTCAGAAATAGCCAGCATTTCCTCACAAAAATTATTTTCTCAATTAAATATAATTTGGTTCTTTTTAACAATGTCTGAAGAAGAACAGCAACCCGCTCAAGCAGTGGAAAGTCAAGTAACTTCACAAACTCCGGCAACAAGGTCTGCCAAAAATCCCAAGCGAGTGGCTGCCGGCAAATTGACTGCTGAAAGAACTCGGCTGGCCCGCGAAGCGCAGAAAAAAGCCGCAGCTGAGGCCGCTATCTTAATTGCAAACCAAAACGAGGCAAAAAAAGCAACCGCTTCCCCTGATCCTGCGCCCGAGCCCAAGCCTGATGCAGCAAATTCAAACGGTCTCAGCACAACCCAATGGATCTCAATCATTGGGATTGGCGCGACGCTTGTTACGACTTATGTCAACCGTGAAGACATCCGAGCCTTTTTTGGAAAGAAACAGGCACCTGCACCGGAACCCGCGCCACAGGCGGCTCCTCAGCAGCCCAAAAAAGGCATCCGCCCTATGGATTAGCAAAATTCATTTGAATTTATATTTCGATTGTAATACAAAATGGTGAAACTTGACGTTATCCAGATTTTAGTAACACAAGCTGCTATTTTTGGAATTGGATTTTTGTGGTTTGAGTTTAACAAAAAAGTTTTTTTTTGTACAATCCGCGATATTGTTGACATAACCTACAAAGTAAAAATTCCTTTGAACCCTAATGAACTTTTTGATGAGGAGGGTGAATAATTTTCATTTTGAACATTTTTTTTTTGTTAACCATAAGCAACCATGACCGACAACAAGCTCGTTAAAACCATCTTAGATGCCGCCACCCTTACCGGCATCGCTGCTGGCATAGGCTGGGTTGCCAAAAAAGCGTTCAAGAAAAGTTTTACAGGTGACCCTTCTAACAGCTGTGATGACGGGGAGCGTTGCGCTCAAACGGTACCTGGAGGATCAGAAAATCCTTCCTGCAAACATTTGATTCTGAATTTGAAAATATAATATATTCAGGAAGCAAGCATGGCAAGTATCGCGATTATGGTTGGCGGGGCTGTGTTAAACGCAGCGGCTTTCATCGGCGGTAATTATCTCGCGAGGGCTTTGGGGGGCGGTGACAAAGCTGCACTTGAAGAAAAAGTGCGCCACGATAAAGCTCTCGAGGCGTATCATGCTGCGTACGCGAAATACTCGCGCGACCGCACCAAACTTCTCGACTGGATTGCGACCAACGCGCAGATCAAGGCTGAGGCCAAGCAGAACTTCACCAACACTGACTACGCTTTCAAACTCTACAACCGGGTGCACCCTGAAGAGCGCATGATTCCTCCCAAAGAGCCGAAGTTCTCTGATTTTTATCACCCAAGCGAGCAGCAGAAAAATGGTGAACTCCTTTTCATGGGTACAGGGGCGCTCGCTCTGGGCTACGCAGCCTTCCGGTTGCTTTAACTTTCACCCAATTGAAGTGTCACGCCTGCATTTGTAAAAATGGGTAGAGGACGAAACGGCGTTTTTCCGCAAAGCAGAAAAAGAAGAAAAGTCGTTACTACCAGTCCGGTCTTAATGATCCTAAAGATGGCTTTTTCTCCAAGTCCAACTCAAGTCCAGAGAGAAAACCTGACGTAAAAATCCATCTTGATCTGTTTCACTTCCTTCGAAACACCGATCCCGCTTTTCTGGTTGATTTGCTCACCCTTTAAACTTTTACTCCTTTCTTATACTGATGGACGCCAAACTATCAAAAGTATTCTACAGCCCTGGGGGTTATTGGAAAGGCATTGCCGCCATCAAAAAAATTATCTGCAGCCGCCAAGGTCTCGGAAGACACCGCAAAAAAGTGGCTGGTCAAGCAAGCCCTCTGGCAGATATTCCTGCCCGCGCCGAAGCACGTTCCTCGACCGAAATTCGACGTGCCCACACCCAACGCGGTCCACCAGGCGGACCTTCTTTTTTGCCTCACGACAAACTGCCCCGCGGGAGAAAGATTTACAAATACGCTCTGACCGTTGTCGACGTGGCCAGCCGCTTCAAAGAGGCCGAACCCTTGACCTCGAAAAATTCTGATGAGGTTGCCCAGGCTTTTCAGAAGATTTACAAGCGCGGACCTTTGAAATGGCCAGGCATGCTGCAGGTTGACCCTGGGCGCGAATTCATGGGCGCCGTGTCAAAAGCCATGGAAAAGCACAAAACCTTTATCCGGCGCGGGCGGGCTGAGATTCACCGCGACCAGGCCATTGTTGAGCGTTTCAACCGCACCCTTGCCGAGCGCTTGTTCGGGCATCAGTACGCCGTGGAAATGCGGCTACCTGAGGGTCAGCGGTCCACTGAGTGGGTAAAAAGGCTTCCTAAAGTTGTTTTGGCTTTGAACAACGAGGTCACACGCCTTATCGGCAAGAAGCCCGCAGTCGCCATCAAAGAGAAAGCTGTTTATGCAGAGCCATCGACTCCTTATCTTAGGCCTGTCGGAAAGGTCGAAAAAATCCTCCCCTGTCTTGTCCAAGTTCGTTATCTCTTCCAACCCGGCGAGCTGGAAGGTGGCGGCGTGAAAAGAGCCACAGATCCAATCTGGTCGTTGAAAGTTTTCAACATCGAAAGAACTTTTATCAAACCGGAACAGCCCGTTCTCTACTATTTGCACGACGGGCCCAAGCGCGGCTTTGTGCGCGAAGAGCTGCTGGTGGTCCCTCCAAACACTGTTCTCCCACCGGCTATGTGAAATTCTATTGGCTCAGCACCCACCTTTTGTCGTAATAAGCGCTCAGCCCCACTTTCTGCTGCTCATAAGTGACCATCCGCCCGTCCCGCATCCTGAAACCTCTGTTTGTTGCCATGTCCTTGCTCCCTCCCAAAGCTGCCTTGAAACGCTGCCAGCTTATCTCGTTTTGCTTCTTCGACATCCCTTTCGTGCTGAACTTCTTTTTTTCGCCCTCCTCGACAAAATAGCACTTTGAGCATAGCGCGATCATCCGGCTTCCCTCGCACTCGAGTTTGAAGAGCCCCGGGGTGCGGCCGCTCAATTTGTCCCAAGCCAGCCACTGTTTCTTCTGCGTCTCGAATCCGCTTGCAGCTCAGGCCTGACAAGGTCCTCGAGACGCTCCCCGGAGATGGGTATGTAGTTGCTGTCTGTGTCCATCTGGATCAGCTCAAAATCTCTTCGGTCAAAATACTTGTCGAGGAAGTCGTAATAGAACTCCAACATCCGCAGCTTGGCCAGCTGATAGACAGCGATTCCGACCTGAAACGGCCGTCTGATTGTGATCCTTGTCTTCCGGCTTTCCAGCTCATACGCCTGCCCGATCTCGTCAAGATCGGAGAAATACGCGCTTCGCAAAGCTCTGTCAGCCACCTTATCATCTTTGGTGTAAATAACGTTTGTTTGCCGCTCCAAGGCTTCGATGAGCTTCCCGTAACCGCTGTTCCCCAGCAGCTTGAACACCTCGGCCAGCAGCGCCTTGCTTTTTTCCACGTCTCCTGTCCGCCGCGCCTCGGTCACCTGCTCCACGAACCAAGGAAATATCTTGCCCGGTTCGTAGTCGATTGTTCTGTAAACCTTTTTGACGACCGCCCCGTGGTCAATGTACCATTCCAGCAGAGGGGCGTACACCAACAGTCTCTCTGCAGACAGCGCGCCCACGAGTTTTTTCATGTTTCCGCGTTTTCTGCCTGTTCGTTGCAAGTAATCAAGCATATGCTTCGGAACAGCTTCGATCGGCACCTCTTTGTTAAAGAAGAACGGGCACATTTCCTCGAACTTTGGGCGCAAGGGCGACGGAATCTCTTTATCGACTTCGGCAAATCCGAACCATTTTCCTTCTTTGAGCCTGCGCGTTAGCAGCTGCGCTTCGATCTCTTGGTCGTCGTAGTGCTCGACCCTTTCCTTTCCGCAAAGCATTTCTCTGAGCATGGTCGACAGATAGAGGGCGTTGGCGCCGTAACCCAAAATATTTTTGCAAAAACGGGCGTCTTCGTATTGGTGCGATCTTATCTTTGTCACCCCTACTTCATGGTCCGGCGCGAACACGATGCTCGGGCCTCCGACCACAGCTTCTTTCAACATCTGGTACGCTTCTTCGCCTGGACTGTAAAGCTCCGCTCCTCTCTCGACCGCTCCCCGGAGTAAGTAATGCAAACACACACCCGGGATGCTCACCGCGTCTTTCACGATGTCGATCCTTTTTTCTGTGTAGAAGGCCCGCATCTTTTCCAAGGCTTCAAGACCAGGAGCCACGTCAAGATTGTTGTACCAACGCAGCCAGTCCGCGAAGGTGCGCATACCCTTTTCTTTGAACAGACGCTTGCACCCCTCCCATTCTTCTCTCGTGAGCACGTGGGCGCCCTTCAGGCGTGAGTACCACTCGGGATAGTCTGGGAGCCCTGGATAATCGAGCTTTTGGGGCGAATCGAACCACTCGTACGGCAACCACGATTTCTCTGATGCACATTCTAGGCTTTCACCCACTTTTCGTAGCTGGTCCCCGGGCCAAGGTAATTTATTATGTCAAGGAAACGGAAGCCCGTGGTCAGCAAGAACATTACCTTGTTCCCACATTTTGCCACTCTTACTTTACCGTTTGTGCCAGCAACCCACTCCGCAAAGTGGCTTCTGATCAGGTTTAGATCGTAACTGCCTGAGTTGAACCCGACAACGGGCACCTGGTCGCACCATTCCGCTCTGCTTTCGGTAGCAGGTCCACGTCTTCTGGCATAAACCCCGCCCTTACTTGGGCCCGGATGTTTTTCCCAATTCGTTAATCCAGGGTGAACCGTGGTTTTTATAGTTCACAATAGTGGTGCCGTCTTCAATATGGCGAAACTCATATGCGTAAATATGTCTGGCGTAAAACGATGTTTGAACGTTCTCTCGAATCTTTGCCATAAACTCAGGTATGAGGTTATGTTCCAGACCTTTGACGAAGCGCCATTGAATAAAACGGCGACCCCTTTTTGTTTCACCCTCAACGGTTTTCCCTTTTCCCATTTCCAAACGTTTTTGAAATTCAGTCTAGTATTCTTCAAGAAATGTTTCTAAATCCTTCTTTGTTACTAATTCAGTTTTCACTAGCGCTTGATCAAAATCAATTTCCGCTTTCTGTAATTGCAGGTTGCAGGTTTGTTTGTTGCAGGTTTTTGCAATTCAGTCCAGTTTTCTTCAAGAAATGTTTCTAAATCCTGCTTTGTTACTAATTCAGTTTTCACAAGCGCTTGATCAAAATCAATTTCCGCATTCTGGAATGTTGCAGGCGCGTTTTCCACAAGTAATTTTTCAATATTCTGCCATGTTGCTGCATCAATTTTCGCAAGCTCTTGTTCTAATGTTTCTTGATCAATTTCCATTGGCAACTTTCATATAAAAAAGGGTGTCCTTTTCTTTAATTGGTTGACGTAAGCTCGTGCAAAACACGCTCGAAATTTTTCTTCGCCTTTTTTTGCTTGCGGATTAGCCGATGTTTTAGCGCGCTCCCGCCGCATGCCAGGCATAGACGGTAATCGCACAATACCCCTACGCCGCAGCTGCGACATGGGGATGGTTTTTTCATCCCTTTTTCCAGTTGATAGTTATGCTGGCCGCAACATTCGCCAACGCATTTTTTCCGCAATTCTCTTTCCGGTTTCGCATCAACAATGCGCAGTTGTTTGCTCCGACAACCATTGTTAAAACAGGTGGTATCATTCTTTCAAATGGAGTAGTATAGCCGGGGTTTAATGAATACAACCGAAGAGTGACACTCAGAAAAGACCCCTCGGCCTGGCTGAGAGGTCTTTTGTTTGTGTCACGATGAGGTGGTATTCATTAAACCCCGGCTATACTACTTTTTTTGTTCATTTTTTTGACAATCTACCGAGAATTGTAAATAAAATCAGTTCATGGGAAAAAGTAGGGGTCACCGGCCATTTAGAGAGTAAGCTATAGTCTATCTTTACTACAACTACCAGAAGTATTTGCTCGTTTGACATTATAATGCAAACGGTCATGATAATAAGTCTCACAATACTAATGATGATCGATGATTAACAGAGGGAAAATGGAGAAGCAGACAAATTGGTATCAAAAGCTAAAATACAATAAAACTGGTCTGACCAGAAAAATGTACAATCGAATGCTACTCAGTGGCCACTTTTTAGAGGATTGGGTTTACCGCAAAACAGGGGTTCGTCAAGAATTATTAGAAGGGTGTGGTAGAAACGACACTGATATAGCTCTGACTCGTCCCCAGTCGTCTCCTATTAGAAAATAGCAAGACGCGATGAATGATGGGAAGGAGGAAAGGCGGGAGACGACTGGCAAATCCTGTTTCAAATATGGCGGAAGGAGTAATGGCGGCCTTATAGGCACTATTGAAAGAGAACGCTTTCTGGCGCTTTTTGATGCCACAAACTGCACTTTGGTAATGTCATCTAACAATCCGTACATTTTGTTTATATATCCGTCACAATATTATTCGAAAATCACATAAATCCTCTTTGACGACGTGTACGCTACGGCTAGTTTAATACAGAGAACTCAGACTAACTAAACCGATTTATAATGAACTTGAAGCGACTACGGTCATGTGTTGATTAATTTAACGTTTTCGTGGGAAAGTGACACACAAACGATAGCGTATAAACATTACAATCCTATTATTTTGGGACCCATACCTCGCAATAAATAAAACGAAGTGATACTAATGATACTCTGCTTGACGTTCGCATGTTTCCTGTGCTACTGCTTGCACACCATCCAAGAGACATTCAAGAGCTGTTAACATAGCGACAATCCGAGCAGTTCAACTTAGCAAACGTACAAGACGTACAAGCCGATACTCTACGGCACACACATAATGAGCTATAATGGTGATGTTTGAAATATGCAACATGCTTCTTTTCGTAAATGAAGCCATGTACTAACGTCCTGGCGCCTGAGAATAGACGATTTCCTTTGCCTTTAATTTGTTGTGACGAACAGCCCTCACCGGGAGCTCTCAGTCCTCTTGCATCAAATGAGACGATATTACTTCAGTTGTTGGCGTCTTGTTGCTGTTCCAGCTCACTAAAATGGCTATTTACCTTCACCCAGACGTGTATTGAGTGAAATAAATGGTGAAAACAGCGCGTGCCAACTTTTCGACTCAGGATTTGCCAGTCGTCTCTGATACTTTCTGCCTCCTTCCCATCATTTCCCGCGCCTATTATTTTTCTCATAGTTTTCATTAACATGCAAGAGGAAAACATTAACCGTAACTCACGTGTGATTTTGGGCAGTTTATTTCGCTTGTTGTGAATCACAACTACAGAAGTCTGGTTCAAGGTAGAGGAGAATTTCAAAGCGCCAAAGTCCGCTCTGTACCGTTTGCTGTATACTCAAGATCCCTGTGTATCAAGCAATCGATGCGTTGGAAAGCTACGGAAGTGACCCGCGGGGATTATTATGAAAGATCGAAGACGAAATCTTACATGAAAGCGGTTATAAATCTTTCAAAGCTGAGCTGCTAGTGAATAAGGAGTTCCAAACACTTGGAATAAACAGTGTGGAATCCTCGAAGGGCGAGTACTTTTGGATGAATCGCTTTCGTGATCGTGTACTAAAAGTCACTAAAGGAGTTGACAGGCTGCCGTAAAACTCTTGCGGTTCCTGGCATTTGTCTCAGATTAAACTAGATTTCGAGCTATTTCGCTTTGTGTTTTTTTTAATGCTTGTTATATTCTGTATAATTAGGGGGAACTTCAATTCAAACAGTCCCGTCCGACTCAGTAATTAAGCAAATATTTAGCTGAGGTCACAGGTCTTCGCCATTTCTTTAACCCTGTGAATTTTTTCTGACACTTGGCAGATCATGATATGTTTTGCTACTCACTGTCTTTGCTAGTACTGTTTTATTTCTATTGCTTAAGCTCTCTAAATTGATTCTATTTGATTGAGCGAAATTCTTCAATTAAAGCTATAATTTATGCTAAATTTAATCTCGAACAGCAGGATACTGGAACACGATTAACGACGCCGTTTCGCAGACGTCACCAGAAAGAAACAATAGAAAATCCCATCAGATGGCCAAAAGGTGCCTGCAGGAGCTTAATAAAGGTGGTATTATACTGGCAACCGATGATTGGCCGCTTACCTAACCGCGGATTCGACTGTATTAACGTATGAATTTTGACAGCTTATTGATCTAAATCATTTTAATAGAAGTATTGGAAATCAGTGTTTTCTATTCGCTGATAGAAAACGATCGCGCGCGCGTTGCTTTTTGAAGGCAAGATTTTTCATGCTTTAGCTATAAAATGGTAGCGTTCGGAATGCAATCCTACTCCTCGCCTACGTTTTCTATGAACTACAGTCAACTAGGCTGCGCCTCTTTGGCTATAGGGGGATTCATGCTGACATCATTGTTTACATTGTCCAGCATAAAACTTTGCTTGGAGAAGGCATCATGCCATATAGAAAAGGACTCCAGATGTTTATAAAATATGTGAACAGTGACAATCGTTGAAGTTTTCAGCTCTTTGCAAGTAACACTGAAGGAGATATAAACTTTAAAAACCTGCAAAATTTTGAGGGTGGCAAAAGCGCTTATGAGCCCATGCATGCTAATGAGACAAATTGGCTCGAGCATGGACGCCATCGAAATTATGGAATTGTATGGTGAAGCGCAATCTCATTGCATTGGTGTAAGTTATGTTACTGGAAGTGTTTAAATTACTTTAACAAGTTTCTCAGTGATCCCTATCGTTTTGACACGCTCCGCGTAAAATATAATACGTCAAAAATAACAAAGGCGTGGCTGACTAAGGCCCGACATAATATGATCAAACAAAGATGTGCAAAAGTTCCATGTTATAATATGCCTGGAAAATGCAGGTGAACTATCACACCAGAGCAACATGAATGTGCAGCAGCGCGCACTAAAATTATGTTCTGAAATCAATAATTTATGCTTTGCATGTTTGCAAGGGGAGGGGGCTTCTTAACTACAGATTAAGACCAGTTGCTAAGAGATTGCTGAAAAGTTACCTGGAGGCGAGCGATTCCGGAGCCTGCTTTCAAAAATATCTCGCGTGCGAAACTAGTGCCAGTCCCGAACTGCCCTTTGAAATTTTTAATCCGAAAAGAAGAAGAGTTTTTTTCCGATTTTTCTTGACAGAGCAAGAAATAGCATCGCCTTCTTTGTAGTCTGTCGTATGCAATTACTGTTTACACTGTAGATAGCCCGGTTTTTGTGGGGAAATACTTCGAAAACAACAAAAAGTCTGTAAATATTGGTGTTAATTACGTCATAACTTTAAAAATAACTCGGACGAATTTCATTAATAATGTTAAAGAAAAATTGGGGGAGTTTTTTCGTGGGTTTTACCAATGAGCAAATTAAGACCCCTATGACGTCCACGATATCGGCGTAACTGTAAAAGAAAGCCTGAGACGAGGTCTTAACTATAAAGCCACCTTAAAGGTAGGTAGGTAGGTAGGTATACTTTATTTAATTCAAAGAAACACGCTAGCGCCAACAACACTCAGCTGGTTTCCATGGAGGGCGTGTTTGTACATAAAAACAGAGACTAGAACTAAAAAAAAGTCAAAAATGCAGGACAATTCTGCCTTCAAAAAGCAACGTGCGCGCAATCATCTATCAGCAAGTAGAAAACAGTGAGAGACCCAATCAGATTCATGGATTTCTAATACAACACAGCTTTGCTTCTATTTAACAATTAAACTCCGAGCCCGACTTTTCTATGAGCGAATAGTCAACGAGGCGCAGCCGAGTTGACTATCGCTCATAAAAAACGAGGGCGAATAGTCTAATTGTTTTAGTAGAAACTCTAAAGGATTGCATTCCAAAAGCTACCATTTTATGTATTTTAAAGCAAAAAATCAAGAAAAATCTTGCCTTCAAAAAGCAACGCGCGCGCGATCGTTTTCTATCGGCGAATAGAAAACAGTCGGAGAACCAACCAGATTCAATCATTTCCAACAGAACACAGCTGAGTTTCTACTAATAATAAGTATCATTGTCTGGTCATTCATGCCATATATACAGTAAACCCCACGTATATACAATAAAACCCGCATATGAGAACACAGATTTTTCCAACTTAAGCGTTCCTATCAAGGGTGAATTAATGAACAACAATCCAATCAACATTCGAGATTTTAATCGAGTCGCCGTTTGAACATTGAAGTATTCACTTCAAGAATGGCATATTGAAGCAAAGAATGAAATCAAATTTCCATTAATGAATTCATTAATTCACTATTGATAGGAACGCTTGAGCTGTTTTGACTGTAAAACTAATTTAAGCAACAATACTCGATACATCCATTCCTTAGCCTCAAATTCACGTAAAAACTCCTTTGTCTATAAACATCCATACGAGGCTAAGGATGTATCAAGTATTGTTATTCAAATTTGGGAACCATTTATGCAAAGGGTCTATGAAATGAAAAAATAAGCTATTGAAAAATAAGGTTATTTGAAAGGCCTTAAAAATGAAAACTGGCGTTCTCCTTTTTGTGATATCTCCTCTCCTTCCAGAGATATTCATGATTTTGGTATTATGCAAATTAGGTCCTGATGATGTCATAAGGTGTGATAGTATGGGTGTAAAAACACAAAATAAGGCTATCTCTGCAACTAATGATGCAATGTAATTAGAACTTTGGAAGCACATTGCATCCTAATAAATACACCTCTTGATACATATTCTGATGTTGCTATGGCAACAATCTTGGTTCCAGTCTCTTTCCTCTTTGAATCAAATATTACTCGTTTGTGACTGTATAGGGCATAATTGAAAAATTTATTTGAAACACACAATTCCAAAGTTTGAAAGCGCTACGATAAAAATTGTCGAGTTTACAAGCGCTCAAAGTTGTGCTTTTTCGCCTGAAAAATGGCAAATTGAATCGCGCGGCCAAAATACCACGTCACCTCGAATCTGACGTCAGTTTGTTTGCAAGCAGTGCAAGCAAATATGGCAGACGGTGAGAAAGTAAAGCGTAGAGGTTGCTGGGGCTCCAAACACCCAAAGTTGCCAAAATACGTCTTACGCCCCGAGTATTAGCATGAAGTTTCCATCCGATCTTTCGCGACTGGAGTCAAGTGAGCGTAAACAAATTCTTGCAAACAGACATCACACGCTTTTATCTCGCAATAAATTCGGACCCAGTCTCTTTGCCATTTTTAAAGGCAAAAAAGCGTAACTTAAACTGCTTGTAAAATCGACAATTTTTATCGTAGCGCTTTCAAACTTTGGAATTGCTTGTTCCAAATAGTATTTTTTTGAATTATGTAGAGAAAAATTTCGCTTCATAGGCACTTTAAAGTGCACCTTATCCCAAAATATTTTTTTCGCTAGAATAAACCTTTGCATCAAAACGCATTGCACCTTTTTACCAGCATTCAAAAGTTACGCTAAACTGTGCATCATTTGTTCCACGACCGAGTCAGAAGGTGCGTGGGTCTATTCCCGATTTGACGTCACAAACTGATTTGCATGCATATTTACAAAGACTTGATGTGATGCAAATAATTTTGTGACGTCAAATCAGGAAAAGCCCCACGCCCGTTTTTCATAACGTTTGAATGCTATAAATAGCCAGAATTTGGTAAAAAGGAGAAGCGAAAGGTGCAATGCGTTTCAAACTGGTGCAAAGGCATATTTGAGCAAAAAAAATATTTTGGGGCACAAAGCGTGCACTGCGCAATGCCCATATTGCACTAGCTATCCTAATTGACGTTTAGGAAGTGGACGATGTTTGCTAAGATAGAATTCAGGAATAATCATTCCTGTATATTAGAGAACTGGAACCAGATGTGTTGCCATAGCAACACCAAAATATTCACCATCTGATACTGTACATTTGTTAGGCTATAACCTGCTCACCAAGTTTTAATTTCATTGCATCATTACTTGCAGAGATATGCTGTTTTGTGTTATTGCACCCATACGATCATCAGTACCTAACTTGCATAATTCGAAAATCTTGAATATCTCTGCAACGAGAGAATATCTCACAGAAGGGAAACGCCATTCTCCTTCACTTTTACAGTGCGGCTACTGTAACCGGGGTCACCCAGACAAAGTTAACCAATCACAAAGCAGAACGGAAACAATAGATTTCAGCATTTTTTAACTTCAGCCAATGAAATGTCGAGTACAGAACAATGAAATTTCAACTTGTTCGTTCGCCACGAAAACAGATAAAAACAGATAAATTTTGGTGTATGGCGCTGAGTTTTCAATTAATTTCGATTGCATCCCTTTTGAACTTGAGTAGTTGTGACAGGAACATTTGGAAGGTAAATATTAGCGATGTTTATGAAAGAGAAGTTCGAAACAGCCTGGGGAATGCAACGATCGTACCGTTTGTCTCGACTGTGCGTGGCGGAGTTCGCTCGTGACAATTTCACGTTTTCTCTACGGCATCAACTGGAGTTTTGGAAGTACCATTTGGAAAATAAATACACGTGATGCTAGTGAAGGAAGACTTTCTGAACCGCCTAACGTACAAGTGAAAGTGATGGTCATAGTTTAGGCAAAGTGCGTGGCGTATTTGCAAACAACCGCGAAAACACGGCTTGTTCGCCGCAGCGTGATAAATTTAATTTAGTTTTCTGCGCTGCCGGATCGTTGAGTTCCCCCGAAAGCGTATCAACCGTATACATCCAAAGTTTCGGCAATTCAGCGAGTTTGAATAAACACGCAACAAAAAAACTCAACCGTCTGAGCAGAATATTTGCCGGCATGGGTTTTATTTCGTTTCGGAACTGTTAACGTAGTCAGTGAACTATGACAGGAATTTTTGATTAAGGAACTTGCGGTAGTTTCTTACACGCCCAAAAGGAAGCGTAAACTAGTATCTTAAGCTCAAGTTAAATTAAGTAGTTTAGTTTTAACCCGCGATCTGTATTGAACACGTTCACTGTAATTAACTGCTCACCTGCGACTCAGTGTTATGGTT
The DNA here is from genome assembly GCA_947652115.1 of Blastomussa wellsi. NCBI lineage: Eukaryota > Metazoa > Cnidaria > Anthozoa > Scleractinia > Plerogyridae > Blastomussa > Blastomussa wellsi. The sequence continues at coordinate 18,961,930 of OX393566.1, read as the reverse complement.
ATCCCGATCAAGGAAGGTTAAGAAAACTCGCCATAGAAGTAAGTTTGTAAACATTGTTATTATACTGTCAATGATTTCAGCTTGTTAGCTTAGAATTTATCAGCTTTTGAACAATAAGGACATTGAGGAATCGTCCACATAGCACGATAATTGTTACAGCCTTATATCAGTTTTTCCCGCTTCGCTTGTTTTAATTGTTTCGTTTTTCTTGTTAATTGATTTAGCTAAGTAGATTATATTGTACATTTTGATTTCAGATCGAATAAACACTGTAAACACAACAAACACGGTTATAATCAGTTATCCGATTTGCGAGTATTCTTCAGTAGTGGATCGTCTTGGTTTTCTTGCGAAACATCATTCGATTTCTAGCTAACCGGCAAGGTTCGTAGAGAATTAAGACGTAAAACAATGGCTGAAACAACCGAAAATGCCGTTAAACAAGCCAAAATAAAACGAAGAAACTGTAAGGGCGCGCTTACCCGTCAAGGAAAAATTCTTTGCATTCAAGTATCTGGAAATCGGCCAGCGGAAGAAGTGAGAAAAGAATTGGACAAATACGAACAAAAATTTACAGAGTTATCATCAAGACACGACGAATTCTTACTGCTCCTCGAGGACGACGCTGAATTCGAACATGAAGAAGCTTGGATGGAAGAATGCCAGGAAATGTATTTGAAGCTAAAAATTGATACCGAAGATTATTTAAGAGAAGTTGCGACTTTAAAAGAAAAGAAAACACCGAGCGGAAGTGTAAAACCACCCGAAGAATTTTTAGAAACAGATGTCGGAACTCTGGTTACCGAAAAAACCGCCCCCGGAACTTCAGAAGAAACCACCGAAGCGCCTGTCATTCAAGACAAAAACCTGGCAGGAAATGCGGCTAACCAGGGAGAGAACGCAGCGTCTTCGCCTCCAATTTTGCAAGAAAACGTCACTGGAGTAGAAAATCCCGCCGAAAATGTACAAAATGCCGGTGAAGCCATGGTCCCACCGGGAAATAATGAAATTACAGAGCACGTTACGCCACCCGCCAGCGCAAACGGAAACGTCACGCAATCAGCTTTCCGGATGGAAAAACCGAAAATGCCAAGATTCTCTGGTGACGTCAGAGAATTCGCGATTTTCAAGGCAGATTTCAAGCATCTTGTCGAATCAAGATACACCAAACGTGACGCAATTACCATTCTAAGATCGAACTTGAGCGGCAAGCCGCTGGAATTAATCAAGGGAATTGGACAAGATTATGATGCCGCGTGGGAGTACCTGGAGTCAATCTATGGAGACCCGCGGTTTGTTGCTGATGTTGCCAGTCGAATAAATGATAGTTCAACTTGTAAACGTCCTTTATTTTGCTGGAGAATATTAGTAAACATGAAACGGCTCGACCGAACTACTTCACCAAATATTACCACGAGGTCGCAGCCTCGTTCCCAGGTTCCCGCACATATTGCGTAACACAGACACGTCACACACTCCCCGACTTCCGGGACATTTGCTAGTACAGTGTTCACTGGAGTTCTGGACTCCCTATAAAAACATGCCACATCACAATATTCTCACTCTCATTGCTTGTGTTCCTTGCATCATATGGGTTGATCAGGCCCAATGTTAGCAACTTTATGCAACAATACAAATCAAAATGTATACTTGTCCACTCATAACTTGAAAATGGCACAGTCAAAGTTCTTGAAGAACTATACTACTTATTTGCCCGTGAATAGGCACTGCAGCACATAAAAAGACTAGTAATTCTACAATTAATACAATAATTATCAGTTCAACAACAACGTCGTTAAGAGTCTTAAACAGTCAATAACTCTGGAGGCATCAGGTGTGTATCATCTGCAAATAGTTTGGGTACACCAAAGGAACAAAACAGGGTGGTACAAGGTACTGGTGCATAGGTAACATCCAGGGTACTTGGAAAGGTGGAGAGGACCATCCAGGTACAATATTGGGACCAGTTTGAACACTGCAGATGGTCGGGAGTCTCAACATGGTCTGGGCCTTTCCCCATTCTCTCAGGCATTGCTTCATTATCAGTGTTATCTGGTTGTACTTCCCTAACTTCCTCAGGTCCTGCCACTGACATTGGAAGGGACAATGCGTCCAGATCTCTGGGTACCAGGCCAGGTATGTCATCCTCCTCCCCACTGTCGCTTTCATTATGGTGAGCTTGGTGAACTATTTCTTTATGCCTTCTCGACCGAACAGGCGCCGTCCTCTTCCCTTGGACTGACTGCGGAACGAGCTCCTCAGTATCTGCAGAGAGGTAGTCACATGGCAGTAAGAGATTTCTGTGGAGTACTCTTGACTTGTCTGGCTGTCCTTCTGGGCTCACTTTGTATATGGGTAGTTCCCCCTTCTGCTCTCTCACGACATGTATTTTCTGTTCCCAATACGACCGAAGTTTCCCTGGTCCACCGCGCTCAGATAAATTTCGGACCAGTACTCTGTCCCCAGGTTGTAACTTTGTATACCGCACTTTGCAATCATACTGTTTCTTGCCACCCGTTGCAGTCTTGGAGGCGTTCTTTAAAGCCAATGAATATGCTTCTTTCATAGCAATCTTCCATTTGTCAGCGTATTCTGTGTGGGTCACGTTAACTTCCTCTTGTGCAGGTCCAAATATCAAGTCCACTGGAAGGCGTGGTGACCTCCCAAAAAGGAGGTAAGACGGTGAATACCCAGTTGATTCACTCCGGGTACAATTGTAAGCGTGTACAACCTTGGGCACATACTCTGACCACTTGCTTTTCTTCTCTTCAGGTAGCGTCCGTAACATCGATAGCAAGGTCTGGTTAAATCGCTCCGCTTTACCATTGCATTGCGGATGGTAGGGCGTGGTCCTTGAACGTATCATTCCGCACGACTGTTGTAACTGGTGGAACAATTTGTTCTCGAATTCTCTTCCTTGATCATGCAGAATACGAGCTGGCGTTCCAAAACGAAGTACAAAGTCGTTGTAGAGCTTGTCGGCTGCTGTTCGTGCTGACTTATTTCTGGTGGGATATGCCTGCGCAAATCGTGTGAAGTGATCAACAATGACCAGAATGTATTCGTACCCACCAGAGCTTCTTTCCAACTGCATGTAATCAATAGATATCAACTCAAAGGGTGCACTAGTGACAATAGGTTGGAGAGGGGCACGTGTCGAGACATTTGGTCGCCTTTGCTTCAGACAACTGCACACCTGGGTCACGAAGTGGATAATGTCTCGCTGCATGTTGGGCCAGTAAAATCTCTCACGAGCAAGTTGTAGTACTCTCTCTGACCCCAAATGTCCCATTTCTTGGTGTAGTTCCTTATAGACCAGGCGATGAAATTGCTTTGGCAACACCAGTTGTAAATTCTCTCCACGTTTCCTTCTCAACAGCCCATCACGTCCAATTTCCAGCTTCGGCCATTCACGTAGTAACTTTCTTGTTTGTGGAAGCTCTCTAGATATTTCATGGATTGCTGGTTTGCGTCCATTGAGTTTGAATGCAAGAACTCTGCCGATACTTGGGTCTTGTTTCTGAGCTGTCAGGATGACTTGAGGCTCGATTTTGTCATAGTTCTTGGAATCAAGAAGATCAGAGTCAAGGCTCAATGCATCCGCTCTGTTACTTATTGCTGTTATCCACACTGTATCACCGTTCTGAAGTGCCTTAATACCAGTCAAAGTTGCACTGATCACCTCCTGTGAAGTCTCTTGTGTACAAGTAGGAATGTACTGGTTGATGTCCAATGGAATTCTTGACAAGGTATCAGCATCCTGGTTCACTTTACCCGGTCTGTACTTGATCTCAAAATTGTAATCAGCCAATTCTCACACCCAACGATGTCCAGTTGAATTAAGTTTCGCTGTCGATAAAACATACGTCAGGGGGTTATTGTCCGTGTAGACTGTGAATGATGGTGCATAGTACAGATAGTCCCTGAACTGCTCACAAATGGCCCATTTCAAAGCTAAGAACTCTAACTTTCCAGAATGAAGATGGTAGTTTCTCTCAGCCGGGGTGAGGGTTCTGGATCCATACCCTATGACACGCATTTCACCGGACTGACGCTGATAAAGCACCGCTCCAAGTCCTTCGTTTGATGCATCTGTGTGCAGGACAAATGGGAGATCATAATCTGGGTAACCAAGAATTGGCGGGTTAGCCAGACAGTCTATGAGTTTCTCTAACACTCCTTGATGTTCTTCTGTCCAAACAATAGCATGCCTGGATGGTGCTTGCGTCCCATTTCCTTTCTGACTACGTCTTCCTGTTTGATTAGGATGTCTGCTAGATTTAACCCCGGGCGCCTTCAAGAGTTCGAAGAGAGGCTGCGCAATTCTGGAGAAGTCTTGAATGTATTTTCGGTAATACCCCAACAAACCTAGCAGTTTTCTCACATCTCCAACAGTTTTGGGGTTAGTCTCTTTAAGTGCTAAGACAGCCTTAACATTTGAGGGATCCACTCGATATCCGTCAGCAGAAACAATTCTCCCCAGGTAATTAACCTCCTTCTTGAACAGCTTACATTTTCTGGCTTTAAGCTTTATCCCATGTTCACGTAGCCTCCTCAACACTGTCCGTACATTCTCAATGTGTTCCTCAAAAGTTCCGCTGAAAACAATCACATCGTCTAGATAAGGTACACAAATTTCATCTCTAAGTCCTTCAAGACAGTCCTCCATGAATCTTTGAAATTCTCCAGGAGCATTTCTGAGACCAAATGGGATCCTCACCCACTCGTACAGGCCCCATGGTGTTACAAATGCAGTCATGTGTTGACATTGAGGGCTGACAAATCCTTGATGGTAAGCATTTCCTTGGTCCAACAGAGAAAACCAACTGTTTCCTCCAAGATTCTCAATGGTTGTTTGTACCCGAGGAAGTGGGTGTCGGTCTGGTACTGTTCTTCTGTTCAGCTCACGAAAGTCTACACATAGTCTCAAAGAACCGTCCTTTTTCCGCACACAAACTACTGGCGATGAATAGGCCGAGCGTGACTTCCGCACCCATCCACGGTTGAGCAAGTCTTCAACATATTGTTTCACTTCTGGGTACAAAGGCCTTGGAATAGCTGTATAGTTTTTCTGGACTGGACTTTCATCTGACAGGTTAATCTTAAGTTGCAGGCCCTCTGCACATCCTACATCATTGTCATCCTTCGAAAAGGAATCTGCTTCCTCTATTAGCATGTTCATTACTGCATTTTTTTGGTCTTGTGTCAGGTCTCCTAAATCAACATCTGGAGGTGGGTTGCTAGTGTTATTTTGACATTCCTTCATGACCGCTGCGTCCGATTGCAAGCCGAGCTCTTCTTGCTCCTCTGATGATTTGTCACTAGAAAGCATGCTGTCTTCCGAACTTTCTTCATTCTCTCTCCTTCGTACTTCTAATGGGGTTATGGATTTGACTAGCTGGAGCTTGCCTAACACTGTCCTGTTTTTCAAGGTGATATCATGGTCTGTAGTGTTTCTCAGTTGAATTTTGACACGCGATGAAGCACCACCTCTGATAGTTACTAATGTTTCAGGGACCTCGAGTCCTGATGGCCATGGTGATTCAACATCTGGTTCAAACAACACTGGAAGTCTTGACTCAATTGGGCCAGTATTCACAGAGCAAGTTACTACCACTGTCTCATTCTTTGGAACTACCATGTCCCTTTTCGTTACTTTCACACTACACAGTTCACTTGGGATGTTTGTCCTAATGAGACCAACCAAAGCTTTGACATCCTCCTGCTTTGCATTTGGGAGACTTGAGCTTAAAGCATTGACTAATGTCTCGTTCATAATTGGGCGGTGAATCACTAGCAGGGTTTCTCACAATTTCTTCAATTACATTGTATCCAATAATGGGATGATCAATAGCTTCTGTTGAAATCAGGAAGGGTACCGACATACCATGTTTGTCATCTGAGGTCGCCAACTTGAAAGAAACTTCAATCCATCCTTCGTATGGGATTTCAGTACCATTAGCTGCTTTCAAATCAAGTCCTTGGTCATTAAGCAGTTCACACATTTGACGACTCTCAACTGTGGGCAGGTTCTCAGCAATCCAGTCCTTGGAAACAATAGAAACTTGGGCACCGGTGTCCCACAATGCTTCTGTTTGAACATTATTCATTACACACTGAACCGTACATCTCTTCCCCACCAATTTTACAACTCTTGCATGTTGGTTTGGTGTAAGGTGACTAACATACATGCCACTGTCAGAAACATCCCTTTTCTCCTGGTTAGACAGGTACTTAATTGCACTACACAACTTCTTATGCTTCATCCAATGGGCTCTTTGACATTTCTGAGAACAGTAGTGTACTGACTGACAATTTGAACATTGCTTTAAAGATAATCCCTTCCTGCCACAGTTAACACAAACATGGGACCTTTTGATGTGGTCATCAGCTACTCCCTGTCCCGCGGTGGTAGCCTCCTTCGGTTTCCCTGATTTGGTATGCTGGCTGCACCCCTGCGACACCCTCGTGCAAAATGGTCACTTGAACCACAGCGGAAACAATGGTCACAGAACTCTTGGTTTGCTGTTTGGCATGCTGGGCAGACACGTCTCCTTTGGTTCTCAAATGGTTGCCTGGGTTGGACTCTTTCTCTCTCTCTAGTATTCTGGGAGGCCATAGCTTCTTTCAGGACAGCAATATCTGATTGGACAGCCTCTAGGGTAACCATTAGCCTGTCAGGCCTCTCAGACTTTGCTTCTCTTTTTGACCCACACTTCTTGTCACTGTCAACTTCCAAGCAACTCACATTCACATTCTTGTCGTTGGTGGCTCCCAGCTTACCCTTTCTCTCTGATTCTTCGGATACCACCACATTAATTTGCTCCATTAATTCTTCGTCTGTCACATCTGTCTTCTGAAGGAACGGTCGCAATTTATTACGGACAGATTCGTCCTGTAGGCCCGTTTCGACAGCGTGAAGGAACAAAGAATGAACAAGCGATGATTCATATTTAACAGGGCCACCCTCAGCTTGCGATGCAAATATAACCTGTTGTCTTAAGTCAAGGGCCCTAATCAGGAAGTCCTGAGGGGCTTCCTTGGGTGATTGGCACATTGTTATCAGTTCTTGGTACAGTTCAGTGCCTGATTTCTGTTTATAATGGGCCCTTAACATCTGTCTTAATTTTGCCAAGGTAAGTGTTTTCATAGTTTCTAGATATGATCGTAACTTCAAGCTGGGACTAATAGCACGAATCACTGCATCATTAATCTCCCGTTCTTTGTAACCCTTTTCTAGTCCTGCATCGATTTGGCGAATTAGACTGATGAAGGACAATCTGTCCTTTTGTTCCTCTCCTCCAATAACGCCCGTCATCTTAAAATCTCTCCTTAGAGCAGTTTTAACATCTACCAGTGATACAACGTTACCTTCTTTTGGTTTCGACGCTGAAGCGGCTGGTGTGGATGGTTTTGTGTCCTCGGACTTAACTGAAGCCTGCTCCATTTTCTTCTTGTACGACTCCATCATTCCCTCGAACTGTTTACGTAGAGCTTCGTATTCCATTTTCGCTTTAACCGACTCATCTTGATTTTGTTCTGTTTCTTCGAGTGGCGGTGGCGTCCCCACAATGAAATTCTTGAGTTCCGTGAGATATTCAACCTTGTCTTTCGCTTTCTCAACCTCATCTTCAACTTTTGCACGAACAATCCTGGACATTACAAGTTTACTCTTCCCCTTGTATTCTTTTGATTCCAACCCGACACGCTCCGCTAACAACTCCATTTCCACGGTCGGGAGTTTACAAATTTCTCCCTCGACTTGAAGCTGCAGTTCTTCGAGCACGGAATCCGTCATTTTCTTCTCGTCACAGCAGTCGCTTATGTTTTAGTGCAATTAAAGGATGTGCCAACGGCCATTTGCCGCCATTAATCGATCGGTCAGCATTTTCTCTGATTTCCTCGCTTTCCTCCACAAAATAACACCAAACATCGGTTGAACATCAGTCCTGGCAGGGTCGCCAAATGTTGCCAGTCGAATAAATGATAGTTCAACTTGTAAACGTCCTTTATTTTGCTGGAGAATATTAGTAAACATGAAACGGCTCGACCGAACTACTTCACCAAATATTACCACGAGGTCGCAGCCTCGTTCCCAGGTTCCCGCACATATTGCGTAACACAGACACGTCACACTGACACAATCACGCAAGACATCGCCCGATTTAGACCTTTGCGTGACGAAGAAGACGCCCGTTTCTGCGATCTGGTTCATCTAGTAAGACGAAGTTTTAACTCCCTCACCGAAGTTGGTCGGCAAAATGACATGGATAACAATCATATGTTAGCGATTATTGAACAGAAGATGTGCCCTGATGACCGCAAAGTTTGGTCACGTTTTCTGGAAAGTACGAAAAGTCACGCAACACTAGAAACATTGATGTCCTGGATGACGTCAGAGATGAAATCAAGAATGAGGGCAACAGCACCACTACGGAATTCTAAACAGAGCCTCACGCAGGTTAATCAGGTATCAGAAATAGTGGAAAAGAAACCAGTGAACCACAAGTGCTGGTTATGTAAGACCTCAACCCACTGGACGGACCAGTGTCAGAAATTCATCTCAATGGGCGCCAGTGACCGACTAAAAGCTGTAAAGGAGAACCATGGTTGCTTCAGCTGCCTTAAACGTGCTGGTCGTGAACATAATGTAGCTACCTGTTCCCGTAGACGCCAATGCAGTGAGACCTTCAATGGGAGCCAGTGCAAGTACTTTCACCACCCGCTGTTACACGCCGCCAACATAACAAGTCCCGCCACAGCCCTGACCATTTCATCAGTAACAACCAGTAAAGAAACTGTACTTCCCGTCGTGTGCGTGGAAATCCTGGGACTAGACACCGTCAAACAAGGAAGCTTGCTACTGGACTCTGGTGCTCAGGTCAGCTTAATCAAGTTGTCAGTTGCAAAAGAATTAGGTCTCAAGGGCAAGGATGTAACCATCACGTTAGCTAAAGTCGGTGGGGTGGAAGAAGAATTGACAACGAAGCTGTTCCGTGTTCGCATCCGATCATTGGGAACCCGACGCGATATCCACACCATTACAGCAGTGGGCATCCCGTGTATTAGCAGTGACATTACAGAAATGAAACTCAGTCACCTTGCTGGATTGTTTGGGCTCCGAGAAGAAGAAATTCGAAGAAAAAATGGCCCGGTTGACATACTTATTGGCATTGATCACCCTAAACTGCACACAGGTGAAACCAGAGAAGCCGCGAGCCTTGTTGCAAGACAATCTCCCCTTGGCTGGGTTGTATTTGGAGCCACGCCCGGAAAACACTCTCAAGTAAGCCGCGTATACAATGTAATGGTTCCAAAGCCCGCAGACATGACTGACGTTTTATGCTTCAACATGCATTTCAGCAATATGAACAACCAACAACAACAACTTTATTTGCGATCGAAATATGAAGTCACAATACAACAAATATCGCTAAAAACGCATGTTTCAACTGCAAAATGATAATGATAATTTGTCGAGTAGAAGTTCCTGGATTGATAAAACTATATAAATGTGTAGGAATTTATTTCGGAATGAAAAGTTAAGAGAGAAATTTCACTTGTATGCTAGTCCGTGTTGAAAACAAAACCCGGATTTTCCTGTTAGGAATTCGCCCTGTGTCCTGCCTTGTTACATTTGCAAGAAAATACTGAAACGGCCGGCGGTTATTTTTTTTTCCAAGAATCAAATTCCGCCACACAACTTGCCAAATTAAACGAAAAATCGTCGCGTTCACTGCTTTCACAGAGATTGACATCGATTCTTGCAAACTTTCATGACGAATGAAATTCATTAAGCTTCACGGACTTCACGAGTGAACAAATTAAAATTTTATTGTTATTTACTCAAACAAAACAAGCTGGAATCTTAGCTTTCACTGGTAGATTATGCAGTGCAGAAAGTCTTCCCTCGCTAGCATCACGTGTATTTATTTTCCAAATTTTTCCAATAACTCCAGTTGATGCCGAAGAGAAAACTTGAAATTGCCGCCAGCGAACTCCGCCACGCACAGTTGAGACAAACGGTACGGTCGTTGCTTTCCCTGTTTTGAACTTCCCTTTCAAAAACATCGCTAATATTTTCCTTCCAAATGTTGCTGTCACAGCTACTCAAGTTCAAAAGGGATACAATCGAAATCAATTGAAAACTCAACGACACACGGCCAAAATTTTTATCGATCTGTTTTCGTGGCGAACGAACAAGTTGAAATTTCATTGTTCTGTACTCGACATTTCATTGGCTGAAGTTAAAAAAAATGCTGAAATCTATTGTTTCTGTTCTGCTTTGTGATTGGTTAACTTTGTCTGGGTGACCCCGGTTATAGTAGCCGCACTGTAAAAGCCTTTCAAATAAGCTTATTTTTCAATAGCTCGTTTTTTTTCATTTCATAGGCATTTTAAAAACGAGGCAAGAAGGGCTAAGCAAAAGAATATTAAGAAGGTAGCCATTGTGAAATAAGATGTAGTTGTATGCAAAAAGCTACCCTAGCCTTCCTAGCCTTGTTTTCATGTTTTTTGCAATATAAATCTCGAAAGTGAAGAGTGATCATCGCAGTTAATTTCCAATTTAAGCAATTGGAAAGAAGAAGCCTGAAAAAAGCAGGACTTCAACAGGATTCGCACCCGAGACCTCCGCGATACCGGTGTGATGCTCTACCAACCGAGCTATGAAGCCACATATTGGGAGAGAGCTCAATTTATTGAGTTCATATTTGCCCGTGAGGAGTGACATGATGTGTAGTATATATGAAATAATTCATATTTGAACTGCGGATGTTGATAAAAGTGAAGGATGATCACTCTTAACTTTCATCTTTATCCGCAGTTCAAACAATATAAATCTTCCTGTGGCTTTCCATAAGTCAGAAGTATAGCCTCAAAACTCCATACATTCACTTTGACTTAATCTTTAAGGCAAAGCAATTAATTCTCTTTACAAACGTTTTTTTGTAGGGACAGAATATAACGGCAGCCATATTTGCCTAGGGTCTATAGTCTTCCTCATTCTTGAATCAAAAGGTGTCTAGAGTATCTGTTCTGTTACTTGTTAAGCAAAGGATGGATTAATTCTTTCCAACATGCCATGATTGTTCAAAGAGTGAATAATGCTATCCACCGGAAAAGTCACTATCCAGTGAATAGCAGTTTGCTGCCAATACTTATCCACTGAATACAAACAGCTGTGGTCAAATAAATAATTATCCAGTACAAAACCTGAATACACTGTACAGTGCAGCTTTAAGATAATCAAACCAACATATTTATGTGTGTAGAAGCAAGCTACAGTCTACGTTTAAGGAACCTCCACTAACTGCAGCATACAGTAAAATTTGCTGTACATGCTAAGGGACACTGTCACGAGTATAAATTCAAAAATTTAACAGCCCAAAAACGTGTTTGCGCCATTGGAAAACTACAAACAGTGGTCACGTTTTGTTCAAATTATTATGCCAGTGCACTGAAGCCAAATATGGAGTGATATCACTGTTATGCCATCAGGCGCATAAGGTCTCAACTTGAAAACGTCAGGCTGACTTTTTCAAGTTCTGAACTTGTGATTCGGAAAAAATTGCAGAAAGCTGTTTATGGTCACCCTCTTCTTCAAACAATTTGCTTGATATCCGTCTCTTTATGTTCTAGGAACATTTCCTGTATGGATGAAAGAACTTGATCATAATTTTGTGGCCATTTTACTAAACAAGAAAGCTGAGAAATGACCGTGACAGTATTCCTTTAAGTAATTGCACAAATATGTAGAAAGCATTATATCATGATAAAATAAAGAGAGGACAAAACCTGGACCAGATAAATTGCCCCTCCACTCCCTGAATACCCCTCCCAGGATCAATGACAAAGTCAAATAAAAGTGCTTACACTACAGCTATTTAAATATGATTTTGTTTTATAAAAAGTAATGTCATAGAATAATAATTGCACATGTAAATTAATAAGGAACATTGCTGGGGTATTTTATATTTCTTGAAAAGGAAATCTATAAAAGAAATGCAAACCCAACATAATAACTATCTGTAGAGACTGGAAACTAGTATCAAGCGTGCATGCGCAGTGGATCGAACAGTAGAGCACATGGCGGACCGAGTGGCATTTTTAGTTGTGATGTTTAAGACAAAGTAAAGCTCGTTTAGATTCGTTACACTGGTGGTAGCGGCGGGATAAAATGCCGAGTGAAGGAGAAGGTTCAGAACCGGTCAGCTCTCAGAGTTCCAGAACGTCTGCGAATGGAACAGACGGCCTGAAAATCGTTCTTTCGACTTACGATGGATCAACAGACCCCAAACAATGGCTCCGACAACTGGAGAAATTAAAGAAAGCCAAAACTTGGACCGAAACTCAGTTAATTGCACAAGCCCCTGTTCAGAGACCATTGAATCTACGGATAAATAAGAATATAAGATTGGAAAACGTTCAAAGAAAAATTCAGTACGGAGTTCGGAGAAAGGAAGACAGTCGGCGAACATTCGACAGACCTTACGGACTTACGCGTATTGTGCGCGAAATTGACGAGCCACTGGATGTATTGATGGGAACAATTCACAAGAAATACCGAAAAGCTTTCCCAGTAGCGGACCCTATTATTAGAAATTGTTCTGCAATCACGGAGGCCACAGGTTTGAATCCTGTCGAAGTTCTGATGATTTTTCAAGTATTATTAAAAAATCGCTCCGGTATAGCAGAGGTCACGAGTTTGCATCCCCTTTAAACTCTGATTCATTTTTCTAAAATTATTAGAAAATTACTACAGAATCGCGGATGCCACAGGCTTGAATCCCGTTGAAGCTCTGATAGTTTTTTAGAATTATTAATTAAAACAGTACACAAATTTGGCCCCTATTTTATCTCTTCTTTCCGATGACCGTATAGGAAAACAGGACTATATTTTTTTAAAGTGCAGATGAAAATCTACAGTGATATAATAATCGGATCTACATATCTTATTATAGTTTAGTCATAGTTAATTATAGTTGGTTATAGTGTTATAGTTAATTATTGTTGTTATTATTATTTATTATTATTATTATTATTATTATTATTATTATTATTATTATTATTATTATTATTATTATTATAATTATTATTATTATTATTATTATTATTATTATTATTATTATTATTATTATTATTATTAGACATCACCCCTGACTGTGGTGGGCGGGAAAGTCAATCTTCCCGAAGTAGGCAAAGGAGCCAGCCTGTCCTACCCCATGCCCCATTACAAGTTTAAAGTATTGTACTAAGCAATATAATCCGTTTGCTTTTTTTATAAGATATGACTTGAATAAAGAAAATAGAAAGATAATGTACAGTCCCTGCTTGAATACAGGCAGTCCTCTGGGGGTTAGAGCCTGAAGGCGTTCTGAGGGAGGTACCACCTCATGAGGAACAAGAACCAGTCCTCTCTGCCTCTCAGATCATGACTTTCTGAGTTGACTCGTATGGTACTCGTGTTACCAACGTGCAATAGCAGAAGGGGTGGGTTTCCAATTCAGGTGCACAGTCCCTAGCCCCAACAGTGCTGCAACCGTACCTCGGGAGCATGCAGGTAGACAAGCACCAAGTGGAATGCACGAAACCTTCCACCCAGCTTGGGACTGAAAAAAAATGGCCTTAGTCCAATGTGGCTACTTAGCTCTGGTATCACAGAGGTCACGGGTTTGAATCCCATTGAAGCTCTAAAACTTTTTCTACAATTTTCAGAACAATACTCCAGAATCTCAGAGGCCACGGGTTTTAAGCCCATTGAAACTCTCGACTGATAATTCTTCAAAAATTATTACAAAATTGCTCCGGTATCGCGGAGGTCATGGGTTTAAATCCCGATGAAACTGATTCCTTTTCCTAAAATTATTATAAAACTGCTCCGGAATCACGGAGGCCACGGGTTTGAATCCCATTGAAGCTCTGATGGTTTTTCAAGAATTATTACAAAATCACACCACGTCATCCATCGAGTGGGCACACTTACGAAAAACAAATGGCCAGAAGCCGTTTCGTAGCTTTGCTCGTAGTTTACTCTCTTAAATGGTCGGTGACCCCTACTTTTTTTCCATGAACTGATTTTATTTACAATTCTCAGCAGATTGTCTTACAATGAACAAAAATCAACGTGGGAAGTTTAAAAATTTTGAAGTTTTCTACCCACAGGACATAGAATCCTGCCATCTTGCGGCTGTTAGGCGAGTGGAAATGTTGTCGATAAATGCAATTTTTTTCTTTAAGGAACCACACCAACTGAAAATTCCCTTTCTGGGTCCATTTAAACAACATTTGACAGAGATATGTTCATTTTAAAGATTTATTTGCAATATTTTTGTGGTTACAGATACTGTAGCCGTATCCGCTAACGAAGTGCAAGTTTTCAGATTTAGGGTGTTTTTCTGGGCATATTATCTCCAAAACGAAGACGGTGACCCCCAATTTTTGCATTTTGCATTTCTCTCATCAGTTACTCATTATCTGACAGTGGTGATAGTTCAAGAAAAAAATCAATGGTAGAAAATTTTTGCGCAAACGTCCTTAAACACTGATTCATTTTTCTAAAATTATTAGAAAATTGCTCCGGAATCGTGGAGGCCACGGGTTTGAATCCTGTTTAAGCTCTGATATTTTTTAAGAATTATTACTTAAAATAATATATAAATTTGGCCCCTATTTTATCTCTTCTTTCCGATGACCCTATAGGAAAACATGACTATTTTTTGAAATGCACATGAAAATGTCTAGCAATATAATAATCGAATCTGCATATCTTATTACAGTTTAGTTATAGTTATAATTAATTATAGTTAGTTATAGTTATAGTTATTTTTATTACTATTCTTCTTCTTCTTCTACTTATTATTATTATTATTATTATGTTTTCTTTGATGTGACATTCCTGCCTGTATTTTATGCGAACTAGAGAACCTTTCGGAAAAATGTTGACTCTAATAGATTTTGCTTTTGAAAAAAAAAAAATTTATTGCTGTTATTGTTGTTAGGGTTAGTTATTATTAATTAATTATTTTAAGATTGTAAATACTATTATAGATAATTGAATAAAGTGATTATTATTATTATTATTATTATTATTATTATTATTATTATTATTATTATTATTATTATTATTATTATCATCATTATTATTATTATTATTATTATTATTATTATTAGACATCACCCCAGACTCTGGTGGGCGGGAACGTCCATCTTCCCGAAGTAGGCAAAGGAACCAGCGTGTCCTACCCCATGCCCCATTAAAAGTTTAAAGTATTGTACTAAGCAATACACTCTGTTTGCTTTTTTATAAGATATGGCTTGAATAAAGAAAATAGAATGATAATGTACAGTCCCCACTTGAATACAGGCAGTCCTCTGGGGGTTAGAGCCTGAAGGCGTTCTGAGGGAAGTACCACCTCATAAGGAACAAGAACCAGTCCTCTCTGCCTCTCAGATCACATGACTTTCTGAATTGACTCGTACGGTACTCGTGTTACCAACGTGCAATAGCAGAAAGGGTGGGTTTCCAATTCAGGTGCACAGTCCCTAGCCCCAACAGTGCTGCAACCGTACCTCGGGAGCATGCAGGTAGACAAGCACCAAGTGGAACGCACGAAACCTTCCACCCAGCTTGGGACTGAAAAATAATTGGCCTTAGTTACTGGTTACTTAGTTCCGGTATCTCGGAGGTCACAGGTTTGAATCCTGTCTAAGCTCTAAAACTTTTTCTAACATTTTTAGAAAAATAAACCGGAATCTCGGAGGCCATGGTATCGCGGAGGTCACGGGTTTGAATCCTGTTGAAACTCCGTTTCCTTTTTCTAAAATTATTAGAAATTGTTCTGCAATCACGGAGGCCACAGGTTTGAATCCTGTCGAAGTTCTGATGATTTTTCAAGTATTATTACAAAATCGCTCCGGTATAGCAGAGGTCACGAGTTTGTATCCCATTTAAACTCTGATTCATTTTTCTAAAATTATTAGAAAATTGCTACAGAATCACGGATGCCACGGGCTTGAATCCCGTTGAAGCTCTGATAGTTTTTTAGAATTATTAATTAAAACAGTACACAAATTTGGCCCCTATTTTATCTCTTCTTCTCGATGACCGTATAGGAAAACAGGACTATATTTTTTAAAGTGCAGATGAAAATCTACAGTGATATAATAATCGGATCTACATATCTTATTATAGTTTAGTTATAGTTAATTATAGTTGGTTATAGTGTTATAGTTAGTTATTGTTGTTATTATTTATTATTATTATTATTATAATTTAAAATCAACCTTTATTGAGAAATAAAACTCGAATCTTACATGCATCCATGTGGAACTTATTACAATATTTATTATATAAAGTAATAATACTAATAACAAAAATAACTTACTTACATAAAAGAAGTAAAAATTAGATAATTGATAATAGAAGTTTAAAATTCTATAAAATTGCAAATCCCATGATACCGAGATATTAAAATCAACAATCGAATTATACTAATGACGGCTAAACCAGTGTCCATAAAACGCCCTAAGTATAAAAGCACATAAGCCGTGTAATTCAAATATCCGCACTGGCTACATTTATTTTACAGTCTAATGATTGCTCTATCTTGCTACGAAACGGCGTTCGCGAACCTCTAACGCATGCATGTACCGATCTTAAGAGTTCAAACGAAATCTGTGTCCTGAGCCAAGTGATTACAACATGATGAGGCTCAGTATCTTTCTCAGCTATCTTGTCCGCGAGATGCTTTAAGAACCGCTGACACTCATTTCCCATTCCGCCATTGGTTCCAAACACTAAAGGCGTAGTTATTATTATTATTATAATTATTATTATTATTATTATTATTATTATTATTATTATTATTAGACATCACCCCTGACTCTGGTGGGCGGGAAAGTCAATCTTCCCGAAGTAGGCAAAGGAGCCAGCCTGTCCTACCCCATGCCCCATTACAAGTTTAAAGTATTGTACTAAGCAATATAATCCGTTTGCTTTTTTTATAAGATATGACTTGAATAAAGAAAATAGAAAGATAATGTACAGTCCCTGCTTGAATACAGGCAGTCCTCTGGGGGTTAGAGCCTGAAGGCGTTCTGAGGGAGGTACCACCTCATGAGGAACAAGAACCAGTCCTCTCTGCCTCTCAGATCATGACTTTCTGAGTTGACTCGTATGGTACTCATGTTACCAACGTGCAATAGCAGAAGGGGTGGGTTTCCAATTCAGGTGCACAGTCCCTAGCCCCAACAGTGCTGCAACCGTACCTCGGGAGCATGCAGGTAGACAAGCACCAAGTGGAATGCACGAAACCTTCCACCCAGCTTGGGACTGAAAAAAAATGGCCTTAGTCCAATGTGGCTACTTAGCTCTGGTATCACAGAGGTCACGGGTTTGAATCCCATTGAAGCTCTAAAACTTTTTCTACAATTTTCAGAACAATACTCCAGAATCTCAGAGGCCACGGGTTTTAAGCCCGTTGAAACTCTCGACTGATAATTCTTCAAAAATTATTACAAAATTGCTCCGGTATCGCGGAGGCCACGGGTTTGAATCCCATTGAAGCTCTGATGGTTTTTCAAGAATTATTACAAAATCACACCACGTCATCCATCGAGTGGGCACACTTACGAAAAACAAATGGCCAGAAGCCGTTTCGTAGCTTTGCTCGTAGTTTACTCTCTTAAATGGTCGATGACCCCTACTAGGGACGTTCATAGTCCCTAGCCCCAACAGTGCTGCAACCGTACCTCAGAAGCATGCAGGTAGCCAAGCACCAAGTGGAACGCACGAAACCTTCCACCCAGCTTGGGACTGAAAATTATTACAAAATTACTCCAGTATCGCAGAGGTTACTGGGTTGAATCCCATTGAAGAACTGATATTTTTTAAGAATTATTAATTAAAACAATATATAAATTTGGCCCCTATTTTATCTGTTCTTTCCAATACCCCTATAGGAAAACATCACAATTTTTTTAAAATGCAGAGGAAAGTCTATAGCAATATAATAATCGGATCTACATATCTAATTATAGTTTGGTTATAGTTATAATAAATAATTATAGCTAGTTATAACACATCACCACAGCCTCTGGTGGACGGGAACGTCCATCTTCCCGAAGTAGGCAAAGGCACCAGCCTGTCCTAATATAATTCCTTGTTTCGCTCCGACGTTTCGCCGATGTATAACTTTTTGCAAAGTGTGCAAGTTATACAGTAGATGGCATTGGCTGAGGTACAGGTGAAATGATCAGTGATTTTGATAGATCGCTTGGGTCCTGATATTTTGCCAACATTGTGAATGAAAAAGTATGTTTTGCATCGTGCGCGGGCACATTTAAATATTCCGGGTTGATCACTAGTTTGGAATGCGCTTCTGACTAAAAAGTTACCTATGTTTTTGTCGCGTTCAAATGAAATTAATGATGGAAGTTGCGAAAAGATTCTACCAGTGTCGGGATCATTTTGAAGAAATTTAAAGTTTTTGAGAATGATGGATTTAACTGCGTGGTTGTGAGGGTGAAATGTGAGGGTGAATGGAATTCCATCGTTGTTTTCTCTCTGTGACGTTTGAAGTGCTGACTGTCGATCAATTTGTTGGGCGCGATGATTGCCCGCTTGAACCACCGAAGCAGGATAGCCACGTTTGTCGAAGAAATTGCACATTTCCTCTGATTTTAAGGAAAAATCAGAGTCGTCACTACAAAGACGGCAAAGTCTAAGAAACTGAGAATAAGGAATGGAATTCTTGACATGTGATGGATGTGAAGATGAATACAACAAATAGCTATGAGAATCTGTGGGTTTGTAGTGCACACTAGTGCATAAACTGTTGCCTTCGATAGAAACTTTGATATCCAGGAATGCTAAGGAAGTATCGGAAATTTCCCAGGTATATTTAAGGGCAGGATGAAACGAATTAACAGCGGTTATAAATTGATTAAGATCCTCTCTGGTAGAAGAGGTAGCGCCAATACAGTCGTCAATGTAGTGACGGTAGAGTTCAGGTTTTGGGCCGTTGTATTGATTGAGAAATTGGTGTTCAATGTAGCCTACAAAAAGATTGGCGTAGCTGGGTCCCATTTTGGTACCCATGGCCACGCCATTGATTTGTTTGTAATAATTGTTCGCGAATGAAAAACAGTTGAGTGTTAACACTAACTCAGCCAGGCGGAGTAATGTTTCCGAGCTTGGTTCCTTAACAGTGCGTAAATCAAAAAAATGTTTGAGGGCTAGAAGACCTTCGCCATTTGAGATGACGGTGTAAAGAGATGTAATATCCATAGTGAAAATAAGTTTGTCTTCGCCCAGGAAATTGAAATCGCGAAAAATTTGAAGTGCGTGTTGACTGTACGTATGACGGTAAAGATCTGACAATAGGTGCCATAATTTTGTCTAAATAGCTGGAAATGAGTTCGGTAGGGCAACTACAGGCAGAGACGATAGGTCGACCTGGGTTGTTAGCTTTGTGAATTTTAGGTAAAAAGTAAATACACGAGGTTCTGGGAGTGGTAATGATGAGATTGGTAGCAGTAGCCGGCAATTCTTGTTTGACTATAATGTCGTTAATAGTGCTCTTGACAATTGGTTGGTTAGTGGAGGTGAGATCTTTATCGACTTTAGCATAAAAAGAGGTGTCAGAAAGTTGCCGCAAAGCTTCTTTTTGGTAGAGGTCGGCCCGCCAAACAACTAAAGCGCCGCCTTTGTCGGCCGCTTTGATAATTATGTCTTTGCGCTTACTAAGGTTTTTTAGCGCCGTCCTCTCTTCCGAAGAAAAGTTGGAAAATTTGGTGTTACGATTGAAATTACGATTGTTGATTTCATGACGGCATTTTTTAATGAAAAAATCTAAAGAGGCAAACTGGCCCTCTGGGGGAGTCCACTTAGATTTTCGAGTCTGAAGCGTCTCGAAAGTATCTTTGTCCGAGGTGTTAGAAGCATACTCTTTGTCATGGAAAAAGGCTTTCAGTTGAACGCGGCGAAGGAATTTTTCAACATCTTGCTTAACTGAGAATTCGTCCGGTTTTTTGGATATAGGAACAAAATTCAAGCCCTTACTGAGGACGGATTTCTCTGAGTCGGAGAGCGGAAGATTTTCTGGAATAGTAACCACGGTGTTAAGGTTTTCAAGTGATGAGTCACAAGTAATTTGAGGACCTATTAATTGTTGAAGTTTTTGGGCCTTAATTTGGTGTAAATGGTTAAAAAGTTTAGAGTTTAACTCCTGAATTTTGGCGCGAATAGATTGTACTAAAATAGCTGGGCAGGTTTTGGACAGTTCAGAGCGACAATGTAGAATTTGTTTGTCGAGGTCATCGCGTTTTTGGCACATAGCTCTGATAGTAATCCTCATTATGTTACGTGAAAAAGAATTTTGAGCAAACTGAATTTGGCGACGATATTGATTAGAATGAGAGAGAGAAGATGCATGAAAATTGGAGCGAAAACCCTTCGGAATAACTTTAGAATGAAGGCAACGGCCGATGAAGTTGATGTGACTACAAAACCTGGTTTTAGCGAAGATGAGAATGGCTAAACGGAAAGCTATATTATTACTAATAGGGGGAAAAGGAAAAAGATAACTTACGATTTCCTGGCGTAGCTCCTTGGTGAGTTTCTTCAGGCTTGGCATCGTCTTGTTGTCGGTCTTCTGGTCTGAAATCTGTGGAATAAAGAACAAATGAATAGAGGGGGTAAGTTTCTAAAGAAACTGTGGTGCTGCGTCGGTGGGAAGTATAACAACATAATTTGGTTTTATCAACTGGGTTGACAATGTCAATTGGCCACCGTAAAGAGATTCAAGAGCTGACGTTTCGAGCGTTAGCCCTTCGTCGGAGCGAATCAAGGAATTGTGCGTCGTGTGTTTTTATATACAGAAAGATGGAGCTTCGCTATTGGCTGGTGCCTGGTAACGCGAAAACTTCGGAATAAATTAGTTGAATGAAAAGCGTTTGTTGATACCGTGAGGATTAAGAGTGCCGATTTGAAAAATAAATTTTTGTTCTAGAGTTTTACGGCTTTCCGTGTTTCCTTGGTGAAGGGAAAGTCCGCAGACTGCCATATGTTGCTTAGAATGATTTGGGAGATTGAAATGTCTCGCGACCGGTTTCGATGCATTTTTGTCGTCTTTCTCTACGTCACGAAGGTGTTCTCGGAATCGGTCGCCATCTCAGTCGTCTCCCGCCTTTCCTCCTTCCCATCATTCATCGCGTCTTGCTATTTTCTAATAGGAGACGACTGGGGACGAGTCAGAGCTATATCAGTGTCGTTTCTACCACACCCTTCTAATAATTCTTGACGAACCCCTGTTTTGCGGTAAACCCAATCCTCTAAAAAGTGGCCACTGAGTAGCATTCGATTGTACATTTTTCTGGTCAGACCAGTTTTATTGTATTTTAGCTTTTGATACCAATTTGTCTGCTTCTCCATTTTCCCTCTGTTAATCATCGATCATCATTAGTATTGTGAGACTTATTATCATGACCGTTTGCATTATAATGTCAAACGAGCAAATACTTCTGGTAGTTGTAGTAAAGATAGACTATAGCTTACTCTCTAAATGGCCGGTGACCCCTACTTTTTCCCATGAACTGATTTTATTTACAATTCTCGGTAGATTGTCAAAAAAATGAACAAAAAAAGTAGTATAGCCGGGGTTTAATGAATACCACCTCATCGTGACACAAACAAAAGACCTCTCAGCCAGGCCGAGGGGTCTTTTCTGAGTGTCACTCTTCGGTTGTATTCATTAAACCCCGGCTATACTACTCCATTTGAAAGAATGATACCACCTGTTTTAACAATGGTTGTCGGAGCAAACAACTGCGCATGGTTGATGCGAAACCGGAAAGAGAATTTCGGAAAAAAATGCGTTGGCGAATATTGCGGCCAGCATAACTATCAACTGGAAAAAAGGGATGAAAAAACCATCCCCATGTCGCAGCTGCGGCGTAGGGATATTGTGCGATTACCGTCTATGCCTGGCATGCGGCGGGAGCGCGCTAAAACATCGGCTAATCCGCAAGCAAAAAAAGGCGAAGAAAAATTTCGAGCGTGTTTTGCACGAGCTTACGTCAACCAATTAAAGAAAAGGACACCCTTTTTTATATGAAAGTTGCCAATGGAAATTGATCCAGCAACATGGCAGACAGAGTATGTTATTGAGGAATTGTCTAAACAGGAAATATACGAACTTGCGTGCCAGAATTATTTACCAGTTGAACAATCAACTGCATGTAAGGCTGCGCAAGAAATAGTCAAAATATATATTACCTCAAGGATCAACGAAAGATCATCACTTGGCTGGGATGAAATTCACGAGGAGATAGAAGCTGCTCCTTTCTGCACCAAACGCCAACAAATTGTTAAGTTTACAGTTTGTAGAAAATGTAGCAAATGTAAACAGAATGGATTTTGCTTCTTGTGTTGGAAAAATGGAGACACACACTTCCTCGGTGACTCAACGTTTGATATAAGCGACTACACCGAACTGTTTTTGAAACATATTTGAACCGAGGCACGATCGAACTGTCGATCTGAACCTTCTTGAAAATTGACTCGTTCAGAGCCCACCTCGGACCTTGCCTCAACAACTTGCTGTGTTATCCGTCTGACCTCGCTCTGCCAAACGGGTGTTGAAAATTCCTTGTAAATGCAGAAAAGTGTGTGGAACAGCAGAAGCATTGGTAATCTGTTTATATGTGAGTTTACCTCTCTTTAATTTGTGGAAGCAAATCCAAGGAGAGCGGCAATTCCAGCAACAGGCGGTCCGACCACAATTCCAACGCCAGTGAGTGAAGATGCAACGGCTCCGGAAGACAGGGCAGCACTTGCAAAGCCAAAAGAGACCACGGAATAGTGAATCACTTTGCGAGTTTTCTTGTACTTTTTCAATACAAGCCTGTAATGTTCAGCCTCATCGGCTATTTCGTTTTCAATTTTACTTATTTCAGTTAGCCGGAAATTGGTTCCTTCCAGCGGAGTACTTATTTCAGTTCTTTCCAGCGGAAGTTCTGGATAAATATTATCAGGTGGAGCACTTGGCAACACATTTGCTGAAGACATGGTTTATAAAAAGATTTTATTTTTCAAATGATTTGCAATTCGAATTCAAGAGGATGATCGTTAAAATCAAAAACATATTTGCCTGTCGAAGCGTCACGAAAGGGCGGTTGTTCGTCAGTTTGATAGTGGACTTTTTGGAAAGCTTCCCCTCGTATATCAAAATTTGCAAGCAGTTTTGAACGTTTTCCGTTGATAAACTTTTGATCAGGGTCGACCAAATCACAATAAACAAAATATTTGGTGGGAGAAGCAAGCTGTTTGACAATTATATTTCTGTTTGAAAAATTTGAACCTGAAAGTCCAAGAAAATTGGTTAAAGTTTCATTTATTACAAGAGTTTGTTCATTTATTACAAGAATTTGTTCTTTATTTAAATCCATTTGGCCAAAAGGGGAATTGATTTCAGTCGGTATTTTTACTGAAGTTTTTTCGAGCTGATCAGATATTTTTTCTTCAGATTTTCTGCTGAATAGTGCCCGGGGGAAATTTCATATTAAATAGTACGTTTTGACCTCGTTTCAAAATAATTTCCCCTTGCTTTTCCAAATTATGCCACGAATTATAAAGCGAGCAAGACAACAGCCGTACGAAAGAGGCCTCTGGAATCGGTCTGTCAAATTTTACGGTGCATGGATTAGAAGACGTAGAAATAGTAAGCACAACCATTTTATTTCTTGCCCGCAAATTTTCAATTAAAAAATAACGGGGAATTTATAAACATGAACATCTGGAAAACTGGACGAAGACAAACAGATTCAGTTGCGTTTGACTATCTCGAAAAAAGAGCGCAGGCTGCCAGTGCGAAGCTTGCACAAGAGAAGGCGTGGGCGGCTTTTTCTGCACAGTTTCCGAGGGCCGACAAAAGCCAATTTGTAACACAGACATTTTTTGCGTCGGACAACACAGCAACAGCTGAAATGTTTTACAAAGAGGGTCCCGGCAGTCTGCAAAGCGTCTTCGGTTCAGACCGCAAATATTGGAGTGCAGGGATGAAAAGCGCGCTGGGTTTGGATGACGTTGGCGGCTTCCCTTACCAGTTATCGCCGAGAGCAAAAAAAAGTTCGCTGCCGGTTCCAGCAGTTGAATTTCAAGACGCGGTGCCAAGTTTGAAGAAAATATTCAACAAAACAATCAATATTTATGTCACCCCTGACCAGTATTTTACAACAAAGTTCAGAGAGGTATTCCAAAAGGAACAACAGAAGTTCGAAACGTCAAAGCCCGCAAGAAAATGGCAAGCGGGGCCAAATCTATCTTTCTGGGAACAGCAGCTGAACTTTGCAGTGTGGTGCGCGACGACAGGTTGCGGAATATCTCGAGAAGTATTTGACAAAGAGCACACAACGCTGAATCTGCCGCCGCAGGTGCAGGCTTTCTACATCTTCCACGTGTACTTCACGGTTCGGCACATACTCTTCCAGCTCGGAGGCATCCAAAGCGTGAGCGCGTTGCCGGGCGACCCAACATGGAGTCAGACCAACAACAACTATGACGTGGCGTCATGGAAAAGATTGTGCGCGGAGTTCGGCGTGCCCCCGTCAACCGATTTCCGCTACACGCGAGGCCCAAACCACGGGCTGGGGAGCGTTTACATTTATTGCCGCGACCCTTTCTTGTTGGACGTGCCCTATCCATCGGCAAAAGCAAAATTCGACGACGAGGACCCAAGGGCGTCAGAAAAGGGAATTTCAGTATGTTTTATAAGAAACGACGCCGCGGAAGAGCAATTCAACTGGTTCGCGCCCAAAACCTCAGCAGGTTTGACCCTGGCAGGTTTGTCGCGAATAAACCAGTCGATAGAGGCCTTTTGTCTATTGCATTTTGGGCGCGCAAGTCAACGTCCGCAGCAGCATCCTGGGCGAAGGGGGGCGCCCAAAGGAGGCGCAGAGCGAGTTCCTCGTCTTGGTGGAAGACGCGATAAGGCAGCCCGACCTGGCAAAAAGCGTGCAGCGTTACCAGCTGGCGGTGGATCAAGCAAAGGTCAGACTGAATCTTGCTTTGTGCCCGGGCGCCTGGTTAATGCCAGGGAACATGGTGATCAACACCGAAAGCGTTGTGGGCTACAACAACCAGCTCAAACAAGCTGTAGCGGGAATGAAACTGGGGATAAACAACGGGGTGAACACGAGCATAAAAAAAGCGGCTCTTTAGCTCATGGATGGCGGGAAATCAAAAATCAACCCGCCAAACAGCCATCCTTCAAACCCAATTCACAAAGCAGCCACAGCTGAAAGCAAAAAAGAACCAAAGCCTGCTGTTGCAACAAAAGAAGAGCCAGCACAAACGGTGCAAACAGAAGAAGAACGAGTGCCCACGGCCGGCTCGGGCAGTGAGTCTCATGACTCGAACAAAGTTGCTGTTGTGGTTTGCGCGGTAGTGGTTGCTGGTTTGGCCTTTTTGACATTCCGTTAACGCCGCTTTTTGGTAATGCGCTCAACCAAAAAGGCCACAACAGCCAAAATCAGCAGCCAGGCGTGCTCAGCCAGAAAACCAATTGCCTTGCCAGCAGTTTTGAAAAGAAAAGAAGCAATCGCGCCAATTAGTCCTGGAATGGCGGCGGCAATTTTTGCGCCGGTCAATACCAAATTTTTGCCGGCGGCTGTCAGCTTGTTTTTAAGGACACCAATGACAGTTCCAATCGTTACACCGGCGGTAAGAAAGATTGATGTCACCGTCACGCCGTGTTTTTTGAAGATCTCTTTTATACGCTCACGCAATGGCTTGGCTCTTTCTCTTTCCTCAATATGTGTTCTCAACCTGGCAAGCTCCTCTTGTCGTTCTGCAACTCTCCCCTCAGCGGCCTCTCTTTCACAAGGTGAAATGTTCTCATCATCGATAAGCGGTCTGTCTTCTTCATTTTGGAGCTGGAGCTCAACCTCTTGTTCCTTTAATTCAACAAGAGCTTTTGTTGAGTTGAGTCTTTCTTCAAGAGTGTTTCTTTCTTTTTCTTTCGCAGCTTGGTCTGCTTTGATTTTATCAACCCTTGCCTCCGCCTTTTTTATGTCTTTGTTTTGTTTTTTAAGATCGGCGAACTCTTTTTTCGTGTTTTTAAAATCGATTTTGTAATTCTTTTCCAGTTGCTGCAGTCGACGCAGTTCTACTTCATTTTCACCGCTTGACCTGTATTGAACAATTCTGGCTTGAGTTCGCTTTAATTTGTTACTCAGATCTTGTAATTTTTGTTCTTTTTCTTTTTCTTTTTCTTTGTTAATTCTCTCCGCCAGTTCCCTTTCAGATTCTTTAAAACTTTTTTCTGTTTCTCTTATGCTCACATTATATTGAGAAATCAGAGATTCAGCCTTTTCACCAAGAGCTTTTTGGATGAATTTTTGTTTTAAGAAATTTTTTTGAAAACCGCTGCCATCATCTAAAAGTATCTTAGTCTCGCCCCCATCGGGACCAATAACAACAATAACCCCTGGCTTTTTTGAAGAAAACCTGATGTCTTTTAATTTTCTGAAGTCTGCATTGGGAAATCTTTTTTTGATGAAATCTTTTACCCTTTCGATTTCTCTGATTTTATCTTCTTCGCTTAAAATTTGATTATGAAGATCAGCTTTTGACGTTTCAAGTAAACCGGTTGTTTGGTTTCTTAAATCTTTCAGTCTTCTTTCAACATCCTCATCTGTTACTTTTCTTCCACCAAAAGATGTCTCAGCAAAAGATTTTTCTGGCTGTCCACTTTTTTCGTTAGACATTGTCTGCATTCCCATTTCTTCACCTTGAAGCCCTGGTGTGGATGAGCCGCCAGGCAACAAAGGTGTTTCGTCGGGGGTTTGCCAGTTGTCGTCACCGACATCCTCCTCTTGTTCATCGTCATAGTCATCGTGGTCAAGTTCATAGTCAAGTGTAGGGTTGTCGAGTCCAAACTCTCTACCTTCCGCCATTGATTCATATTAAACAAAAAAAATTTTTCGTTTAATATACACAAAATGGCGGTGCAAGCAAATCTCTGGCCAACGCACAAAGCGAAAATTTTAAAAGCGATGAAAGCCGAGCGCGCGGTGAAGCGCATCACCTTCGAACGAAGCGAAGCCAGCCCCAACGAGACCTTGAATGTTTACGTGCCCAAGCTGAATGAGCACGAGGTTCTTGTGCCAGGCTCGCTCGCACTGCTCTTCAACATCGACTTGGATGGAGGGCATACCAACAACGTCCTTGTTCAAAACGTCACACGTGCTCTGGTCGACAAGCTGGTTGTGAAGTACGCTGGAACCAGTCTGCAGGAAACGGTGGGTTATGACATCTTCAAGATCTGGGAGGACCTTTTCCTCTAGCAGGAGGAGCGGGACAACATGCTGCTCGAGGGAATTCAGAGCGAGGACCTCTGCAAGATCCGCTCAAACGCTGAGGACAAGAAAACCTCGGGCGTCGACACGGAAAACGCGCTGAACAAGGTTTTCGGCTAAAAATACCGGATCCGACTGGACCACCAGATCCTGAAAGACCACGGCGTCTTTTATCCCCAAGCTCTTTACAACGACCTCGTGTTTGAACTGACCCTCGCGCCGGCCGCGCAGGTTGTCAAAGGCTCTGACCCCACAAACCTGAAATACAAGCTGACGAACATCCAGCTCGAGTACGAAATGATCAGGAGCAAGACTCTGGCGGACGAGGCGCGCAGCGTTTACTCCTCGGGAAAGGAGTTCGCCTATGACCATGTGATGCGGGATCAGGTGGCCACCTTCAAAAAAGGCACTGACACAAGGATTAACATCAGAGTAAACCCCCAGAGAAGGTCCCTGAAAGGCATTCTTCTTCTCTTCATTGAGCCCTACACAGCCGGAACCAGGGATTCAGAAAAGTACTTCAACCCTGACCTGACGAAAGTCTCTGTCACGGTGAACGGCTCGCCCAACATGTTCTACAACAACGGCATCGAAGGCAAGGATGTTTGGGACGGAGTTGACCGCTTCTTCGGCAGGGCAAGGGGGCAGAGTCCCCACATGAATCTGACAAAGTTCTACACCGATGACAAGTTTGGGCTTCTTATCGATTTGCGCTCAATGCCGGATCAAGCTATGCACGGAAGCGGCACGCGGCTTGTTAACTCAACAGATGGGGTCCAGCTTGAACTCGAGCGGAATGGCAGTGGCTCGGGCGATGTGAACTGTCACGTCTTTGTTATCAGCGACTCGCAAATGAGCATATTGGGGCAGCAATTAGAATCTGTGCAATATTAATATAATGGACCCAAACAACATCCCGTTCAACGCTCTCATCATCGGGCCGACGAATTCGGGAAATCAAGGTTTGTTGTTGACCAGCTCCGCGGCCCTTTCCGCGGCAAGTTCGACTATATTGCGCTCATCTGCCCGACATTCGCGTACAACAAGACTTTTCATCGAATCGCTGAGGCGGACCCGCGCTTTTTTGTAATCATTTGTGAACAGAATGAGGTTGAGCCCTGGTTGAAGCTTGTTAGATGGTTTTTGGAGGGCACCAACGCGCTCATAATCCTCGATGACTGCGCAGCCTCGAAAGATGTGAAAAAGCGCACAGGCCAACTGGTCAATCTCGCGTTCAGCGCTCGCCACACGGGACTCAGCGTCTGGGTGCTCACCCAAAAGATGACCAGCATCACAGCTTCTTTCCGCGAAAACGTTGCGGCAATTGTGCTTTTTTACACTCCCTCATGGAAGACTTTGAAAGCGGTTTTTGAAGATTACGCCGGCGAACTTTCTCAAGATGAGTACAAAGAATACATTTCAATGTTGAAACAAAATAAGTTTTCCTTCCTTGTGTTTTCACTTCGGTACCCTTTCGGAATAAAATTGAAACTCAATTAAAAAATAAATAACCTACACAAAAATGGCGAGCGCAATCGAAGACACCATAATGACCGACGTTTTGAGCTTGCTGGAAGCTGAGCCAACGAGCGCGCCCGACAATGTCTCTTCAGTTGTTTCAACGCAGCCCGATATTTCTGCTCTTCGTGAGCAGCTGGCCGTGCTGGTGTCGACAGGAAAAGCCAAAGAAGCCATCGGGGTGCAGTTAACCCACGAGCAGGTGAAGCGCCTCTCCGACAAAGATGCCGAGAAATACACCAAACGGTACGAGACATATGTGGGCTCAAAGGCAACTGACAGCTTGATCGACAGCTTCATTTTTCTTGTGACCAAAGCGGTCGGGATGGCCGTCGACGTCAAAGACATCGATGCTTATCAAAAAGAGCTCAGAAACGACTACATCATCAACAAAGAGCTCTCCAACCTGGCCGGCAACATGGCTTTGAAGTGCGGCCGTTTTCTCGCTGTGGCCAACGCGGCGCTGATCACAACAAAACACATTGATTTCAAAGAGCGTTTTAAGTACGAAGCACAAACTATTGAAATTGCTGAGCTTTCCCAACCAACTGCTGAATAATTGCTCAGAAATAGCCAGCATTTCCTCACAAAAATTATTTTCTCAATTAAATATAATTTGGTTCTTTTTAACAATGTCTGAAGAAGAACAGCAACCCGCTCAAGCAGTGGAAAGTCAAGTAACTTCACAAACTCCGGCAACAAGGTCTGCCAAAAATCCCAAGCGAGTGGCTGCCGGCAAATTGACTGCTGAAAGAACTCGGCTGGCCCGCGAAGCGCAGAAAAAAGCCGCAGCTGAGGCCGCTATCTTAATTGCAAACCAAAACGAGGCAAAAAAAGCAACCGCTTCCCCTGATCCTGCGCCCGAGCCCAAGCCTGATGCAGCAAATTCAAACGGTCTCAGCACAACCCAATGGATCTCAATCATTGGGATTGGCGCGACGCTTGTTACGACTTATGTCAACCGTGAAGACATCCGAGCCTTTTTTGGAAAGAAACAGGCACCTGCACCGGAACCCGCGCCACAGGCGGCTCCTCAGCAGCCCAAAAAAGGCATCCGCCCTATGGATTAGCAAAATTCATTTGAATTTATATTTCGATTGTAATACAAAATGGTGAAACTTGACGTTATCCAGATTTTAGTAACACAAGCTGCTATTTTTGGAATTGGATTTTTGTGGTTTGAGTTTAACAAAAAAGTTTTTTTTTGTACAATCCGCGATATTGTTGACATAACCTACAAAGTAAAAATTCCTTTGAACCCTAATGAACTTTTTGATGAGGAGGGTGAATAATTTTCATTTTGAACATTTTTTTTTTGTTAACCATAAGCAACCATGACCGACAACAAGCTCGTTAAAACCATCTTAGATGCCGCCACCCTTACCGGCATCGCTGCTGGCATAGGCTGGGTTGCCAAAAAAGCGTTCAAGAAAAGTTTTACAGGTGACCCTTCTAACAGCTGTGATGACGGGGAGCGTTGCGCTCAAACGGTACCTGGAGGATCAGAAAATCCTTCCTGCAAACATTTGATTCTGAATTTGAAAATATAATATATTCAGGAAGCAAGCATGGCAAGTATCGCGATTATGGTTGGCGGGGCTGTGTTAAACGCAGCGGCTTTCATCGGCGGTAATTATCTCGCGAGGGCTTTGGGGGGCGGTGACAAAGCTGCACTTGAAGAAAAAGTGCGCCACGATAAAGCTCTCGAGGCGTATCATGCTGCGTACGCGAAATACTCGCGCGACCGCACCAAACTTCTCGACTGGATTGCGACCAACGCGCAGATCAAGGCTGAGGCCAAGCAGAACTTCACCAACACTGACTACGCTTTCAAACTCTACAACCGGGTGCACCCTGAAGAGCGCATGATTCCTCCCAAAGAGCCGAAGTTCTCTGATTTTTATCACCCAAGCGAGCAGCAGAAAAATGGTGAACTCCTTTTCATGGGTACAGGGGCGCTCGCTCTGGGCTACGCAGCCTTCCGGTTGCTTTAACTTTCACCCAATTGAAGTGTCACGCCTGCATTTGTAAAAATGGGTAGAGGACGAAACGGCGTTTTTTCGCAAAGCAGAAAAAGAAGAAAAGTCGTTACTACCAGTCCGGTCTTAATGATCCTAAAGATGGCTTTTTCTCCAAGTCCAACTCAAGTCCAGAGAGAAAACCTGACGTAAAAATCCATCTTGATCTGTTTCACTTCCTTCGAAACACCGATCCCGCTTTTCTGGTTGATTTGCTCACCCTTTAAACTTTTACTCCTTTCTTATACTGATGGACGCCAAACTATCAAAAGTATTCTACAGCCCTGGGGGTTATTGGAAAGGCATTGCCGCCATCAAAAAAAATTATCTGCAGCCGCCAAGGTCTCGGAAGACACCGCAAAAAAGTGGCTGGTCAAGCAAGCCCTCCGGCAGATATTCCTGCCCGCGCCGAAGCACGTTCATCGACCGAAATTCGACGTGCCCACACCCAACGCGGTCCACCAGGCGGACCTTCTTTTTTGCCTCACGACAAACTGCCCCGCGGGAGAAAGATTTACAAATACGCTCTGACCGTTGTCGACGTGGCCAGCCGCTTCAAAGAGGCCGAACCCTTGACCTCGAAAAATTCTGATGAGGTTGCCCAGGCTTTTCAGAAGATTTACAAGCGCGGACCTTTGAAATGGCCAGGCATGCTGCAGGTTGACCAAGGGCGCGAATTCATGGGCGCCGTGTCAAAAGCCATGGAAAAGCACAAAACCTTTATCCGGCGCGGGCGGGCTGAGATTCACCGCGACCAGGCCATTGTTGAGCGTTTCAACCGCACCCTTGCCGAGCGCTTGTTCGGGCATCAGTACGCCGTGGAAATGCGGCTACCTGAGGGTCAGCGGTCCACTGAGTGGGTAAAAAGGCTTCCTAAAGTTGTTTTGGCTTTGAACAACGAGGTCACACGCCTTATCGGCAAGAAGCCCGCAGTCGCCATCAAAGAGAAAGCTGTTTATGCAGAGCCATCGACTCCTTATCTTAGGCCTGTCGGAAAGGTCGAAAAAATCCTCCCCTGTCTTGTCCAAGTTCGTTATCTCTTCCAACCCGGCGAGCTGGAAGGTGGCGGCGTGAAAAGAGCCACAGATCCAATCTGGTCGTTGAAAGTTTTCAACATCGAAAGAACTTTTATCAAACCGGAACAGCCCGTTCTCTACTATTTGCACGACGGGCCCAAGCGCGGCTTTGTGCGCGAAGAGCTGCTGGTGGTCCCTCCAAACACTGTTCTCCCACCGGCTATGTGAAATTCTATTGGCTCAGCACCCACCTTTTGTCGTAATAAGCGCTCAGCCCCACTTTCTGCTGCTCATAAGTGACCATCCGCCCGTCCCGCATCCTGAAACCTCTGTTTGTTGCCATGTCCTTGCTCCCTCCCAAAGCTGCCTTGAAACGCTGCCAGCTTATCTCGTTTTGCTTCTTCGACATCCCTTTCGTGCTGAACTTCTTTTTTTCGCCCTCCTCGACAAAATAGCACTTTGAGCATAGCGCGATCATCCGGCTTCCCTCGCACTCGAGTTTGAAGAGCCCCGGGGTGCGGCCGCTCAATTTGTCCCAAGCCAGCCACTGTTTCTTCTGCGTCTCGAATCCGCTTGCAGCTCAGGCCTGACAAGGTCCTCGAGACGCTCCCCGGAGATGGGTATGTAGTTGCTGTCTGTGTCCATCTGGATCAGCTCAAAATCTCTTCGGTCAAAATACTTGTCGAGGAAGTCGTAATAGAAATCCAACATCCGCAGCTTGGCCAGCTGATAGACAGCGATTCCGACCTGAAACGGCCGTCTGATTGTGATCCTTGTCTTCCGGCTTTCCAGCTCATACGCCTGCCCGATCTCGTCAGGATCGGAGAAATACGCGCTTCGCAAAGCTCTGTCAGCCACCTTATCATCTTTGGTGTAAATAACGTTTGTTTGCCGCTCCAAGGCTTCGATGAGCTTCCCGTAACCGCTGTTCCCCAGCAGCTTGAACACCTCGGCCAGCAGCGCCTTGCTTTTTTCCACGTCTCCTGTCCGCCGCGCCTCGGTCACCTGCTCCACGAACCAAGGAAATATCTTGCCCGGTTCGTAGTCGATTGTTCTGTAAACCTTTTTGACGACCGCCCCGTGGTCAATGTACCATTCCAGCAGAGGGGCGTACACCAACAGTCTCTCTGCAGACAGCGCGCCCACGAGTTTTTTCATGTTTCCGCGTTTTCTGCCTGTTCGTTGCAAGTAATCAAGCATATGCTTCGGAACAGCTTCGATCGGCACCTCTTTGTTAAAGAAGAACGGGCACATTTCCTCGAACTTTGGGCGCAAGGGCGACGGAATCTCTTTATCGACTTCGGCAAATCCGAACCATTTTCCTTCTTTGAGCCTGCGCGTTAGCAGCTGCGCTTCGATCTCTTGGTCGTCGTAGTGCTCGACCCTTTCCTTTCCGCAAAGCATTTCTCTGAGCATGGTCGACAGATAGAGGGCGTTGGCGCCGTAACCCAAAATATTTTTGCAAAAACGGGCGTCTTCGTATTGGTGCGATCTTATCTTTGTCACCCCTACTTCATGGTCCGGCGCGAACACGATGCTCGGGCCTCCGACCACAGCTTCTTTCAACATCTGGTACGCTTCTTCGCCTGGACTGTAAAGCTCCGCTCCTCTCTCGACCGCTCCCCGGAGTAAGTAATGCAAACACACACCCGGGATGCTCACCGCGTCTTTCACGATGTCGATCCTTTTTTCTGTGTAGAAGGCCCGCATCTTTTCCAAGGCTTCAAGACCAGGAGCCACGTCAAGATTGTTGTACCAACGCAGCCAGTCCGCGAAGGTGCGCATACCCTTTTCTTTGAACAGACGCTTGCACCCCTCCCATTCTTCTCTCGTGAGCACGTGGGCGCCCTTCAGGCGTGAGTACCACTCGGGATAGTCTGGGAGCCCTGGATAATCGAGCTTTTGGGGCGAATCGAACCACTCGTACGGCAACCACGATTTCTCTGATGCACATTCTAGGCTTTCACCCACTTTTCGTAGCTGGTCCCCGGGCCAAGGTAATTTATTATGTCAAGGAAACGGAAGCCCGTGGTCAGCAAGAACATTACCTTGTTCCCACATTTTGCCACTCTTACTTTACCGTTTGTGCCAGCAACCCACTCCGCAAAGTGGCTTCTGATCAGGTTTAGATCGTAACTGCCTGAGTTGAACCCGACAACGGGCACCTGGTCGCACCATTCCGCTCTGCTTTCGGTAGCAGGTCCACGTCTTCTGGCATAAACCCCGCCCTTACTTGGGCCCGGATGTTTTTCCCAATTCGTTAATCCAGGGTGAACCGTGGTTTTTATAGTTCACAATAGTGGTGCCGTCTTCAATATGGCGAAACTCATATGCGTAAATATGTCTGGCGTAAAACGATGTTTGAACGTTCTCTCGAATCTTTGCCATAAACTCAGGTATGAGGTTATGTTCCAGACCTTTGACGAAGCGCCATTGAATAAAACGGCGACCCCTTTTTGTTTCACCCTCAACGGTTTTCCCTTTTCCCATTTCCAAACGTTTTTGAAATTCAGTCTAGTATTCTTCAAGAAATGTTTCTAAATCCTTCTTTGTTACTAATTCAGTTTTCACTAGCGCTTGATCAAAATCAATTTCCGCTTTCTGTAATTGCAGGTTGCAGGTTTGTTTGTTGCAGGTTTTTGCAATTCAGTCCAGTTTTCTTCAAGAAATGTTTCTAAATCCTGCTTTGTTACTAATTCAGTTTTCACAAGCGCTTGATCAAAATCAATTTCCGCATTCTGGAATGTTGCAGGCGCGTTTTCCACAAGTAATTTTTCAATATTCTGCCATGTTGCTGCATCAATTTTCGCAAGCTCTTGTTCTAATGTTTCTTGATCAATTTCCATTGGCAACTTTCATATAAAAAAGGGTGTCCTTTTCTTTAATTGGTTGACGTAAGCTCGTGCAAAACACGCTCGAAATTTTTCTTCGCCTTTTTTTGCTTGCGGATTAGCCGATGTTTTAGCGCGCTCCCGCCGCATGCCAGGCATAGACGGTAATCGCACAATACCCCTACGCCGCAGCTGCGACATGGGGATGGTTTTTTCATCCCTTTTTCCAGTTGATAGTTATGCTGGCCGCAACATTCGCCAACGCATTTTTTTCCGCAATTCTCTTTCCGGTTTCGCATCAACAATGCGCAGTTGTTTGCTCCGACAACCATTGTTAAAACAGGTGGTATCATTCTTTCAAATGGAGTAGTATAGCCGGGGTTTAATGAATACAACCGAAGAGTGACACTCAGAAAAGACCCCTCGGCCTGGCTGAGAGGTCTTTTGTTTGTGTCACGATGAGGTGGTATTCATTAAACCCCGGCTATACTACTTTTTTTGTTCATTTTTTTGACAATCTACCGAGAATTGTAAATAAAATCAGTTCATGGGAAAAAGTAGGGGTCACCGGCCATTTAGAGAGTAAGCTATAGTCTATCTTTACTACAACTACCAGAAGTATTTGCTCGTTTGACATTATAATGCAAACGGTCATGATAATAAGTCTCACAATACTAATGATGATCGATGATTAACAGAGGGAAAATGGAGAAGCAGACAAATTGGTATCAAAAGCTAAAATACAATAAAACTGGTCTGACCAGAAAAATGTACAATCGAATGCTACTCAGTGGCCACTTTTTAGAGGATTGGGTTTACCGCAAAACAGGGGTTCGTCAAGAATTATTAGAAGGGTGTGGTAGAAACGACACTGATATAGCTCTGACTCGTCCCCAGTCGTCTCCTA
Source organism: Blastomussa wellsi (assembly GCA_947652115.1). Taxonomy (NCBI): domain Eukaryota; kingdom Metazoa; phylum Cnidaria; class Anthozoa; order Scleractinia; family Plerogyridae; genus Blastomussa; species Blastomussa wellsi. The sequence goes on along the minus strand of OX393566.1, from coordinate 18,926,283 downwards.
TTAGAAAATAGCAAGACGCGATGAATGATGGGAAGGAGGAAAGGCGGGAGACGACTGGCAAATCCTGTTTCAAATATGGCGGAAGGAGTAATGGCGGCCTTATAGGCACTATTGAAAGAGAACGCTTTCTGGCGCTTTTTGATGCCACAAACTGCACTTTGGTAATGTCATCTAACAATCCGTACATTTTGTTTATATATCCGTCACAATATTATTCGAAAATCACATAAATCCTCTTTGACGACGTGTACGCTACGGCTAGTTTAATACAGAGAACTCAGACTAACTAAACCGATTTATAATGAACTTGAAGCGACTACGGTCATGTGTTGATTAATTTAACGTTTTCGTGGGAAAGTGACACACAAACGATAGCGTATAAACATTACAATCCTATTATTTTGGGACCCATACCTCGCAATAAATAAAACGAAGTGATACTAATGATACTCTGCTTGACGTTCGCATGTTTCCTGTGCTACTGCTTGCACACCATCCAAGAGACATTCAAGAGCTGTTAACATAGCGACAATCCGAGCAGTTCAACTTAGCAAACGTACAAGACGTACAAGCCGATACTCTACGGCACACACATAATGAGCTATAATGGTGATGTTTGAAATATGCAACATGCTTCTTTTCGTAAATGAAGCCATGTACTAACGTCCTGGCGCCTGAGAATAGACGATTTCCTTTGCCTTTAATTTGTTGTGACGAACAGCCCTCACCGGGAGCTCTCAGTCCTCTTGCATCAAATGAGACGATATTACTTCAGTTGTTGGCGTCTTGTTGCTGTTCCAGCTCACTAAAATGGCTATTTACCTTCACCCAGACGTGTATTGAGTGAAATAAATGGTGAAAACAGCGCGTGCCAACTTTTCGACTCAGGATTTGCCAGTCGTCTCTGATACTTTCTGCCTCCTTCCCATCATTTCCCGCGCCTATTATTTTTCTCATAGTTTTCATTAACATGCAAGAGGAAAACATTAACCGTAACTCACGTGTGATTTTGGGCAGTTTATTTCGCTTGTTGTGAATCACAACTACAGAAGTCTGGTTCAAGGTAGAGGAGAATTTCAAAGCGCCAAAGTCCGCTCTGTACCGTTTGCTGTATACTCAAGATCCCTGTGTATCAAGCAATCGATGCGTTGGAAAGCTACGGAAGTGACCCGCGGGGATTATTATGAAAGATCGAAGACGAAATCTTACATGAAAGCGGTTATAAATCTTTCAAAGCTGAGCTGCTAGTGAATAAGGAGTTCCAAACACTTGGAATAAACAGTGTGGAATCCTCGAAGGGCGAGTACTTTTGGATGAATCGCTTTCGTGATCGTGTACTAAAAGTCACTAAAGGAGTTGACAGGCTGCCGTAAAACTCTTGCGGTTCCTGGCATTTGTCTCAGATTAAACTAGATTTCGAGCTATTTCGCTTTGTGTTTTTTTTAATGCTTGTTATATTCTGTATAATTAGGGGGAACTTCAATTCAAACAGTCCCGTCCGACTCAGTAATTAAGCAAATATTTAGCTGAGGTCACAGGTCTTCGCCATTTCTTTAACCCTGTGAATTTTTTCTGACACTTGGCAGATCATGATATGTTTTGCTACTCACTGTCTTTGCTAGTACTGTTTTATTTCTATTGCTTAAGCTCTCTAAATTGATTCTATTTGATTGAGCGAAATTCTTCAATTAAAGCTATAATTTATGCTAAATTTAATCTCGAACAGCAGGATACTGGAACACGATTAACGACGCCGTTTCGCAGACGTCACCAGAAAGAAACAATAGAAAATCCCATCAGATGGCCAAAAGGTGCCTGCAGGAGCTTAATAAAGGTGGTATTATACTGGCAACCGATGATTGGCCGCTTACCTAACCGCGGATTCGACTGTATTAACGTATGAATTTTGACAGCTTATTGATCTAAATAATTTTAATAGAAGTATTGGAAATCAGTGTTTTCTATTCGCTGATAGAAAACGATCGCGCGCGCGTTGCTTTTTGAAGGCAAGATTTTTCATGCTTTAGCTATAAAATGGTAGCGTTCGGAATGCAATCCTACTCCTCGCCTACGTTTTCTATGAACTACAGTCAACTAGGCTGCGCCTCTTTGGCTATAGGGGGATTCATGCTGACATCATTGTTTACATTGTCCAGCATAAAACTTTGCTTGGAGAAGGCATCATGCCATATAGAAAAGGACTCCAGATGTTTATAAAATATGTGAACAGTGACAATCGTTGAAGTTTTCAGCTCTTTGCAAGTAACACTGAAGGAGATATAAACTTTAAAAACCTGCAAAATTTTGAGGGTGGCAAAAGCGCTTATGAGCCCATGCATGCTAATGAGACAAATTGGCTCGAGCATGGACGCCATCGAAATTATGGAATTGTATGGTGAAGCGCAATCTCATTGCATTGGTGTAAGTTATGTTACTGGAAGTGTTTAAATTACTTTAACAAGTTTCTCAGTGATCCCTATCGTTTTGACACGCTCCGCGTAAAATATAATACGTCAAAAATAACAAAGGCGTGGCTGACTAAGGCCCGACATAATATGATCAAACAAAGATGTGCAAAAGTTCCATGTTATAATATGCCTGGAAAATGCAGGTGAACTATCACACCAGAGCAACATGAATGTGCAGCAGCGCGCACTAAAATTATGTTCTGAAATCAATAATTTATGCTTTGCATGTTTGCAAGGGGAGGGGGCTTCTTAACTACAGATTAAGACCAGTTGCTAAGAGATTGCTGAAAAGTTACCTGGAGGCGAGCGATTCCGGAGCCTGCTTTCAAAAATATCTCGCGTGCGAAACTAGTGCCAGTCCCGAACTGCCCTTTGAAATTTTTAATCCGAAAAGAAGAAGAGTTTTTTTCCGATTTTTCTTGACAGAGCAAGAAATAGCATCGCCTTCTTTGTAGTCTGTCGTATGCAATTACTGTTTACACTGTAGATAGCCCGGTTTTTGTGGGGAAATACTTCGAAAACAACAAAAAGTCTGTAAATATTGGTGTTAATTACGTCATAACTTTAAAAATAACTCGGACGAATTTCATTAATAATGTTAAAGAAAAATTGGGGGAGTTTTTTCGTGGGTTTTACCAATGAGCAAATTAAGACCCCTATGACGTCCACGATATCGGCGTAACTGTAAAAGAAAGCCTGAGACGAGGTCTTAACTATAAAGCCACCTTAAAGGTAGGTAGGTAGGTAGGTATACTTTATTTAATTCAAAGAAACACGCTAGCGCCAACAACACTCAGCTGGTTTCCATGGAGGGCGTGTTTGTACATAAAAACAGAGACTAGAACTAAAAAAAAGTCAAAAATGCAGGACAATTCTGCCTTCAAAAAGCAACGTGCGCGCAATCATCTATCAGCAAGTAGAAAACAGTGAGAGACCCAATCAGATTCATGGATTTCTAATACAACACAGCTTTGCTTCTATTTAACAATTAAACTCCGAGCCCGACTTTTCTATGAGCGAATAGTCAACGAGGCGCAGCCGAGTTGACTATCGCTCATAAAAAACGAGGGCGAATAGTCTAATTGTTTTAGTAGAAACTCTAAAGGATTGCATTCCAAAAGCTACCATTTTATGTATTTTAAAGCAAAAAATCAAGAAAAATCTTGCCTTCAAAAAGCAACGCGCGCGCGATCGTTTTCTATCGGCGAATAGAAAACAGTCGGAGAACCAACCAGATTCAATCATTTCCAACAGAACACAGCTGAGTTTCTACTAATAATAATTATCATTGTCTGGTCATTCATGCCATATATACAGTAAACCCCACGTATATACAATAAAACCCGCATATGAGAACACAGATTTTTCCAACTTAAGCGTTCCTATCAAGGGTGAATTAATGAACAACAATCCAATCAACATTCGAGATTTTAATCGAGTCGCCGTTTGAACATTGAAGTATTCACTTCAAGAATGGCATATTGAAGCAAAGAATGAAATCAAATTTCCATTAATGAATTCATTAATTCACTATTGATAGGAACGCTTGAGCTGTTTTGACTGTAAAACTAATTTAAGCAACAATACTCGATACATCCATTCCTTAGCCTCAAATTCACGTAAAAACTCCTTTGTCTATAAACATCCATACGAGGCTAAGGATGTATCAAGTATTGTTATTCAAATTTGGGAACCATTTATGCAAAGGGTCTATGAAATGAAAAAATAAGCTATTGAAAAATAAGGTTATTTGAAAGGCCTTAAAAATGAAAACTGGCGTTCTCCTTTTTGTGATATCTCCTCTCCTTCCAGAGATATTCATGATTTTGGTATTATGCAAATTAGGTCCTGATGATGTCATAAGGTGTGATAGTATGGGTGTAAAAACACAAAATAAGGCTATCTCTGCAACTAATGATGCAATGTAATTAGAACTTTGGAAGCACATTGCATCCTAATAAATACACCTCTTGATACATATTCTGATGTTGCTATGGCAACAATCTTGGTTCCAGTCTCTTTCCTCTTTGAATCAAATATTACTCGTTTGTGACTGTATAGGGCATAATTGAAAAATTTATTTGAAACACACAATTCCAAAGTTTGAAAGCGCTACGATAAAAATTGTCGAGTTTACAAGCGCTCAAAGTTGTGCTTTTTCGCCTGAAAAATGGCAAATTGAATCGCGCGGCCAAAATACCACGTCACCTCGAATCTGACGTCAGTTTGTTTGCAAGCAGTGCAAGCAAATATGGCAGACGGTGAGAAAGTAAAGCGTAGAGGTTGCTGGGGCTCCAAACACCCAAAGTTGCCAAAATACGTCTTACGCCCCGAGTATTAGCATGAAGTTTCCATCCGATCTTTCGCGACTGGAGTCAAGTGAGCGTAAACAAATTCTTGCAAACAGACATCACACGCTTTTATCTCGCAATAAATTCGGACCCAGTCTCTTTGCCATTTTTAAAGGCAAAAAAGCGTAACTTAAACTGCTTGTAAAATCGACAATTTTTATCGTAGCGCTTTCAAACTTTGGAATTGCTTGTTCCAAATAGTATTTTTTTGAATTATGTAGAGAAAAATTTCGCTTCATAGGCACTTTAAAGTGCACCTTATCCCAAAATATTTTTTTCGCTAGAATAAACCTTTGCATCAAAACGCATTGCACCTTTTTACCAGCATTCAAAAGTTACGCTAAACTGTGCATCATTTGTTCCACGACCGAGTCAGAAGGTGCGTGGGTCTATTCCCGATTTGACGTCACAAACTGATTTGCATGCATATTTACAAAGACTTGATGTGATGCAAATAATTTTGTGACGTCAAATCAGGAAAAGCCCCACGCCCGTTTTTCATAACGTTTGAATGCTATAAATAGCCAGAATTTGGTAAAAAGGAGAAGCGAAAGGTGCAATGCGTTTCAAACTGGTGCAAAGGCATATTTGAGCAAAAAAAATATTTTGGGGCACAAAGCGTGCACTGCGCAATGCCCATATTGCACTAGCTATCCTAATTGACGTTTAGGAAGTGGACGATGTTTGCTAAGATAGAATTCAGGAATAATCATTCCTGTATATTAGAGAACTGGAACCAGATGTGTTGCCATAGCAACACCAAAATATTCACCATCTGATACTGTACATTTGTTAGGCTATAACCTGCTCACCAAGTTTTAATTTCATTGCATCATTACTTGCAGAGATATGCTGTTTTGTGTTATTGCACCCATACGATCATCAGTACCTAACTTGCATAATTCGAAAATCTTGAATATCTCTGCAACGAGAGAATATCTCACAGAAGGGAAACGCCATTCTCCTTCACTTTTACAGTGCGGCTACTGTAACCGGGGTCACCCAGACAAAGTTAACCAATCACAAAGCAGAACGGAAACAATAGATTTCAGCATTTTTTAACTTCAGCCAATGAAATGTCGAGTACAGAACAATGAAATTTCAACTTGTTCGTTCGCCACGAAAACAGATAAAAACAGATAAATTTTGGTGTATGGCGCTGAGTTTTCAATTAATTTCGATTGCATCCCTTTTGAACTTGAGTAGTTGTGACAGGAACATTTGGAAGGTAAATATTAGCGATGTTTATGAAAGAGAAGTTCGAAACAGCCTGGGGAATGCAACGATCGTACCGTTTGTCTCGACTGTGCGTGGCGGAGTTCGCTCGTGACAATTTCACGTTTTCTCTACGGCATCAACTGGAGTTTTGGAAGTACCATTTGGAAAATAAATACACGTGATGCTAGTGAAGGAAGACTTTCTGAACCGCCTAACGTACAAGTGAAAGTGATGGTCATAGTTTAGGCAAAGTGCGTGGCGTATTTGCAAACAACCGCGAAAACACGGCTTGTTCGCCGCAGCGTGATAAATTTAATTTAGTTTTCTGCGCTGCCGGATCGTTGAGTTCCCCCGAAAGCGTATCAACCGTATACATCCAAAGTTTCGGCAATTCAGCGAGTTTGAATAAACACGCAACAAAAAAACTCAACCGTCTGAGCAGAATATTTGCCGGCATGGGTTTTATTTCGTTTCGGAACTGTTAACGTAGTCAGTGAACTATGACAGGAATTTTTGATTAAGGAACTTGCGGTAGTTTCTTACACGCCCAAAAGGAAGCGTAAACTAGTATCTTAAGCTCAAGTTAAATTAAGTAGTTTAGTTTTAACCCGCGATCTGTATTGAACACGTTCACTGTAATTAACTGCTCACCTGCGACTCAGTGTTATGGTTATCCCGATCAAGGAAGGTTAAGAAAACTCGCCATAGAAGTAAGTTTGTAAACATTGTTATTATACTGTCAATGATTTCAGCTTGTTAGCTTAGAATTTATCAGCTTTTGAACAATAAGGACATTGAGGAATCGTCCACATAGCACGATAATTGTTACAGCCTTATATCAGTTTTTCCCGCTTCGCTTGTTTTAATTGTTTCGTTTTTCTTGTTAATTGATTTAGCTAAGTAGATTATATTGTACATTTTGATTTCAGATCGAATAAACACTGTAAACACAACAAACACGGTTATAATCAGTTATCCGATTTGCGAGTATTCTTCAGTAGTGGATCGTCTTGGTTTTCTTGCGAAACATCATTCGATTTCTAGCTAACCGGCAAGGTTCGTAGAGAATTAAGACGTAAAACAATGGCTGAAACAACCGAAAATGCCGTTAAACAAGCCAAAATAAAACGAAGAAACTGTAAGGGCGCGCTTACCCGTCAAGGAAAAATTCTTTGCATTCAAGTATCTGGAAATCGGCCAGCGGAAGAAGTGAGAAAAGAATTGGACAAATACGAACAAAAATTTACAGAGTTATCATCAAGACACGACGAATTCTTACTGCTCCTCGAGGACGACGCTGAATTCGAACATGAAGAAGCTTGGATGGAAGAATGCCAGGAAATGTATTTGAAGCTAAAAATTGATACCGAAGATTATTTAAGAGAAGTTGCGACTTTAAAAGAAAAGAAAACACCGAGCGGAAGTGTAAAACCACCCGAAGAATTTTTAGAAACAGATGTCGGAACTCTGGTTACCGAAAAAACCGCCCCCGGAACTTCAGAAGAAACCACCGAAGCGCCTGTCATTCAAGACAAAAACCTGGCAGGAAATGCGGCTAACCAGGGAGAGAACGCAGCGTCTTCGCCTCCAATTTTGCAAGAAAACGTCACTGGAGTAGAAAATCCCGCCGAAAATGTACAAAATGCCGGTGAAGCCATGGTCCCACCGGGAAATAATGAAATTACAGAGCACGTTACGCCACCCGCCAGCGCAAACGGAAACGTCACGCAATCAGCTTTCCGGATGGAAAAACCGAAAATGCCAAGATTCTCTGGTGACGTCAGAGAATTCGCGATTTTCAAGGCAGATTTCAAGCATCTTGTCGAATCAAGATACACCAAACGTGACGCAATTACCATTCTAAGATCGAACTTGAGCGGCAAGCCGCTGGAATTAATCAAGGGAATTGGACAAGATTATGATGCCGCGTGGGAGTACCTGGAGTCAATCTATGGAGACCCGCGGTTTGTTGCTGATGTTGCCAGTCGAATAAATGATAGTTCAACTTGTAAACGTCCTTTATTTTGCTGGAGAATATTAGTAAACATGAAACGGCTCGACCGAACTACTTCACCAAATATTACCACGAGGTCGCAGCCTCGTTCCCAGGTTCCCGCACATATTGCGTAACACAGACACGTCACACACTCCCCGACTTCCGGGACATTTGCTAGTACAGTGTTCACTGGAGTTCTGGACTCCCTATAAAAACATGCCACATCACAATATTCTCACTCTCATTGCTTGTGTTCCTTGCATCATATGGGTTGATCAGGCCCAATGTTAGCAACTTTATGCAACAATACAAATCAAAATGTATACTTGTCCACTCATAACTTGAAAATGGCACAGTCAAAGTTCTTGAAGAACTATACTACTTATTTGCCCGTGAATAGGCACTGCAGCACATAAAAAGACTAGTAATTCTACAATTAATACAATAATTATCAGTTCAACAACAACGTCGTTAAGAGTCTTAAACAGTCAATAACTCTGGAGGCATCAGGTGTGTATCATCTGCAAATAGTTTGGGTACACCAAAGGAACAAAACAGGGTGGTACAAGGTACTGGTGCATAGGTAACATCCAGGGTACTTGGAAAGGTGGAGAGGACCATCCAGGTACAATATTGGGACCAGTTTGAACACTGCAGATGGTCGGGAGTCTCAACATGGTCTGGGCCTTTCCCCATTCTCTCAGGCATTGCTTCATTATCAGTGTTATCTGGTTGTACTTCCCTAACTTCCTCAGGTCCTGCCACTGACATTGGAAGGGACAATGCGTCCAGATCTCTGGGTACCAGGCCAGGTATGTCATCCTCCTCCCCACTGTCGCTTTCATTATGGTGAGCTTGGTGAACTATTTCTTTATGCCTTCTCGACCGAACAGGCGCCGTCCTCTTCCCTTGGACTGACTGCGGAACGAGCTCCTCAGTATCTGCAGAGAGGTAGTCACATGGCAGTAAGAGATTTCTGTGGAGTACTCTTGACTTGTCTGGCTGTCCTTCTGGGCTCACTTTGTATATGGGTAGTTCCCCCTTCTGCTCTCTCACGACATGTATTTTCTGTTCCCAATACGACCGAAGTTTCCCTGGTCCACCGCGCTCAGATAAATTTCGGACCAGTACTCTGTCCCCAGGTTGTAACTTTGTATACCGCACTTTGCAATCATACTGTTTCTTGCCACCCGTTGCAGTCTTGGAGGCGTTCTTTAAAGCCAATGAATATGCTTCTTTCATAGCAATCTTCCATTTGTCAGCGTATTCTGTGTGGGTCACGTTAACTTCCTCTTGTGCAGGTCCAAATATCAAGTCCACTGGAAGGCGTGGTGACCTCCCAAAAAGGAGGTAAGACGGTGAATACCCAGTTGATTCACTCCGGGTACAATTGTAAGCGTGTACAACCTTGGGCACATACTCTGACCACTTGCTTTTCTTCTCTTCAGGTAGCGTCCGTAACATCGATAGCAAGGTCTGGTTAAATCGCTCCGCTTTACCATTGCATTGCGGATGGTAGGGCGTGGTCCTTGAACGTATCATTCCGCACGACTGTTGTAACTGGTGGAACAATTTGTTCTCGAATTCTCTTCCTTGATCATGCAGAATACGAGCTGGCGTTCCAAAACGAAGTACAAAGTCGTTGTAGAGCTTGTCGGCTGCTGTTCGTGCTGACTTATTTCTGGTGGGATATGCCTGCGCAAATCGTGTGAAGTGATCAACAATGACCAGAATGTATTCGTACCCACCAGAGCTTCTTTCCAACTGCATGTAATCAATAGATATCAACTCAAAGGGTGCACTAGTGACAATAGGTTGGAGAGGGGCACGTGTCGAGACATTTGGTCGCCTTTGCTTCAGACAACTGCACACCTGGGTCACGAAGTGGATAATGTCTCGCTGCATGTTGGGCCAGTAAAATCTCTCACGAGCAAGTTGTAGTACTCTCTCTGACCCCAAATGTCCCATTTCTTGGTGTAGTTCCTTATAGACCAGGCGATGAAATTGCTTTGGCAACACCAGTTGTAAATTCTCTCCACGTTTCCTTCTCAACAGCCCATCACGTCCAATTTCCAGCTTCGGCCATTCACGTAGTAACTTTCTTGTTTGTGGAAGCTCTCTAGATATTTCATGGATTGCTGGTTTGCGTCCATTGAGTTTGAATGCAAGAACTCTGCCGATACTTGGGTCTTGTTTCTGAGCTGTCAGGATGACTTGAGGCTCGATTTTGTCATAGTTCTTGGAATCAAGAAGATCAGAGTCAAGGCTCAATGCATCCGCTCTGTTACTTATTGCTGTTATCCACACTGTATCACCGTTCTGAAGTGCCTTAATACCAGTCAAAGTTGCACTGATCACCTCCTGTGAAGTCTCTTGTGTACAAGTAGGAATGTACTGGTTGATGTCCAATGGAATTCTTGACAAGGTATCAGCATCCTGGTTCACTTTACCCGGTCTGTACTTGATCTCAAAATTGTAATCAGCCAATTCTCACACCCAACGATGTCCAGTTGAATTAAGTTTCGCTGTCGATAAAACATACGTCAGGGGGTTATTGTCCGTGTAGACTGTGAATGATGGTGCATAGTACAGATAGTCCCTGAACTGCTCACAAATGGCCCATTTCAAAGCTAAGAACTCTAACTTTCCAGAATGAAGATGGTAGTTTCTCTCAGCCGGGGTGAGGGTTCTGGATCCATACCCTATGACACGCATTTCACCGGACTGACGCTGATAAAGCACCGCTCCAAGTCCTTCGTTTGATGCATCTGTGTGCAGGACAAATGGGAGATCATAATCTGGGTAACCAAGAATTGGCGGGTTAGCCAGACAGTCTATGAGTTTCTCTAACACTCCTTGATGTTCTTCTGTCCAAACAATAGCATGCCTGGATGGTGCTTGCGTCCCATTTCCTTTCTGACTACGTCTTCCTGTTTGATTAGGATGTCTGCTAGATTTAACCCCGGGCGCCTTCAAGAGTTCGAAGAGAGGCTGCGCAATTCTGGAGAAGTCTTGAATGTATTTTCGGTAATACCCCAACAAACCTAGCAGTTTTCTCACATCTCCAACAGTTTTGGGGTTAGTCTCTTTAAGTGCTAAGACAGCCTTAACATTTGAGGGATCCACTCGATATCCGTCAGCAGAAACAATTCTCCCCAGGTAATTAACCTCCTTCTTGAACAGCTTACATTTTCTGGCTTTAAGCTTTATCCCATGTTCACGTAGCCTCCTCAACACTGTCCGTACATTCTCAATGTGTTCCTCAAAAGTTCCGCTGAAAACAATCACATCGTCTAGATAAGGTACACAAATTTCATCTCTAAGTCCTTCAAGACAGTCCTCCATGAATCTTTGAAATTCTCCAGGAGCATTTCTGAGACCAAATGGGATCCTCACCCACTCGTACAGGCCCCATGGTGTTACAAATGCAGTCATGTGTTGACATTGAGGGCTGACAAATCCTTGATGGTAAGCATTTCCTTGGTCCAACAGAGAAAACCAACTGTTTCCTCCAAGATTCTCAATGGTTGTTTGTACCCGAGGAAGTGGGTGTCGGTCTGGTACTGTTCTTCTGTTCAGCTCACGAAAGTCTACACATAGTCTCAAAGAACCGTCCTTTTTCCGCACACAAACTACTGGCGATGAATAGGCCGAGCGTGACTTCCGCACCCATCCACGGTTGAGCAAGTCTTCAACATATTGTTTCACTTCTGGGTACAAAGGCCTTGGAATAGCTGTATAGTTTTTCTGGACTGGACTTTCATCTGACAGGTTAATCTTAAGTTGCAGGCCCTCTGCACATCCTACATCATTGTCATCCTTCGAAAAGGAATCTGCTTCCTCTATTAGCATGTTCATTACTGCATTTTTTTGGTCTTGTGTCAGGTCTCCTAAATCAACATCTGGAGGTGGGTTGCTAGTGTTATTTTGACATTCCTTCATGACCGCTGCGTCCGATTGCAAGCCGAGCTCTTCTTGCTCCTCTGATGATTTGTCACTAGAAAGCATGCTGTCTTCCGAACTTTCTTCATTCTCTCTCCTTCGTACTTCTAATGGGGTTATGGATTTGACTAGCTGGAGCTTGCCTAACACTGTCCTGTTTTTCAAGGTGATATCATGGTCTGTAGTGTTTCTCAGTTGAATTTTGACACGCGATGAAGCACCACCTCTGATAGTTACTAATGTTTCAGGGACCTCGAGTCCTGATGGCCATGGTGATTCAACATCTGGTTCAAACAACACTGGAAGTCTTGACTCAATTGGGCCAGTATTCACAGAGCAAGTTACTACCACTGTCTCATTCTTTGGAACTACCATGTCCCTTTTCGTTACTTTCACACTACACAGTTCACTTGGGATGTTTGTCCTAATGAGACCAACCAAAGCTTTGACATCCTCCTGCTTTGCATTTGGGAGACTTGAGCTTAAAGCATTGACTAATGTCTCGTTCATAATTGGGCGGTGAATCACTAGCAGGGTTTCTCACAATTTCTTCAATTACATTGTATCCAATAATGGGATGATCAATAGCTTCTGTTGAAATCAGGAAGGGTACCGACATACCATGTTTGTCATCTGAGGTCGCCAACTTGAAAGAAACTTCAATCCATCCTTCGTATGGGATTTCAGTACCATTAGCTGCTTTCAAATCAAGTCCTTGGTCATTAAGCAGTTCACACATTTGACGACTCTCAACTGTGGGCAGGTTCTCAGCAATCCAGTCCTTGGAAACAATAGAAACTTGGGCACCGGTGTCCCACAATGCTTCTGTTTGAACATTATTCATTACACACTGAACCGTACATCTCTTCCCCACCAATTTTACAACTCTTGCATGTTGGTTTGGTGTAAGGTGACTAACATACATGCCACTGTCAGAAACATCCCTTTTCTCCTGGTTAGACAGGTACTTAATTGCACTACACAACTTCTTATGCTTCATCCAATGGGCTCTTTGACATTTCTGAGAACAGTAGTGTACTGACTGACAATTTGAACATTGCTTTAAAGATAATCCCTTCCTGCCACAGTTAACACAAACATGGGACCTTTTGATGTGGTCATCAGCTACTCCCTGTCCCGCGGTGGTAGCCTCCTTCGGTTTCCCTGATTTGGTATGCTGGCTGCACCCCTGCGACACCCTCGTGCAAAATGGTCACTTGAACCACAGCGGAAACAATGGTCACAGAACTCTTGGTTTGCTGTTTGGCATGCTGGGCAGACACGTCTCCTTTGGTTCTCAAATGGTTGCCTGGGTTGGACTCTTTCTCTCTCTCTAGTATTCTGGGAGGCCATAGCTTCTTTCAGGACAGCAATATCTGATTGGACAGCCTCTAGGGTAACCATTAGCCTGTCAGGCCTCTCAGACTTTGCTTCTCTTTTTGACCCACACTTCTTGTCACTGTCAACTTCCAAGCAACTCACATTCACATTCTTGTCGTTGGTGGCTCCCAGCTTACCCTTTCTCTCTGATTCTTCGGATACCACCACATTAATTTGCTCCATTAATTCTTCGTCTGTCACATCTGTCTTCTGAAGGAACGGTCGCAATTTATTACGGACAGATTCGTCCTGTAGGCCCGTTTCGACAGCGTGAAGGAACAAAGAATGAACAAGCGATGATTCATATTTAACAGGGCCACCCTCAGCTTGCGATGCAAATATAACCTGTTGTCTTAAGTCAAGGGCCCTAATCAGGAAGTCCTGAGGGGCTTCCTTGGGTGATTGGCACATTGTTATCAGTTCTTGGTACAGTTCAGTGCCTGATTTCTGTTTATAATGGGCCCTTAACATCTGTCTTAATTTTGCCAAGGTAAGTGTTTTCATAGTTTCTAGATATGATCGTAACTTCAAGCTGGGACTAATAGCACGAATCACTGCATCATTAATCTCCCGTTCTTTGTAACCCTTTTCTAGTCCTGCATCGATTTGGCGAATTAGACTGATGAAGGACAATCTGTCCTTTTGTTCCTCTCCTCCAATAACGCCCGTCATCTTAAAATCTCTCCTTAGAGCAGTTTTAACATCTACCAGTGATACAACGTTACCTTCTTTTGGTTTCGACGCTGAAGCGGCTGGTGTGGATGGTTTTGTGTCCTCGGACTTAACTGAAGCCTGCTCCATTTTCTTCTTGTACGACTCCATCATTCCCTCGAACTGTTTACGTAGAGCTTCGTATTCCATTTTCGCTTTAACCGACTCATCTTGATTTTGTTCTGTTTCTTCGAGTGGCGGTGGCGTCCCCACAATGAAATTCTTGAGTTCCGTGAGATATTCAACCTTGTCTTTCGCTTTCTCAACCTCATCTTCAACTTTTGCACGAACAATCCTGGACATTACAAGTTTACTCTTCCCCTTGTATTCTTTTGATTCCAACCCGACACGCTCCGCTAACAACTCCATTTCCACGGTCGGGAGTTTACAAATTTCTCCCTCGACTTGAAGCTGCAGTTCTTCGAGCACGGAATCCGTCATTTTCTTCTCGTCACAGCAGTCGCTTATGTTTTAGTGCAATTAAAGGATGTGCCAACGGCCATTTGCCGCCATTAATCGATCGGTCAGCATTTTCTCTGATTTCCTCGCTTTCCTCCACAAAATAACACCAAACATCGGTTGAACATCAGTCCTGGCAGGGTCGCCAAATGTTGCCAGTCGAATAAATGATAGTTCAACTTGTAAACGTCCTTTATTTTGCTGGAGAATATTAGTAAACATGAAACGGCTCGACCGAACTACTTCACCAAATATTACCACGAGGTCGCAGCCTCGTTCCCAGGTTCCCGCACATATTGCGTAACACAGACACGTCACACTGACACAATCACGCAAGACATCGCCCGATTTAGACCTTTGCGTGACGAAGAAGACGCCCGTTTCTGCGATCTGGTTCATCTAGTAAGACGAAGTTTTAACTCCCTCACCGAAGTTGGTCGGCAAAATGACATGGATAACAATCATATGTTAGCGATTATTGAACAGAAGATGTGCCCTGATGACCGCAAAGTTTGGTCACGTTTTCTGGAAAGTACGAAAAGTCACGCAACACTAGAAACATTGATGTCCTGGATGACGTCAGAGATGAAATCAAGAATGAGGGCAACAGCACCACTACGGAATTCTAAACAGAGCCTCACGCAGGTTAATCAGGTATCAGAAATAGTGGAAAAGAAACCAGTGAACCACAAGTGCTGGTTATGTAAGACCTCAACCCACTGGACGGACCAGTGTCAGAAATTCATCTCAATGGGCGCCAGTGACCGACTAAAAGCTGTAAAGGAGAACCATGGTTGCTTCAGCTGCCTTAAACGTGCTGGTCGTGAACATAATGTAGCTACCTGTTCCCGTAGACGCCAATGCAGTGAGACCTTCAATGGGAGCCAGTGCAAGTACTTTCACCACCCGCTGTTACACGCCGCCAACATAACAAGTCCCGCCACAGCCCTGACCATTTCATCAGTAACAACCAGTAAAGAAACTGTACTTCCCGTCGTGTGCGTGGAAATCCTGGGACTAGACACCGTCAAACAAGGAAGCTTGCTACTGGACTCTGGTGCTCAGGTCAGCTTAATCAAGTTGTCAGTTGCAAAAGAATTAGGTCTCAAGGGCAAGGATGTAACCATCACGTTAGCTAAAGTCGGTGGGGTGGAAGAAGAATTGACAACGAAGCTGTTCCGTGTTCGCATCCGATCATTGGGAACCCGACGCGATATCCACACCATTACAGCAGTGGGCATCCCGTGTATTAGCAGTGACATTACAGAAATGAAACTCAGTCACCTTGCTGGATTGTTTGGGCTCCGAGAAGAAGAAATTCGAAGAAAAAATGGCCCGGTTGACATACTTATTGGCATTGATCACCCTAAACTGCACACAGGTGAAACCAGAGAAGCCGCGAGCCTTGTTGCAAGACAATCTCCCCTTGGCTGGGTTGTATTTGGAGCCACGCCCGGAAAACACTCTCAAGTAAGCCGCGTATACAATGTAATGGTTCCAAAGCCCGCAGACATGACTGACGTTTTATGCTTCAACATGCATTTCAGCAATATGAACAACCAACAACAACAACTTTATTTGCGATCGAAATATGAAGTCACAATACAACAAATATCGCTAAAAACGCATGTTTCAACTGCAAAATGATAATGATAATTTGTCGAGTAGAAGTTCCTGGATTGATAAAACTATATAAATGTGTAGGAATTTATTTCGGAATGAAAAGTTAAGAGAGAAATTTCACTTGTATGCTAGTCCGTGTTGAAAACAAAACCCGGATTTTCCTGTTAGGAATTCGCCCTGTGTCCTGCCTTGTTACATTTGCAAGAAAATACTGAAACGGCCGGCGGTTATTTTTTTTTCCAAGAATCAAATTCCGCCACACAACTTGCCAAATTAAACGAAAAATCGTCGCGTTCACTGCTTTCACAGAGATTGACATCGATTCTTGCAAACTTTCATGACGAATGAAATTCATTAAGCTTCACGGACTTCACGAGTGAACAAATTAAAATTTTATTGTTATTTACTCAAACAAAACAAGCTGGAATCTTAGCTTTCACTGGTAGATTATGCAGTGCAGAAAGTCTTCCCTCGCTAGCATCACGTGTATTTATTTTCCAAATTTTTCCAATAACTCCAGTTGATGCCGAAGAGAAAACTTGAAATTGCCGCCAGCGAACTCCGCCACGCACAGTTGAGACAAACGGTACGGTCGTTGCTTTCCCTGTTTTGAACTTCCCTTTCAAAAACATCGCTAATATTTACCTTCCAAATGTTGCTGTCACAGCTACTCAAGTTCAAAAGGGATACAATCGAAATCAATTGAAAACTCAACGACACACGGCCAAAATTTTTATCGATCTGTTTTCGTGGCGAACGAACAAGTTGAAATTTCATTGTTCTGTACTCGACATTTCATTGGCTGAAGTTAAAAAAAATGCTGAAATCTATTGTTTCTGTTCTGCTTTGTGATTGGTTAACTTTGTCTGGGTGACCCCGGTTATAGTAGCCGCACTGTAAAAGCCTTTCAAATAAGCTTATTTTTCAATAGCTCGTTTTTTTTCATTTCATAGGCACTTTAAAAACGAGGCAAGAAGGGCTAAGCAAAAGAATATTAAGAAGGTAGCCATTGTGAAATAAGATGTAGTTGTATGCAAAAAGCTACCCTAGCCTTCCTAGCCTTGTTTTCATGTTTTTTGCAATATAAATCTCGAAAGTGAAGAGTGATCATCGCAGTTAATTTCCAATTTAAGCAATTGGAAAGAAGAAGCCTGAAAAAAGCAGGACTTCAACAGGATTCGCACCCGAGACCTCCGCGATACCGGTGTGATGCTCTACCAACCGAGCTATGAAGCCACATATTGGGAGAGAGCTCAATTTATTGAGTTCATATTTGCCCGTGAGGAGTGACATGATGTGTAGTATATATGAAATAATTCATATTTGAACTGCGGATGTTGATAAAAGTGAAGGATGATCACTCTTAACTTTCATCTTTATCCGCAGTTCAAACAATATAAATCTTCCTGTGGCTTTCCATAAGTCAGAAGTATAGCCTCAAAACTCCATACATTCACTTTGACTTAATCTTTAAGGCAAAGCAATTAATTCTCTTTACAAACGTTTTTTTGTAGGGACAGAATATAACGGCAGCCATATTTGCCTAGGGTCTATAGTCTTCCTCATTCTTGAATCAAAAGGTGTCTAGAGTATCTGTTCTGTTACTTGTTAAGCAAAGGATGGATTAATTCTTTCCAACATGCCATGATTGTTCAAAGAGTGAATAATGCTATCCACCGGAAAAGTCACTATCCAGTGAATAGCAGTTTGCTGCCAATACTTATCCACTGAATACAAACAGCTGTGGTCAAATAAATAATTATCCAGTACAAAACCTGAATACACTGTACAGTGCAGCTTTAAGATAATCAAACCAACATATTTATGTGTGTAGAAGCAAGCTACAGTCTACGTTTAAGGAACCTCCACTAACTGCAGCATACAGTAAAATTTGCTGTACATGCTAAGGGACACTGTCACGAGTATAAATTCAAAAATTTAACAGCCCAAAAACGTGTTTGCGCCATTGGAAAACTACAAACAGTGGTCACGTTTTGTTCAAATTATTATGCCAGTGCACTGAAGCCAAATATGGAGTGATATCACTGTTATGCCATCAGGCGCATAAGGTCTCAACTTGAAAACGTCAGGCTGACTTTTTCAAGTTCTGAACTTGTGATTCGGAAAAAATTGCAGAAAGCTGTTTATGGTCACCCTCTTCTTCAAACAATTTGCTTGATATCCGTCTCTTTATGTTCTAGGAACATTTCCTGTATGGATGAAAGAACTTGATCATAATTTTGTGGCCATTTTACTAAACAAGAAAGCTGAGAAATGACCGTGACAGTATCCCTTTAAGTAATTGCACAAATATGTAGAAAGCATTATATCATGATAAAATAAAGAGAGGACAAAACCTGGACCAGATAAATTGCCCCTCCACTCCCTGAATACCCCTCCCAGGATCAATGACAAAGTCAAATAAAAGTGCTTACACTACAGCTATTTAAATATGATTTTGTTTTATAAAAAGTAATGTCATAGAATAATAATTGCACATGTAAATTAATAAGGAACATTGCTGGGGTATTTTATATTTCTTGAAAAGGAAATCTATAAAAGAAATGCAAACCCAACATAATAACTATCTGTAGAGACTGGAAACTAGTATCAAGCGTGCATGCGCAGTGGATCGAACAGTAGAGCACATGGCGGACCGAGTGGCATTTTTAGTTGTGATGTTTAAGACAAAGTAAAGCTCGTTTAGATTCGTTACACTGGTGGTAGCGGCGGGATAAAATGCCGAGTGAAGGAGAAGGTTCAGAACCGGTCAGCTCTCAGAGTTCCAGAACGTCTGCGAATGGAACAGACGGCCTGAAAATCGTTCTTTCGACTTACGATGGATCAACAGACCCCAAACAATGGCTCCGACAACTGGAGAAATTAAAGAAAGCCAAAACTTGGACCGAAACTCAGTTAATTGCACAAGCCCCTGTTCAGAGACCATTGAATCTACGGATAAATAAGAATATAAGATTGGAAAACGTTCAAAGAAAAATTCAGTACGGAGTTCGGAGAAAGGAAGACAGTCGGCGAACATTCGACAGACCTTACGGACTTACGCGTATTGTGCGCGAAATTGACGAGCCACTGGATGTATTGATGGGAACAATTCACAAGAAATACCGAAAAGCTTTCCCAGTAGCGGACCCTATTATTAGAAATTGTTCTGCAATCACGGAGGCCACAGGTTTGAATCCTGTCGAAGTTCTGATGATTTTTCAAGTATTATTAAAAAATCGCTCCGGTATAGCAGAGGTCACGAGTTTGCATCCCCTTTAAACTCTGATTCATTTTTCTAAAATTATTAGAAAATTACTACAGAATCGCGGATGCCACAGGCTTGAATCCCGTTGAAGCTCTGATAGTTTTTTAGAATTATTAATTAAAACAGTACACAAATTTGGCCCCTATTTTATCTCTTCTTTCCGATGACCGTATAGGAAAACAGGACTATATTTTTTTAAAGTGCAGATGAAAATCTACAGTGATATAATAATCGGATCTACATATCTTATTATAGTTTAGTCATAGTTAATTATAGTTGGTTATAGTGTTATAGTTAATTATTGTTGTTATTATTATTTATTATTATTATTATTATTATTATTATTATTATTATTATTATTATTATTATTATTATTATTATAATTATTATTATTATTATTATTATTATTATTATTATTATTATTATTATTATTATTATTATTATTATTATTATTATTATTAGACATCACCCCTGACTGTGGTGGGCGGGAAAGTCAATCTTCCCGAAGTAGGCAAAGGAGCCAGCCTGTCCTACCCCATGCCCCATTACAAGTTTAAAGTATTGTACTAAGCAATATAATCCGTTTGCTTTTTTTATAAGATATGACTTGAATAAAGAAAATAGAAAGATAATGTACAGTCCCTGCTTGAATACAGGCAGTCCTCTGGGGGTTAGAGCCTGAAGGCGTTCTGAGGGAGGTACCACCTCATGAGGAACAAGAACCAGTCCTCTCTGCCTCTCAGATCATGACTTTCTGAGTTGACTCGTATGGTACTCGTGTTACCAACGTGCAATAGCAGAAGGGGTGGGTTTCCAATTCAGGTGCACAGTCCCTAGCCCCAACAGTGCTGCAACCGTACCTCGGGAGCATGCAGGTAGACAAGCACCAAGTGGAATGCACGAAACCTTCCACCCAGCTTGGGACTGAAAAAAAATGGCCTTAGTCCAATGTGGCTACTTAGCTCTGGTATCACAGAGGTCACGGGTTTGAATCCCATTGAAGCTCTAAAACTTTTTCTACAATTTTCAGAACAATACTCCAGAATCTCAGAGGCCACGGGTTTTAAGCCCATTGAAACTCTCGACTGATAATTCTTCAAAAATTATTACAAAATTGCTCCGGTATCGCGGAGGTCATGGGTTTAAATCCCGATGAAACTGATTCCTTTTCCTAAAATTATTATAAAACTGCTCCGGAATCACGGAGGCCACGGGTTTGAATCCCATTGAAGCTCTGATGGTTTTTCAAGAATTATTACAAAATCACACCACGTCATCCATCGAGTGGGCACACTTACGAAAAACAAATGGCCAGAAGCCGTTTCGTAGCTTTGCTCGTAGTTTACTCTCTTAAATGGTCGGTGACCCCTACTTTTTTTCCATGAACTGATTTTATTTACAATTCTCAGCAGATTGTCTTACAATGAACAAAAATCAACGTGGGAAGTTTAAAAATTTTGAAGTTTTCTACCCACAGGACATAGAATCCTGCCATCTTGCGGCTGTTAGGCGAGTGGAAATGTTGTCGATAAATGCAATTTTTTTCTTTAAGGAACCACACCAACTGAAAATTCCCTTTCTGGGTCCATTTAAACAACATTTGACAGAGATATGTTCATTTTAAAGATTTATTTGCAATATTTTTGTGGTTACAGATACTGTAGCCGTATCCGCTAACGAAGTGCAAGTTTTCAGATTTAGGGTGTTTTTCTGGGCATATTATCTCCAAAACGAAGACGGTGACCCCCAATTTTTGCATTTTGCATTTCTCTCATCAGTTACTCATTATCTGACAGTGGTGATAGTTCAAGAAAAAAATCAATGGTAGAAAATTTTTGCGCAAACGTCCTTAAACACTGATTCATTTTTCTAAAATTATTAGAAAATTGCTCCGGAATCGTGGAGGCCACGGGTTTGAATCCTGTTTAAGCTCTGATATTTTTTAAGAATTATTACTTAAAATAATATATAAATTTGGCCCCTATTTTATCTCTTCTTTCCGATGACCCTATAGGAAAACATGACTATTTTTTGAAATGCACATGAAAATGTCTAGCAATATAATAATCGAATCTGCATATCTTATTACAGTTTAGTTATAGTTATAATTAATTATAGTTAGTTATAGTTATAGTTATTTTTATTACTATTCTTCTTCTTCTTCTACTTATTATTATTATTATTATTATGTTTTCTTTGATGTGACATTCCTGCCTGTATTTTATGCGAACTAGAGAACCTTTCGGAAAAATGTTGACTCTAATAGATTTTGCTTTTGAAAAAAAAAAAATTTATTGCTGTTATTGTTCTTAGGGTTAGTTATTATTAATTAATTATTTTAAGATTGTAAATACTATTATAGATAATTGAATAAAGTGATTATTATTATTATTATTATTATTATTATTATTATTATTATTATTATTATTATTATTATTATTATTATTATTATTATTATTATTATTATTATTATTATTATTATTATTATTATTAGACATCACCCCAGACTCTGGTGGGCGGGAACGTCCATCTTCCCGAAGTAGGCAAAGGAACCAGCGTGTCCTACCCCATGCCCCATTAAAAGTTTAAAGTATTGTACTAAGCAATACACTCTGTTTGCTTTTTTATAAGATATGGCTTGAATAAAGAAAATAGAATGATAATGTACAGTCCCCACTTGAATACAGGCAGTCCTCTGGGGGTTAGAGCCTGAAGGCGTTCTGAGGGAAGTACCACCTCATAAGGAACAAGAACCAGTCCTCTCTGCCTCTCAGATCACATGACTTTCTGAATTGACTCGTACGGTACTCGTGTTACCAACGTGCAATAGCAGAAAGGGTGGGTTTCCAATTCAGGTGCACAGTCCCTAGCCCCAACAGTGCTGCAACCGTACCTCGGGAGCATGCAGGTAGACAAGCACCAAGTGGAACGCACGAAACCTTCCACCCAGCTTGGGACTGAAAAATAATTGGCCTTAGTTACTGGTTACTTAGTTCCGGTATCTCGGAGGTCACAGGTTTGAATCCTGTCTAAGCTCTAAAACTTTTTCTAACATTTTTAGAAAAATAAACCGGAATCTCGGAGGCCATGGTATCGCGGAGGTCACGGGTTTGAATCCTGTTGAAACTCCGTTTCCTTTTTCTAAAATTATTAGAAATTGTTCTGCAATCACGGAGGCCACAGGTTTGAATCCTGTCGAAGTTCTGATGATTTTTCAAGTATTATTACAAAATCGCTCCGGTATAGCAGAGGTCACGAGTTTGTATCCCATTTAAACTCTGATTCATTTTTCTAAAATTATTAGAAAATTGCTACAGAATCACGGATGCCACGGGCTTGAATCCCGTTGAAGCTCTGATAGTTTTTTAGAATTATTAATTAAAACAGTACACAAATTTGGCCCCTATTTTATCTCTTCTTCTCGATGACCGTATAGGAAAACAGGACTATATTTTTTAAAGTGCAGATGAAAATCTACAGTGATATAATAATCGGATCTACATATCTTATTATAGTTTAGTTATAGTTAATTATAGTTGGTTATAGTGTTATAGTTAGTTATTGTTGTTATTATTTATTATTATTATTATTATAATTTAAAATCAACCTTTATTGAGAAATAAAACTCGAATCTTACATGCATCCATGTGGAACTTATTACAATATTTATTATATAAAGTAATAATACTAATAACAAAAATAACTTACTTACATAAAAGAAGTAAAAATTAGATAATTGATAATAGAAGTTCAAAATTCTATAAAATTGCAAATCCCATGATACCGAGATATTAAAATCAACAATCGAATTATACTAATGACGGCTAAACCAGTGTCCATAAAACGCCCTAAGTATAAAAGCACATAAGCCGTGTAATTCAAATATCCGCACTGGCTACATTTATTTTACAGTCTAATGATTGCTCTATCTTGCTACGAAACGGCGTTCGCGAACCTCTAACGCATGCATGTACCGATCTTAAGAGTTCAAACGAAATCTGTGTCCTGAGCCAAGTGATTACAACATGATGAGGCTCAGTATCTTTCTCAGCTATCTTGTCCGCGAGATGCTTTAAGAACCGCTGACACTCATTTCCCATTCCGCCATTGGTTCCAAACACTAAAGGCGTAGTTATTATTATTATTATAATTATTATTATTATTATTATTATTATTATTATTATTATTAGACATCACCCCTGACTCTGGTGGGCGGGAAAGTCAATCTTCCCGAAGTAGGCAAAGGAGCCAGCCTGTCCTACCCCATGCCCCATTACAAGTTTAAAGTATTGTACTAAGCAATATAATCCGTTTGCTTTTTTTATAAGATATGACTTGAATAAAGAAAATAGAAAGATAATGTACAGTCCCTGCTTGAATACAGGCAGTCCTCTGGGGGTTAGAGCCTGAAGGCGTTCTGAGGGAGGTACCACCTCATGAGGAACAAGAACCAGTCCTCTCTGCCTCTCAGATCATGACTTTCTGAGTTGACTCGTATGGTACTCATGTTACCAACGTGCAATAGCAGAAGGGGTGGGTTTCCAATTCAGGTGCACAGTCCCTAGCCCCAACAGTGCTGCAACCGTACCTCGGGAGCATGCAGGTAGACAAGCACCAAGTGGAATGCACGAAACCTTCCACCCAGCTTGGGACTGAAAAAAAATGGCCTTAGTCCAATGTGGCTACTTAGCTCTGGTATCACAGAGGTCACGGGTTTGAATCCCATTGAAGCTCTAAAACTTTTTCTACAATTTTCAGAACAATACTCCAGAATCTCAGAGGCCACGGGTTTTAAGCCCGTTGAAACTCTCGACTGATAATTCTTCAAAAATTATTACAAAATTGCTCCGGTATCGCGGAGGCCACGGGTTTGAATCCCATTGAAGCTCTGATGGTTTTTCAAGAATTATTACAAAATCACACCACGTCATCCATCGAGTGGGCACACTTACGAAAAACAAATGGCCAGAAGCCGTTTCGTAGCTTTGCTCGTAGTTTACTCTCTTAAATGGTCGATGACCCCTACTAGGGACGTTCATAGTCCCTAGCCCCAACAGTGCTGCAACCGTACCTCAGAAGCATGCAGGTAGCCAAGCACCAAGTGGAACGCACGAAACCTTCCACCCAGCTTGGGACTGAAAATTATTACAAAATTACTCCAGTATCGCAGAGGTTACTGGGTTGAATCCCATTGAAGAACTGATATTTTTTAAGAATTATTAATTAAAACAATATATAAATTTGGCCCCTATTTTATCTGTTCTTTCCAATACCCCTATAGGAAAACATCACAATTTTTTTAAAATGCAGAGGAAAGTCTATAGCAATATAATAATCGGATCTACATATCTAATTATAGTTTGGTTATAGTTATAATAAATAATTATAGCTAGTTATAACACATCACCACAGCCTCTGGTGGACGGGAACGTCCATCTTCCCGAAGTAGGCAAAGGCACCAGCCTGTCCTAATATAATTCCTTGTTTCGCTCCGACGTTTCGCCGATGTATAACTTTTTGCAAAGTGTGCGAGTTATACAGTAGATGGCATTGGCTGAGGTACAGGTGAAATGATCAGTGATTTTGATAGATCGCTTGGGTCCTGATATTTTGCCAACATTGTGAATGAAAAAGTATGTTTTGCATCGTGCGCGGGCACATTTAAATATTCCGGGTTGATCACTAGTTTGGAATGCGCTTCTGACTAAAAAGTTACCTATGTTTTTGTCGCGTTCAAATGAAATTAATGGTGGAAGTTGCGAAAAGATTCTACCAGTGTCGGGATCATTTTGAAGAAATTTAAAGTTTTTGAGAATGATGGATTTAACTGCGTGGTTGTGAGGGTGAAATGTGAGGGTGAATGGAATTCCATCGTTGTTTTCTCTCTGTGACGTTTGAAGTGCTGACTGTCGATCAATTTGTTGGGCGCGATGATTGCCCGCTTGAACCACCGAAGCAGGATAGCCACGTTTGTCGAAGAAATTGCACATTTCCTCTGATTTTAAGGAAAAATCAGAGTCGTCACTACAAAGACGGCAAAGTCTAAGAAACTGAGAATAAGGAATGGAATTCTTGACATGTGATGGATGTGAAGATGAATACAACAAATAGCTATGAGAATCTGTGGGTTTGTAGTGCACACTAGTGCATAAACTGTTGCCTTCGATAGAAACTTTGATATCCAGGAATGCTAAGGAAGTATCGGAAATTTCCCAGGTATATTTAAGGGCAGGATGAAACGAATTAACAGCGGTTATAAATTGATTAAGATCCTCTCTGGTAGAAGAGGTAGCGCCAATACAGTCGTCAATGTAGTGACGGTAGAGTTCAGGTTTTGGGCCGTTGTATTGATTGAGAAATTGGTGTTCAATGTAGCCTACAAAAAGATTGGCGTAGCTGGGTCCCATTTTGGTACCCATGGCCACGCCATTGATTTGTTTGTAATAATTGTTCGCGAATGAAAAACAGTTGAGTGTTAACACTAACTCAGCCAGGCGGAGTAATGTTTCCGAGCTTGGTTCCTTAACAGTGCGTAAATCAAAAAAATGTTTGAGGGCTAGAAGACCTTCGCCATTTGAGATGACGGTGTAAAGAGATGTAATATCCATAGTGAAAATAAGTTTGTCTTCGCCCAGGAAATTGAAATCGCGAAAAATTTGAAGTGCGTGTTGACTGTACGTATGACGGTAAAGATCTGACAATAGGTGCCATAATTTTGTCTAAATAGCTGGAAATGAGTTCGGTAGGGCAACTACAGGCAGAGACGATAGGTCGACCTGGGTTGTTAGCTTTGTGAATTTTAGGTAAAAAGTAAATACACGAGGTTCTGGGAGTGGTAATGATGAGATTGGTAGCAGTAGCCGGCAATTCTTGTTTGACTATAATGTCGTTAATAGTGCTCTTGACAATTGGTTGGTTAGTGGAGGTGAGATCTTTATCGACTTTAGCATAAAAAGAGGTGTCAGAAAGTTGCCGCAAAGCTTCTTTTTGGTAGAGGTCGGCCCGCCAAACAACTAAAGCGCCGCCTTTGTCGGCCGCTTTGATAATTATGTCTTTGCGCTTACTAAGGTTTTTTAGCGCCGTCCTCTCTTCCGAAGAAAAGTTGGAAAATTTGGTGTTACGATTGAAATTACGATTGTTGATTTCATGACGGCATTTTTTAATGAAAAAATCTAAAGAGGCAAACTGGCCCTCTGGGGGAGTCCACTTAGATTTTCGAGTCTGAAGCGTCTCGAAAGTATCTTTGTCCGAGGTGTTAGAAGCATACTCTTTGTCATGGAAAAAGGCTTTCAGTTGAACGCGGCGAAGGAATTTTTCAACATCTTGCTTAACTGAGAATTCGTCCGGTTTTTTGGATATAGGAACAAAATTCAAGCCCTTACTGAGGACGGATTTCTCTGAGTCGGAGAGCGGAAGATTTTCTGGAATAGTAACCACGGTGTTAAGGTTTTCAAGTGATGAGTCACAAGTAATTTGAGGACCTATTAATTGTTGAAGTTTTTGGGCCTTAATTTGGTGTAAATGGTTAAAAAGTTTAGAGTTTAACTCCTGAATTTTGGCGCGAATAGATTGTACTAAAATAGCTGGGCAGGTTTTGGACAGTTCAGAGCGACAATGTAGAATTTGTTTGTCGAGGTCATCGCGTTTTTGGCACATAGCTCTGATAGTAATCCTCATTATGTTACGTGAAAAAGAATTTTGAGCAAACTGAATTTGGCGACGATATTGATTAGAATGAGAGAGAGAAGATGCATGAAAATTGGAGCGAAAACCCTTCGGAATAACTTTAGAATGAAGGCAACGGCCGATGAAGTTGATGTGACTACAAAACCTGGTTTTAGCGAAGATGAGAATGGCTAAACGGAAAGCTATATTATTACTAATAGGGGGAAAAGGAAAAAGATAACTTACGATTTCCTGGCGTAGCTCCTTGGTGAGTTTCTTCAGGCTTGGCATCGTCTTGTTGTCGGTCTTCTGGTCTGAAATCTGTGGAATAAAGAACAAATGAATAGAGGGGGTAAGTTTCTAAAGAAACTGTGGTGCTGCGTCGGTGGGAAGTATAACAACATAATTTGGTTTTATCAACTGGGTTGACAATGTCAATTGGCCACCGTAAAGAGATTCAAGAGCTGACGTTTCGAGCGTTAGCCCTTTGTCGGAGCGAATCAAGGAATTGTGCGTCGTGTGTTTTTATATACAGAAAGATGGAGCTTCGCTATTGGCTGGTGCCTGGTAACGTGAAAACTTCGGAATAAATTAGTTGAATGAAAAGCGTTTGTTGATACCGTGAGGATTAAGAGTGCCGATTTGAAAAATAAATTTTTGTTCTAGAGTTTTACGGCTTTCCGTGTTTCCTTGGTGAAGGGAAAGTCCGCAGACTGCCATATGTTGCTTAGAATGATTTGGGAGATTGAAATGTCTCGCGACCGGTTTCGATGCATTTTTGTCGTCTTTCTCTACGTCACGAAGGTGTTCTCGGAATCGGTCGCCATCTCAGTCGTCTCCCGCCTTTCCTCCTTCCCATCATTCATCGCGTCTTGCTATTTTCTAATAGGAGACGACTGGGGACGAGTCAGAGCTATATCAGTGTCGTTTCTACCACACCCTTCTAATAATTCTTGACGAACCCCTGTTTTGCGGTAAACCCAATCCTCTAAAAAGTGGCCACTGAGTAGCATTCGATTGTACATTTTTCTGGTCAGACCAGTTTTATTGTATTTTAGCTTTTGATACCAATTTGTCTGCTTCTCCATTTTCCCTCTGTTAATCATCGATCATCATTAGTATTGTGAGACTTATTATCATGACCGTTTGCATTATAATGTCAAACGAGCAAATACTTCTGGTAGTTGTAGTAAAGATAGACTATAGCTTACTCTCTAAATGGCCGGTGACCCCTACTTTTTCCCATGAACTGATTTTATTTACAATTCTCGGTAGATTGTCAAAAAAATGAACAAAAAAAGTAGTATAGCCGGGGTTTAATGAATACCACCTCATCGTGACACAAACAAAAGACCTCTCAGCCAGGCCGAGGGGTCTTTTCTGAGTGTCACTCTTCGGTTGTATTCATTAAACCCCGGCTATACTACTCCATTTGAAAGAATGATACCACCTGTTTTAACAATGGTTGTCGGAGCAAACAACTGCGCATGGTTGATGCGAAACCGGAAAGAGAATTTCGGAAAAAAATGCGTTGGCGAATATTGCGGCCAGCATAACTATCAACTAGAAAAAAGGGATGAAAAAACCATCCCCATGTCGCAGCTGCGGCGTAGGGATATTGTGCGATTACCGTCTATGCCTGGCATGCGGCGGGAGCGCGCTAAAACATCGGCTAATCCGCAAGCAAAAAAAGGCGAAGAAAAATTTCGAGCGTGTTTTGCACGAGCTTACGTCAACCAATTAAAGAAAAGGACACCCTTTTTTATATGAAAGTTGCCAATGGAAATTGATCCAGCAACATGGCAGACAGAGTATGTTATTGAGGAATTGTCTAAACAGGAAATATACGAACTTGCGTGCCAGAATTATTTACCAGTTGAACAATCAACTGCATGTAAGGCTGCGCAAGAAATAGTCAAAATATATATTACCTCAAGGATCAACGAAAGATCATCACTTGGCTGGGATGAAATTCACGAGGAGATAGAAGCTGCTCCTTTCTGCACCAAACGCCAACAAATTGTTAAGTTTACAGTTTGTAGAAAATGTAGCAAATGTAAACAGAATGGATTTTGCTTCTTGTGTTGGAAAAATGGAGACACACACTTCCTCGGTGACTCAACGTTTGATATAAGCGACTACACCGAACTGTTTTTGAAACATATTTGAACCGAGGCACGATCGAACTGTCGATCTGAACCTTCTTGAAAATTGACTCGTTCAGAGCCCACCTCGGACCTTGCCTCAACAACTTGCTGTGTTATCCGTCTGACCTCGCTCTGCCAAACGGGTGTTGAAAATTCCTTGTAAATGCAGAAAAGTGTGTGGAACAGCAGAAGCATTGGTAATCTGTTTATATGTGAGTTTACCTCTCTTTAATTTGTGGAAGCAAATCCAAGGAGAGCGGCAATTCCAGCAACAGGCGGTCCGACCACAATTCCAACGCCAGTGAGTGAAGATGCAACGGCTCCGGAAGACAGGGCAGCACTTGCAAAGCCAAAAGAGACCACGGAATAGTGAATCACTTTGCGAGTTTTCTTGTACTTTTTCAATACAAGCCTGTAATGTTCAGCCTCATCGGCTATTTCGTTTTCAATTTTACTTATTTCAGTTAGCCGGAAATTGGTTCCTTCCAGCGGAGTACTTATTTCAGTTCTTTCCAGCGGAAGTTCTGGATAAATATTATCAGGTGGAGCACTTGGCAACACATTTGCTGAAGACATGGTTTATAAAAAGATTTTATTTTTCAAATGATTTGCAATTCGAATTCAAGAGGATGATCGTTAAAATCAAAAACATATTTGCCTGTCGAAGCGTCACGAAAGGGCGGTTGTTCGTCAGTTTGATAGTGGACTTTTTGGAAAGCTTCCCCTCGTATATCAAAATTTGCAAGCAGTTTTGAACGTTTTCCGTTGATAAACTTTTGATCAGGGTCGACCAAATCACAATAAACAAAATATTTGGTGGGAGAAGCAAGCTGTTTGACAATTATATTTCTGTTTGAAAAATTTGAACCTGAAAGTCCAAGAAAATTGGTTAAAGTTTCATTTATTACAAGAGTTTGTTCATTTATTACAAGAATTTGTTCTTTATTTAAATCCATTTGGCCAAAAGGGGAATTGATTTCAGTCGGTATTTTTACTGAAGTTTTTTCGAGCTGATCAGATATTTTTTCTTCAGATTTTCTGCTGAATAGTGCCCGGGGGAAATTTCATATTAAATAGTACGTTTTGACCTCGTTTCAAAATAATTTCCCCTTGCTTTTCCAAATTATGCCACGAATTATAAAGCGAGCAAGACAACAGCCGTACGAAAGAGGCCTCTGGAATCGGTCTGTCAAATTTTACGGTGCATGGATTAGAAGACGTAGAAATAGTAAGCACAACCATTTTATTTCTTGCCCGCAAATTTTCAATTAAAAAATAACGGGGAATTTATAAACATGAACATCTGGAAAACTGGACGAAGACAAACAGATTCAGTTGCGTTTGACTATCTCGAAAAAAGAGCGCAGGCTGCCAGTGCGAAGCTTGCACAAGAGAAGGCGTGGGCGGCTTTTTCTGCACAGTTTCCGAGGGCCGACAAAAGCCAATTTGTAACACAGACATTTTTTGCGTCGGACAACACAGCAACAGCTGAAATGTTTTACAAAGAGGGTCCCGGCAGTCTGCAAAGCGTCTTCGGTTCAGACCGCAAATATTGGAGTGCAGGGATGAAAAGCGCGCTGGGTTTGGATGACGTTGGCGGCTTCCCTTACCAGTTATCGCCGAGAGCAAAAAAAAGTTCGCTGCCGGTTCCAGCAGTTGAATTTCAAGACGCGGTGCCAAGTTTGAAGAAAATATTCAACAAAACAATCAATATTTATGTCACCCCTGACCAGTATTTTACAACAAAGTTCAGAGAGGTATTCCAAAAGGAACAACAGAAGTTCGAAACGTCAAAGCCCGCAAGAAAATGGCAAGCGGGGCCAAATCTATCTTTCTGGGAACAGCAGCTGAACTTTGCAGTGTGGTGCGCGACGACAGGTTGCGGAATATCTCGAGAAGTATTTGACAAAGAGCACACAACGCTGAATCTGCCGCCGCAGGTGCAGGCTTTCTACATCTTCCACGTGTACTTCACGGTTCGGCACATACTCTTCCAGCTCGGAGGCATCCAAAGCGTGAGCGCGTTGCCGGGCGACCCAACATGGAGTCAGACCAACAACAACTATGACGTGGCGTCATGGAAAAGATTGTGCGCGGAGTTCGGCGTGCCCCCGTCAACCGATTTCCGCTACACGCGAGGCCCAAACCACGGGCTGGGGAGCGTTTACATTTATTGCCGCGACCCTTTCTTGTTGGACGTGCCCTATCCATCGGCAAAAGCAAAATTCGACGACGAGGACCCAAGGGCGTCAGAAAAGGGAATTTCAGTATGTTTTATAAGAAACGACGCCGCGGAAGAGCAATTCAACTGGTTCGCGCCCAAAACCTCAGCAGGTTTGACCCTGGCAGGTTTGTCGCGAATAAACCAGTCGATAGAGGCCTTTTGTCTATTGCATTTTGGGCGCGCAAGTCAACGTCCGCAGCAGCATCCTGGGCGAAGGGGGGCGCCCAAAGGAGGCGCAGAGCGAGTTCCTCGTCTTGGTGGAAGACGCGATAAGGCAGCCCGACCTGGCAAAAAGCGTGCAGCGTTACCAGCTGGCGGTGGATCAAGCAAAGGTCAGACTGAATCTTGCTTTGTGCCCGGGCGCCTGGTTAATGCCAGGGAACATGGTGATCAACACCGAAAGCGTTGTGGGCTACAACAACCAGCTCAAACAAGCTGTAGCGGGAATGAAACTGGGGATAAACAACGGGGTGAACACGAGCATAAAAAAAGCGGCTCTTTAGCTCATGGATGGCGGGAAATCAAAAATCAACCCGCCAAACAGCCATCCTTCAAACCCAATTCACAAAGCAGCCACAGCTGAAAGCAAAAAAGAACCAAAGCCTGCTGTTGCAACAAAAGAAGAGCCAGCACAAACGGTGCAAACAGAAGAAGAACGAGTGCCCACGGCCGGCTCGGGCAGTGAGTCTCATGACTCGAACAAAGTTGCTGTTGTGGTTTGCGCGGTAGTGGTTGCTGGTTTGGCCTTTTTGACATTCCGTTAACGCCGCTTTTTGGTAATGCGCTCAACCAAAAAGGCCACAACAGCCAAAATCAGCAGCCAGGCGTGCTCAGCCAGAAAACCAATTGCCTTGCCAGCAGTTTTGAAAAGAAAAGAAGCAATCGCGCCAATTAGTCCTGGAATGGCGGCGGCAATTTTTGCGCCGGTCAATACCAAATTTTTGCCGGCGGCTGTCAGCTTGTTTTTAAGGACACCAATGACAGTTCCAATCGTTACACCGGCGGTAAGAAAGATTGATGTCACCGTCACGCCGTGTTTTTTGAAGATCTCTTTTATACGCTCACGCAATGGCTTGGCTCTTTCTCTTTCCTCAATATGTGTTCTCAACCTGGCAAGCTCCTCTTGTCGTTCTGCAACTCTCCCCTCAGCGGCCTCTCTTTCACAAGGTGAAATGTTCTCATCATCGATAAGCGGTCTGTCTTCTTCATTTTGGAGCTGGAGCTCAACCTCTTGTTCCTTTAATTCAACAAGAGCTTTTGTTGAGTTGAGTCTTTCTTCAAGAGTGTTTCTTTCTTTTTCTTTCGCAGCTTGGTCTGCTTTGATTTTATCAACCCTTGCCTCCGCCTTTTTTATGTCTTTGTTTTGTTTTTTAAGATCGGCGAACTCTTTTTTCGTGTTTTTAAAATCGATTTTGTAATTCTTTTCCAGTTGCTGCAGTCGACGCAGTTCTACTTCATTTTCACCGCTTGACCTGTATTGAACAATTCTGGCTTGAGTTCGCTTTAATTTGTTACTCAGATCTTGTAATTTTTGTTCTTTTTCTTTTTCTTTTTCTTTGTTAATTCTCTCCGCCAGTTCCCTTTCAGATTCTTTAAAACTTTTTTCTGTTTCTCTTATGCTCACATTATATTGAGAAATCAGAGATTCAGCCTTTTCACCAAGAGCTTTTTGGATGAATTTTTGTTTTAAGAAATTTTTTTGAAAACCGCTGCCATCATCTAAAAGTATCTTAGTCTCGCCCCCATCGGGACCAATAACAACAATAACCCCTGGCTTTTTTGAAGAAAACCTGATGTCTTTTAATTTTCTGAAGTCTGCATTGGGAAATCTTTTTTTGATGAAATCTTTTACCCTTTCGATTTCTCTGATTTTATCTTCTTCGCTTAAAATTTGATTATGAAGATCAGCTTTTGACGTTTCAAGTAAACCGGTTGTTTGGTTTCTTAAATCTTTCAGTCTTCTTTCAACATCCTCATCTGTTACTTTTCTTCCACCAAAAGATGTCTCAGCAAAAGATTTTTCTGGCTGTCCACTTTTTTCGTTAGACATTGTCTGCATTCCCATTTCTTCACCTTGAAGCCCTGGTGTGGATGAGCCGCCAGGCAACAAAGGTGTTTCGTCGGGGGTTTGCCAGTTGTCGTCACCGACATCCTCCTCTTGTTCATCGTCATAGTCATCGTGGTCAAGTTCATAGTCAAGTGTAGGGTTGTCGAGTCCAAACTCTCTACCTTCCGCCATTGATTCATATTAAACAAAAAAAATTTTTCGTTTAATATACACAAAATGGCGGTGCAAGCAAATCTCTGGCCAACGCACAAAGCGAAAATTTTAAAAGCGATGAAAGCCGAGCGCGCGGTGAAGCGCATCACCTTCGAACGAAGCGAAGCCAGCCCCAACGAGACCTTGAATGTTTACGTGCCCAAGCTGAATGAGCACGAGGTTCTTGTGCCAGGCTCGCTCGCACTGCTCTTCAACATCGACTTGGATGGAGGGCATACCAACAACGTCCTTGTTCAAAACGTCACACGTGCTCTGGTCGACAAGCTGGTTGTGAAGTACGCTGGAACCAGTCTGCAGGAAACGGTGGGTTATGACATCTTCAAGATCTGGGAGGACCTTTTCCTCTAGCAGGAGGAGCGGGACAACATGCTGCTCGAGGGAATTCAGAGCGAGGACCTCTGCAAGATCCGCTCAAACGCTGAGGACAAGAAAACCTCGGGCGTCGACACGGAAAACGCGCTGAACAAGGTTTTCGGCTAAAAATACCGGATCCGACTGGACCACCAGATCCTGAAAGACCACGGCGTCTTTTATCCCCAAGCTCTTTACAACGACCTCGTGTTTGAACTGACCCTCGCGCCGGCCGCGCAGGTTGTCAAAGGCTCTGACCCCACAAACCTGAAATACAAGCTGACGAACATCCAGCTCGAGTACGAAATGATCAGGAGCAAGACTCTGGCGGACGAGGCGCGCAGCGTTTACTCCTCGGGAAAGGAGTTCGCCTATGACCATGTGATGCGGGATCAGGTGGCCACCTTCAAAAAAGGCACTGACACAAGGATTAACATCAGAGTAAACCCCCAGAGAAGGTCCCTGAAAGGCATTCTTCTTCTCTTCATTGAGCCCTACACAGCCGGAACCAGGGATTCAGAAAAGTACTTCAACCCTGACCTGACGAAAGTCTCTGTCACGGTGAACGGCTCGCCCAACATGTTCTACAACAACGGCATCGAAGGCAAGGATGTTTGGGACGGAGTTGACCGCTTCTTCGGCAGGGCAAGGGGGCAGAGTCCCCACATGAATCTGACAAAGTTCTACACCGATGACAAGTTTGGGCTTCTTATCGATTTGCGCTCAATGCCGGATCAAGCTATGCACGGAAGCGGCACGCGGCTTGTTAACTCAACAGATGGGGTCCAGCTTGAACTCGAGCGGAATGGCAGTGGCTCGGGCGATGTGAACTGTCACGTCTTTGTTATCAGCGACTCGCAAATGAGCATATTGGGGCAGCAATTAGAATCTGTGCAATATTAATATAATGGACCCAAACAACATCCCGTTCAACGCTCTCATCATCGGGCCGACGAATTCGGGAAATCAAGGTTTGTTGTTGACCAGCTCCGCGGCCCTTTCCGCGGCAAGTTCGACTATATTGCGCTCATCTGCCCGACATTCGCGTACAACAAGACTTTTCATCGAATCGCTGAGGCGGACCCGCGCTTTTTTGTAATCATTTGTGAACAGAATGAGGTTGAGCCCTGGTTGAAGCTTGTTAGATGGTTTTTGGAGGGCACCAACGCGCTCATAATCCTCGATGACTGCGCAGCCTCGAAAGATGTGAAAAAGCGCACAGGCCAACTGGTCAATCTCGCGTTCAGCGCTCGCCACACGGGACTCAGCGTCTGGGTGCTCACCCAAAAGATGACCAGCATCACAGCTTCTTTCCGCGAAAACGTTGCGGCAATTGTGCTTTTTTACACTCCCTCATGGAAGACTTTGAAAGCGGTTTTTGAAGATTACGCCGGCGAACTTTCTCAAGATGAGTACAAAGAATACATTTCAATGTTGAAACAAAATAAGTTTTCCTTCCTTGTGTTTTCACTTCGGTACCCTTTCGGAATAAAATTGAAACTCAATTAAAAAATAAATAACCTACACAAAAATGGCGAGCGCAATCGAAGACACCATAATGACCGACGTTTTGAGCTTGCTGGAAGCTGAGCCAACGAGCGCGCCCGACAATGTCTCTTCAGTTGTTTCAACGCAGCCCGATATTTCTGCTCTTCGTGAGCAGCTGGCCGTGCTGGTGTCGACAGGAAAAGCCAAAGAAGCCATCGGGGTGCAGTTAACCCACGAGCAGGTGAAGCGCCTCTCCGACAAAGATGCCGAGAAATACACCAAACGGTACGAGACATATGTGGGCTCAAAGACAACTGACAGCTTGATCGACAGCTTCATTTTTCTTGTGACCAAAGCGGTCGGGATGGCCGTCGACGTCAAAGACATCGATGCTTATCAAAAAGAGCTCAGAAACGACTACATCATCAACAAAGAGCTCTCCAACCTGGCCGGCAACATGGCTTTGAAGTGCGGCCGTTTTCTCGCTGTGGCCAACGCGGCGCTGATCACAACAAAACACATTGATTTCAAAGAGCGTTTTAAGTACGAAGCACAAACTATTGAAATTGCTGAGCTTTCCCAACCAACTGCTGAATAATTGCTCAGAAATAGCCAGCATTTCCTCACAAAAATTATTTTCTCAATTAAATATAATTTGGTTCTTTTTAACAATGTCTGAAGAAGAACAGCAACCCGCTCAAGCAGTGGAAAGTCAAGTAACTTCACAAACTCCGGCAACAAGGTCTGCCAAAAATCCCAAGCGAGTGGCTGCCGGCAAATTGACTGCTGAAAGAACTCGGCTGGCCCGCGAAGCGCAGAAAAAAGCCGCAGCTGAGGCCGCTATCTTAATTGCAAACCAAAACGAGGCAAAAAAAGCAACCGCTTCCCCTGATCCTGCGCCCGAGCCCAAGCCTGATGCAGCAAATTCAAACGGTCTCAGCACAACCCAATGGATCTCAATCATTGGGATTGGCGCGACGCTTGTTACGACTTATGTCAACCGTGAAGACATCCGAGCCTTTTTTGGAAAGAAACAGGCACCTGCACCGGAACCCGCGCCACAGGCGGCTCCTCAGCAGCCCAAAAAAGGCATCCGCCCTATGGATTAGCAAAATTCATTTGAATTTATATTTCGATTGTAATACAAAATGGTGAAACTTGACGTTATCCAGATTTTAGTAACACAAGCTGCTATTTTTGGAATTGGATTTTTGTGGTTTGAGTTTAACAAAAAAGTTTTTTTTTGTACAATCCGCGATATTGTTGACATAACCTACAAAGTAAAAATTCCTTTGAACCCTAATGAACTTTTTGATGAGGAGGGTGAATAATTTTCATTTTGAACATTTTTTTTTTGTTAACCATAAGCAACCATGACCGACAACAAGCTCGTTAAAACCATCTTAGATGCCGCCACCCTTACCGGCATCGCTGCTGGCATAGGCTGGGTTGCCAAAAAAGCGTTCAAGAAAAGTTTTACAGGTGACCCTTCTAACAGCTGTGATGACGGGGAGCGTTGCGCTCAAACGGTACCTGGAGGATCAGAAAATCCTTCCTGCAAACATTTGATTCTGAATTTGAAAATATAATATATTCAGGAAGCAAGCATGGCAAGTATCGCGATTATGGTTGGCGGGGCTGTGTTAAACGCAGCGGCTTTCATCGGCGGTAATTATCTCGCGAGGGCTTTGGGGGGCGGTGACAAAGCTGCACTTGAAGAAAAAGTGCGCCACGATAAAGCTCTCGAGGCGTATCATGCTGCGTACGCGAAATACTCGCGCGACCGCACCAAACTTCTCGACTGGATTGCGACCAACGCGCAGATCAAGGCTGAGGCCAAGCAGAACTTCACCAACACTGACTACGCTTTCAAACTCTACAACCGGGTGCACCCTGAAGAGCGCATGATTCCTCCCAAAGAGCCGAAGTTCTCTGATTTTTATCACCCAAGCGAGCAGCAGAAAAATGGTGAACTCCTTTTCATGGGTACAGGGGCGCTCGCTCTGGGCTACGCAGCCTTCCGGTTGCTTTAACTTTCACCCAATTGAAGTGTCACGCCTGCATTTGTAAAAATGGGTAGAGGACGAAACGGCGTTTTTTCGCAAAGCAGAAAAAGAAGAAAAGTCGTTACTACCAGTCCGGTCTTAATGATCCTAAAGATGGCTTTTTCTCCAAGTCCAACTCAAGTCCAGAGAGAAAACCTGACGTAAAAATCCATCTTGATCTGTTTCACTTCCTTCGAAACACCGATCCCGCTTTTCTGGTTGATTTGCTCACCCTTTAAACTTTTACTCCTTTCTTATACTGATGGACGCCAAACTATCAAAAGTATTCTACAGCCCTGGGGGTTATTGGAAAGGCATTGCCGCCATCAAAAAAAATTATCTGCAGCCGCCAAGGTCTCGGAAGACACCGCAAAAAAGTGGCTGGTCAAGCAAGCCCTCTGGCAGATATTCCTGCCCGCGCCGAAGCACGTTCATCGACCGAAATTCGACGTGCCCACACCCAACGCGGTCCACCAGGCGGACCTTCTTTTTTGCCTCACGACAAACTGCCCCGCGGGAGAAAGATTTACAAATACGCTCTGACCGTTGTCGACGTGGCCAGCCGCTTCAAAGAGGCCGAACCCTTGACCTCGAAAAATTCTGATGAGGTTGCCCAGGCTTTTCAGAAGATTTACAAGCGCGGACCTTTGAAATGGCCAGGCATGCTGCAGGTTGACCCTGGGCGCGAATTCATGGGCGCCGTGTCAAAAGCCATGGAAAAGCACAAAACCTTTATCCGGCGCGGGCGGGCTGAGATTCACCGCGACCAGGCCATTGTTGAGCGTTTCAACCGCACCCTTGCCGAGCGCTTGTTCGGGCATCAGTACGCCGTGGAAATGCGGCTACCTGAGGGTCAGCGGTCCACTGAGTGGGTAAAAAGGCTTCCTAAAGTTGTTTTGGCTTTGAACAACGAGGTCACACGCCTTATCGGCAAGAAGCCCGCAGTCGCCATCAAAGAGAAAGCTGTTTATGCAGAGCCATCGACTCCTTATCTTAGGCCTGTCGGAAAGGTCGAAAAAAACCTCCCCTGTCTTGTCCAAGTTCGTTATCTCTTCCAACCCGGCGAGCTGGAAGGTGGCGGCGTGAAAAGAGCCACAGATCCAATCTGGTCGTTGAAAGTTTTCAACATCGAAAGAACTTTTATCAAACCGGAACAGCCCGTTCTCTACTATTTGCACGACGGGCCCAAGCGCGGCTTTGTGCGCGAAGAGCTGCTGGTGGTCCCTCCAAACACTGTTCTCCCACCGGCTATGTGAAATTCTATTGGCTCAGCACCCACCTTTTGTCGTAATAAGCGCTCAGCCCCACTTTCTGCTGCTCATAAGTGACCATCCGCCCGTCCCGCATCCTGAAACCTCTGTTTGTTGCCATGTCCTTGCTCCCTCCCAAAGCTGCCTTGAAACGCTGCCAGCTTATCTCGTTTTGCTTCTTCGACATCCCTTTCGTGCTGAACTTCTTTTTTTCGCCCTCCTCGACAAAATAGCACTTTGAGCATAGCGCGATCATCCGGCTTCCCTCGCACTCGAGTTTGAAGAGCCCCGGGGTGCGGCCGCTCAATTTGTCCCAAGCCAGCCACTGTTTCTTCTGCGTCTCGAATCCGCTTGCAGCTCAGGCCTGACAAGGTCCTCGAGACGCTCCCCGGAGATGGGTATGTAGTTGCTGTCTGTGTCCATCTGGATCAGCTCAAAATCTCTTCGGTCAAAATACTTGTCGAGGAAGTCGTAATAGAAATCCAACATCCGCAGCTTGGCCAGCTGATAGACAGCGATTCCGACCTGAAACGGCCGTCTGATTGTGATCCTTGTCTTCCGGCTTCCCAGCTCATACGCCTGCCCGATCTCGTCAGGATCGGAGAAATACGCGCTTCGCAAAGCTCTGTCAGCCACCTTATCATCTTTGGTGTAAATAACGTTTGTTTGCCGCTCCAAGGCTTCGATGAGCTTCCCGTAACCGCTGTTCCCCAGCAGCTTGAACACCTCGGCCAGCAGCGCCTTGCTTTTTTCCACGTCTCCTGTCCGCCGCGCCTCGGTCACCTGCTCCACGAACCAAGGAAATATCTTGCCCGGTTCGTAGTCGATTGTTCTGTAAACCTTTTTGACGACCGCCCCGTGGTCAATGTACCATTCCAGCAGAGGGGCGTACACCAACAGTCTCTCTGCAGACAGCGCGCCCACGAGTTTTTTCATGTTTCCGCGTTTTCTGCCTGTTCGTTGCAAGTAATCAAGCATATGCTTCGGAACAGCTTCGATCGGCACCTCTTTGTTAAAGAAGAACGGGCACATTTCCTCGAACTTTGGGCGCAAGGGCGACGGAATCTCTTTATCGACTTCGGCAAATCCGAACCATTTTCCTTCTTTGAGCCTGCGCGTTAGCAGCTGCGCTTCGATCTCTTGGTCGTCGTAGTGCTCGACCCTTTCCTTTCCGCAAAGCATTTCTCTGAGCATGGTCGACAGATAGAGGGCGTTGGCGCCGTAACCCAAAATATTTTTGCAAAAACGGGCGTCTTCGTATTGGTGCGATCTTATCTTTGTCACCCCTACTTCATGGTCCGGCGCGAACACGATGCTCGGGCCTCCGACCACAGCTTCTTTCAACATCTGGTACGCTTCTTCGCCTGGACTGTAAAGCTCCGCTCCTCTCTCGACCGCTCCCCGGAGTAAGTAATGCAAACACACACCCGGGATGCTCACCGCGTCTTTCACGATGTCGATCCTTTTTTCTGTGTAGAAGGCCCGCATCTTTTCCAAGGCTTCAAGACCAGGAGCCACGTCAAGATTGTTGTACCAACGCAGCCAGTCCGCGAAGGTGCGCATACCCTTTTCTTTGAACAGACGCTTGCACCCTTCCCATTCTTCTCTCGTGAGCACGTGGGCGCCCTTCAGGCGTGAGTACCACTCGGGATAGTCTGGGAGCCCTGGATAATCGAGCTTTTGGGGCGAATCGAACCACTCGTACGGCAACCACGATTTCTCTGATGCACATTCTAGGCTTTCACCCACTTTTCGTAGCTGGTCCCCGGGCCAAGGTAATTTATTATGTCAAGGAAACGGAAGCCCGTGGTCAGCAAGAACATTACCTTGTTCCCACATTTTGCCACTCTTACTTTACCGTTTGTGCCAGCAACCCACTCCGCAAAGTGGCTTCTGATCAGGTTTAGATCGTAACTGCCTGAGTTGAACCCGACAACGGGCACCTGGTCGCACCATTCCGCTCTGCTTTCGGTAGCAGGTCCACGTCTTCTGGCATAAACCCCGCCCTTACTTGGGCCCGGATGTTTTTCCCAATTCGTTAATCCAGGGTGAACCGTGGTTTTTATAGTTCACAATAGTGGTGCCGTCTTCAATATGGCGAAACTCATATGCGTAAATATGTCTGGCGTAAAACGATGTTTGAACGTTCTCTCGAATCTTTGCCATAAACTCAGGTATGAGGTTATGTTCCAGACCTTTGACGAAGCGCCATTGAATAAAACGGCGACCCCTTTTTGTTTCACCCTCAACGGTTTTCCCTTTTCCCATTTCCAAACGTTTTTGAAATTCAGTCTAGTATTCTTCAAGAAATGTTTCTAAATCCTTCTTTGTTACTAATTCAGTTTTCACTAGCGCTTGATCAAAATCAATTTCCGCTTTCTGTAATTGCAGGTTGCAGGTTTGTTTGTTGCAGGTTTTTGCAATTCAGTCCAGTTTTCTTCAAGAAATGTTTCTAAATCCTGCTTTGTTACTAATTCAGTTTTCACAAGCGCTTGATCAAAATCAATTTCCGCATTCTGGAATGTTGCAGGCGCGTTTTCCACAAGTAATTTTTCAATATTCTGCCATGTTGCTGCATCAATTTTCGCAAGCTCTTGTTCTAATGTTTCTTGATCAATTTCCATTGGCAACTTTCATATAAAAAAGGGTGTCCTTTTCTTTAATTGGTTGACGTAAGCTCGTGCAAAACACGCTCGAAATTTTTCTTCGCCTTTTTTTGCTTGCGGATTAGCCGATGTTTTAGCGCGCTCCCGCCGCATGCCAGGCATAGACGGTAATCGCACAATACCCCTACGCCGCAGCTGCGACATGGGGATGGTTTTTTCATCCCTTTTTCCAGTTGATAGTTATGCTGGCCGCAACATTCGCCAACGCATTTTTTCCGCAATTCTCTTTCCGGTTTCGCATCAACAATGCGCAGTTGTTTGCTCCGACAACCATTGTTAAAACAGGTGGTATCATTCTTTCAAATGGAGTAGTATAGCCGGGGTTTAATGAATACAACCGAAGAGTGACACTCAGAAAAGACCCCTCGGCCTGGCTGAGAGGTCTTTTGTTTGTGTCACGATGAGGTGGTATTCATTAAACCCCGGCTATACTACTTTTTTTGTTCATTTTTTTGACAATCTACCGAGAATTGTAAATAAAATCAGTTCATGGGAAAAAGTAGGGGTCACCGGCCATTTAGAGAGTAAGCTATAGTCTATCTTTACTACAACTACCAGAAGTATTTGCTCGTTTGACATTATAATGCAAACGGTCATGATAATAAGTCTCACAATACTAATGATGATCGATGATTAACAGAGGGAAAATGGAGAAGCAGACAAATTGGTATCAAAAGCTAAAATACAATAAAACTGGTCTGACCAGAAAAATGTACAATCGAATGCTACTCAGTGGCCACTTTTTAGAGGATTGGGTTTACCGCAAAACAGGGGTTCGTCAAGAATTATTAGAAGGGTGTGGTAGAAACGACACTGATATAGCTCTGACTCGTCCCCAGTCGTCTCCTATTAGAAAATAGCAAGACGCGATGAATGATGGGAAGGAGGAAAGGCGGGAGACGACTGGCAAATCCTGTTTCAAATATGGCGGAAGGAGTAATGGCGGCCTTATAGGCACTATTGAAAGAGAACGCTTTCTGGCGCTTTTTGATGCCACAAACTGCACTTTGGTAATGTCATCTAACAATCCGTACATTTTGTTTATATATCCGTCACAATATTATTCGAAAATCACATAAATCCTCTTTGACGACGTGTACGCTACGGCTAGTTTAATACAGAGAACTCAGACTAACTAAACCGATTTATAATGAACTTGAAGCGACTACGGTCATGTGTTGATTAATTTAACGTTTTCGTGGGAAAGTGACACACAAACGATAGCGTATAAACATTACAATCCTATTATTTTGGGACCCATACCTCGCAATAAATAATACGAAGTGATACTAATGATACTCTGCTTGACGTTCGCATGTTTCCTGTGCTACTGCTTGCACACCATCCAAGAGACATTCAAGAGCTGTTAACATAGCGACAATCCGAGCAGTTCAACTTAGCAAACGTACAAGACGTACAAGCCGATACTCTACGGCACACA
The DNA here is from genome assembly GCA_947652115.1 of Blastomussa wellsi. Lineage (NCBI taxonomy): Eukaryota > Metazoa > Cnidaria > Anthozoa > Scleractinia > Plerogyridae > Blastomussa > Blastomussa wellsi. Next base: position 18,883,309 of record OX393566.1, on the reverse strand, counting down.
CATAATGAGCTATAATGGTGATGTTTGAAATATGCAACATGCTTCTTTTCGTAAATGAAGCCATGTACTAACGTCCTGGCGCCTGAGAATAGACGATTTCCTTTGCCTTTAATTTGTTGTGACGAACAGCCCTCACCGGGAGCTCTCAGTCCTCTTGCATCAAATGAGACGATATTACTTCAGTTGTTGGCGTCTTGTTGCTGTTCCAGCTCACTAAAATGGCTATTTACCTTCACCCAGACGTGTATTGAGTGAAATAAATGGTGAAAACAGCGCGTGCCAACTTTTCGACTCAGGATTTGCCAGTCGTCTCTGATACTTTCTGCCTCCTTCCCATCATTTCCCGCGCCTATTATTTTTCTCATAGTTTTCATTAACATGCAAGAGGAAAACATTAACCGTAACTCACGTGTGATTTTGGGCAGTTTATTTCGCTTGTTGTGAATCACAACTACAGAAGTCTGGTTCAAGGTAGAGGAGAATTTCAAAGCGACAAAGTCCGCTCTGTACCGTTTGCTGTATACTCAAGATCCCTGTGTATCAAGCAATCGATGCGTTGGAAAGCTACGGAAGTGACCCGCGGGGATTATTATGAAAGATCGAAGACGAAATCTTACATGAAAGCGGTTATAAATCTTTCAAAGCTGAGCTGCTAGTGAATAAGGAGTTCCAAACACTTGGAATAAACAGTGTGGAATCCTCGAAGGGCGAGTACTTTTGGATGAATCGCTTTCGTGATCGTGTACTAAAAGTCACTAAAGGAGTTGACAGGCTGCCGTAAAACTCTTGCGGTTCCTGGCATTTGTCTCAGATTAAACTAGATTTCGAGCTATTTCGCTTTGTGTTTTTTTTAATGCTTGTTATATTCTGTATAATTAGGGGGAACTTCAATTCAAACAGTCCCGTCCGACTCAGTAATTAAGCAAATATTTAGCTGAGGTCACAGGTCTTCGCCATTTCTTTAACCCTGTGAATTTTTTCTGACACTTGGCAGATCATGATATGTTTTGCTACTCACTGTCTTTGCTAGTACTGTTTTATTTCTATTGCTTAAGCTCTCTAAATTGATTCTATTTGATTGAGCGAAATTCTTCAATTAAAGCTATAATTTATGCTAAATTTAATCTCGAACAGCAGGATACTGGAACACGATTAACGACGCCGTTTCGCAGACGTCACCAGAAAGAAACAATAGAAAATCCCATCAGATGGCCAAAAGGTGCCTGCAGGAGCTTAATAAAGGTGGTATTATACTGGCAACCGATGATTGGCCGCTTACCTAACCGCGGATTCGACTGTATTAACGTATGAATTTTGACAGCTTATTGATCTAAATCATTTTAATAGAAGTATTGGAAATCAGTGTTTTCTATTCGCTGATAGAAAACGATCGCGCGCGCGTTGCTTTTTGAAGGCAAGATTTTTCATGCTTTAGCTATAAAATGGTAGCGTTCGGAATGCAATCCTACTCCTCGCCTACGTTTTCTATGAACTACAGTCAACTAGGCTGCGCCTCTTTGGCTATAGGGGGATTCATGCTGACATCATTGTTTACATTGTCCAGCATAAAACTTTGCTTGGAGAAGGCATCATGCCATATAGAAAAGGACTCCAGATGTTTATAAAATATGTGAACAGTGACAATCGTTGAAGTTTTCAGCTCTTTGCAAGTAACACTGAAGGAGATATAAACTTTAAAAACCTGCAAAATTTTGAGGGTGGCAAAAGCGCTTATGAGCCCATGCATGCTAATGAGACAAATTGGCTCGAGCATGGACGCCATCGAAATTATGGAATTGTATGGTGAAGCGCAATCTCATTGCATTGGTGTAAGTTATGTTACTGGAAGTGTTTAAATTACTTTAACAAGTTTCTCAGTGATCCCTATCGTTTTGACACGCTCCGCGTAAAATATAATACGTCAAAAATAACAAAGGCGTGGCTGACTAAGGCCCGACATAATATGATCAAACAAAGATGTGCAAAAGTTCCATGTTATAATATGCCTGGAAAATGCAGGTGAACTATCACACCAGAGCAACATGAATGTGCAGCAGCGCGCACTAAAATTATGTTCTGAAATCAATAATTTATGCTTTGCATGTTTGCAAGGGGAGGGGGCTTCTTAACTACAGATTAAGACCAGTTGCTAAGAGATTGCTGAAAAGTTACCTGGAGGCGAGCGATTCCGGAGCCTGCTTTCAAAAATATCTCGCGTGCGAAACTAGTGCCAGTCCCGAACTGCCCTTTGAAATTTTTAATCCGAAAAGAAGAAGAGTTTTTTTCCGATTTTTCTTGACAGAGCAAGAAATAGCATCGCCTTCTTTGTAGTCTGTCGTATGCAATTCCTGTTTACACTGTAGATAGCCCGGTTTTTGTGGGGAAATACTTCGAAAACAACAAAAAGTCTGTAAATATTGGTGTTAATTACGTCATAACTTTAAAAATAACTCGGACGAATTTCATTAATAATGTTAAAGAAAAATTGGGGGAGTTTTTTCGTGGGTTTTACCAATGAGCAAATTAAGACCCCTATGACGTCCACGATATCGGCGTAACTGTAAAAGAAAGCCTGAGACGAGGTCTTAACTGTAAAGCCACCTTAAAGGTAGGTAGGTAGGTAGGTATACTTTATTTAATTCAAAGAAACACGCTAGCGCCAACAACACTCAGCTGGTTTCCATGGAGGGCGTGTTTGTACATAAAAACAGAGACTAGAACTAAAAAAAAGTCAAAAATGCAGGACAATTCTGCCTTCAAAAAGCAACGTGCGCGCAATCATCTATCAGCAAGTAGAAAACAGTGAGAGACCCAATCAGATTCATGGATTTCTAATACAACACAGCTTTGCTTCTATTTAACAATTAAACTCCGAGCCCGACTTTTCTATGAGCGAATAGTCAACGAGGCGCAGCCGAGTTGACTATCGCTCATAAAAAACGAGGGCGAATAGTCTAATTGTTTTAGTAGAAACTCTAAAGGATTGCATTCCAAAAGCTACCATTTTATGTATTTTAAAGCAAAAAATCAAGAAAAATCTTGCCTTCAAAAAGCAACGCGCGCGCGATCGTTTTCTATCGGCGAATAGAAAACAGTCGGAGAACCAACCAGATTCAATCATTTCCAACAGAACACAGCTGAGTTTCTACTAATAATAATTATCATTGTCTGGTCATTCATGCCATATATACAGTAAACCCCACGTATATACAATAAAACCCGCATATGAGAACACAGATTTTTCCAACTTAAGCGTTCCTATCAAGGGTGAATTAATGAACAACAATCCAATCAACATTCGAGATTTTAATCGAGTCGCCGTTTGAACATTGAAGTATTCACTTCAAGAATGGCATATTGAAGCAAAGAATGAAATCAAATTTCCATTAATGAATTCATTAATTCACTATTGATAGGAACGCTTGAGCTGTTTTGACTGTAAAACTAATTTAAGCAACAATACTCGATACATCCATTCCTTAGCCTCAAATTCACGTAAAAACTCCTTTGTCTATAAACATCCATACGAGGCTAAGGATGTATCAAGTATTGTTATTCAAATTTGGGAACCATTTATGCAAAGGGTCTATGAAATGAAAAAATAAGCTATTGAAAAATAAGGTTATTTGAAAGGCCTTAAAAATGAAAACTGGCGTTCTCCTTTTTGTGTTATCTCCTCTCCTTCCAGAGATATTCATGATTTTGGTATTATGCAAATTAGGTCCTGATGATGTCATAAGGTGTGATAGTATGGGTGTAAAAACACAAAATAAGGCTATCTCTGCAACTAATGATGCAATTTAATTGGAACTTTGGAAGCAAATTGCACCCTAATAAATACACCTCTTGATACATATTTTGATGTTGCTATGGCAACAATCTTGGTTCCAGTCTCTTTCCTCTTTGAATCAAATATTACTCGTTTGTGACTGTATAGGGCATAATTGAAAAATTTGTTATTTGAAACAGTCTCTTTGCCATTTTTAAAGGCAAAAAAGCGCAACTTAAAGTGCTTGTAAAATCAACAATTTTTATCGTAGCGCTTTCAACTTTGGAATTGCTTGTTTCAAATACTAGTTTCAAATAAAAAAAAAAATAAAAAAAATAAAAAAAAAAAATTGTTTCAAATAGTAATTTTTTAAATTATGTAGAGAAAAATTTCGCTTCATAGGCACTTTAAAGTGCACCTTACCCCAAAATATTTTTTTCGCTAGAATAAACCTTTCCACCAATTTGAAACGCATTGCACCTTTTTACCAGCATTCAAAAGTTACGCTAAACTGTGCATCATTTGTTCCACGACCGAGTCAGAAGGTGCGTGGGTCTATTCCCGATTTGACGTCACAAACTGATTTGCATGCATGTTTACAAAGACTTGATGTGATGCAAATAATTTTGTGACGTCAAATCAGGAAAAGCCCCACGCCCCTTCTGACTCGGTCATGGAACAAATGATGCACAGTTTTTCGTAACGTTTGAATGCTATAAATAGCCAGAATTTGGTCAAAAGGAGAAAGGAAAGGCGCAATGCGTTTCAAACTGGTGCAAAGGCATATTTGAGCAAAAAAAATATTTTGGGGTTAGGTGCACAAAGCGTGCGCAATGCCCATATTGCACTAGCTATCCTAATTGACGTTTAGGAAGTGGACGATGTTTGCTCAAGATAGAATGCAGGAATAATTATTCCTGTATATTAGAGAACTGGAACCAGATGTGTTGCCATAGCAACACCAAAATATTCACCATCTGATACTGTACATTTTTTAGGCTATAACCTGCTCACCAAGTTTTAATTTCATTGCATCATTACTTGCAGAGATATGCAGTTTTGTGTTATTACACCACACGATCATCAGTACCTAACTTGCATAACTCGAAAATCTTGAATATCTCTGCAACAAGAGAATATATCACAGAAGGGAAACGCCATTCTCCTTCATTTTTAAAAGCCTTTCAAATAAGCTTATTTTTCAATAGCTCGTTTTTTTCATTTCATAGGCACTTTAAAAACGAGGCAAGAAGGGCTAAGCAAAAGAATATTAAGAAGGTAGCCATTGTGGAATAAGATGTAGTTGTATGCAAAAAGCTACCCTAGCCTTCCTAGCCTTGTTTTCATGTTTTTTGCAATATAAATCTCGAAAGTGAAGAGTGATCATCGCAGTTAATTTCCAATTTAAGCAATTGGAAAGAAGAAGCCTGAAAAAATCAGGGCTTCAACAGGATTCGCACCCGAGACCTCCGCGATACCGGTGTGATGCTCTACCAACCGAGCTATGAAGCCACATATTGGGAGAGAGCTCAATTTATTGAGTTCATATTTGCCCGTGAGGAGTGACATGATGTGTAGTATATATGAAATAATTCATATTTGAACTGCGGATGTTGATGAAAGTGAAGGATGATCACTCTTAACTTTCGTCTTAACCCGCAGTTCAAACAATATAAATCTTCCTGTGGCTTTCCATAAGTCAGAAGTATAGCCTCAAAACTCCATACATTCACTTTGACTTAATCTTTAAGGCAAAGCAATTAATTCTCTTTACAAACGTTTTTTTTTTGTAGGGACAGAATATAACGGCAGCCATATTTGCCTAGGGTCTATAGTCTTCCTCATTCTTGAATCAAAAGGTGTCTAGAGTATCTGTTCTGTTACTTGTTAAGCAAAGGATGGGTTAATTTTTTCCAACATGACATGATTGTTCAAAGAGTGAATAATGCTATCCACCGGAATAGTCACTATCCAGTGAATAGCAGTTTGCTGCCAATACTTATCCACTGGATAGCATTATCCACCCTTCAAGCAACTGTGGTCAAATAAATAATTATCCAGTACAAAACCTGAATACACTGTACAGTGCAGCTTTAAGATAATCAAACCAACATATTTATGTGTGTAGAAGCAAGCTACAGTCTACGTTTAAGGAACCTCTACTAGCTGCAGCATGACTGCATGTACAGTAAAATTTGCTGTACATGCTAAGGGACACTGTCACGAGTATAAATTCAAAAATTTAACAGCCCAAAAGTAAAGCTTGTTTAGATTCGTTACATATCAGTAGTACCACCACCAATTCAGTGTGCACAGTCCCTAGCCCCAACCGTGCTACAACCGTACCTCGGGAGCATGCAGGTAGACAAGCACCAAGTGGAACGCACGAAACCTTCCACCCAGCTTGGGACTGAAAAAAAAATGGCCTTAGTCCAATGTGGCTACAATTTTTAGAAAATACTCCGGAATCTCAGAGGCCAAGGGTTAGAATCCCATTAAAACTCTGATTCCTTTTTCTAAAATTATAAAAAATTGCTCTGGAATGGCACAGGCCACGGGTTTGAATCCTGTTGAAGCTCTGATGGCTTTTCAAGAATTAATATAAAATCACTCCGGTATCGCAGAGGTCACGGGTTTGAATCCCACTTAAAGACTTTCGCTCTAATTGTTTGTGCGCATCGTTATTGCGCACAAGATTTGTCACGCCACGTCATCCATCAAGCGGGCACGAAAACAAAGGGCCAGAAGCCGTTTCGTAGCTTTGCTGGTAGTTTACTCTCTTAAATGGTCGGTGACCCCTACGTTTTTCCATGGACTGATTTTATTTACAATTCTCAGCAGATTGCCTTACAATGAACAAAAAATCAACGTGGGAAGTTTAAAAATTTTGAAGATTTCTGCCCACAGGACATCGAATCCTGCCATCTTGCAGCTGTTAGGCAAGTGGAAATGTTGTCGATAAATGCAATTTTTTTTCTTTAAGGAACCACACCAACTGAAAATTCCCTTTCTGGGTCCATTTAAACAACATTTGACTGAGATATGTTCATTTCAAAGATTTATTTGCAATATTTTTGTGCTTACAGATACTGTAGCCGTATCTGCTAACGAAGTGCGAGTTTTCAGATTTAGGGTGTTCTTCTGGGCATATTGTTTCCATAATGAAGTTGGTGACCCCCAATTTTTTTACATTTCTGAAATCAGTTTCTCATTATCTTACAATGGTGAAAGTTCAAGAAAAAATCAATGGTTGAAAATTTTTGCGCAAATGTCTTTAAACTCCGATTCATTTTTCTAAAATTATTTATAGTTGGTTATAGCGTTATAGTTAGTTGTAGTTATAGTTATTGTTGTTATTATTTATTATTATTATTATTATTAGACATCACCCCTGACTCTGGTGGGCGCGAACGTCCACCTTCCCAAAGTAGGCAAAGGCACCAGCCTGTCCTACCCCATGCCCCATTACAAGTTTAAAGTATTGTACTAAGTAATATAATCTGTTTGCTTTTTTTAAAAGATATGACTTGAATAAAGAAAATAGAAAGATAATGTACAGTCCCTGCTTGAATACAGGCAGTCCTCTGGGGGTTAGAGCCTGAAGGCGTTCTGAGGGAGGTACCACCTCATGAGGAACAAGAACCAGTCCTCTCTGCCTCTCAGATCACATGACTTTCTGAGTTGACTCGTATCGTACTCGTGTTACCAACGTCCAATAGCAGAAAGGGTGGGTTTCCAATTCAGGTGCACAGTCCCTAGCCCCAACAGTGCTGCAACCGTACCTCGGGAGCATGCAGGTAGACAAGCACCAAGTGGAACGCACGAAACCTTCCACCCAGCTTGGGACTGAAAAATAATTGCCCTTAGTTACTGGTTACTTAGTTCCGGTATCTCGGAGGTCACGGGTTTGAATCCTGTCTAAGCTATAAAACTTTTTCTAACATTTTTACAAAAATAAACCGGAATCTCGGAGGCCATAGTATCGCGGAGGTCACGGGTTTGAATCCCGTTGAAACTCTGTTTCCTTTTTCTAAAATTATTAGAAATTGTTCTGCAATCACGGAGGCCACAGGTTTGAATCCTGTCGAAGTTCTGATGATTTTTCAAGTATTATTAAAAAATCGCTCTGGTATAGCAGAGGTCACGAGTTTGCATCCCCTTTAAACTCTGATTCATTTTTCTAAAATTATTAGAAAATTGCTACAGAATCGCGGATGCCACAGGCTTGAATCCCGTTGAAGCTCTGATATTTTTTAAGAATTATTACTTAAAATAATATATAAATTTGGCCCCTATTTTATCTCTTCTTTCCGATGACCCTATAGGAAAACATGACTATTTTTTAAAATGCAAATGAAAATGTCTAGCAATATAATAATCGAATCTGCATATCTTATTACAGTTTAGTTATAGTTATAATTAATTATAGTTAGTTATAGTTATAGTTATTTTTATTACTATTCTTCTTCTTCTTCTACTTATTATTATTATTATTATTATTATTATTATTATTAGACATCACCCCAGACTCTGGTGGGCGGGAACGTCCATCTTCCCGAAGTAGGCAAAGGAACCAGCGTGTCCTACCCCATGCCCCATTACAAGTTTAAAGTATTGTACTAAGCAATACACTCTGTTTGCTTTTTTATAAGATATGGCTTGAATAAAGAAAATAGAATGATAATGTACAGTCCCCACTTGAATACAGGCAGTCCTCTGGGGGTTAGAGCCTGAAGGCATTCTGAGGGAAGTACCACCTCATGAGGAAGAAGAACCAGTCCTCTCTGCCTCTCAGATCACATGACTTTCTGAATTGACTCGTACGGTACTCGTGTTACCAACGTGCAATAGCAGAAAGGGTGGGTTTCCAATTCAGGTGCACAGTCCCTAGCCCCAACAGTGCTGCAACCGTACCTCGGGAGCATGCAGGTAGACAAGCACCAAGTGGAATGCACGAAACCTTCCACCCAGCTTGGGACTGAAAAAAAAATGGCCTTAGTCCAATGTGGCTACTTAGCTCTGGTATCACAGAGGTCACGGGTTTGAATCCCGTTGAAGCTCTAAAACTTTTTCTACAATTTTCAGAACAATACTCCAGAATCTCAGAGGCCACGGGTTTTAAGCCCGTTGAAACTCTCAACTGATAATTCTTCAAAAATTATTACAAAATTGCTCCGGTATCGCGGAGGCCACGGGTTTGAATCCCAATGAAGCTCTGATGGTTTTTCAAGAATTATTACAAAATCACACCACGTCATCCATCGAGCGGGCACACTTACGAAAAACGAATGGCCAGAAGCCGTTTCGTAGCTTTGCTCGTAGTTTACTCTCTTAAATGGTCGGTGACCCCTACTAGGGACGTTCATAGTCCCTAGCCCCAACAGTGCTGCAACCGTACCTCAGGAGCATGCAGGTAGCCAAGCACCAAGTGGAATGCACGAAACCTTCCACCCAGCTTGGGACTGAAAATTATTACAAAATTGCTCCAGTATCGCGGAGGTTACTGGGTTGAATCCCATTGAAGAACTTATATTTTTTAAGAATTATTAATTAAAACAATATATAAATTTGGCCCCTATTTTATCTGTTCTTTCCAATACCCCTATAGGAAAACATCACAATTTTTTTAAAATGCAGAGGAAAGTCTATAGCAATATAATAATCGGATCTACATGTCTAATTATAGTTTAGTTATAGTTATAATAAATAATTATAGTTAGTTATAACACATCACCACAGCCTCTGGTGGACGGGAACGTCCATCTTCTCGAAGTAGGCAAAGGCACCAGCCTGTCCTAATATAATTTGGTTTTATCAACTGGGTTGATAATGTCAATTGGCCACCGTAAAGAGATTCAAGAGCTGACGTTTCAAGCGTTAGCCTTTCGTCGGAGCGAATCAAGGAATTGTGCGTCGTGTGTTTTTATATACAGAAAGATGGAGCTTCGCTATTGGCTGGTGCCTGGTGACGTCAAAACTTTGGAATAAATTAGTTGAATGAAAAGCGTTCGTTGATACCGTGAGGATTAAGAGTGCCGATTTGAAAAATAAATTTTTGTTCTAGAGTTTTACAGCTTTCCGTGTTTCCTTGGTGAAGGGAAAGGCCGCAGACTGCCATATGTTGCTTAGAATGATTTGGGAGATTGAAGTGTCTCGCGACCGGTTTCGATACAATTTTTGTCATCTTTCTCTACGTCACGAAGGTGTTCTCGGAATAGGTCGCCAAGTCGTCTCCCTGTTTCGCCGATGTATAACTTTTTGCAAAGAGTGCAAGTTATACAGTAGATGGCATTGGCTGAGGTACAGGTGAAATGATCAGTGATTTTGATAGATCGCTTGGGTCCCGATATTTTGTCAACGTTGTGAATGAAAGAGCATGTTTTGCATCGTGCGCGAGCGCATTTAAAAGTTCCGGGTTGATCACTAGTTTGGAATGCACTTCTGACTAAAAAGTTATCTATGTTTTTGTTGCGTTCAAATGAAATTAATGGAGGTTGCAAAAAGATTCTACCAGTGTTGGGATCATTTTGAAGTAATTTAAAGTTTTTGAGAATGATGGATTTAACTGCGTGGTTGTGAGGGTGAAATGTGAGGGTGAATGGAATTCTATCGTTGTTTTCTCTCTGTGACGTTTGTAGTGCTGACTGTCGATCAATTTGTTGGGCGCGATGATTGCCCGCTTGAACCACAGAAGCAGGATAGCCACGTTTGTCGAAGAAATTGCACATTTCCTCTGATTTTAAGGAAAAATCAGAGTCGTCACTACAAAGACGGCGAAGTCTAAGAAACTGAGAATAAGGAATGGAATTCTTGACATGTGATGGATGTGAAGATGAATACAACAAATAGCTATGAGAATCTGTGGGTTTGTAGTGCAGACTGGTGCATAAACTGTTGCCTTCGATAGAAACTTTGATATCCAGGAATGCTAAGGAAGTATCGGAAATTTCCTAGGTATATTTAAGGGCAGGATGAAACGAATTAACAGTGGTTATAAATTGATTAAGATCCTCTCTGATAGAAGATACAGGCAGTCCTCTGGGGGTTAGAGCCTGAAGGCGTTCTGAGGGAAGTACCACCTCACGTAATTAATTGTAATCGGTTCGATTGTTGACGAAAGCGAAGAAACGAAGGAAAGTAACGCTGAACATCTTCGACTGATTACATTGTGCCTGGTCGATCGCCCATTTGAATTCCCGCCAATAAATGTCAGAAGTGCTTTAAAACTCAGGCAAGGAATTAAATCCGGTAGTAGTTAATTCGACGTCTAAATCAGAAGGCAAGTAATGTGGACTAATCGACGAATAAACTCGAATTAAATTCCACGTATAAACAGCAATTCATTTGTTGTACAAAATATACACAAAAACGGCCAAAACGTTGCTGTGCATAGACACAAGAAAAGTAAAAAAGTAAGGGTTTTCTAAATACAAACATGGACGCCTTAGCTTGGTAAATTACACTGTACACTATCGTTTCAAACCTTCGTTGGCGTCCACCGAAATGTTATAAGGAAATAAAATGACTTACCTTGAATTTTTTTGTGCTTGTAACGTCTCCTTGAAGAGACCTTGAAAAGACCTTTCAAACAACAAGATAAACCCATCCTAAACAAATGCCGTAAAAATATGACTTGGGCTTCGAAGACCACTTCTTTGAAATGGCGCCAAAAACTGAAAAACGAATTGAAAAATATCACGTGATCAAATACTGCTTACAGATTGGCGGTTGTGCCTAAATAGTATAGCCTACGTGTAGCTGTACCCACCCCCCGAAGGAAAAACGGGAGGAGGGAACGTCCCTCCTCCCGTTTTTTCTTCGGGGGGTGGGTACGGCTACTAGTACCGTTTAGAGGGACAGCCGAGAGATACTGGGGACGTCTCATTCCTGGGTTGTTTCTCTACTTTAATAAGCTCGCATCGAGGAAGAAAGGAGAATAATAAGAAGAAAAGTATGCTTTCCAATATACTAGTTTGAAATCCTAATCCATGAGCACTTAGAGGCTCGTTTGTAAAGCGTTCATATGAGATCGTGTAAGATGGAGGCAGCTTACGTACTTTGTCCCTCTAAGCGGTACTATGCAATAAGGTACTACCGCTCAGAGGGTCAAACTTCATATATAAGTATATGACCTCCATTAAGTCTTACAATCGATTTTATTGAACAATCACAGGCTTTTCTGTTTAGGTTTCTACTAGGTCAGAGATTATCAGAACATTTTTGGACATAAAATATAATAATTTATTGTGTCTGTTCTGTTGACTTGTCCCTCTGAGCGGTACTATATAATAAGGTAGTACCGCTCAGAGGGTCAAACTTTATCCCCATTAAAGGAGAGCTGAAGCAAAAATTGACTTTTTTTCTTATAGTTCTGACCATGTACAATAATTCTTTAAAGCTTTTTGGTATTTCTGTATTTTTTTACCTCAAAGACCTGTTTTCAGCGTGCTTATATGCCATTGTCATTGCGGCTCAGAACGGGTAGGTCAGCAGTCTTTTATGATTTATGATATGGGGAAGATAGTTGAAATCATGCCAAGTAAATAAAACTAATCAATCCTGCTTACAGCACACATGATGTCCTTATCGATCTTTACCTTTGCTCTTTCATGGTATACTGTTGTGCCTGCTGGATGCTGGATGCTCGAATAATTCTCAGTGTTCTCCACATTATACACCACAGCATGGCGCTCAACATGCATTTTGAGCCCTCAATGCGAAGGCCCAAAAAGCTGGAAAACCTCATCTTCAAACCTAATGTTCTCACCGAAATGAAGAAACAGGAAGAAATTGCTACACAAACTAAACTTTACAAATGTTGGGCTTTCCGAAGAATGTGTTTCAGAAATAATGATATTTGCCTTCAGTTCCCCTTTAAGTCGCCATTGGATTTTTATTACACAAGAGCTGTATCCTATTAAATGTGTCGACTGTCAATTGTCCTGTAGAATTTTCTTAGAGGCACCTTTGCTTAAGCTGCCCCTTGATCTTTATACACAGGGTAGGCATGTCGTTCTAAATGAAAATAATAATAATAACAATACCACAGGGTTGTCAAAATAAGCCGGCAACTGGTGCATTTCACCGGCTATTCCGAATACTGCGCCGGCTACTCCAAATGTTAGTAGGTCAGTTTTGAGCGTGATATTGGAGAAAGAAAATGGAAATAGCCGCCTACTTTTTGGATGGAACCTGCTACTCAAAAACCTACTGACAACCCTGATACCATCAGTGAATGGTCAGATTTTGTTTGTAGATTATTTACAGCACGATGCGCCTTAGTGTGGCCACCCAACAAACTTTTTTGGTTCCACTCAGCATTCGGGAACTGTAGTTTTGATCGAACGGTTTACTGGCTGTATTATTCGTTTAAACTGAAACTGAGTGAGAGGAAAGTTGAAATACCTGTGGCTTTGCAACCAGAGCCACAGCCCGAACAAGTTTCTATAGACAATAAATGCAGAGAGAATTTTGAAGAAGCGCAAAAGGAAGGGGAAAGCCCAAAATTTGGTGAAGTAGCAGGGGCCGCGCAGGGGGTGGGGCTGGGTGGAAAGCCCCCCCCCCCCCTTTTTTTGGCTGATTAAATCACTATTTCTTTTTACTTTGGTAAACCAGGTCTGTCTTTTACAAAAAAAAGTACATTACATTATTTTATGTCAAATATGCGGACCTCTTAGGAAATGCAGCGTTATTCTGATTTGTCCATAACCATGGTTATAATACCCAAATGATCCAATTTAGCAGAACCAATTATGAAAACCAATGATACAATTTAGTTTTCTGAGGGTTTTCTCGTACAGACACTGCCAGATGAGGCAGTTTGCCGTTAGGTGTGTTCCTGAACAGACGATCAGATTTTCACCTGCGCAATAATGGCATTCAAACTATTATTTCTATTCTCACTCGTTCAGCGTCCGTTGGGTTTAGCTTAGAAGTTAGTCTATTCATTTAAATTTGGTCAAACGTGAAGGCCAGTTTGTTACTCGTTGTTTTATAAGAATTAAAAATTAACTTCACTTTTGGCAGTTTTAGATCAATTTCTAGCCATTTCAGAAGACTTCAATTCCAAATTTTCCCGGGGGAGCATGCCCCCCGACCCCCTTAGTTAGCTCACGCTAACGTTCGAATTCGCGGGCCCTGAGTGGGCAAATTACCCCAAACATGAAACTTCTTGGGAATCGTTATAAAGAGAACATTTTGGACTGCGAATTTTGAGAAATCGCGCGTTTGACTGTTTAGTTGCCGGAATGTATTTTATGAAACAGTATTTCTTTAAACTTAAGGTAACTTGAGACGAAATTGGTGGTTATCATTTTTTTTATATTTTCGTGTACAATGGGACTGTCTTAATCATCTTGCCAATTTTCAATCCATTCTGAACATGAGAAGACATAATTTTTAAACTTTTATTTCCTAAAATTTACGGCCGCCATTAATTTGCTCCAAGGCTTGGTTGCGATTCTGAGAAAGTGACGTCAAACGCTCAAAAATTCCTCACGGGTTTTAATTATAATAACAATAAGCATAGGAAATTGCACGAAGAACGATTCAAAAGTTTTTGTTAATCTTAATTTGATTTTCAATAGTTATTGTTATTATAATTACAACCCGTGAGGTATTTTTGAGCCTTTGGCGTCACTTTCTCCAAATCGCAAGCAAGCCTTGGAACAAGGCAATTGAAATTAACGGCGGCCGTAAATTTTCGGAAATAAAAGTTTAGAAATTATGACTTCTCATGTTCAGAATGGATTGAAATTTGGTAAGATGATTAAGAAAGTCCCGTTGTTTTTTTGTTAGCTTCTCACCACATTCATTTCTTTGTCTTTCGTGTGATAAAAAACTCTTATTATACTAGCAGTTCTCATTGAGAAGTGAGTGCTGCCGTTAAAGGTGTTTTTGAATGCAAATACGACAATGAGAATTACAACAAAATATAACTTTATTTTATTTGCAAAATGACATGGTTACATGTATGTTCTTTGGTCAATATACGATAAAAGTAGCATGAACGTGAATAAAGCAAATTGCATTTTTGAGGGTTCAGATTTTCAAATTTTCCACGCGGGAGCCTACCCACAAAGACCCCTAGCAGTGTTCGGCCGTTATCGCTCAAAAGGTTTTTGCCTACCGAGCACCATAAAAGTCCGGCTATAACCCTGCAGCAAAACGGTTTCTCGCAAAAAAGTGACGGGTACGGTTACGTACACTAAAGAAAACGACGGCGACATTTACAGCTGTAGCTTAGTCGACATTGGTCTTAAGAAGATAACGACAAGCGACACAGCTACCCCCCTTGGAAGGCCTCACGACTAGGAGTACGAGATTTGAAATTGTGTTTAGTCGCGCGTACTAACAAAATAGCCTCATCAGAAAACTTCATTTTCTTTTTTTGTCAGCAGCAAAGTTAGCACGATCATTTTTATTGAAGGCAGTTAGACTTCTCCTAATCGCGAAATGATAAAACTACTATATTCTCACTCAAACTCGCAGTGGCGAAAAAAAGTCATCAAAATGCAGTTTAATCAACTTGCGATTATAGGAGAAGTCTAACTACCTTCAATTAAAATGACCGTGCTAACTTTGCTGCTGATAAGAAAAGGAAAATGAAGTTTACTGGAGAGGCTATTTTGCTAGTACGCAGGAAAAAAACTTTAAGTCAAATCTCGTACTCGTAGTCGTCCTCGTCGTAGAATCCCCCTAAACATGCGTTTGTTATAATTGTTGAGGGTCTCCCAGGGGTTTTGGGGAACAAGGGAACATTGGCAAAGTATTGAAGGGAACAAGGGAACAAAAGCCTATTTGTAGGGAACAGGGGAACAAAACTGTACAAATTAGAGGAGAAAATATTGTGATATAATAAATAAAGACCGTTATTTCTGAGATTATTTATGGTCATTTATGCACCACGCTGATTTGCGAGAACTTCTTCTCGGAGATGCGAGCTGGATCATACGATATGCCATTGCAGCTCCAGTTTGACTTTCGATTTAGCAGGGCCCTAAAGGAGCACTTAAAACAAATATGTAGAACAAAATTCTGCTACTACACAAGAGCCAAGTCTCATTACCCAAGGGTGAAATATGATTTAAGGTATTCAGAACTACCTAAGATGTCCCCGCCCTCATCAGCACAGTTAACCAAGTCCCAAGGAATCCTTGGCAAGGGCGATGTGCTTTGGTGCCGATGTGTTCGATCCATTAACTTTCACAGAATTGGCGGAAAGGGAAATCAGTGTCGAGGACATATGCGGTTCTTTGAATCAAAGAAAGTATTATTAATGGCAAAAGTAGGGAACTGACTGAGAACGAATTTATACATTATCAATCTCACAGGATCGGTCATGTAGAATCAGCCACCATCGAAGAAGCCAGGGAATGTGTAGGGGAAGACCAAGAACAATCAGATACCACACTGAGAAGATCAAGTCGAGCAAGGAAGAGGGCAAATTTGGACGAGTTTATGTATTATGATGATTGACTAGGAGAGTTAAAGGTTAGTTCTAATGATCATCCCACTCTGATGGATTGTGAATTTCACTCAGTTGTTCGAGATGATGTGTCACACAAATTGAACGTCACATAAAATGTATTCTATTCTTTTATAAGTTTTGTTTTTGGAGTCTTTTCTTTTTTGCGGGAGGGAATTGAGGGCGGTGATAAGCAAGCAAATTTATTAAAAGGGGAACAAATAAGGAAAAAGTGTGGGAACATGGGAACATAGGGCAATTTTGGAAGGGAACAAGGGAACAAGGACCCCCCTGGGAGACCCTCATTGTTATCATGAGAAAGAATTCATTATCTTAACGATATAGATATATGTGGTATACCTATCTGATTCATCGTGAAACACACGAGCAGCTTTAATTGATGCGGTTATGTCTTATGTTGTCCATTTCTCGGCGAATTCTTGTTTTATTGTTGGATTTCCTCATTAAATTCAACTCCTGTACAGAGTTCGTTTTTGTGCTTTGATGAACAGGTCAGGAAAACCCTGCAACAATGGGTGCTGCTTGCGAGTTTGTCATGCAGGCGCATTTTTTGAGTTCTTTCGTTTATTTTGTTTTCATTTCCGCCGCTCTAAATAACAAGTGTCCATTTGTTTTTCTCAACATGATCAGAGTTAACTTAGAATAGATCGTTGTTAAATTAATTAAAATACAAGACGCATATATTTACGTGAACTTGGGCTTCTTTTCTGGCATATCCAGCTGTGAACGTCAGAATTCTGACATGATGAAATCTCCGTTGTCTTTTGTTGATTGTTTTACAGCTCTAACATATTTTACCCTGTATTCAAGTTGATAGACAGCCTCAAACACATTTAACATTGTTGGCAATTCTGTCTGCATTAAATACGACTGTCTTGCTAACGGAGACAAATTTGAATACATTTGATTTCCAATATTCATTATGTCGATGAGATCATGACCAGAACTAATCCTTTGTCTGGAATTGTAAATCAAAGAACACAAACTCATTTGTACACATTGTTTTGTAGCGAAGGCGCTATCATTGTGAGGCGAAGCCGCGATCGAGGCGGCTTCGTGCCAAAACAACATTGAGGTATAAAATACTAAATGACGACACCGCGCCCAACCTTAGGCACTCCTTTGTTAGAAGAAATGTTCCTAAACCGAAGAGAGCTAATTGACGAGGATCGATATCTTGTGTTTGAGAGATCACGTACTCCGTTAAATCGTCCATTTTGTACGTGAAAAGTCGAAGAGAAGAAGAAGTGAAGTCTCTTCGAGAGTCCGAGTGATTTTCGAAAAAATCTGCGGAATTGCGAAAGGATTAAAAGGTGTTAAAGAATTTGCCGACAACATCCCACAGTGAAGTCTCTTGTATGCTTTCGAGAATAATCGTTTTTGAAAGTAAAGTTATTATATGTATACGGTTTTGATATGCGAATTAATCAAGGACATCAAGGTACGTTAATTTGTAATGAGGGGATATAATTATAACTACTGTGATGTCAGTCTCAGGATAGCTGAAACGTTCGTCTTGACTTAGCCTGCGTCGCAGACGCAGGCTAGTGTTGACTGTGCAAATGTGAAATCGGTGCAAATTAAAAAATTTGACAGAAATTGAACTCTCAAAGACTTCACGCATTCAGTTCGCAGACCACAAACACTGATCTTTCGCTTGAGCATGTCTCAGGTTGAGAATCTCACAAAAACCAATATCCAATGTGCTAAATACACGATAACGCTTATGCAAATGCTTCTTTACATGATTAACATTGGATAGCTCATTTGATATAGCATGGTTCTTGAGGTTTTTTTGTATGTGGCTTGAGCGGAGAAGACATCATAGTATTCGTACTTTCTTTCAAGGACAACGCTTGATATAAATCCATCATGTGCGTCTGTGCGTGCTCTCTAATCATGCGCATACGCAGAGACAATAAGAAGGCTCGCATGCGTGTTAAGCCCTGTTCAAACGGTATATGATAGTCGATGATAGTTGAGGCGCGCGCTCCCGTTTGACCACCAACTATCATGCACTATCATTCAATTTGAACTTGTTCAAAATTTTCATGATAGTCAATGATAGTTTTTCCCGTTTGACCACGTGCATGATAGTTGATGATAGTATTTCGGTCAGCTGTTCTCCCCAATAACCAGCGGGCTCACATGAAATAGCGCCTCGGCCGTGGCTGCAGCGAAAACTAAAGATCTCCAGAAATTAAGACATGAGAGTCAAATCTAAGACCAAAAACGTGGCCACGTTTTAACAAAAAGGCGTTTTGGGAGAGTTGTTGGGCACCGCACCTGTTAAACTGGGTTTGAGATATTAACAAACCCTTCGAAACCCTTTTGATACCCTTCACTACACTCTCTTTTCATAAGAATATACTTTATAAGAATATCGAGGCCGAAATTTTAAGAATATTTTAATTTTTAAGAAGAAACCCGAGGTTGAGATTTTGAAAAGAATGTAATTTTATGTTGAAACTGTGTAAACACAAAACAATTAAATGTTTTTAAATAAACCATATCAAATTCTTTCTTTCTCTATAAAAGGGCCTAACTATCACAAAAAATAACAGCAACAACAGCTCCAGCCATATGAATTATCAATTTAACTTGATAAGTTTTGTGCCTGTTCAAAATTGTGATTTGTTCACTAGGAAATATTTGGTCTCCAGTGGAAGGAAATAAGCAACCAGCTAACCAAACTCAGGAAAACTTTGAGCCAAAATCAGAAAAAAACCAAAGCTGTGAAATCAGGACAAGGTACTGATGAACTATTCAAGCCAACATGGATGTTCTGGAAGCCACTCCAGTTCCTTTTGCTAGTATTGAATCCTCGCACAAGTCGAGATACACTGCCAGATGAAAGTCCTGAGAAGTCTACCACCACTGATATTGCAGATGAGGAGGCCCCTTCAACATGCATACCCTCTGCTGTTAAGTTAAGGAAAACTAAGTCAGGCAAGTGTGACAGGAAAGCTCAGTCAACAATCACAGAAGTTAAAGAGGAGCTCATGGTGGAATGTCTCATGGTGATGAGAACTCCCGAGCCCTCTGCCAAATCAAGGCCTAGTGTAGAAGCAAGCTTTGCAGCCTACATCACTGAAAAGCTGAAACTGTTGTACAACATACGGAAGATGATGCCGCAGAAAAAAGAATCACTGATATTAGTTGGGAACTCCAAATGGACATGGAACAATCCATGAATTCTGGTAGTGATTTGTCATTAACCTTTCTACAGCCCTCCTACCCAGTGGCAAGTAGCAGTCAACTTAGTAACTAAGCATTGGGTAGTTTTTACCAGTGGCCAACTTGACTTTTTTTTGGAAAGTGATTTGAGTATAGGATATTTCTGATGGCAGTGGTACTGTACATGTGTGGTGTCTATAAGATGTTTTCCATCTACAGATGACATTTGTAGGCAAGAGTAATTGACATATTGTTAGTCAATAGTGGTCTTCAATCCACTTTTCAGGTTTATAATACAATCTGGCTTTTAATATAGATTATAAGTCTTAAATTTTTATGGGTCATTTGTTATCATGGCTTCATTCACATTTCATTACAGAAGCAAACTTTCCACTGTAATTTAATCTACCATGGATGGTCATGGCCTTGTTTTCATGTTTCTTGATAAAGTTAAATACAATAAATGATAAAAAATTGAATACAAGTACCTTGACCAAACAGAGATATTTGACAAAGTCACACAAATATATATGTTAAGTTATCATTTTGTACAAAAATTGTTGTATATGACTTTATATTTTGCTTACATTATTTAAATCTTTATCAAAAGAAGTTGGATCAAATAAAATACTTAACAGTGATTGTATCAATCTTACTCTTCTAAGGTCTCATCTATCAATATAACAGTTATCTTGTGACCAAATTTTCAGTGGCATAAACGCATTATTTTAACACCTGTCCCATTGCAAAGGAACACTTCCTTCATTGCAAAAGTAGTCCGAACACCTTTAGCCAGCCTGCTGGGGTTGTGTCCAGAATGAGGCACTTGTAGAGGGTTCGTCTGAACCTCTGATGCTCGCCAGGACCCAGGGATCATCTCACCAGTTGTGATATCTTCCTCATCTGCAAGCCCCTGCGGTGAGTAAATCTGTTTAACACTTTGTCAGCTCTTAAAAAATTATGCAGGGTCAAAGCTGCCAGAGTTACGTCTTCCACAAAGGGAGGAGAAAGCTGTATAGGTGTCAGAAACAACCTCCACCAACGGCGATTAGTGACCCAAGGCAGAAAAAAAAAGAAGGGCATTTTTAACCTTGAGCTCCCTGCTGGACGCCCAAGTAATATTATAAGAAACTCATGTTAACTGATACAACGACGCAAATTAAAATATGCGTCGTTCTGCTTCCCAATCGCCTAAGGTCTGGGTAGGGATCCAATGAGAAAGAGGCTAGGGAATACCGAATTTCCTCCGGCACATGTTCTTGAAAATTCCGTTCCATTCGACCATTCCTTCTCGGGCCAGTTTCTCCGAGCCAGAATTGCAGTCAAAAATCAAGATGGCTTCGTCGATGGCTTCTCGATATCGGTGAGCGGTTTGCTTTTGCTTGTTTGCCTTGGAAAGCTTTTTGGTCTTACTTCCGTATCATTGCACACGTCATATAGCAGGAATAGCAACAGTTATGAGTGGTACGTAGCACAAAAATCATGTTTGTAAGCTTCGCATGCAGCAGCTAGCTACAGTGGACAAAGTAATATCATCTTCCTCGCGAAAAACGTCGTTTGTTTTGACTTCAGAGTTGTCTAACAACTCGGAAACAAGTAACAGAGGCAACGGTCCACCATTTGTTTTGCTTTGATTTATTTTGTATTTTGGCGGGGAACTTGGAACGCAATGGCCTAGAACCGGTTGGTCGCGACCAACCGGAAAATACTGCTCCATTCGCCACACGGAATACCTGGCATCTCAAACCGGAATTTTTGGTCGAATGGAAAGCACTGCGTGACTCCGGGTCAACTCCGGGAGAATAGTCTGACCGGTAGACTGGGCGGTAGTATTTCGAGTGTGTTTTTGTGCCGTTGTTCGATCTGTTTGGAATAATTTTTATAAAGCTTTCGAACGCAATTTGGTCCCAGTTTTTAAGGTGAGTTATGTTTATTTCCGAATCATTCTAATATGACCTGCATCAGATCTTTATTTTTTCGCTTCATCGATTTTTAACTGTCGTGATTGTGATTTGTCACGATCTGTTTCGGGAAGATCTATTCTCTTTTTATATTTCATTCAGGTGTTCCTGGGAGAGTTTCTGTACTTGTACTCACGCAAGCCAATATGTCCAGGCTCGGCTTGTGTTTTGTGCGGGTTGCACAGGAGCTTTTTGCTTGTGCAAGCCACATTCTTTGGCTTGACAAGTGCGAGTTACACTCCATAAAACAAGTCATTGTACTTGTCTGAAGTTTAATACTCCGAATCAACTGATTGTACTTGAAAGTCGGAGTCATTGTACTCTCATTTCTCGGCTGGGAAATATAGGTGGGGTTTCCACTCCATAAAACAAAACTGACTGTACTTGAAACTCGGGGTCATTGTACTCTCACAAGCCAGCATTTCTCGGCTGGGAAATATAGGTGGGGGTTCCACTCCATAAAACAAAACTGACTGTACTTGAAACTCGGAGTCTTTGTACTCAGCATTTAGCATTTAGCATCCTACATCCATAGACTATTATACATTTTATTATTCGCTGATAAAATTATAAGAATCTCTAACAAGAAGCATACAAAATTTATCAACAATAGTTTGTTTTGTTCTGCATTTACTTTACCGTTGTAATACAATGGACTACATTCATGTATGGAATTTAAAACCACTGTCAAGATGAAAATAAAATTGCAACTCAAAGTTGATATCTGGTAATGTATTTTGATACGAACCATAGAAAAATTCATCATTTACCTAATTTATGCATTTTCAAGTCTGCGTTCGAGCCAAGTGGCCCATCAGGCCGTAGTCTCCTTCCCAGCCATTATTGGGGTCATCACGCAGTGCTCATCCCCACGGCTGCGAAGGAGACTAATCAGGCCGGAGCTTACTCCGGTTTCTGCAGCATGAGCGGCCACACAAGTACGCAATGCGGACCTATTTTTATTTAAGGGCTAGCAGTGGGCTGTTTAGACGAATTTGCAGTTGAATAGCACGAGAAGATTCCTGAAGCTTTCTTCTATTATGGTGCTTGATTTGGAAGCTGAGCGATTGGATTTTCTGGTCGAAAAAGGCCTCGGCACTGAAGCATGCTGAAGGAGTTCGAAATTTGAGCTGTTGAACTTTCCACCCTTTCAAATTCGCCAATTTGAGTCAAAGGAACGAAAGCCGATGATGCAACAGTTAGTAGATATTTACGTTTATTCTGTAAGTATTTGTTCATATTTTCGTAATTTTATGCAATTCTACGAACCATTCTGTGAATCCCATACATTCGCTATAAAAATGTAAATGTGGGCACACATTTACCTGTGGTGATTTAAGCATGCATTAATATTCAAGAGGACTCAATAGTGTTCATAGCCTGGAGTCTTGATGAACTTAATTTCTGTTTAAAAAGTGAGAGAGTTCGCCGACCTCAGTTTGTTTACTTTGGTACCAAGGTCTATCAGCATAAAAAGGATGAGCAAAATCGAATTTTGGCGATCGTCTTTGATTTTTAATGACATCAACACTTTAAAAGCAAGCTTCAGAACCTGGTGATCAGCATAATTGGTGGAGACAGGCATGCATCTGTCGAGATTTTATGTGTAGGTTCTCATATCATCAAAAAGGGCTGAAGAACAACTATCCCAAACTGATATGCAGTATGTTAAATTTGGCAGAATAAATAAATACCCTCTAAATGTTTTACCTCGAGGTTTTTAACATTTTATGTTGGGTGGAAAATGATCTGCAAAGCCTAAAAAGTAACAAGTTGTAGAGTAAGATTATCATCTTCGAAAATGCCGAGCATGCGCAGTCATATTGTGTGCTAGACAATCTCCGTGGACTCTGGGTACGAGATTTCTGACATAAAAATCTCTTCCCCAGGGCCTGCTTTTCTTTTGGTCAGCACCAAGAACGCGGACTCTTGCCAGGACCAATTTGAAACTCCGCTGGTTCTGCAATTAACCACGTAATCAGTATCCAGCGCTCTCCTGCAAACAAGAGGAAAAACGAGGACAGGTCTCATAAAAATCGGTAATAGATGCACTCATTTCCTGCGATCAGAAACCGTTCAATGGCGTTGTAGAGGACTTTCGCGCTTTCAATGTACGCGACGGTTCCTTGGTTACCTTTATTGCAGGCTGTGATGAGAGAGGAGAGTAGGGCATGGACAATCAGGGCAGGACACGGTAGGGCAGGGCTGGGTAAGGCGGGACAGGGAGGAACAGGACTTGACAGGACAGGACAGGACTTGGCAGGGCAGGACAGGACTCGACAGGGAGGAAAGGACTTGACAGGGCAGGACAGGACAGGACCTGACAGGGCAGGACATGACTGGACTTGACAGGACAGGACTTGAAAGGGAAAGAAAGGACTTGACAGGACTTGACAGGGCAGGGCAGGACTTGACAGGGAAGGGCAGGACTTGACAGGGCAGGACAGGACTTGAAAGGGAAGGACAGGACTTGAAAGGGAAGGAAAGGACTTGCCAGGGCAGGACAGGACTTGACAGAGCAGGACAGGACTTGAAAGGCAGGACAGGACTTAAAAGGGAAGGACAGGACTTGACAGAGCAGGACAGGACTTGACAGTGAAGGAAAGAACTTGACAGTGCAGGGCTGGACTTGCCAGGACAGGACAGGACTTGACAGGGCAGGACAGGATTTGCCAGGGCAGTACAGGACTTGACAGGGCAGGGCAGGTCTTGACAGCGCAGGACAGGACTTGGAAGAGCAGGACAGGACTTGAAAGGGAAGGAAAGGACTTGACAGGGCTGGGCAGGACTTGCCAGGGCAGGACAGGACTTGACAGGGCAGGACAGGATTTGCCAGGGCAGGACAGGACTTGACAGGGCAGGACAGGACTTGACAG
Source organism: Blastomussa wellsi (assembly GCA_947652115.1). Classification (NCBI taxonomy): domain Eukaryota; kingdom Metazoa; phylum Cnidaria; class Anthozoa; order Scleractinia; family Plerogyridae; genus Blastomussa; species Blastomussa wellsi. The sequence continues at coordinate 18,859,039 of OX393566.1, read as the reverse complement.
GGCAGGGCAGGTCTTGACAGAGCAGGACAGGACTTGAAAGGGCAGGAAAGGACCTGACAGGGCAGGACAGGACTTGACAGGGCAGGGCAGGTCTTGACAGGGCAGTACAGGACTTGCCAGGGCATGACAGCACTTGACAGGGCAGGACAGGACTTGAAAGGGCAGGACATGACTTGAAAGGGAAGGACAGGACTTGACAGGGCAGGACAGGACTTGAAAGGCAAGACAGGACTTGACAGAGCAGGACAGGACTTGAAAGGCAGGACAGGACTTAAAAGGGAAGGACAGGACTTGACAGAGCAGGACAGGACTTGACAGTGAAGGAAAGAACTTGACAGTGCAGGGCTGGACTTGCCAGGACAGGACAGGACTTGACAGGGCAGGACAGGATTTGCCAGGGCAGTACAGGACTTGACAGGGCAGGGCAGGTCTTGACAGCGCAGGACAGGACTTGGAAGAGCAGGACAGGACTTGAAAGGGAAGGAAAGGACTTGACAGGGCTGGGCAGGACTTGCCAGGGCAGGACAGGACTTGACAGGGCAGGACAGGATTTGCCAGGGCAGGACAGGACTTGACAGGGCAAGACAGGACTTGACAGGGCAGGGCAGGTCTTGACAGAGCAGGACAGGACTTGAAAGGGCAGGAAAGGACCTGACAGGGCAGGACAGGACTTGACAGGGCAGGGCAGGTCTTGACAGGGAAGGACAGGACTTGAAAGGGAAGGAAAGGACTTGACAGGGCAGGAAAGGACTTGACAGGGCGGGACAGGACTTGATAGGGCAGGACATGACTTGACAGAACAGGACAGGACTTGACAGGGCAGGACAGGACTTGACAGGGCAGGACAGGACTTGACAGGGCAGGACAGGACTTGACAGGGCAGGGCAGGACTTGACAGGGCAGGACAGGACTTGACAGGGAAGGACAGGACTTGAAAGGGAAGGGAAGGACTTGACAGGGTAGGACAGGACTTGACAGAGCAGGACAGGACTTGACAGGGCAGGACAGGACTTGACAGGGCAGGACAGGACTTGACAGGGAAGGACAGGACTTGAAAGGGAAGGAAAGGACTTGACAGGGCAGGACAGGACTTGAAAGGGCAGGAAAGGACTTGACAGGGCAGGACCGGACTTGACAGGGCAGGACAGGACAGTACTTGACAGGGCAGGACAGGACTTGACAGGGTAGGGCAGGACTTGACAGGACAGGACAGGACAAGATTTGACAGAGCAGGACAGGACTTGACAGGGCATGACATGACTTGACAGGGCAGGGCAGGACTTAACAGGGCGGGGAAGGACTTGACAGGGTTGGACAGGACTTTACAGGGCAGGACAGGACTTGACAGGGAAGGACAGGACTTGAAAGGGAAGGGAAGGACTTGACAGAGCAGGGCAGGACAGGACTTGATAGGGCAGGACAGGACTTGACATTAATTTCACACAAAAAGCCAATGAATAAAACATTTCCGAGTTGCCTTCCATCTCTGTTTCAAAACGAGTCTTGGGGTACAACCTTTCATATTGAGATGTTGAAGGAAGAATCTGAAAGTTTGAGAAGAAAAGATAACATGTTGACGATTTCATAAGCCTTGAAAGTTACCGCATTTTGCTTCAAAAATGTCCGCCAATTTGCGCGGTCAAAACACCACGTTATCTCAGATCGTGACGTCAAGTTGGTTGCATCTCAGATCAAGAGATGAGGCGGACAGTGAGAAAACTACGCCTTGCGGAGTTAGAACGTTATCCCATTGTGCCAGAACGGTTAACAAACGGTTATTCGTTTCGAGACGGCTATGGTTATTTGGAACGTTTTCGCGTGAGAGGTTTCTACACAGCGCTTATTCAAAACGGCCCTTTGCAACCAACGTGACGTCACAGTAAGGATTTCACAATAGAAATTCGACCCAGACTCCGGACACTTTTTGTTCTGAAAATCCGCATTTTAAACCCCTCAAAATCGCTCATATCTTTGCTAAGTGTAATTTTTCTACTTACAGTGGTTTTCTATAAATATAGGGGAACTAAAAACGAAAAAATTCGCTTCATATACACTTTAAGGCCGAATGCTCTGTCGGCCTCGATTTAATTCATTGGAAGGCTTGAGAGGGCGGCGAAACTCTCACTTATTTAATCATTCGATCACTTTTGGAATTTCTCCACTGATTCAGTGAACTAAAAGAAAACAGTACAGTTTTGCAATATAAAGTAAAGAAAAATTATCCGTATTCGATCATACCAAATACGAGCAACTGAGCCACTGGGAAAGACTAGGCGCTAGGCGTAATAGCACAGGACGATACACAATAGGTTAAATATAGTGGCAATATGATACCTAGTTTTGTGTTCACATGATGATTTTTTTTTTATTATTTTTTTTTTTGCTTACAAAGCATACATGTTTACAATACTAACATTATGTACAACACTAACGTTACGTATAATACTAACATTACTTACAATAGTTACTTAAACTACAATACAAATTTTACTCGCAATGCTAACAATGCTTACAAATACTAATAATGCTTACAATAATAACAATGCTTACAATAATAACAATGCTTACGGTACTGTGGAATACAAACTAGGAAATCACTTAAAGTATATTTAGTTAACGATTAAACAGTTCTACGCTTTACGCCGCTCTCATCTTTGTATTGCTAATGTAATACATTTTGAGAGGTTATTTTGCAAACGAGACCACTTCTTCACAAACAGGTTTGGGTCGTTACTGAAGAATGCAGTTTGCTTTTCAGTTTCTATTGCATTTATAAGTATTTGTATATACACCTGTAAGTTAGGAAGCTTGTTCCCAAGTCGACGGTTGTATATGTGATGTCTGACTAGAATAATTAGGTGATGAAAGAGAACATCTTTTACATTATCAATGAGACCAAAACAGAGTCAAAGAAGGAGAAACATGATAAAATGGCATCAATCTCGTTATTACCTGCATATTCATTTGCTGTATCAATAATTGTTTTCTTGATTAAGCTGACATATTCTTCGTCTAACAGAAAAGAGGTGTTCAGTTTCCAAAAACCCGGGCCCCTGTGGTTTGAGTTATTCGTCAGATGAATTGATATTAAAGAATGATCTGTTTTGTAACCTGGTAATATGTCTGCATTGAGCTTGTTAAAAAAAGTCTAGACGGCAATGTATGTCAGGTTTTCGTCTCCTCCAGGTGAATCTTTTAGCTTCTGGATAAAAGCAACGCCAAATGTCTATAAGATCCTCTGGATCAGAAAAGGATTTCGAAATTTGAAAATTGAAGTTATTATTAAACAGCACACATACTCCGGCAAGAAAAACAGCGGAATACCCCCACTCCGCGGACCACATATGTTCTTTGTCCATTATACAGTGAACTTCTTGTAGAAAATAAGCAGAAGATTTTTTCATCTTGAGCCAACGGAAGGTCTCACGCCTTTTCATGGTATTCGACAAACCTCTCACGTTTAATGAACAGATTACTAATTCGGCATTGTAATGCATGGCTTATAGGTGCTTGAAGACAAAGCAATTGTAAAGCGTAGAGTTGTTTCAAATATGCTAAAAAGTTGTATATCTAAGCTCCTATTTGCATAAAACCAAAAAATATCAAAATACGCGTTTCCACTAAAAACGAACAGATACATTACAGCTATAGCAGACAAATAAAACAAGCATGAGCAGTCTTTTAAAAGGAAAACCACTTCGGGTGGTCACTATGTGTCAATGTGATAGTCAAACCACCACAAGGTCTGGATGACGAACACTATACGTACTGAATGGTTGGATGTTGCCTTCGGCTGGTATAAGGCAAGTAGAAAGTTGCGTTCCGCTGTCGTAACAACACTCGCGATTCATATGTTCCTTCTTATTGTTTGGACTCTATTTAGCCACGTATCACCGTAGAGGACGTTGCAGCCTTACCGCATGAGAGTCTGCCCTACTTTCCCATGTTGGATATACATATCCTTACTTTTAGATTTCCTTCAATTTGAAAGTAAATGGGAAAAATGACTTCAAATTCCGTTACACTGCTCCTTTAACACCTCTTTCACATCGTCCCGGCCAAGATAAACGGAAATATCCTTAAGAATAATAAGCGGATGATTCATTGTTTCCAACACGTTAAGAACGTGTTGAGTGGGAGACTCGTGGCAATTTTTGCGGCTTTCCAAAAACTTTATATCCTGATTCGTGGCGCCTAGGTACTCGGCGAACCCTCTCCAGTCTCGTGAAAAGTCCGATTCAACGTCCAGAAGTAACATCAACTTCCTTCTGACAGTTTCGGGAATTTTTGATTTTTGTTTTATGTGTTGCATGTAACCGTACGTCAAACACTCACGGCCATCGTTCTGTACAAGAAAGGAAAGGAAAAGACGGGGTATAAGTTGGAGTCTCAAGGTAACACGACTATACGGGGTATGTAGTATATATATGAGTGCGCGAGAATTAACGCGCAAGGCTTCTGTCAAAACTAATCAACCTTTTCTGGATAAACAAAATTCTTTATTAATAACTTATATGATAATTAAATTAAAACTATTTACAACGGTTCTGGTGATGCCATCATAAAAATAAAAAGCGAAATATACCGTATTTACTCGAATAAGCTCCGCGGCGCTTATTTAATTTTTCGCGCCACAAGTGCGGCGCTTATTTCAAAATTGTACCAGACAAATTTACTTTTTCTGTATTTTTATTCAACGGTACACCTTGTATCTGTTAATTTTCCTATGGACTGATACTAAACCGATAGTAAATCTAGAATTACGAGAGAAATTCACGCGGTGAAAAAAAAAACCGAGAGTTTTATGATAACGAGAGCGAAAATATCAGCGGTGAGAGCTAACTCCTTTGTCGTTGTGGAACAATTTGAAATGTTCAGTCAATTCTTTGAATAATCAGGGGTGCGACGCTTATTACCTTTTTTGTCCCAGATGCATAAAATAGATGTAGTTTTGGAAACAATAGCAAAGAATTTCAAACCTCGGTAGTGATGATGTCAAACATCTTGAAATAATTGACCCAATAAACGTGGTCATCCATATCGTAGTCGTATGGAGCTGAAAAATAAACACAAACAATTCTGGCAAACCTGTTAAGTAAAAGCTGATGCAGAATTGATTTGTTTTTAACACAGTGACTTAAATCGGTGACTGGTCCCGAGGAAAATAGTAAATTTTGCTTCCTGATTATCTGAACATTGAGATTTAAGGAAAAAATGTCATCTCAATAACAAACATGAGCTGCATTATGCAAGAAATATTAGTCATCTTGTTACTACAAACTAATAGACCAGCAAAAATACAAATTCTTTTGACGACATGAATTCCTGAGCGTTCCGTTTTCATTGTGGACCTGCCGGTATATAATAAACGTTTGGCACTGGGCAGTAGTAAAGGGCGCCGGTTTTGGACGTAGCCAAATCAGAAGCGAGGGGCTTGGGTCACAGGACCATGTTGCATATAGAATGAGAATAAGCGTTTCAATAAAATGACGTCACGATGAGAATCAAAGTAATTGAGCATGCGAGAAAACTATCTGTAACCCGCCATTTTGTCACGTAAATAAAAATCACGCAAAATTATAAAAACAAGGATTGTATTTTCAAACAAATCCCTTCCTTTATAATTAATCAGAATGTCGTGCGCTTTGATATGTTAATCGATAGTGTACCCCCTATCCGTTTCCCTATAATTAATCTGAATGCCGCTCGCTTTGATACGCTAATGAATGGTATACCTCATATCCCTTTCCCATACAATTAATCACAATTTCGCACGCTTCGATACGTTAATGAATGGTATATTGTACTGAGAGGTAAATGGTCAGGGAGGGTATCCCCCACCCCTGACATGTGCCAGTTCTTGGTTCCTGGGAACGATTCTCCCGGCTCTTATAAATAGCTGATTCAAATGGATTAAAATAAAGAAATGGAAAGCACAAGACATGATATTTTGTTGAACACTTTTTATTGGTTAACATTTAATACTTACGATCACGTGCACAATCGTCTCTCTTTTTGACAGGCTTATTTCCATCCGTTACAGTAACATCTCGGTTTACTTCTAAGTCACGTGATCCTCTTTCCTCTTCCGGACTCGCGTCCACATGCATTTGGTCCTGCGCGACTGTCTGTCCTGGTCTTCCACGAAGTCTTTGATTGATCCGTTCCTTATTCTTTGCATAATAGCGTCGCCAATATTCGTTGATCCGTTCCCTGTTGTTTTGACAGTATTTTCTTTGATAACTCCTGATGCGTTCCCTGTTCTTTTGGCAATATGCTCTCTTGGCTCTGTTGATTTCTTCACGCTTTGTTTTAAGACGGGCTTTGATCATCTCCGCGTTGTCTCTACGCCATCGTTTTTGTCGAGCCAGGATTCGCTCCTTGTTTTCTGCCTAATATCTTTTATGGTAGGCCCTCTTACACACGACGTTCCATCACCCTCTGGTAAATGATTGGAGAAATTCATCTTGACTGATGCCTTGTAAATAATGAGAATAACGCCTACAATCACACTGTTATACAATCATATAGACAAATCACATGAAGTTTTCAGCCACTTCTCCTTCGTCGTCACCATTAGGCTCGTCAGGGAGGACCTTTCTCGTCATTTTTCTGTTTAACAGGAATTTCGGTTTTTCTACTGCTGACTCAGCCGCTTCTTCGAAATCCATGCTGTCTTCGTCAATAAATCTGCTCATAACTTTACGGTGTAGTGCGTCGCGTTTGATACGGTGAGACCATAATAGACGCTGTAAGTAGGTTCTTCGTAGCTTCCTTGTAATTAACGGTAATAGGACATTGAAAGCAGCATTCTCGGCGTAATCTTGGGTTTTACCCATATCAAGAAACTGTTTGACTTCATCAATGTATTTTTCTTCCACATCTTCCCTCACTTTCCTACGTAACGGAAGCCATGGATCATAGTCTGGATCCTTGTCCTCTTCGGAGCTGCTACTATTTTTTTTCCTCTTCATCCTGTTCCTCTTCAGGCTCCTCGTCAGGCTCCTCTACATTTTCTTCATTACTTTCGCCTTCTTCCACGGTGTCAAAAATGTCTGGTGAATGATCACCCATGGTCTCGTCAACCTTCAACCAAGACAGCGTGCTTCAAATGAACAAAGGGGAATTGAAGCGTTGAGTGATATATTTCAAAAATCTTCTCTGATTCTTCGATACCAACGCTGGTATCCTTCGTGCGTCAAGAGGTGGCTAAACACACGTTTCCTGTCGTCGATGGCAGGATGTAAATCCAAGGCCATGTATCCGAACGGGCGCTCGGCCACCTTTTGATAGACGGCCATTAGGTCTGACCAATAGGTAGGAAATGCTTGAAGCAGTAAATTCTTCATGGCTAGTTGATCCCTTGGATTCTTGAAGGCCACAATGTAATGTGCGTTCCTGGAAATACTTTTGGCATATTTACCTGGTGGGAACATATCCTGGCACAAATACAAGGCTGTAATATTTTGATGATAAGAATGTTTGGTGAACAGATCCAGTAACTCTTTATCATCGCTTCCCTCTGTCATGAGATCGTCTAACACGAGGAGGAGGAGGAGGAGCTGATGAGCCATGGAGGAGGAGGAGGAGGAGGAGGAGGAGGAGGAGGAAAAATAACAGATGAGCCACGGAGGAGGAGGAGGAGCTGATGAGCTGAGGAGGAGGAAGGAGAGGAGCTGTTGAGCGGAGGACGAAACCTGGCTGCGACTAGGAAACATGGTTGAATAAAACTGAGTAGCCTGTCAAAAAGAGAGACGATTGTGCACGTGATCGAAAGTATTAAATGTTAACCAATAAAAAGTGTTCAACAAAATATCATGTCTTGTGCTTTCCATTTCTTTATTTTAATCCATTTGAATCAGCTATTTATAAGAGCCGGGAGAATCGTTCCCAGGAACCAAGAACTGGCACATGTCAGGGGTGGGGGATACCCTTCCTGACCATTTACCTCTCAGTACAATATACCATTCATTAACGTATCGAAGCGTGCGAAATTGTGATTAATTGTATGGGAAAGGGATATGAGGTATACCATTCATTAGCTTATCAAAGCAAGCGGCATTCACATTAATTATAGGGAAACGGATAGGGGGTACACTATCGATTAACATATCAAAGCGCACGACATTCTGATTAATTATAAAGGAAGGATTTGTTTGAAAATACAATCCTTGTTTTTAGAATTTTGCTTGATTTTTATTTGCGTGACAAAATGGGGTTACAGATAGTTTTCTTGCATGCTCAATTACTTTGATTCTCATCGTGACGTCATTTTATTAAAACGCTTATTCTCATTCTATATGCAACATGGGCCTGTGACCCAAACCCCTCGCTTCTGATTTGGCTACGTCCGAAACCGGCGCCCCTTACTACTCTGGGCTTCATTGTCCTTAAAATTCCCATGATAGAACCAAAAGTATTCTTCGAAATACCGTAAATTAGGTAGCTCAAAGCTTTCCGGAATAAAAAATTAATTTTCACATTAATGTCACACAAAAAGCCAATGAATAAACCATTTACGAGTTGCCTTCCACTTCTGTTTCAAAACGAGTCTTGGGGCACAACCTTACATATGGAAATGAGTTTGTAAAGTTCATGCACCAAGACTCGTCTTGAAGCTGAGAGGAAAACAGCATCTCGGAAATGCATGGCCCACTGCGATGGAAGCAATGTTGGTTTTACAAGTGAAATTAGCTTGGATTTCACAATAGTCGATGACAACACAGTTTCTTAGCACACTATAAATTTCCTTGTGTCAAGCAATTTTTTCAAATAACTAGATGTTTATCAAATAACAATAATAATAATAATAATAATAATAATAATGTTAATCACTATCATCAGCAGTATTACTATTTTATCTTTGCTTGTTTATAGCGGAGCTCCGGTGGCTCGAAGGGCCGCCAAGCGAAGCCCCGTACTCATATCGAAAAGAAAACGAAACCCATGACTTCATTTTAGCGGTATTGCTCGTGGGCGCGTACGCGCGACGACGACGGAGTCGCGCAACATGATCAGTCAGCACTACAAACGTCACAGAGAGAAAACAACGATAGTATTCCATTCACCCTCACATTTCACCCTCACAATCACGCAGTTAAATCCATAATTCTCAAAAACTTTAAATTACTTCAAAATGATCCCGACACTGGTAGAATCTTTTCGCAACCTCCATTAATTTCATTCACGACGTTGACAAAATATCGGGACCCAAACGATCTATCAAAATCACTGATCATTTCACCTGTACCTCAGCCAATGCCATCTACTGCATAACTTGCACTCTTTGCAAAAAGTTATACATCGGCGAAACAGGGAGACGACTTGGCGACCGATTCCGAGAACACCTTCGTGACGTAGAGAAAGACGACAAAAATGCATCGAAACCGGTCGCGAAACACTTCAATCTCCCAAATCATTCTAAGCAACATATGGCAGTCTGCGGCCTTTCCCTTCACCAAGGAAACACGGAAAGCCGTAAAACTCTAGAACAAAAATTTATTTTTCAAATCGGCACTCTTAATCCTCACGGTATCAACGAACGCTTTTCATTCAACTAATTTATTCCGAAGTTTTCACGTTCCCAGGCACCAGCCAATAGCGAAGCTCCATCCTTCTGTATATAAAAACACACGACGCACAATTCCTTGATTCGCTCCGACGAAGGGCTAACGCTCGAAACGTCAGCTCTTGAATCTCTTTACGATGGCCAATTGACATTATCAACCCAGTTGATAAAACCAAATTATATTGAAAAATAAGGTTATTTGGAAGGCCTTAAAAAATGAAAAATGGCGTACTCCTTTTTGTGAAGTAGCGCTTAATTGCAGGAATGGCTCCGGGCTCGGAATGCACTGGGAACGAGTTTGGTTAGCTAATTAGACTACAAAATCACCCTGGTTAGCCTATTATACACTGCGGTTAGCCTACTAAGCAATCCGGTTAGCCTACTGAGCACTGCGGTTAGCCTATTAAGCAATCCGGTTAGCCTACTTTTGCATTCCGGTTGGCCTACTAAGCACTGCGGTTATGCGGTTATCCCTCAAGAATGGTAAGGGTAACGCAATAAAATCTTAAAATTTTCGGTGTTCGGCAGCCGGGCCTCGGTAGTGTAGTGGTTAGTAGGAATAGCTCGTGTTCTGGGTGACCCTGGATCGATTCCACCACCGTGCTTTTATAATTGACTTTGTTTTTTTTTCTCTTCATTAGACGAAAAAATCAAAGTCTAAAAAAATCGAAGAGTCCCGGAGCCATTCCTGCATTTAACGCCATCTTTTTTGTGATATCTCCTCTCCTTCCAGAGATATTCAAGACTTTTTTTATTATGCAAATTAGGTCCTGATGATGTCATAAGGTGTGATAGTATAGGTGTAAAAACACAAAACAAGGCTATCTCTGCAACTAATGATGCAATGTAATTAGAACTTTGCAAGCACATTGCATCCTAATAAATACACCTCTTGATACATATTCTGATGTTGCTATGGCAACAATCTTGGTTCCAGTCTCTTTCCTCTTTGAATCAAATATTACTCGTTTGTGGCTGTATAGGGCATAATTGAAAAATTTGTTATTTGAAACACACAATTCCAAAGTTTGAAAGCGCTACGATAAAAATTGTCGAGTTTACAAGCGCTCAAAGTTGTGCTTTTTCGCCTGAAAAATGACAAATTGAATCGCGCGGCCAAAATACCACGTGACCTCGAATCTGACGTCAGTTTGTTTGCAAGCAGTGCAAGCAAATATGGCAGACGGTGAGAAAGTAAAGCGTAGAGGTTGCTGGGGCTCCAAACACCCAAAGTTGCCAAAATACGTCTTACGCCCCGAGTATTAGCATGAAGTTTCCATCCGATCTTTCGCGACTGGAGTCAAGTGAGCGTAAACAAATTCTTGCAAACAGACGTCACACGCTTTTATCTCGCAATAAATTCGGACCCAGTCTCTTTGCCATTTTTAAAGGCAAAAAAGCGTAACTTAAACTGCTTGTAAAATCGACAATTTTTATCGTAGCGCTTTCAAACTTTGGAATTGCTTGTTCCAAATAGTAATTTTTTGAATTATGTAGAGAAAAATTTCGCTTCATAGGCACTTTAAAGTGCACCTTATCCCAAAATATTTTTTTCGCTAGAATAAACCTTTGCATCAAAACGCATTGCACCTTTTTACCAGCATTCAAAAGTTACGCTAAACTGTGCATCATTTGTTCCACGACCGAGTCAGAAGGTGCGTGGGTCTATTCCCGATTTGACGTCACAAACTGATTTGCATGCATATTTACAAAGACTTGATGTGATGCAAATAATTTTGTGACGTCAAATCAGGAAAAGCCCCACGCCCGTTTTTCATAACGTTTGAATGCTATAAATAGCCAGAATTTGGTAAAAAGGAGAAGCGAAAGGTGCAATGCGTTTCAAACTGGTGCAAAGGCATATTTGAGCAAAAAAAATATTTTGGGGCACAAAGCGTGCACTGCGCAATGCCCATATTGCACTAGCTATCCTAATTGACGTTTAGGAAGTGGACGATGTTTGCTCAAGACAGAATTCAGGAATAATTATTCCTGTATTTAGAGAACTGGAACCAGATGTGTTGCCATAGCAACACCAAAATATTCACCATCTGATACATTTGTTAGGCTATAACCTGCTCACCAAGTTTTAATTTCATTGCATCATTACTTGCAGAGATATGCTGTTTTGTGTTATTACACCCATACGATCATCAGTACCTAACTTGCATAATTCGAAAATCTTGAATATCTCTGCAACGAGAGAATATATCACAGAAGGGAAACGCCATTCTCCTTCATTTTTAAAAGCCTTTCAAATAAGCTTATTTTTCAATAGCTCGTTTTTTTCATTTCATAGGCACTTTAAAAACGAGGCAAGAAGGGCTAAGCAAAAGAATATTAAGAAGGTAGCCATTGTGAAATAAGATGTAGTTGTATGCAAAAAGCTACCCTAGCCTTCCTAGCCTTGTTTTCATGTTTTTTGCAATATAAATCTCGAAAGTGAAGAGTGATCATCGCAGTTAATTTCCAATTTAAGCAATTGGAAAGAAGAAGCCTGAAAAAAGCAGGACTTCAACAGGATTCGCACCCGAGACCTCCGCGATACCGGTGTGATGCTCTACCAACCGAGCTATGAAGCCACATATTGGGAGAGAGCTCAATTTATTGAGTTCATATTTGCCCGTGAGGAGTGACATGATGTGTAGTATATATGAAATAATTCATATTTGAACTGCGGATGTTGATGAAAGTGAAGGATGATCACTCTTAACTTTCATCTTTATCAGCAGTTCAAACAATATAAATCTTCCTGTGGCTTTCCATAAGTCAGAAGTATAGCCTCAAAACTCCATACATTCACTTTGACTTAATCTTTAAGGCAAAGCAATTAATTCTCTTTACAAACGTTTTTTTTTTGTAGGGACAGAATATAACGGCAGCCATATTTGCCTAGGGTCTATAGTCTTCCTCATTCTTGAATCAAAAGGTGTCTAGAGTATCTGTTCTGTTACTTGTTAAGCAAAGGATGGACTAATTCTTTCCAACATGCCATGATTGTTCAAAGAGTGAATAATGCTATCCACCGGAAAAGTCACTATCCAGTGAATAGCAGTTTGCTGCCAATACTTATCCACTGAATACAAACAGCTGTGGTCAAATAAATAATTATCCAGTACAAAACCTGAATACACTGTACAGTGCAGCTTTAAGATAATCAAACCAACATATTTATGTGTGTAGAAGCAAGCTACAGTCTACGTTTAAGGAACAGAGGGGGTAAGTTTCTAAAGAAACTGTGGTGCTGCGTCGGTGGGAAGTATAACAATATAATTTGGTTTTATCAACTGGGTTGATAATGTCAATTGGCCACCGTAAAGAGATTCAAGTGCTCCGACGAAGGGCTAACGCTCGAAACGTCAGCACTTGAATCTCTTTACGGTGGCCAATTGACATTATCAACCCAGTTGATAAAACCAAATTATATACGTTTAAGGAACCTCCACTAACTGCAGCATACAGTAAAATTTGCTGTACATGCTAAGGGACACTGTCACGAGTATAAATTCAAAAATTTAACAGCCCAAAAACGTGTTTGCGCCTACAAACAGTGGTCACGTTTTGTTCAAATTATTATGCCAGTGCACTGAAGCCAAATATGGAGTGATATCACTGTTATGCCATCAGGCGCTTAAGGCCTCAACTTGAAAACGTCAGGCTGACTTTTTCAAGTTCTGAACTTGTGATTCGGAAAAATTGCAGAAAGCTGTTTATGGTCACCCTCTTCTTCAAACAATTTGCTTGATATCCGTCTCTTTATGTTCTAGGAACATTTCCTGTATGGATGAAAGAACTTGATCATAATTTTGTGGCCATTTTACTAAAAAAAAAAGCTGAGAAATGACCGTGACAGTATCCCTTTAAGTAATTGCACAAATATGTAGAAAGCATTATATCATGATAAAATAAAGAGAGGACAAAACCTGGACCAGATAAATTGCCCCTCCACTCCCTGAATACCCCTCCCAGGATCAATGACAAAGTCAAATAAAAGTGCTTACACTACAGCTATTTAAATATGATTTTGTTTTATAAAAAGTAATGTCATAGAATAATAATTGCACATGTAAATTAATAAGGAACATTGCTGGGGTATTTTATATTTCTTGAAAAGGAAATCTATAAAAGAAATGCAAACCCAACATAATAACTATCTGTAGAGACTGGAAACTAGTATCAAGCGTGCATGCGCAGTGGATCGAACAGTAGAGCACATGGCGGACCGATAGTGTCATTTTTAGTTGTGATGTTTAAGACAAAGTAAAGCTCTTTTAGATTCGTTACACTGGTGGTAGCGGCGGGATAAAATGCCGAGTGAAGGAGAAGGTTCAGAACCGGTCAGCTCTCAGAGTTCCAGCACGTCTGCGAATGGAACAGACGGCCTGAAAATCGTTCTTTCGACTTACGATGGCCCCTATTTTATCTCTTCTTTCCGATGACCGTATAGGAAAACAGGACTATATTTTTTAAAGTGCAGATGAAAATCTACAGTGATATAATAATCGGATCTACATATCTTATTATAGTTTAGTTATAGTTAATTATAGTTGGTTATAGTGTTATAGTTAATTATTGTTGTTATTATTATTTCTTATTATTATTTATTATTATTATTATTATTATTATTATTATTATTATTATTATTATTATTATTATTATTATTATTATTATTATTAGACATCACCCCTGACTCTGGTGGGCGGGAAAGTCAATCTTCCCGAAGTAGGCAAAGGAGCCAGCCTGTCCTACCCCATGCCCCATTACAAGTTTAAAGTATTGTACTAAGCAATATAATCCGTTTGCTTTTTTTATAAGATATGACTTGAATAAAGAAAATAGAAAGATAATGTACAGTCCCTGCTTGAATACAGGCAGTCCTCTGGGGGTTAGAGCCTGAAGGCGTTCTGAGGGAGGTACCACCTCATGAGGAACAAGAACCAGTCCTCTCTGCCTCTCAGATCATGACTTTCTGAGTTGACTCGTATGGTACTCGTGTTACCAACGTGCAATAGCAGAAGGGGTGGGTTTCCAATTCAGGTGCACAGTCCCTAGCCCCAACAGTGCTGCAACCGTACCTCGGGAGCATGCAGGTAGACAAGCACCAAGTGGAATGCACAATACCTTCCACCCAGCTTGGGACTGAAAAAAAAATGGCCTTAGTCCAATGTGGCTACTTAGCTCTAGTATCACAGAGGTCACGGGTTTGAATCCCGTTGAAGCTCTAAAACTTTTTCTACAATTTTCAGAACAATACTCCAGAATCTCAGAGGCCACGGGTTTTAAGCCCGTTGAAACTCTTGACTGATAATTCTTCAAAAATTATTACAAAATTGCTCCGGTATCGCGGAGGTCATGGGTTTAAATCCCGATGAAACTGATTCCTTTTCCTAAAATTATTATAAAACTGCTCCGGAATCACGGAGGCCATGGGTTTGAATCCCATTGAAGCTCTGATGGTTTTTCAAGAATTATTACAAAATCACACCACGTCATCCATCGAGTGGGCACACTTACGAAAAACAAATGGCCAGAAGCCGTTTCGTAGCTTTGCTCGTAGTTTACTCTCTTAAATGGTCGGTGACCCCTACTTTTTTTTCCATGAACTGATTTTATTTACAATTCTCAGCAGATTGTCTTACAATGAACAAAAATCAACGTGGGAAGTTTAAAAATTTTGAAGTTTTCTACCCACAGGACATAGAATCCTGCCATCTTGCACTGTTAGGCGAGTGGAAATGTTGTCGATAAATGCAATTTTTTTCTTTAAGGAACCACACCAACTGAAAATTCCCTTTCTGGGTCCATTTAAACAACATTTGACAGAGATATGTTCATTTTAAAGATTTATTTGCAATATTTTTGTGCTTACAGATACTGTAGCCGTATCCGCTAACGAAGTGCAAGTTTTCAGATTTAGGGTGTTTTTCTGGGCATATTATCTCCAAAACGAAGTCGGTGACCCCCAATTTTTGCATTTTGCATTTCTCTCATCAGTTACTCATTATCTGACAGTGGTGATAGTTCAAGAAAAAAATCAATGGTAGAAAATTTTTGCGCAAACGTCCTTAAACACTGATTCATTTTTCTAAAATTATTAGAAAATTGCTCCGGAATCGTGGAGGCCACGGGTTTGAATCCTGTTTAAGCTCTGATATTTTTTAAGAATTATTACTTAAAATAATATATAAATTTGGCCCCTATTTTATCTCTTCTTTCCGATGACCCTATAGGAAAACATGACTATTTTTTAAAATGCACATGAAAATGTCTAGCAATATAATAATCGAATCTGCATATCTTATTACAGTTTAGTTATAGTTATAATTAATTATAGTTAGTTATAGTTATAGTTATTTTTATTACTATTCTTCTTCTTCTTCTACTTATTATTATTATGATGATTATTATTATTATTATTAGACTTCACCCCAGACTCTGGTGGGCGGGAATGTCCATCTTCCCGAAGTAGGCAAAGGAACCAGCGTGTCCTACCCCATGCCCCATTAAAAGTTTAAAGTATTGTACTAAGCAATACACTCTGTTTGCTTTTTTATAAGATATGGCTTGAATAAAGAAAATAGAATGATAATGTACAGTCCCCACTTGAATACAGGCAGTCCTCTGGGGGTTAGAGCCTGAAGGCGTTCTGAGGGAAGTACCACCTCATAAGGAACAAGAACCAGTCCTCTCTGCCTCTCAGATCACATGACTTTCTGAATTGACTCGTACGGTACTCGTGTTACCAACGTGCAATAGCAGAAAGGGTGGGTTTCCAATTCAGGTGCACAGTCCCTAGCCCCAACAGTGCTGCAACCGTACCTCGGGAGCATGCAGGTAGACAAGCACCAAGTGGAACGCACGAAACCTTCCACCCAGCTTGGGACTGAAAAATAATTGGCCTTAGTTACTGGTTACTTAGTTCCGGTATCTCGGAGGTCACAGGTTTGAATCCCGTCTAAGCTCTGAAACTTTTTCTAACATTTTTAGAAAAATAAACCGGAATCTCGGAGGCCATGGTATCGCGGAGGTCACGGGTTTGAATCCTGTTGAAACTCCGTTTCCTTTTTCTAAAATTATTAGAAATTGTTCTGCAATCACGGAGGCCACAGGTTTGAATCCTGTCGAAGTTCTGATGATTTTTCAAGTATTATTACAAAATCACTCCGGAATAGCAGAGGTCACGAGTTTGTATCCCATTTAAACTCTGAGTCATTTTTCTAAAATTATTAGAAAATTGCTACAGAATCGCGGATGCCACAGGCTTGAATCCTGTTGAAGCTCTGATAGTTTTTTAGAATTATTAATTAAAACAGTACACAAATTTGGCCCCTATTTTATCTCTTCTTTCCGATGACCGTATAGGAAAACAGGACTATATTTTTTAAAGTGCAGATGAAAATCTACAGTGATATAATAATCGGATCTACATATCTTATTATAGTTTAGTTATAGTTAATTATAGTTGGTTATTGTGTTATAGTTAGTTATTGTTGTTATTATTTATTATTATTATTATTATTATTATTATTATTATTATTAGACATCACCCCTGACTCTGGTGGGCGGGAAAGTCAATCTTCCCGAAGTAGGCAAAGGAGCCAGCCTGTCCTACCCCATGCCCCATTACAAGTTTAAAGTATTGTACTAAGCAATATAATCCGTTTGCTTTTTTTATAAGATATGACTTGAATAAAGAAAATAGAAAGATAATGTACAGTCCCTGCTTGAATACAGGCAGTCCTCTGGGGGTTAGAGCCTGAAGGCGTTCTGAGGGAGGTACCACCTCATGAGGAACAAGAACCAGTCCTCTCTGCCTCTCAGATCATGACTTTCTGAGTTGACTCGTATGGTACTCATGTTATCCACGTGCAATAGCAGAAGGGGTGGGTTTCCAATTCAGGTGCACAGTCCCTAGCCCCAACAGTCCTGCAACCGTACCTCGGGAGCATGCAGGTAGACAAGCACCAAGTGGAATGCACGAAACCTTCCACCCAGCTTGGGACTGAAAAAAAAATGGCCTTAGTCCAATGTGGCTACTTAGCTCTAGTATCACAGAGGTCACGGGTTTGAATCCCGTTGAAGCTCTAAAACTTTTTCTACAATTTTCAGAACAATACTCCAGAATCTCAGAGGCCACGGGTTTTAAGCCCATTGAAACTCTCGACTGATAATTCTTCAAAAATTATTACAAAATTGCTCCGGTATCGCGGAGGCCACGGGTTTGAATCCCATTGAAGCTCTGATGGTTTTTCAAGAATTATTACAAAATCACACCACGTCATCCATCGAGTGGGCACACTTAAGAAAAACAAATGGCCAGAAGCCGTTTCGTAGCTTTGCTCGTAGTTTGCTCTCTTTAATGGTCGATGACCCCTACTAGGGACGTTCATAGTCCCTAGCCCCAACAGTGCTGCAACCGTACCTCAGGAGCATGCAGGTAGCCAAGCACCAAGTGGAACGCACGAAACCTTCCACCCAGCTTGGGACTGAAAATTATTACAAAATTGCTCCAGTATCGCGGAGGTTACTGGGTTGAATCCCATTGAAGAACTGATATTTTTTAAGAATTATTAATTAAAACAATATATAAATTTGGCCCCTATTTTATCTGTTCTTTCCAATACCCCTATAGGAAAACATCACAATTCTTTTAAAATGCAGAGGAAAGTCTATATAGCAATATAATAATCGGATCTACATATCTAATTATAGTTTAGTTATAGTTATAATAAATAATTATAGCTAGTTATAACACATCACCACAGCCTCTGGTGGACGGGAACGTCCATCTTCCCGAAGTAGGCAAAGGCACCAGCCTGTCCTAATATAATTTGGTTTTATCAACTGGGTTGATGATGTCAATTGGCCACCGTAAAGAGATTCAAGAGCTGACGTTTCAAGCGTTAGCCCTTCGTCGGAGCGAATCAAGGAATTGTGCGTCATGTGTTTTTATATACAGAAAGATGGAGCTTCGCTATTGGCTGGTGCCTGGTGACGTCAAAACTTCAGAATAAATTCGTTGAATGAAAGTATTCGTTGATACCATGAGGATTAAGAGTGCCGATTTGAAAAATAAATTTTTGTTCTAGAGTTTTACAACTTTCCGTGTTTCCTTGGTGAAGGGAAAGGCCGCAGACTGCCATATGTTGCTTAGAATGATTTGGGAGATTAAAGTGTCTCACGACAGGTTTCGATGCATTTTTGTCGTCTTTCTCTACGTCACGAAGGTGTTCTCGGAATCAGTCGCCAAGTCGTCTCCCTGTTTCGCCGATGTAAAACTTTTTGCAAAGCGTGCAAGTTATACAGTACATGGCATTGGCTGAGGTACAGGTGAAATGATCAGTGATTTTGATAGATCGCTTGGGTCCTGATATTTTGCCAACATTGTGAATGAAAGAGCATGTTTTGCATCGTGCGCGGGCGCATTTAAATATTCCGGGTTGATCACTAGTTTGGAATGCGCTTCTGACTAAAAAGTTACCTATGTTTTTGTCGCGTTCAAATGAAATTAATGGAAGTTGCGAAAAGATTCTACCAGTGTCGGGATCATTTTGAAGTAATTTAAAGTTTTTGAGAATGATGGATTTAACTGCGTGGTTGTGAGGGTGAAATGTGAGGGTGAATGGAATTCCATTGTTGTTTTCTCTCTGTGACGTTTGTAGTGCTGACTGTCGATCAATTTGTCGGGCGCGATGATTGCCCGCTTGAACCACAGAAGCAGGATAGCCACGTTTGTCGAAGAAATTGCACATTTCCTCTGATTTTAAGGAAAAAACATGAGAGTCGTCACTACAAAGACGGCAAAGTCTAAGAAACTGAGAATAAGGAATGGAATTCTTGACATGTGATGGATGTGAAGATGAATACAACAAATAGCTATGAGAATCTGTGGGTTTGTAGTGCACACTAGTGCATAAACTGTTGCCTTCGATAGAAACTTTGATATCCCGGAATGCTAAGGAAGTATCGGAAATTTCCCAGGTATATTTAAGGGCAGGATGAAACGAATTAACAGCGGTTATAAATTGATTAAGATCCTCTCTGGTAGAAGAGGTAGCGCCAATACAGTCATCAATGTAGTGACGATAGAGTTCAGGTTTTGGGCCGTTGTATTGATTGAAAACTTGGTGTTCAATGTAGCCTACGAAAAGATTGGCGTAGCTGGGTCCCATTTTGGTACCCATGGCCACGCCATTGATTTGTTTGTAATAATTGTTCGCGAATGAAAAACAGTTGAGTATTAACACTAACTCAGCCAGGCGGAGTAATGTTTCCGAGCTTGGTTCCTTAACAGTGCGTAAATCAAAAAAATGTTTGAGGGCTAGAGGACCTTCACCATTTGGGATGACGGTGTAAAGAGATGTAATATCCATAGTGAAAATAAGTTTGTCTTCGCCCAGGAAATTGAAATCGCGAAAAATTTGAAGTGCGTGTTGACTGTCTTTAACGTATGACGGTAAAGATCTGACAATAGGTGCCATAGTTCTGCCCTGCCCCATTACAAGTTTAAAGTATTGTACTAAGCAATATAATCTGTTTGCTTTTTTTATAAGATATGACTTGAATAAAGAGAATAGAAAGATAATGTACAGTCCCCGCTTGAATACAGGCAGTCCTCTGGGAATTAGAGCCTGAAGGCGTTCTGAGGGAAGTACCACCTCACGTAATTGTAATAGGTTCGATTGTTGACGAAAGCGAAGAAACGAAGGAAAGTAACGCTGAACATCTTCGACTGATTACATTGTGCCTGGTCGATCGCCCATTTGAATTCCCGCCAATATGTCAGAAGTGCTTTAAAACTCGGGCAAGGAATTAAATCCGGTAGTAGTTAATTCGACGTCTAAATCAGAAGGCAAGTAATGTGGACTAATCGACGAATAAACTCGAATTAAATTCCACGTATAAACAGCAATTCATTTGTTGTACAAAATATACACAAAAACGGCCAAAACGTTGCTGTGCATAGACACAAGAAAAGTAAAAAACTAAGGGTTTTCAAAATACAAACATGGACGCCTTAGCTTGGTAAATTACACTGTACACTATTGTTTCAAACCTTCGTTGGCGTCCACCAAAATGTTATAAGGAAATAAAATGACTTACCTTGAATTTTTTTGTGCTTGTAACGTCTCCTTGAAGAGACCTTGAAAAGACCTTTCAAACAACAAGATAAACCCATCCTAAACAAATGCCGTAAAAATATGACTTGGGCTTCGAAGACCACTTCTTTATATGCCGCCCAAAACTGGCGCCAAGCACAAATGAACCAATCAACGAATTGAAAAATATCACGTGATCAAATACTGCTTACAGATTGGCGGTTGTGCCTAAATAGTAACGTTTAGAGGGACAGCCGAGAGATACTGGGGACGTCTCATTCCTGGGTTGTTTCTCTACTTCAATAAGCTAGCATCGAGGAAGAAAGGAGAATAATAAGAAGAAAGGTATGTTTTCCAATATACTAGTTTGAAATCGTAATCCATGAGTACTTAGAGGCTCGTTTGCAAAGCGTTCATATGAGATCGTGTAAGATGGAGGCAGCTTACGTACACAAGCTCGTTATGTTTATTTGAAATATTTGTTTCCCTCAGTTTGAGCACAGGCAGCCCAAGCTCACGTTGTGATCAGGATCATATTGCCTTGTTCTTTTCTTTGTAGTGGGGAACCCACAAAGCGATAACTCGCCTAAATGGCCAAGAATCGGCAAAATAAGCGTTCAGACAAGAATAAAAACACAGTGAAAGAAAGGTAAGGCAATTTTATTTAAGATTTGGCAGTATTTCGGTTTGCTAAAAGGTGTTGTAAATTATTCCCATACAAACTCTTATATTTTTGCCATGACAGCTATTTTGCAGTATGATCCTGATCACAACGTGAGCTTGGGCTGCCTGTGGTTTGAGTGGCATGTCTGAGAATTAGCTTGATGTAGCTAAGTGCATGACCACTATAATCATTCATTTGACATTTTTTTTTTTGACATTTTTGACATTTTGTCCCTCTAAGCGGTACCATGTAATAAGGTAGTACCGCTCAGAGGGTCAAACTTCATATTAAGTATATGACCTCCATTAAGTCTTACAATCGATTTCACAATCACAGGCTTTTCTGCTTACGTTTCTACTAGGTCAGAGACTATCAGAACATTTTTGGACATAAAATATAATTAATGTGTCTGTTTCGTTCAGCGGTCAGCCAAGATGGCTGCTAATTTCTTAGCTCCGCTCTCTGTATTCCTTTTGGCAGTTCTTCTTAGTCAAAAAATTTACTATACCCCAAGACTTACAAGAGGAATTAATGGCTATGGTTTGAACTCCACCTTGATAAATAGCGAACCCACTCCAACTGGGCTTGAAGCGATTTATAGCCATAACAGATCC
>OX393566.1:18827131-18831894 GCA_947652115.1 Blastomussa wellsi | reverse complement strand
GGAAAACCTCATCTTCAAACCTAATGTTCTCACCGAAATGAAGAAACAGGAAGAAATTACTACACAAACTAAACTTTACCAATGTTGGGCTTTCCGAAGAATGTGTTTCAGAAATAATGATATTTGCCTTCAGTTCCCCTTTAAGTCGCCATTGGATTTTTATTACACAAGAGCTGTATCCTATTAAATGTGTCGACTGTCAATTGTCCTGTAGAATTTTCTTAGAGGCAGTTTTGCTTAAGCTGCCCCTTGATCTTTATACACAGGGTAGGCATGTCATTCTAAATGAAAATAATAATAATAACAATACCACAGGGTTGTCAAAATAAGCCGGCAACTGGTGCATTTCACCGGCTATTCCGAATACTGCGCCGGCTACTCCAAATGTTAGTAGGTCAGTTTTGAGCGTGATATTGGAGAAAGAAAATGGAAATAGCCGCCTACTTTTTGGATGGAACCTGCTACTCAAAAACCTACTGACAACCCTGATACCATCAGTAAATTGTCAGATTATGTTTGTGGAAATTTTACAGCACGATGCACCTTAGTGTGGCCACCCGACAAACTTTTTTGACAAGTTAGCCAGTCAGAGAGCGTGAATTTGTTTGAGTTGTCCCGCCTCTTTGTTAAAAGCTTGACAGGTTTCGTGACAACAGCTTTGAACAAATTTGCACTGTCTGATTGGCTAATTATAACTTGTCAAAAAAGTTTGTTGGGTGGCCACACTAAGGCACGTCGCACTATAACTGTGTAGATGGAACGTAGCAATTGTGATGAATAAAATACCTGAACAAAGTTTGGAGTTGAGTCCCCTGCTGAGAAATTCTACAAACTGAAATGTAAGTCACCATATTTAGGCTCAAAATTTACATTGGCTTTGTTTCTATTTATTTATTTTTTATCTGTGTATTGGTCAAATGATAGTTTTATCCATCTATCTAAACACCCCAAAAAATATACAACAGGCAAAGTGTTTTCTGCAGTTACGGCAAGCATACTGGTACAGTCCTCTCAATTTTTATATCACCATTTTTGAAGATATCAACATCCTATTAATTGAATGTTTTATTCTTGCTCTCCCTCCTTACCTTCATATATTTTACATCCCTACAGAACTCCAATAGAAATTCAAATTGAACTTCATATATTTCTTCACTTGTTTGGTTTTTGAGCCCCCCCTTCCCCCCCCCCCCCCCCCACCCTCTTCTCAGGAATTTTCAATACTTTCTGGACGGGGCAGGGTAAAGAGATTTTCTTCTAAGAAGTTGTTGGAGGAGTGATAATTGTAAAAAATATGAATGCCATGGAATGAAACAAATACCCAGTGTTTATTGCCTACAAACATTTGGGTGGCCTTTCATATTTGAACGAATATTTGTGTCCTTAACAGCAAGGTTTGAATGCACAGCAGGTGATAACATTTTCAACATAGTGCCACCCTGAGAAACAAGACCATTCAGAAAGAATAATTAACTTTTTTATTAGCAAATAAAATGTATATCAGACTGGACTGAGCTAGCACAAACCTTGACAGCAAAGCTTATAATTATGAAATAAAATCCAATATGCTTATGGGACAAGTCAACAGATTTTATGCTCCAAAATGTTCTGACATTCTCTGATCTAGTAGAAACCTAAACAGAAAAGCCTGTGATTGTTCAATAAAATCCAAAGTACGTAAGCTGCCCCTTTCTTACAAGATCTCATATGAACGCTTTGCAACGAGCCTCTAAGTGCTCATGGATTAGGATTTCAAACTAGTATATTGGAAAACATACTTTTCTTCTTATTCTCCTTTCTTCCTCGATGCGAGCTTATTGAAGTAGAGAGACGAGCCAAGGAATGAGACGCCATTTTGGATTCACCGAGAATTTCCGAGAGCCAGCCGAGTCGAAAAGTCGTCCCCAGTATCTCTCGGCTGTCCCTCTAAACGGTACTATTTAGGCACAACCGCCAATCTGTAAGCAGTATTTGATCACGTGATATTTTTCAATTCGTTGATTGGTTCATTTGTGTTGGACGCCAGTTTTGGGCGCCATTTCTTAAGGTCAGTTCCATGTATTGCATTGCGCATCCTTACTGCGCACGATTTATTGCGTCATCAGCGCGCGCACCTAAAGAAAACTGCGGCGTTTTATTTACGGCTTTGCTCGTGAAGGAGAAAAATGGTCGTTTTCTCGTAAACGAGTATGGTGACCTAACGTTTTTTACCCTTTTTCTGAGACTAGCAATCACTTTCTTCCTATAACAGGAATATAAACAAATTCCCATTGCAGAAAAATAAATAATCGACGGAAACGTGAACTTATTGAACAGATATTGTGGCCTCGAGATCACTGCTCGAGATCACTAGTAACAAGTTGAATCAAAGTCGACTGGAAATGCGTGCTTTCATAATGAAACATATATTAAATTGTTCCTTGAAGGCGATACAGTATATCTATAGTTTTTCCGAACGGGAAAGCTCCCATATTCCCTTCCGAATCAATTATTTTCTGAAGCCAATTCCCTTATGATAGCAACGAGCGAGTTATTTAGAAGACGTCTCATCATTGCCTGCTCGTCCGCCATCTTGGACTCCAGAAATAAATTGTGTCCAAAACGCGTTACTGAGTGCCATGCCGAACTGCATGTTACCTTGTCAAAACACCAAAATGAAATGAACACCATCAAACTAGAATAACGCAATAACAAAAGTGCAGGTCGTAATGTTCCAATAGCAGAATGTCACAACGCAATAACAAAAATGCGATTTTCAATAGCAAGATTTCAGAACAAAATGACAAAAGTGCAGGTGTAATGTTCCAATGGCAAAATGTCAGAATGCAAGAACACAATTGAAAAGAGCAGGTCCCAATAGCAAGATACCAGAACGCAATAGAAAAAGAGCAGTTTGCAAAAGCAAGATATCAAAACTCAATTACAAAACTACAGGTTCAAATAGCAAAATACCAAGTACTAATTTTGGCGGTAATCACACTTCATAGTTTATGATTGTTTATTGCTTTCGGCATCCAGATTCTTATCAATCTTGGCAAATTTTTGTGGGAAGTAGTCTGTAGAAGATCAGCGAAATATCCTGCGACAACAGTTGTGTTCTCTCAGGTTCACAACATTTCAATGTCACCAAAAAGTGAAATGCAAATTTCAAACGTACGATCCATCTGACCAGGGACAAGATGATAATGTAATGATAATTGTGCGCACTCGTTTAATGCTAATGATGCGCTAACCCACAAAAGTACTTGCCCTGTTCCTTTGAAGCATCCGCTGTCTACCACCTGAATGATTCCTTTGCAAGTTGTGAAAATGTCGCTCAGATCATGATGGGCTCCTTATTTAAGAGAATGTATGGGAAGTCTCTTCCCCACCACCCACCCCCCCCCCCCCTCCCCCTTGTCTCGCGCACCAGCCCATTCTGCGGAACGCAATACCTTTGCCGTAAAATTATTTTACTGACAGTATATGCAAATTCACAGCATGAAGACAGATACGCGTCACTCACCCTTGGAAAGAAATTTCCATTTCCCTTTGGCTAAACAACAATTTTTCTTCAATTTTACCATTTAGAAAAACCACTTCTATAGAAAAACGTAATTTCAAAGGAACACATCAAAAATTGGATATCTTTTATAAAACGATTACTTTACTTTCTCCTACAAAGCCAGTGAGCATGGCAATGCGACCTTCACTGGTCACAGCAATCTTGGGTGCAATGCATTCCTTGTTTTCCTTTCCACTACTGTGTTCACTTTGGTGAATGATGTCTACACATTCGCCGTCTTTGGTGTATATTGAGACTTTTACGATTCTTTCAGATATGTTTGTGATGACCAGGTGCTTGCTCAGCGAGTGGAATGCTATGGCTTCAAGTCCTTCAGTTGGAACTCCTTCGAAGAGTTGGCGTTTTCCCTCTGTCTTGAACTCGTCGACGCTACCATCGCTGTTCAATATAATTACATTGCCATCATCAGTAAGGGCAATATCTTTTGCTTCTTTTTGCTCTTTTGTCTCTTTGGTGTTTTTCGATACTTTTGATTCCGTGGGTTCTTCTGGTTCTTCGAGCTGTTTGGGTACTTTTAATTCCAAGGTATCATTCGCCTCTTTCTTATGAGTTAGTTCGTTGGGTTCCTTCAGTTCAAAGTTGTCAACATGCTGCAAATCTTTGTATACTTCAACCACAGACGTTTTCAAAGCGGCTCCCTCACTGACTACAAGAAATTCGTTGTTGTCATTTACTACAGCTGAGCAGCGCACAATTCCTTCCCTGAGGCGAAACCTGTTCTTCAGGTTGCCGAGTGTGTCCAACACATATACTTCGTATCGATATTTGTCAATCTTGATCAGTATAAACAAATTGTCTTCGCTGTCAGTAGTTACACCGATGACATCTTCATCGTCCAGGCGGCGACAAAGGGGATGAAAAGAGCGCAGAAACATGCCGTTTTCATCGAACATTTTGACACTCCTATCACCTTGGTCTGCTATTATGAAATGTCCTTTTTTGTTTATAGCGATATCTCGCGCTGTCTTCAGCTTTCTTTGTTGCTGTGGCTCCTGACCAAATGACCTTGTTATGCAGTATCGATTCATTTTATACTTAGAAAGCACTTCAGCTACTCTTGCATCGCGCAGTGGATCCACCTTCTCCTTTCCGACATCAATACAAGGCCAAATCCAGGAGTTTTCAACTTGTTTGGTTAAAGTTTCTGTAACATCAAAAATGATACGATTGATGTGGCAAACACCCAGAAAACATTTCC
>OX393566.1:18774631-18824631 GCA_947652115.1 Blastomussa wellsi | reverse complement strand
ATTCTTGAAAATGTAGATCATCCTGGCGAAGCATTAGCAGTGTGTAAACTGTGCCTCGAAGATCTGCACTCGCTTAAGCAGGTACAAGAAAGCTTTGGTGCAGAACTTGATAAAGGTTTTCACAATCCATTTAAGACGGACGAACGCAGAGAGATAATTTCCTCAGTTTGTCGAATAAATCGCGCCATCTACGACGTCACGTCGATCGTCGGTAAAGGTGGCGAGCTCTTGGAGTTACCTTTAATTAATAATGGGAAAGAATTGGTAAGTCCACTGCACGACTCGAGAGTGGCTGAAATCCTGGCTAACCAAAGTATGGAGCATTATTATGCTACGCCATTCTCAATTGGTCAGAATGATGGAGATGACAAGCCAAAGATACCGCAAGGTATCGCTGCAAACTCACAGGGACATTTAATAGTCTTAGACGAGTGGAATCGTGATGTTAAGGTGTTCGACTGCATCGGCAAGTACCAGTACTCTCTTTTTTGCACTCTCAGTGGTTCTATCGACTCCAATGCAATTTTAAGTATTGGCGATGTAGCTACAGATAGAAATGACAACGTGTATGTCCTAGTCGAGCTGCAGAAGTCAGGGTCGGCGTTAAAGAGCGGACTTAAGAGAGCGGCGGAAATGAAGCCTAGGTCGGCATCCTATCGGGTGTACGTGTTTAACAAGAAGGCCGAGAGTCGTTTCTTTCTATTAAAACGAAAAACAGGAGAAGACGGCGAAATCTTAAGACTGACAGTGAACAATGTCAGTGAAGTTCTTGTACTGGCAGATAGCCCTGACCATAATATCAAAGGTATCGTACAGGTTTACAACACTGATGGGCACTTCAAGCAGAGCTTTGGAGGAGAGTATTTAAAGTGTGCACAAGACATTTCTGTTGCAAACGATGACCGTGTAATAGTACTAGACAGAAATGTTGATTATGCTCTCTCGATTCACGTGTTTCATTCCGATGGAAAGCACTCGTTTCAGTTCAAAGTGAACGAGTCCTTGATGACTAAAATGAGGCCCTCTGCAGTATGCTACCAAGAATCAAGAACTGATCGCATAGTAATAGCTGTACCTTGCAAGACTTCTGCAGATAAGCACTTCGTAAACATTCTGATATATGCTGTAGAGGGTAGCAAGCACGAATATCATCGCAGTATTAAACTCCAGGTTGAAGGACTTGTTTCTACGCGAGGGATTGCAGTGACTGTACAGGGACACATCGCTGTAGGGTTGCTTGACAAGAGTGATGGCAACAGTAGAGTGATTATTGTGTAGGCCAATAACACTGACATCAAATTAGTTCATAACTTAGCAATGCATTTTAGACAGAAGATAAGAGTAGTAATTATAATGCAACTCACCAAGTTGGTGAGTTAATTCGATCTGGGTGTTGCGAAGAAGATTATATTTCGTTCTATGAGCCATACAGCAGCACGCGAGGAGCATTTCCCTTAATTTATCAGTTCAAAATGATTCAATACGTTTTCAAAGTGACTTGTTTACTTCTTTAGTCAGTAGTAAGAGGGGGGGGGGGGGCGGTTTAGGCCCTAACCAATCAGGAGCCGAGAAAGACAATAGACTATTGTTTAGAGAACGATAGACTCTATTGTTCTCCACATCACAATAGGTTTGGTAGCAGTAATCCGCCATTTTGTTACGCAAATAAAAATCACGCAAAATTTTAAAAACAAAGATTATATTCTTAAACAAATCCCTTCCCTTATAATTAATCAGAATGTCGTGCGCTTTAATATGTTAATCGATGGTGTACCTCCCAGCCCTTTCCCTTTAATTAATCAGAATGCCGCTCGCTTTGACACGCTAATGAATGGCATGCCTCTTATCCCTTCCCCATACAATTAATCAGAATGTCGCACGCTTTGATATCTTAATGAATGGTACACACCCTATCCCTTGAAGAGTTTACAGAGGAAATAAGAAAGATTCGTATGGTTTATTCTTGTTTTTCGTTGATTCGTAGGATTTTAAAATGCAAGGAATCTTGCTTACTCATTCGTTTTACGCAGCGCTTAATCAAATTGTCCTATACTTTGATGCTCCCGTATAATTCTGTCAAAATGTCGCGTGCTTTGATATGCTAATGAATGAGTTGTACCTCCTATCCCATGTCGGCACTTTTTCTTGAACATGTTAAAAGACTCATTAAGCATTCTATTCAACCATATGTGCGAGAAACTGCGCCCGATACGCCCATGCGTAATTGTTGGTCAGCATCAACTCATGTATTGATCATGAACTGACGCCTACATACATTCGTTGGTCCCTAGGAACGAGTTCCTTCTCCTGGTTGTTACAAATACCTCCAAATTAATAAATCCAATTTAAACATTATCCTTATACTTAGCTCGTGGCGGCTGTGGTGCCCTGCGCATCTTCTGCAGTATTATATTTATGCCAGTGGCGATTGTGAAGGAGGAGGGGTTGAGGAGGAGCAGGAGTTGAGGAGGAGGAGCTGACGAGGAGTTGAGGAGCTGAAGAGGAATTGAGGACGAGGACGAGGAGGAGCTGATGGCTGAGGAGGAGGAGCTAAGGAGGAGGAGGAGGAGGGGAGCAGAGGAGGAATTGAGGAGGAAGAGCTGAGGGCTGAGGAGGAGGAGCTAAGGAGGAGGAGGAGAGAGAGCAGAGGAGGAGTTGAGGAGGAGGGGAGCAGAGGAGGAGTTGAGGAGGAGGGGAGCAGAGGAGGAGTTGAGGAGGAGGAGGAGCTGAGGGCTGAGAAGGAGGAGGGGTACTGAGGAGGAGGAGCTGTGGAGCATTTTCTGCAGCTCCAAAATTTGCAGGGGCTGCCGAAAATGTACAGGAACTGCAGAAAATGTGTAGGGGGTTGCACAAAATGTTTAGCGGACTGCGCAAAATGTGCAGGGGCTGCAGAAAATGCGCAGGGGCTGCACAAAATGTGCAAAAGCTGCACAAAATGTGTAGCGGACTGCACAAAATGTGCAGGGGCTTCAAAAAATGTACAGGGAGTTGCACAAAATATGTAGGGGGCTGCACAAATTGTGCAAGGGCTGCACCAAATGTGCATGGGGCTGCACAAAATGTACAGGGGCTGTACTCCTCCTCCTTCTCCTCAGCTCATCAGCTCCTCCTCCTCCACCTCAGTACCCCTACTCCTCCTCAGCCCTCGGCTCCTCTTCCTCCTTCTCCTTAGCTCCTCCTCCTCAACCCGCAGCTCCTCCTCATCCTCCTCCTCAACTCCTCTTCAGCTCCTCATCAGCTCCTTCATCCTCAGCCCTCAGCTCCTCCTAAAACTCTTCCTCCTGCTCCTCCTTAGCTTATCTCCTCTTAAGCTTCTACTCCTCTTCCTCCTCAACTGCGCCTCCTCGACTCCTCCTAAACCCCTCCTCAGCTCCTCCTCCTCCTTAGCTTCTCCCCTCTTCAGCTTGTACTCCTCCTCCTCCTCCTCAGCTCTTCCTCCTCAACTCCTCCTCCTCAACTCCTCCTCAGCTCCTCCTCCTCAACTCCTCCTCCTTCACAACCGCCACGGGCATAAATATAATAAATACTGCATAAGATGCGCAGGGCACCACAGCCGCAACTACCGCCACTGCATCAGTCGCCACGAGCAAAGTATAAGGATAATGTTTGAATTGGATTTATTAATTTGGAGGTGAAAGAGCAATAAGTTAATGCTTGAAGCACCTCTCTTTGGTGTCGATAATGTCAGAGTTTTCGCTCGTGTAAACAGTAGAATCCGTAGAGATAATCAAAGCTTGTCTTCAAACAAAGTGTGAACACATTAACAGGGCCATATTGTAAAAGGAACAGGGAACGTATCAGGAATTACAAAAGAAAATACTTTCAAAACAACAGGGAACAGATCAATCAAAGATTTCGTGGGAGACTAGGACAGAATGGCACGCAGGACTAAGAGCTTGTGGACACGAGTCCGGAAGAGGATAAGATAAGATAAGACTTTATTAGTTTTCCACCAAATGGGTTTTAAAAACTAATTACAATCAATGCTAAGTACATTAAAAAAATTAAGGATATAAAATTCCAATAGATGTTAAAATATATCGTATTGCTAATTAAAAACTACTGAGGAATTCCTTTAAATGTCGCTTGAAGATTGGCATCACGGGAGGATCACGAGGACTTAGATATGAACCGAGATGTTACTGTAACGGATGAGAATAAGCCCATTGAAGCTCTTGTTACGATGTCATTGATTGGTCAATAGAACAATTGTGTACCAGAGGGAATGTGTTTTATGTCAATCAATAAAAAGCAATGAATAAAATATCTCGTTTTGCGCACCATTATCTATGTGCACAAATCCCATAATACACCTCTTTTATCCCCAAACATTTTGCATAATCATTGTTTGTAATTTCTCCTGGGACATGAAGATGTCCCAAGGGAAATCTAAAACAATGCCTATGCACATTTTTTGGGGGGTAGAAGCGGTGTATTATGGTATTGTGCAAGTAGAGAATGGGCGTATTAGGCGCAGTTTCTCACACCAGACAATGATTTACACCAGTCAATTACCATATGGTTGAATAGAATGCTTAACCCTTTACTGCCCAAGGGGTCTCCCCTTGACGAGTAAAATCGTCTGGCGTTAGACAGAGTAAAATCTATAAGTCACGCTTGGGCAGGAAAGGGTTAATGAGTCTTTTAACATGTTCAAGAGAAAAATGCCGGCATGGGATAGAAGGTACAACTCATTCATTAGCGTATCAAAGCACGCGACATTTTGACAGAATAATATATATGGGAGCATCAAAGTATAGGGCAATTTGATTAAGCGCTGCGTAAAACGAATAAGTAAACAAGAAAAAAGATTCCTTGCCTTTTAAAATCCTACGAATCAACGAAAAACAAGAATAAATCATACGAATCGTCCCTATTCCCTCTGAAAACTCTTCAAGGGCTAGGGTCAATAAAATAATAAAAATGAAAAAAAATCCATATATTTCACATCAAAGTCGTACTTGTTGTTTTATCTGTTGTTGCCTCGCTTCTCAGGCCGACCCGAAGCCGTTTTGACGTGTGACGTTTTTGGTTTTCCACTAGAAAACCAAAACGTAATGTAACATGGCTTTCATGCGTTGTAGCTGCTTTACCGCTAGGCGTTTAATGAAAACCCCATACAAATATATATTTTCTGAAAGCTTAAGAGTTGTAGATTACTAAAATTTGAACTAAAAAAATATATTTCTGAATAGGTCCGAGGTTCACAATTCGAGTTCGTTTCCGGTCTAAACGATGAGCATCGCATGTGTTCTTCACACCTTTTTCTAAAAAACCTTGTCGGGGAATATTTATTTCTTGTCTAGTTTGTTTTAAACATGGGGTTAAACTGAAAGGCAAGCGCGTAAACAGAGGGGCCGGCTATGGTTTAGAAATTCCATGCGAGTGCTATTTCACAGGAGACGAGTTCGCTATTCGATGGTTAAAATCGAAACTTGAGGAGCAAGGATTTTTGTAGATTTCCCGTACAGTAATAATTCTATTGTTATCTTTGTATAGCGCCGGCCGCGCCGGATGTGAAAAGTTTGCACATGTAAGCGGCTTGTGAGTTGTTATGAGTGGAGATTAAATTGCAGTTTTTGTTTTCTTGTTGTTTTCAGTTATCACCTTATATCATCTGTCACCATTTCGCTTCCAAAGATAATTTGCTGGTCGCTTAATGGAGGTTAAAAACCATATAAATTATACACTAGCGACAGTAAAAAGGTGGCCGCGGTCGCTTAATAGAGGTGGCCGTTGAGTAGAGGTATCAAATACAGCAGTTTACTGACAAATAAATCGGGACTTTGAAAAGTGGCCGCCTAATGGAGGGTGGCCGCTTAATAGGTGGCCGCTTAATGGAGGTCGGACTGTATTCCCATCAATCAGGATATCTTTATTGTTAAAGACAATCAAATTTTGACAATAGTCGTGTTGATATAAATTCCTAATTTCCAGAAAATTTTTTAATATTTGCCTATAAAAAACTGGAATTCCAGATTTCTTTAAGGATTTGTAATCGTAAGTCCATCGAAGAAGGAAATTTAGTCCACCATACTTCTTAAAAAAGTGAGATGGAATTGATTTCCAAGGTTCTGTTGTAGTTTCGTCAGGTATTAATAATTTTGAGATCCAGGTTAACCGCAAAGATTTAAATAAAATATCTGGATTGTTGTTAATAAAACAATATCGTGTTGCTTGTAAAATAAAGTATTTGATTCTTTGACTAGTGAATCTGGAATTTTTTTTTACTTTTCGAAAAAAATGGGTCGGTAGGGCGATGGGAAACGAAACATTTTCTTTATTGGGATGGCCCAAAATGGAACATTGTAAAATTGATTCTTAATAAAATACTTACGAATCACAGGTTAGCGGCAAAAATATACCACTTGAAGGCAACATTGATTGGTAGTACATAGAACATGTAACATGCATGTACAAGGAAATAAACAATGCTTCGTTGTTGAAGTAGTTACATTGATATTGCTAGCAAAACAATAAGATCCAGAAATATACCGACTTTCTTTGGGTCTGCAAGTCTGCAGTCTGCATGTGTCGCACACCGCGTTTTTCGTGCCAAGGCCCAGCCGGCTAAGGGGAACGAAAAGGGCTATGGGGACGAGCACACCACCTGGGGGACGAGAATGGGGAAATTCTTTTCCTCAAAGCCTGGCCGATCACGCAATGTGTCTCGCCGCATTCAAAATGAAAAAATATATTGAATTAAATTTATAGAGCACCAAATATCCAAACAAGAGAGTTTACTCGCTGGCTAAATCAGTTGTTTCACGTAAAAAATGCCTGTGTCGACCGTGTACCGTGCTGTGGAGTCTGGAATCCAGGAAGGCCAGGAGATATTCAGCGGATTCATAAATGATGCACATGAACGTTGTATATGCCATATCCGTAAAGATGGCGGACGAGTTGCTTCGTGGTGCTCTCGTCGTCCTAATTCTTAGTTTAGACATGTATATAACAAAAATTTCTGGATTTATGAGGTAAAAGAGTCATCTTAGTTTTTCTGTTTACCCTTACCTTTTATCACCCATCATTTTGGTTGTTTCCCACAGACTGGAGCCTGAGAAGCCGTTATTAAATCAGGTATGACAGATTTTATTTAAACAAGCTTTGGTAGTTTAGGCACATGTGATTTAATATACTGTCTCTGTGTCATTAGGTTTTGCACCATGAAAAAACAGTTCTGTACCACTTAGTACAATTGAAGCCAGGAAGAAGTTACGAGTTACGAGTATCGTATCCTTCAACTGTAAGTTTTGTTATCAGAGTTTGATCAATTTTGAACAGAGTTGTTTATATTAACTCTGTTTTGAATATTGTGGATGTTATGACCTCAATCGAGTTTGTATCGGTCGAGTTTGCACCTGAGTTCATTCTTAAAGAACATAAAATTGTCAGTGTCTCACTCTGTGGTGGGTGCGAACACAATAATTGGGTGCAAAACCTCCTGCTGCCTTTTTTAATGGTGGAATGCTTTCAACACATTTAGATGACTTAAAGTGCACAATACAAATGTCCTAGATACCTTGCCAAATTTCAACCCGTTTCAAACTTTAGAAGTACTGTTTTTGGGACTTTTATTTCTGAGAGTTCACCGCCGCCATTAGTTCTCCTTGTTCCAAGGCTTGGTAGCCTGCATCGCAGACGGACAAAACCGCTGGTATAGTCCGTCTGCGCAATGGCTCCCAAAAGCTTGTTCCGTTTACAAGAATCTGCATATTCATTTCTGATTGGCTAGTATCATATTGCTTTCTATCGAGCTTTTCGAATGGTCCAATTTTAATTTACTTCACGTGCAGTAGACATGCAATCAACTCTGCAGTCACGTAACAAGTTAATATTCCTTGTTTTTCCCGTGAAAACAAAATGACGGAGATTAGCGATGAATGTTTGAAATCGATCAACTTTTACTAGAACGAGAAAAGACATTTCTTGGAGGCCACAATGTATTTGTGAATTTGACAACAGGATACGGCAAATCTTTTACTTTCCAGTGTCTTCCTATCGCACCAGAAGCACTTGTGTGTCCAGTGTTGCCGTTGTGATATCGCTGTTGCGATCGCTTATTGAAGACTCAAGTCGCTTATCTTTTATGATAATGGAGTCCCAGCAGACATTTAAGTTCTTCTTCTAACTTTTCTATCTGCTCAAGAAGTCTTCTTCGTTTTTTATCAGTTCTGCAACACAGTTTTTGCAGATGTACTTGCTTATTGATCAGATCGATAACTCCAGACTATTCAATTCGGCAAGCATGTCAAATTTTTTCCACCCTTTCTCAAGCAATACTCTTTCGTGACTCTTATCTATTAAATGACAGCATAAGTTACAATATATGGACAAATTAGACACAGGCTTTTTGACCTTTACGACTTTTGTTTTTCAAAGTGTAAGCTTCTCAAATTGTCGCGTGACAATTACGTGATATAATACGAAACTAGCCAATCAGAAATGAATACACAGATCCTTGCAAGCCTGAGGGGGTCGGAACAAGCTTTTGGGAGCCGTTGCGCAGACAGACTATACCAAGGATTATGTGACACGTCTGGCTGCAACACAGGCTAAGGCTTGGTTGAGAATTTGAGAAAATGACATCATTTTCTCAAATTACCCTCACAGGTTGAAATTATACTAAATCAATTATTTGCCTCAGGCTCGGTGAATATTGTCGAATAATCCCCTCGAATTCATCTCGGGGATTATTCAACAATATTCAATAATTGTTAATTATAATTTCAACCTGTGAGGGTAATTTGAGAAAATGACATCATTTTTTCAAATTCTCAACCAAGCCATGGAACATGGAGAATTAATGGTGGCTGTAAATTATGGGAAATAATAGTCCAAAAAGACTAATGTTTGTAATGGACTGAAATTTGGCAAGATACCTGAAAAAGTCGTACTATTAACGAAAATGTAAAAAATGGATGTAGAAAATTTCATCATAGTAGCAGTTTAAGGTCATTCCACAGAAATAGAACCCACACTCAATTTTTTTCATACTTTGTCTCCGTGCTTGTTTACGAGCGGCAGTACCTCATTTTTAGGCAATAATTAACAATTAGACTACGAGCCGGAGTTTTCTATGAGCGAATAGTCAACGAGGCGCAGCCGAGTTGATTATCACTCATAGCAAACGAGGGCGAGTAGTAGAAACTCTATAAAGGATTGCATTCCAAAAGCTACCATTTTATGTATTTTTAAGCGAAAAATCAAGAAAAATCTTGCCTTCAACGAGCAATGCGCATGCGATAGTTTTCTATCGGTGAATAGAAAACAATCGGAGAGTCAATCAGATTCAAGGATTTCCAATAGAACTCAGCTGAGTTTCTGCTAGTCCTTATACAGTATATCATTAAGATTTTACTCACGATGAGCTTGTAAAAACCACGTTTTCGACTATTGCTTCCTTCTCAACACTGGGAATTTGTCTAATGTTTATTTATTGAACAATTAAAGCTCAATTCAACCAAAGAGGAAAAAATGAAAGGTCACTGTAACATGGTGGACACCGGCATCTGGTTTCTTTACCAGCGCCGCAACAGAGGAATGTTTTAACAACAGAAACTTCAAGCATCTAACTTTCAATTCTTTAATTCTGTAAAAACTGAAAACACAATGAGCGACAAAACTAAATTACCATAAAATCTAGGTAAAGGAAACAATCTTAAATGAAGCACATGCAGCGTGCATAACAACGCACTATAAAGAAATACAAAGGAACATAAACGCTACAAATCAATTAGTAACTTAATAACCAAAATAAGAAAATAAACATTAAGGTAACATATATATACCTCTTTCCCTGCTTTACAGCCTGTAATATTTTCTATGCAATCCTTTGGTCTATCTCTGAAATCTTAGTGTGCTTAACAGGTGTCTTGAGTAGACTGTCTGACAATACCGACAACTTGCAGGATATAACAATAAACAAAGAGGTAGTGATATAGTGAACCAATGACGTAAATCACACAATCTTGTCGAAAAATTATATCCATTACAGTCACCGTACTCATTTTCGAGAAAATGATGATTTACCTCTGTGGCGCAGTAAGGATGTGCAATGCAAAACTAGGGATCATCACCTTAATGCAGCTTGCATAGGCAAAAGCTACATTGCATCAGTTGCTGTTATAAATTAATAAGTCCTTTGCACAACCCAATCCCATGGTACAAAATAACATTTTGCTGTTGGGAATGTTATGTGCTGAGACAAGAAGTAGCGTTGTTTTGGATGTCCCAGTGTATAGTCTCGCCAGCAATGCATTATTTTGTACCATGTGACTGGGTCTTGCAAAGGGCCTATTTTCTGATGAAAAGACTTGGAAAGAAATGCATGCCAAGCTTATGTAATATTCTGCACATTTGACCTTTTCCCTTGGTGCTAAGACAATTTCAAAGTTCTGAAAGTATGGTTGGCTTATACATGTATAACTTTTACAAAAGCTTTGGAGACGAAACATCATGAACATGCAAGATTAAATGTCCCATGCGTTGCCACTTTTGATTTGACGGCATGTTATGGTTGCCAAGTAGTTTCACACAAGAGATGGTCTGCTTCATAACAGTAGCAAAAACTGTAACATGTCATAAGATCCAAAATGGCGGCACACAGGAAATTTAAAAATGAAAATCTTTTCTTTTTTTGTGGCTTTTATATCCTGTATTTCCTTTGTCCAGTAAAATTGGGAATTTAGGCATTATTGGAAACAATTTAACATCAATTACAGTGCTGGGGGTGGGGGGGACTCCCTTATCTGGGCTATACAGGGACAGGGAAACCTCACTAATAGTCATGTGTAGCTGCTGGGTAATAGGCTAAATTGTAACAACTTGTCTTATAAGAGATTTTGTACGTCTGGGTTTCTTGATCCCCAAATAAGTTGATCCAAAACTCTGTCTTCAAGCTCAGCATTGTCGCGAAATTGGCATTTTCCTGCAAGGTTTTTTATTCTTGAGATGAAATTATAAACTGGCTCGTCCAGTTCTTGTCGCATCTCTTGTACAGTAGTGTATATCTGTGAATACGATGACTCGTGTTCGGTTCCAACTGATTCTCAAACTTTTCAAAAATAACGGCAGGCTTTTTCCTATCGTCTTCCTTTGCGAAGCTATTGTACATATCAAGCCCCTTTTCTCCAGAACAGAGCAGAATATAGCTCACTTTTTCTTCGTTGTTGTTGTCTTTGAGAGTGCTCGAAAGCATAAACTGACATTTCTGTTTGAATCTTCTGAATGCAGTTATCGGATCAGGAGCGTCCCAGTTCATCTGTGGCGACGTGGAAAGACGCACTTGCTGCCATGTTTTGCTTCTGTTGGTCTATCTCGACGCAACTTTAAAACATTATCTGAATGAAACGCTGCCACCATGTAATGCTTTAATGTTAACTCTTTGACATTCGTTCTGCACTTTCCTAGTGCAAACAAAGAATGAATATATTATGGCCTAATTCAATATGCTTATGGTATATGCTAATTATGAACCTTTGGATATTCAAACAATACGTGTTACATAACATTGCACATGGTTATGTGATATGCTACACCCATTAACTCCTACACCGGCCGTAACCGGCTGTGACAGACGTTGGCCTTTGTTCCACTTCTGATGTTATCAGCTTTGACCAAAATAGGAATCCCATTTACCCCAGTTCTGCAGGAGGGAAGGAGCTTTCCAATGATACACAGATGATATTGATTGGGCTAATGGGGCTTGAAATATGCACGAAAATGCTTAGAAATTTCCGTCAAAAACTAGGAGGAAAATTTCCCTCACTTAGCCTTGGCTACTCCATGTTAAGTGTTTCCCGTCTCATTGATGCTTTTGTGGCAATTATTGAACCGAAAGCAAGCCCAGTAAAAGGCCAACAAAATCATAACAAAGATACGAGAAAAGGATAAAGGAAAAGCGAAAAAAAAGAAAACGAAAAGCCTAAAGAGGTGGGTCTCGAAATTTTGATTTGTGCACATGCCCAAGCTAAAATGTCATTAAATGCGATGCTAGTGAAAAACCTGGCATGTCTTTATTTTGCAAGGATTTGAAGCAGATTTAGCCTATAACTGACTAGAAAATGTTCCAAATGACTAAAAAATGCATTTTCTGCAAAAATCTCCAGGAGTCAATGGTTTAAATAACATTTGCTTTTATTTCTTTTTAAAGACGCCTACAGATTTCTACATAGAGGTGATACCAGAAGATGCTTTACTGAACAGACAAGCAAGAAAACTCCTTAACATTGATAAAGTGGTGTTCAATAATGACTTAATGGTATGGAGAACTTTTATTATTTGATTACCACTCTATACACAAAACATAGAATACAATATAACTGTACATGCTAAGTAGAGCAATTGAGTGATGTTTGCAGCAACACAACATGATAAACAGTCATGACAAAATTCAGTTAGTCAGAGAAGTGTGAATGTCATGCTTTACTCTACTTACTATTTGTTTAGGTATGAAGCACTCCTCCCTGACTGACTGAATTTTGTCATGAGAATGAATGACCGACCGACCGAACAAACGAATGCACACACAAACGAACGAATAAATTTAAATGGTATTGTTTGAATCCTCCAATTAGAAAAGGTCTGGTGTCAAGATAGTAGCATTTTTTAGCATGGGATATGGGGATCGGCACACATGACATGACATTGACATTGACAAGCATTGCTGTTGTAGAAGGAGGAAATAATTGCCCTATGGCTGGCTATTTATCTACAGATGGGGAGAAATTAGGGACAAACTTAATTCAAATTGTCAAACTGGGAATTATGTGTAAAAAAATTGCTTCATACATTTGGGCTTACATTTTTAATTGTGAAGCAATTTTTTGATTCGCAGTTTTCCAATTGCAACTATTAAGCTTGTCACTAATTCTCCGAATCTGTTGAACAGTGGACTATGGAGCGATGTCTTTTCTGTTTCTTTGAAACAGAGGTGGTATTACCTTATTTTAGTTTGAAAGTTGCAAGTTGATTCGATCAAACTGCCAATCAATATTGGCCCATTACAACTGCCACATTGCAGATAGAGTTCCCAACACATCTGGTTTTACTCCAAGTGATCCCAAATTTATCTGCAATGAGCCAAAGAACAGTTGTTGCCAGGCAACAGTGCCAAGATTTCATAGTGGGAGACAGTTTTATTGTCACATGTCGTGTGACCTTGAAGTAACCAATGAGATGCATGCTGGATTCTTCTCATTTCTGTGTGGTACCAATGGCATATTAGGCTTAACAAAGCTCCCTTATGGTGACTGGATCAACCAAGATGGCTATTCTTACTTGTTCTGATCAGTTTCGCTTGACTTACAGGAGCAATTTGCAAATGTTACAGCTATCAGGACAGGTGCTCCTTATGATCCTGCAAGCTTAGCTGAGCCTGTAGTTTACAACATAGGTATGTTTACGCGTAATGTGAATATTTCAAGAAACTAATTATAACTATTGTCACTTTTATTGGGAGTCACAGTGGCCTAATGGTTAGTGCACTGGAGCTATATAAATACCGGCAAATTCGCTGCTGGGGGGTAACCCTGCGATGGACTAGCATTCCATCCAGGGGAGAGTTGAAATATTCTTCGCTTCATGCTACAGAAACCGTGATAAGCTCCGGCCTGATGGGCCACTAAGCTTGTATATATGCAGACTTTACTTTTCTTTCACATTTCTTGGAAGTATTTTTTATGCCAATGGAATGTTATATACACCAGCTGTACATATTGGACCGAGTGTTAGTTGATTATCAACCAGGCCCCGGTTGTTCAAAGGGTGGATAACACTATCCACCGGATAAATCACTATCCAGTGGATAAGTGTTGGCAAAACAAACTGCACTATCCACTTGATAGTGATTTATCCAGTGGATAGCGTTATCCACTCTTTGAACGACCGGGACCAGCTGTCAGCTGATATCTTGATCAATAGCATCAGTTTAGTTCAGCTGACAATGAGAGGTGCCTTAAGGTCATTCCCTCATCCTTACTATAATTTCATATATAATTAGCACCCACATTAATAAATTGTAATTTGCACCCACATATTTCTTTATGCGCTTGAGAAGGTAATCATCAGTCTCTCATAAACAAGATAGTACATGTAGGGTTACCTATCGTCTTCCCCTGTTTTTGAACTAAGCGACAGCTTTCCTGACCCCCCAATTTAAAATTCAAGTTTCTTTAAGCACAAACAGCCAATAGAAAAAGATTGACAAAAATCTTACTACAACAGGTTCTATTTCACTTGACTGACCTCTAGGAGCCCAAATGTTTGACTATATATGTTTATTCACATTCTTTCGTGCAGAGCTTAAGGTTACACAATACCTTCAGGGGTGCCCTTCAGAAAAAAATTCCAGCCTACGTTGTTTTCATGGAAACTACCACAAACTATATATCAATGGAAGAATGGTAGAATTAAAAAAAAATATCTGCTTTGCTGTTCATCCATTTTGTGAAAAGAAAGATGCCGGTAAACAGAAAACAACAGACTGTCGTTCCGCCGAATTTATCGGGTATAGTTTGCATGTATATCACTGACGCCCCTTACAAAGGTGTGAATTCTTGGAATAACTGCCACACGTGCTTAAGGTCTGAGAAGGTTGATGACCATTTTATTTACAGAACTAGCGAATACTATTTAAGGCCCGGTTCAGACGCTGATCTTTTCATGAGCCGATCTATTCATGAGCCGAACTCAATTTGAATTTGGACCGACCCAAATTAACAAAAGTACGCCTGTTGATTCAGATGCCGTTCTTTTTGGTCGTTCCTAAATACAGTTCCAGTAAAACCAGTCAAAATAATGCACAATACATTAACATTAAAATAATTTATGCATTAGGATCGGTACGAGAAAAGGTCATGAAAAGTACGGAGTCTGAAT
This sequence comes from Blastomussa wellsi, assembly GCA_947652115.1. Taxonomy (NCBI): domain Eukaryota; kingdom Metazoa; phylum Cnidaria; class Anthozoa; order Scleractinia; family Plerogyridae; genus Blastomussa; species Blastomussa wellsi. Next base: position 18,809,751 of record OX393566.1, on the reverse strand, counting down.
CAAGCCGTTCCAAAGGCAAAATTCTCAGCCAAGCCAGGCGGGAAGAACGGGTGAGCCGTTCCAAGTTGATTCAGATGCCGATCTTTTCATGTACTTAATTCAAGGAATTAGGTTCGGCTCATGAAAAGATCGGCGTCTGAACCGGGCCTAACAGTTCCTACAATCAACAATTGGCCTGGCTCTCTGACTTAGCAAACATTGGCAAGGCTTCTCATAGAAGCATCAAGTATAAAAATGTCACAAGAACAATAAAGTTGAATATAAGAGACCATGAGATTTTCGCATTTCTGTTACAACGATTTTCTTGTAACTTTGCTATGTATGATATTAAGTTAATAAGGCCACTTCAGAAAATACCATAGTACTCTTTGTTTGTCCCCAAAATTTTGCAGAAGCATTGTTTTTGTTTTCTCTTGGGACCATTGTAAGTCCCATGAGAAACTGGAAACAATGCTTATGCAAAATTTTGGGGACAAACAAAGAATGGTATTTTCTGAAGTGGCCTATACAGGCTGATTCCAGAAATTTAACAAAAAACATATCAGAAAAATTTTTGCTGGCTGCAAAAAGGTGGGCCCACTAAAATGCCAATAACATTCAAAATATTTTTTATCAGTTCAATCAAATTTAATCATATCATTACTGAATGGTTGGGGAAAGTTTTCCTAAGTCTCATTGCCACCACATCAAAGCTGAAGGAGTTATGATGCAAAGTTTGGCAATGACAAGTTTGCTCGGAATAACTGTGGAGCCACCTTAAAGTGCCCATGAAGTAAAAAATAATTAAGCTTATTTGAAAGTCCTTTTAAAACAAGGGAGAATGGTGTTTTCCTTTTTTAATCTCTTCTTTTGTTCCACACTTATTCACATTTTTTGTGGTATGCAAGTTAGATAATTGATGACATGAATGCCTCACCAAATAATAAAGCTTGGCACGATTATTGCACCCTAAGAAATGCACCACATGATGCATATTTTGATGTTGCTATGGCAACTCCTTTGGTTCCAGATCTCTTATTCGGCAGTTACGAGTACTGTTTTTGATGTTCACAATGGTCCACTTCCTAAATGGTAATAAGCAGAAGCAATGCAATGTGGACATTGTGTGTGTTCGAATTCTTGGGTTGCACTGTCACGCAATGCAAAATTAAATCGAAAACCATTTGGTGAATGAAGTTAAGAAATTATAGAAGACAATCAAAGAAATCATCTCTCCAAGTTTTAGGTCCGTGTGTTATTCCAAACTTCAGATATTTGTCGAAATGTTGCGCACAAATTTATAGAGCCCAGTATGGAGCCGCCATGTTGGTGTACAACTTTCGTACACCAATATGGCGGCTGGGAAATGGTGTACACATCTGGAACTTACTTTGGCAATCTGCGCGACGGATTATCTGTACTGAACATACAATCATTTACATAAACACTTTTCCTAATTCTTTTAATTCTGAAATGGCTAAAACCCCCGAGATAATTATATATTTTTCGACAAACACAATCATAAGTTTATGTCACGGACCAGCATAACTCTGAAATTCAAAATGTGCTGGTTTCCAAACGACGCATGCCATTGAGCTGAAAAGTTGTAAGCAGACATAAAATTGGCGCCTCTTCTGCCTGATGAGGATGACAACTTTGGTGGCTCTTTAATTTTGGATTTTACAATTTCATGACGCCACGTGCAAGCCAAGAATAGGTCAATTTACTTCTTATTCCAGCGTTACAAATGGCAATAATACATTCAAAGAGGAAAGAGACTGGAACCAAGAGTGTTGCCATAGCAACATCAAAATGGGCACTGTGTGTTGTATTTCTTAGGGTACATGTACAATAATGGCGCCAAGTTTCAACTGCATTGTCGTATTATTTGCAGAGATAATCTTCATTTTGTGTTTTGACTCTATACTTACCACTTATTTTGAAAGGGTTTTCAAATAAGCCGAAGTTGATTTTTACTTCATAGGCACTTTAACCCTGTAACCCCCAAGAGTGCCAATTGGCATACAAGGTCATAACTTGGTCAATATTATTTTGTCCAATTAATTTGAATTTTTGGCCCAAACATTTTCTTGGATAAATCTGCATTTTAAAGGCATAAACTTGTAACTCCTCCATATTTGAGACTTGATTGACCACCCATAGAACTTTTGAAACTTTTTTGCCTGATAGATCTGTGACATGGGACATAACTGAAATGAACCACTTCGCTGAGAGCTGAAATATAAGATATAGTTTAGTGGTATACCCACTATAGACGGAGATAAATAACATTTTTAATCTAATTTCTTTTAAAAATGTAACTTTCTTCTTCTTTGTTTACAGTCTTTCCTGTAAAACCGTGAACACCAGATATGTTTTTGGAATGTTATTGTGTTACAAAGAAAAAGCCAATCAGATGTGAGAAAACTAAACCGCAAACAGCAACGGTCATTAGTTTGTGGTTTTGAGGTTTGTTCGCGTGTCCTGAACTTTGCTGCGATTGGTCACTACACAATAAACATTCCAGAAATGTTTTCTGGTGTTCACAGTTTTACAGTAAAGACTGTAAGAGTTTTATGGAATTTATGTATCAACACCTTTCAAATGGTGTATGATACATGGATATCCAGTTTATATATTTTTTTAATTTACAAGAAATGACCATTTGCTTTGGGGGGTAAAGGGTTATGGCAGATAAAATTAATATTTAATGACTCATGGTGGGAAATTTTGAAGAATAAACGGCTCAACCATAATATAGTCAGGAAATCATGGCCTGAAATTTTGAAGACGTAGTGGAGTTAATGTAAATAAATTTAATAAATTCTTGACCTGAAATGTTGAATGCAAAATGGACTCAACATACAGAAATAGAGGGGGTAAGTTTCTAAAGAAACTGGGGTACTGCGTCGGTGGGAAGTATAACAATATAATTTGGTTTTATCAACTGGGTTGATAATGTGAATTGGCCACTGTGAAGAGATTTGAGAGCTGATGTTTCGAGCGTTAGCCCTTCTTTTGGAGTGTCAGCTCTCGAATCTCTTTACGGTTGCCAATTCACATTATCAACCCAGTTGATAAAACCAAATTATATTATCAACATACAGAAAGGCTTGTTTCATGCATTTGTATTTGAATACTGACTTCTTTTCTATACTCTCTTTACAATATGAAAATGTGATCATCTTCAAACTCTACGTTAAAGTTTCCATGTAATTTTGTGACTGAACCATGATGATCACCGAAACTGGTACAGATGTTCTTCAAAATTGAAAACTGAAACTAACCAATCAACAAAGCAGTTTTCCTGAGAGGTCAGCAGTGTTAAATTTTCTATCCCCTAATGGATTACTGGATTACTGGAGTGGTCGATAAACTTGCTGGCTATAATTAAATCATTCCATCTCTGTCAAAAGATTCCCTATTTTTTTTAGGTTACTATAAAGACTGCTTTGATTTGCCCTGCCAATTGCCATGATTGTATTTTTTGATTGTTTTCAGTTCTAGAAGAGTTGTTGTTAGGCATACCATGGCATTCCTGGAAACTTGTTGTTCTTTTATTACTTGTAACTTATGTAATTGTAAAGTGTTTTATTCCCTTTGTGCTTTCTTTTATTGAACAAAGTATAAGAGTTCTTGCCAAGAGGTGATTACCATGCAATTCCGGCAGTGGGCTGTCATTCCAGCCACAAGGAGTTTGAAATACTTGCAGCATTTGCTTATTTCTTAATGCCCTGGCAGTATGTGTGATGCAGGCTTTACTTATTTTTTATGATATGTACATTAGAAAAACCTTGTTGAGGTATCACAAGCATAATGCAAAAATAATTTCTCAAGACGCTGGACTATTTTAAGCAATAGAGGAATTTTCCATGTTAACATAGCCTCATCTAAACACGAGGGGTTCAGGAGAAGTCGAGACAGTTGTGAAAACCATTAACATAGTCAAGGGTCTGCATAACTTTCTAGAACTTTTCCAAACTCCTGAGTGTTTAGACGAGGCCAAATAAACACGGAAAAAAGTCCTCTGACTATTGCTTTTATAACTTTACATGTTAATATTTAAATTTATAATATGGATAGGACTCTGCGTGCACTCTGATTGGTCAAAACCCCATGTTTTATCAGAGTATAAACATAGAAAAAGCATGTATTATTGTTTTTCGTCAGCTTTACGCTAGTAAAAATTCGCAAGGGATGGAGGCGAACATTTTCTATGGAGAAATTCCGGACAAAATTCTGAGTCAAGCTGCAGAGATTGTCAAAGAAGCGAAATTAAATTGCTTCAGTTTATCGATTGTGCTGTGTTTTGTTTTCACTCGCAGCACATAAAATCTATATCATAAAGCAAATGTAGAAGCCTAAGCCATGTATTATACTGTCATAAAACACTCCGGACATTTGAGAAGACTCGAGAAATGTAGAAAACACTCGCCTGCGGCTCGTGTTTCCTACATTTCCCTCATGTTCTCAAATGCCCGTGTTTTATGACAGTATAATACATGGCCTAGGCTTCTTTATTTGTTAAATAAATAATGTCATAACTGTGGCTACATACTCTAACACACCTATCAACCAATGAGAGCGTACGTATGTCAGTTATTTTATAAATCTCAATAGTGTATGCAAAGGACAATAGTTGAGGAAAATAAATACCTTCTGCAGGGGGTAAGTAACTCTTTTGCTAAATGTTCAGAAATGTCACCACTAGAGCCCAGTCCTCTATAAGCACTCTGTCGTTCATTTTGACTGTTTATTAGCATTTTTGTTCAAATGTCACATAATTATGATGGAATAAGAGAAAGGTGAAACACTTCTGAACATTACAAGAGTTAAATGTTAGGATCGTTTACTCCCTCAACACTGAAGTAAACCACCTTAATAAAGGGTGTATTCTTACTCATGGTTCATTTCCTGTGTTGTTTTCATTGTGTTAGTTGAAGGATGCAACAGAACTAGTGTTTTGTGCGCAAGCTGATGATGTGATCTGAATTATGCAAATTTTGTCCTGCAAATTTAAATATATATTATAATGCAAATCAGCTCACACCCAGGGCAAGGAGCAATGCTCCTGGCCACTTTATGCTACCAAAAATGTGCTTAGTACAATGAATCCTTGAAATTGGGGAAATCACTTGGGGAATAGTTAAAAATTATCCTGCGAAATTGCTTGGAATATTGGAGAATATCACTTGGGGAATAGTTAACCATTACCAGTATCCGGCCAAGGCAGGATAATGGTTGATTCCCTCTATGAGATTTGCAAGTCTCAAAGATTCTGTGCGCATGATTAATACATCTACCATGATTCCCTGCGCACAAGTCTCAGAGGAAATCGGGGATTGTTTCATTATTCAAGAAATTGTCAGCAAAGTGCATTTTCGCATGGCTAGAAAAGTTGCCATTTTGAGAGTCTTTGGCCGAATTATCGCTACAGATAATAATCACTTCTTGACCATATATTTGCAACACGACAATTTGTTGAATAATAATTAACAATATTTAATGAGCAGGTGTTTGATATGAGATGGTAGATAGCCAAAAAGGCAAATATAACTTTCCTATCCAACAAGCATGAGTGAAAATACTGGTACACAGCTCCCTGGCTGTTATTGCTGGTCTATGGTATATGAGCTCATAAACCATAACCAGTAAGCCAATCAAATTCAGTAATTATAACACGCCTTGCCAATGGCTTGTTTTCAATAAATACATAATTTTTTTTATAACACCTCAGAAACTCGTTTATTCACAGAATTTTTAATAAAATACTTTGTACAATGACTATTTACAATTTTTCTGTAAACAGCAGGTTTTCTCATTTATTGCTTACAGGGTTTACTAAATTAACATAATACTTCACCAAGCTAAAGGAGTTGATTTTCTTAAAGCTGTTATTATCAAGTGAAATCTGTAAATGTACTGGACATCTTATAGAGTAAATAGTCTTTCTAAAAGAGGGGATTTGCAATGTAAATCACTCTGTGTTTTTCAATAGTTTCAATGTCTCTTTCAAGCTGTTTCATTTCTGCCTCCATTCGTTCTTTTCTTGCTTTCTTTGGTGCTGTATCAGTGACCACAGAAAGTCCTTGGTACTGATGATGAAGCTCTTCCCAATTCTTTTTCAATCCATCAAGTATACCTTGTCTGTGGAGCAAAACCAAACATTTAAAGCCACAGCAAGAAACATTCAAAATTATGCAGGTTTACTTATTATCATACAGTTACTATAAAATTTAATAGAGTTGGGCCAGGTGTGATTTGAAACTTTTGAAGGACTCTTCACTGGAACAAACTTGTGCAGAAATCTTATATTTTTGTTGGAGGTCTGGTTTCCAACATCTGACAGTTAGAAACCTTTCTTAGCAACAAATTGATAGTTAAGAAGGCCCTCCTTAACAAAACTATGGCTCATCCTCGGTGTAAAAACCTGTGACTTAAAACAAAGAACGAACAAGTCAACAAAGAACCTCGAAACAATGTAGAACAGAAAAACAATAGCTCAAACACAAAGAAAAAAGTCACAGGTTTTTACACTGAGGTAAACCCAAAACTTGGCTATTTAGAAGTCCTCCAAAAATATTTCAATCACCTTTGTTGGGGTGGGTTTGGATATTATGTGAATGTGCAATCAAAGAGAGTTGACTTACCTCTCATCTTCTGTCAAGCTCTTCATAGCTCCCTGTCTGAATCTTTCCTGAACATAGGCATCATATTCCTGCTGGGCCCTTTCTACCTCAGCCTTCCTTCTCTCCAAGTAAGCAGGTGTTTTACCATAATCTTTCTTGTTAACAAATTTTGGAGTCAACCCCGAAGGCTCAAGTGGATGTGTGGCACCTCCTCGTGTGTCAGCAAACTTCTTCTCTGGTTTCTTTGGCACAGACATGATATTCTCAACTGCATTTGTTGTGATATGATTCTTGGTAGAATGTAATCCCATCAACGGTTTCTCTGTGTGTTTTGGTACTGGAGGACGCCTTTTATCATTGTCTGGATACTTGAAATCAGTTTCTAACAAAGGGAAATGTTTAGAATCTTTAAATTTATTACTTCATGCGGCTTTACGCTTATTTGTTAAAGGGACGCTTCATTCGTTGCTAAAATTACCTGCTACCTTTACATGTGCCCAGAATGCCCCTGTTGGATTAACAGGAAGCCTGATGGACTCACAGGAAGATGCCAAACAAATTATGGCTGAGAGAGCAAACTAAAATGAATTTCTGGCAATCTTTTCCAAGGAATGGCTCGAAAATCTGAAAAAACTGGCATTCTTTTTCAAATTTCAATCCACTTCAATCGTTGCCATCTTACTGCAATTAATAGGCCACAATAAACGGTTTCAGTGAAGTGATATAGTCGTAGGTAACAAAACTACACCATTATTTTTGGGTTTCCATTGATGCAAGAACTTACCGTAAAGACTCATGTATAAGCTGCACCTTTTTGCTAAAGTTTCAGGCCAGAATTCATGGGTGTGGCTTATAAACAAGACCATTGCTTTCACAGGGAGTAAACTGGCCTGTAGGGGTCATAAATTGACCTGAAAACCTTCAGTGAATAAAGATAAACATATTGAAACCTGTTGTTGATCATTGCTTTTGGTAGAAGTCTTGGGTCCTAAAGGAGCCGTTTGTTCGCATCTTCAGGTTCTAAACCCAAATCTTGTCCGCCAGTAGTTCTTTCACACGTTTCATTTGCAAGTTGTTTAAGCAGGTAAGCTCCATTCCTCCACACAGCTGCTTACAATGTCGTCTGCGACTGATCACTTCAACACTGATTTCTCCACTACGTGCAAGAAAATACCACGCTATTCAGGAGAACTCGCGAGGCAAAATAATGGCCGACCGTTCCATTGCCCTTCACTACTGTCCATGGGGTTATCAAACTCTCGTTTAGCAACAAGTTTTTCTCCGATCAATGGCTTCCATATGTCTTGATAAACATGATATCCACGCACAGCTGATGGGAAATCGAAAGCGAACGTTTCCATGTTGTTTACTGAAGGCGTCTCTGGTGTCCAGACTTCGCTCGTTACTAAGCGGTTACAAAGCGAACGTTTTGCATCATTCTACTACGCTTTATTTTCGTTGAAGTTCCATCTATAATTTCAATTGTGGGGTTTAGCAATGAGGCCAACTGTTGTCAGTCACAGGAAATAGGGAAATTGATTAAAGAGAAGCTTTTAAAAGGTATTTTCAGAGTTGATTATAATGTTGCTGTAAATGCGCAACATTAGATTTCGTCAAGATTGTTGTGAACATCTCCGAACAAACAACCAACTTTTTTTACAGAGTGCTTTTTTGGAGTTCTTATTTTTTTTCCAAAATCATGCTTGAAAGTTGGGGGTGCGGCTTATACAAGAGTCTTTATGGTATTTCAGCATTTTGAGATGTCACCAAAATTCCATGAAAGTGCCCCTTCAATCCCCCCGTCCCCCAGGCCTTTAATGCAGTGTAATCTTGCTAATCTACAATTAAAGTGCTACATCAATCAAATTTTGATACCCATTATAATTATAATTTCAGCCCTTCAGGTATTTTAAGAAAATATCATTTTCTCAAATTCTCAACCAAGCCTTGGAACACTTTAGCTTCGTATGTAAATTGCCCATTTCAGATCATATGATGCTCTCAAGGGAATTTGTCCTTTGTTTATCTGGAAATTATTCATTCATTTTCACGCAGATTTATTTAATTTGAAAGAAATAGGATGTTTACCATTTACCCAAAAAATCAGGAAATTTCGGATGGAATGTAAATGGAAATTTTCTCTGGAAAATTGGATTTCTTGAAAGGTAGACCAAAATTCCCAAATGGAATTTCCGAACGGAAAATGTGCTTATCATTTGCCATTCGCCACAAGTTCCAGGCCCTACGCCAATATGTCAAACTCGCCCTTGGCTTTCTCAGTAAGTTGGGCCTGTTTTGTAAATGGAACACGCCAATCCCAAACGGAAAATTTCCATTGGGGATGTTTGGTTTCCATTTGCACAAACAGTCAACCAACCGGTTCTCTGCGTAAATGGTAAACAACCATAATTCTCAACGGTAACATCACATGGTCTAAAATGGGACAACAAACAAACCAAACTGAAGAGGTCTATTAATGGCAACTGTAGACTGTCAGAAATAAAAGTCCAAAAACAAATAACAAGTGTGGGATGAACTAAAAAGGTATACAAAATAACTTAATTTAATTTAGCATACAATATATTGGCACATGGCTTTAAGCCTGGTTCACACTAGCGACATAAGGCCGACATATTGACATAACGACAAGGTCACGCAAATGCAAGAAGACCTTGCGCTTATTTTTCATGTCAACAGTGTGAACAACACAACATAACAGGAACATAATGACAAAGCTACATGAACATTACGACATAAGGAAAAGATTGATCTTTTCTTTATGTCATTATCTCCATGTCGTCATGTCATTATGTCACCAGTGTTTGTTGATGAAATCAAATTTATGACAATGAAGCAGATATTGGGAAAGGTACGGTGTTAATTGCAATATAGTTCTACATGGCAAACAACAAGCAAAACACTTCGTAGTTAACTTGATCTTAACGTAATGCAACAAACGGAAGGGAAGTAAATAGTGAGTAACACAATGCAAGGCCAGTTTCTTTTTCAACGGGGAGTGGATGCAAAGAACGAGAAATTAATTGATTGGCCTCAAGTCGTAGATTTATATTTGGTGGGCAGTGTGGTATATGTCTGAAATTGGCACTGGATTCAGCCGTTTGGCCGATTTGGAGCTTAACCTTCTCTCCCAGGGTAACAATACTACGGTGAAATTTATATTTGTAAATTGGTTCGCTTACTTTCTGGTAGCTTAAACTCCTTCGAGTGTTTTGTCAAGAAATTCTTTGGTTCAGTCGCAGCAACTTTCGGTGGCCCCTGTAAAAAAGAAACAAAATATTTATCTACGAGTAATTAAAATCATTCTAATCACTTGTTGGTACGAAGGTTACTAGTACACTGCATTGCTCAACAAACTGCAACCTACCATGGTTTTCGAACTTTGCTTTTTTGTACTGTGCTCTTGTTTTACATTTGAAGCAAAATTAGAGCGGTACCTGTTGATTAAAACATATAAGAAAGAAACGTTATGTCCCCAAAAAACAGGAGATATTAAGACAATTCTCATGTCCAGAGGAGCGAAGGCCAAGTTGTCGCCACGGAATGAGAATTGGACGACCGCATCGCGTTGGACAAAACTTACATCGCAGGCTTTGGTGGCCTTTCTTGAATCTGTGGAATCAAATTGTATATACTCTCCTCGTGGATACCTCTGCTTCTCGAAGATACCTGTGTAGCCATGGCTGATTTCTGTGTATGGTGAACGAAAAGATTCACTTTCACTCTCTACTAGAAAAGATGGCGACCCTTTATAAAACACACGGGTGTTGACTGCCTGTTGCTAAGCGATAATTGTCGTCACGTGATTTGGTTACGTGTTTGGTTTGCCGCCACGGCAACAACTGGAAACACCGCATTCTCGTCCCCAGAGCCGCTTGTCCCTCTTAGCCGACTGGGCCTGTGCACGAGGAACAAGTGGCTCTGGGGACGAGAATGGAAACACCGACAAAACAACCTCGTCCCCAGGGCCATCCGCGTTGTTCCCCTAGACCCAAGTTGCTCGCTTGATTCGCTTCGCGGAGGGCGCAGGAGATATGTCAGATATGGAGATGTATGGCGTTATATCCCCACCAAAATTCTAGCTGCTCTATGCAACATTGTTGTTTAGAATTATTTGCTCGATTTTACAATCCAACATTCAACTTCTGCAATTCAACATTGCGCTTTCAGAAATCAACATCATTTTAAAATTCAATATGCTTCAATTACACGCGACCCGATGCGGTGTATGGTGCGATATGCTTGCCTCGCAATCCAACATCCTTGTTATCCACATTCACAAACCAACATCGATTTTCTAAATTCAATATTTGCTGTGAAGAGTGCGATATGCAGGAGAGGGGGGAGGGGGCTGGCAGCTGCCTTTCATCTTGCCGCTTTTGCGTTCTCCATGATTAGGCTTAGCCACAAGTTGCTCGGCAACTTTTCGGCAACTTTTAGAATTTTCTTCACATTTTGAGCCACATTGGTCAGTTTTCGATAGACATTTATTCAATTTATTCTAAAATACAATAATTAGGGTGACGGGTGACCGGTGACGGGTGACCGGTGACGGGTAACTCTCGACTTTCATTCCATACGAAAAATAAGTACACCTTGCCTTTTAGATTAAACTTTTCAGCTCGGTTAGCCGAGATTCCAGTATCGCGGCGATGCCAGGATCCCGGCTAACCGGGCTGAAAATTTTCCATGCAATCGCGTTCACCGGGCCAGCCCGACTAAACGTTCCAGTATAAAAGTGGATCAGTTTGTGTTTCTGGGTAACCGAGCCCGATATATTTATTTTGGACTTGGTAAATAACGCCGAAATTCATCACCTTATCGGGCCCGAAAATTATAGTTCAAATCGAGCCCGAGAATATCTCCAAGAGATCGAGTCCGGATTTTCTCAATACAACCAAACCCGAAATTCATCACTTTATCGGGCCCGAAATTATAGTTCAAATCGGGCCCGAGTATAGCACCATAAAATCGAGCCCGGATTTTCTTAATGCAACTGAACCCGAAATTAAATCAGGCCCCAGTTTTTGCACCATGTAACCGAGCCCGGATAAAATAAAATCTCGTCCGATTGTAATCGGGCCCGATCCTTTCGCGACACAACCGGGTGGGTAATGTAGTCCGGATTCGTTTTTAAGAAAACTCGAAGTAATTGATACACGGAGCATAGAGCGTTTTCTTTCACGCAACCAAAAAATAAATCCAAAATCATTCAGTGGTCAGAGTAAAATTTACAGAGCCCAGTATGGTGCACCTCAGTGGATCATCAATATGGCGGCCGGAAATAATGTATTATCTAGCGACTGATCGACCTGTACTTACATTAATAATTTTCTTTAAAAATACTTAAACTTCTCAAGTGGCTATAACTAGAGGGACAAGTGTGTGTTTTTCGTCAAACATGATGAAGAAATAAGTGGTCAACTGTACCACATGCTCTCATCTATTTGTTTTTTACCATAACGAAACAAAGCCCAACTGCGAAGGCTTGCTCTAACAACGTAAAATTGCTAGCGAACCTGAAATAATTTTCTGAAAGTCGCTTGTTGAAAGTTTCCGTTCAACAAACGCGTGTGATGGCGTCACACTACGTCATCGTGTTTCGATGAATTTTTCGACAGCGAATATTAGCCAATGCGCGCGCGTGAATTTCTTCAGTTAAGGCAAAAAAGGAATTTTGCTTGCGGTTGTTGTGGCTCTGTGGGAGGATAAAGGAGAACTGCAAAAAACAAAACGATTAAAAGGGTCAGACAGAATATCGTTTGCGAATTTTCCGTGGTGGACACGGCAAAGTAACAAATGTCCCATTCAACAAATGTCGCCGCTCTTGGCAGAACTGAAAAACATCGGGAGACCACAGGCAGCCCAAGCTCACGTTGTGATCAGTATCATGTCATGGCAAAAATATAAGAGTTTGTATGGGAATAATTTACAACACCTTTTAACAAACTGAAATACTGCCAAATCTTAAATAAAATTGCCTTACCTTACTTTCACTGTGTTTTTATTCTTGTCTGAACGCTTATTTTGCCGATTCTTGGCCATTTAGGCGAGTTATCGCTTTCTGGGTTCCCCACTACAAAGAAAAGAACAAGGCTGCACACTCCAGTTCGGAACGCCCGACGAGCCAAGCGAAAAATCCCAGCTTAAAATGGTCAAACGGCCTCAAATTCATCGCGAATTCCAAGAAGATATGTTCTAGTTTCATTTTAACTCAACAACAACTCAGTCCAGGCTCTGCCATCGATGCCAAGCGGCCGTTTGCTTTAAAAAATCCAGGGTAAAAAGATCTCCATTGTGCCTGTACACGCTCGTCACGGCACACGACCGTTAAAAAACTCCTTGGTAACCCCGCCTCGATAATCGTCCTGAGGGGACCAGGGGAGTGACACAAAACTTGTTGAGAGCAATTGACGGTGTGGTTTACGGTGTGGTACTCCGGTGAGGTATAGGATAAATAACTACAAAACGAAAGTTAATTTCTTAGGTTCTTACACCGATGTAAACCCCGTCGTAAAGAAAGCTGTAACTTGTTTTAACATTTTGTCCCTTTACATGCTACGAAGGACACGAAGCGCTAGCCCCCGAAATTATCACACAATGTCAACATTTCAAAAGATCAGGGGCATCCAACGAGTTGTTTCCTTAACTAGCTGGCAAAATGGTTAAGTATATGTTTTTCCCATGGGAGTTGTCACTGGAAAAATACTTCTTTTGCGCTGTTTGATTGAAACTCGGAAGGGCAAATAAAGAAACTGCTCCTGAATGCCTATCAACTCTTTGAGAAGAATTGATTTCAACGGTTGTCTGCGTACCATTTCCGTTCGTTTTTTGCATGTTCTAATTGCTTCCCTTTTGCTTCCTTGAAAAAAATATGGATCATGTGCTGGCAAATGGGAACAGATAAATTTTTTCCAGCAACACGCAAGAACACTTTAATGGTTTAAGGGACTGTGCAATAATTACCTGGAGGGGAAGGCCGTAAAACGAGAGGGGGGGGCACAATGTAAACTAACAGCCTTAGGGAGGGGGGGTAACATGTAATTTTCTAAATAAGTGGGGGGGGGGGGGCAACTAAAAAACTGACTTTATGACTCAAAAACCAAAGATATTATTTTACTGAAAATTATACTCACTTTTTTCTGGACTGATTTATATAAATTTCATATGGCATGACCTAACATTTAAAGTAACACAGCCATGAGCAGTTCACCAATCTGGGACTGATTTTCAATGATACAAATAAAACATGAATAAAATAAAATAGAACAGAACTAGTTATTACATGCAATAACAAAACCATCAGCAGTTCATGTAAATGTCTGGTGACTTGATGTTTTACCCTATTTATGAGTAACACAACAGGGGTAAATCTAGAATTTATAGAAGTAGAGGATGTCCCCAACAGGAAACCAAGAACAAAATTAATTCTGATTGACAATAAATGTACGGAATTTTAGGCCCAAGGTAAGTATCACATCAACCTCATTACACCCCTCTAGATTTACCAATGGAGATAATTAAAAAACTGGAAATGCAGGTAACAAGTGAAATTCACTTGAGAATATTATCAAAATGATACATGTTTTTGTTAGTGTTTAAGAGCTTGATGATAAAAAGTCTTCAACAAACTCTTCAGCTTCTCCCACAAAGCACTTAGAGTTTAACAGGTCTCCTAAACAAGCTTTATCAGTGCGAGACGTAAATAAAGCAATAATATCTGGATCGACATTATCAATCTGTGGCACTCCATATTTTTCTGGCTCATATTCTCCATCAACTGCTGTTCCTCCCAGTTGACTAGGGAGAGGGAGAGGGGGAGGGGGGGGTCAAACTTAATGTTATTATTGTGTGAGGGGGGGTTGAAGTTAATTTTTGCTTAACGAGAGGGGGGTATGACTTAATTTTTGGCCATTTGGAACCCATTTTACGCCCCCCCCCTCCAGGTAATTATTGCACAGTCCCTAATCATATTTTCATTCATTTTGAAAAAAAAATGCATTTTTTGAATTTTCCCACAGTTGTTCTTTGGCTGCTTCTTTTAATTTTACTAATAAGCCATTTCAAGTTTCAAATGTGGCAAATTGATGATTATTATGTCAAACAAAAGAAATTGCACCCGTTGGATTATTGCACTTTCTGTAAAAGTTTATTATTCTTTATTCATTGTCAATGGTTTGCCCCTCACTCTTTTTGACACTTTGTTTATGCAAATTTTACTCGCTAGACCAAAAGCAATCGCATAGCACTTCGAATGAGTCATCGCTTGCTCGTATTATCTTTTTTGATACAATTATGTACGGTGGCCTACGGTGGCCCATGGGTGTCACGGCACAACCAAATATCTCACGGCACAACCAAAAACTATCACGGCACAACCAAATATCTCACGGCACAACCAAATATCTCACGGCACAACCAAAGATTTCACGGCACAACCAAAGATCTCACGGCATAACCGAATATCTCACGGCACAACCAAATTTTTAATTAGACGCAAAAACCAAAACCATGCCCAAAATCAAATAGCTTGCTGCCAAATCAAATATTAAACTCACGGCAAAAACAAATACCCTTACGGCGAAACGGAATAACTTCACGGCAAAACCAAAATCCACACGGCAAAACCAAATTTAGCTCACGGCGGAAGTGAATTTCACGGCGGAAGTTCTACGTCAAAGCGGAAATGACCCCTTTCACAAAGTAGAGGTTACTCAGTCAATGCAGTCCAGTGTCTGAGCTGAGATGATTTAACTGTTTCGTTATTTACAATTGTTGTTTCTCATAAGAAGAGCGATGTTTTGCCGGCGTTGTGGCACCTCGTGCGGGACTGATGCCAACTACTGTGTAAATTGTGGGCAAGGTAAGCGAAAGCTTTTTACGTTACGCAAAACAGTTATCAAAACAACACGTGCTGAGTGCAGTGAATGAAATGGCGTTTGTGTTCAAATGCACTAAGAAGAAGTACAGTAACAATCCGCGAGTAAGAACCTACATTTTTCCAGGTTAGCCTAAACAGGTTCTTACATCAAGGGTATTTAACATAATTTAACGCTATTTAGTTTCTTAACAGGTTGTTATTTTCTGATGAAAAATTGACATTGTTGCTGATAGAGTGTTTAGTGGTATTCAGCCTGTTTTTCTTAAGCTTATATTTGTGACTATGTGACTCAGTGTGTGACTGTAAAAAATAATATTATTTTATGATTTTCAACATTGCAGACATTTAAACTAGAGTGTGTTAAGGTTCCTGAATGTCAATATATCTTATTTCCCTGAAAGTAAACATTTTTATTTGATTTTAAAAAATAAGAACCTGTTTCCAAATTTTAGGCGAAAGTGGTTGTTACATAAAGGGAGTATAACAGGCCAATTTTAGCCTTACAGGTTCTTAAAATAGTGGTTCTTACTTGCGGGTTTTTACTTTTAAGATTGTATGTGGAACAGACTTTTAACAGAAGTTGGCTGATGTGAGAGAAAAAGTTGTGTTTATTCCAATTCTGTGGGCATCAATTGATGTTAATTCCATGAAAGCACAAGTTATGATTACAAATTAAAGCCATCCTTACCCCCACCCCTTTGGTGTTGAGCAATTTTAACAAACTTTTATGCCATAAATCCAATTCCACCATCTCAGATATGCTTGAAATTACACATGAAAGGGAGGGCTTAAAGGATGATATATGGTAACTAATGTAAATAAATAACAATAGGCTCTTGCACGAGGGGGTCACGTGACCTTGTCAATTATAAAAAATGGTTGTGGCATAAAATGGATACCAGAAAAGAAAAAAAGCTGGCTGAAGGTAGCAAAATGGCCAAGTTTGAGGCCCCTGGCATTAAAGAGTGAATTGTTATTGGAGTTTGAATTTTTAAAAAATTACACAGATTTGTATGGAAAAATGTTGCTGGTAAGCAAACTGGTGAACAAGTCTTGCTCACCAGCAATATTTTCCGTATAAATTCTGTAAATTTCCCCACAAATATTCAAATTGCCATAAAAACTCACTCTTCAATGTAAGGAGCCTCAAACCTGGCCACTTTCATATTTTTGAAATGCCCTTTTCATTTAGGGCATCTGTTTTGCACCACGACCATTTTTTATGACTGACAAGGTCATGTGACTCTGTCATGGAAGGAGCCTATTCTATGCATGTCTTTAACTTTTCTGAATAAAACAATGGAAATTAGTAAGCTTATTGTGAACTTAAAGGATACAGAAATTTTACCAGAAAGAATGTCCCCTCCGCCAGGGAGCAACTTGAATAGAGTTTCATTCATTTATATTTTGAGATGTCAGATTCACAAGGTGATTCTGTTATGGCTCTGCATGGCTGATCACAGGCAATATAGATATATCCATAGAGCATAAACAACTATACATTAATATGATTTGGTTGATTGATCGAGTCACTGATTTTATTTAGAACTTGTGCAAAACAGTAAAGAGCTGGCTTCAGATGCACACATTGCATCAGATGTATGTAAACCAGGTCCATCTGGCTGTTCAGAGCCACCAAGGGGCAAAGGTGCATTTGGTCGAGTATTAAGTTTCAAGGAATATTATGAGCACAAGACAAAAACTGACCTTGGACGAAAAGTGTCTTCAAAGAAGGATAAGAAAGCAAAAGGTACAAAAGGCAAAGACTTGAATCAAGAGGTGGTCATTTTTATTGGACTTATGGAATGGTCTGAAGAGGAATCCAATCTGAAGCCTAGGCGAGGAAAGCGTTTAGCATTAAAAGTTGCTAGAGATGCTCCGTATAAAGTCCTCCTTGAGAAGGCAGTCGACAAGTGGAAGAGTTACCAAAGCAACCTTTATGCAGAAGGAGAAGATTACGTTCTTTTGCTGGACAATGGTGAAGAGGCCTTATTTCTGCCTGGACCAGGAAAAGAGTTCTTTTCATTGCATCGTTATCAAGAGGAAGTTGGAAGAGACTTTAAGCGCATAACCCTCTACCTTTGCACTGCTAGGGAGTTTAATCATTCCAAATCTGATGGCCTCTATTGGGATGCACCAGACACTGAATATGAAGGTTATTCATCTGACAAACAAGAAGATGGGGCTTCTCCAAAGCGATTGAAAATAGACCTTGTTCCCAAAAGCGAAGACAATGAAAAGAGTGTAACTGAGGAGACAGACATGCAAATAAAAAACGATGAACAAGTTGCAATGGAACTTCAAAGACAGTTACTAGAAGAAAATGATATTGCAGCCACAGGAGCTGAGCTGACTGTGTCAACTGAAATTGTACTTGAGGATGAGGAATCAAATGGTATGAAGGAAAACAAAATGGAGACAAGTAGTACCGAAGGCTTTACCAGTCCCACTGCTGTGGTCCAGGAATTAGAAAAGAGAGTTGACAAGGACAGTCAGTTTTTTATCACTGTCAGGAGACAAACACCAGTAGCCAGAATTCTTAATTTGTGGCGGTATGAGGCCAAAAGACAAGGTGGACATCACGAAATAAGAGTAAAGTTCCTAGGGGAGGATGGCATTGATTCAGGAGCCCTAAAAAGGGAATTTTTCACTGAAGTAATCCCTGCTATAGGAAATACATTATTTCCCAATGGAAGCCCCATTGATTCTACATATCACGTTCAAAATGGGAATTTTAGAGCAGCTGGGGAAATTGTAGCCAACAGTCTAGCACAAGGAGGACCACCACCTAGTTTCCTCGATGAAATTGCATTTGAGACACTGGCCAACCCTAAAGTGGATATCCTAAACCTCAGGGAAGAAAAGGACTTGACCCAGAGTGAACGACAGATACTTGAAAAAATAAAGATTGACATTGACAACCAACAGGACGTGATCCTTGAACATGGATATACTGGACCCATTGACATGGCACACATTGATGACATTGTTAGGTCTGTTGCAGTCAGCCTCATCAACAAACGCATCCTATACCTCCAGGAATTCAAAGAAGGCCTGAACATGTATGGACTGGCAGACATTGTTACAAATCAACCAAAGGTCTGCCAGGCTTTCTTTGTGAAAGAGCAAGTTCAGAATGTAGATGTCAATTATTTGTTCAGTCTCATTAAACCCGAATTTTCTCCAGTAGGGTCTACACGACGAGGGCTGGAAGAAATGCTGATGGACAACTTCCAGGACTTTCTAATGGCCTTAGATGAGGGAGCTATTACTGGTTATCATTGTCCAATTGCATGGAATTACACTGACGATCATCTTGGTAACATTGTGAAGGAAGTGACAGAGGAGTCAGCTGAGAAGTTTGACACAGCTGACTTGACATCTGCTGGAATAATGGGATGGCTTACAGGCCAGAAACACAGGCAGTTAAATGGAGAAAAGATCGAAATTATTGCAAAGTTTGACCATGATTGTTTAACACGAAATCCACAACACACTATTTGTTTCCCCTTGGTAGGTGCCTGTGGCATGGAAGTAACATTTCCAGTGAACCACATGAAAGGATATGATGCATTTAAAACTGTATTTTTGTTAGCTTTTTGCAAAGGCCAGGCTTTTGCTAAACCATAAGTTTTAGCACCTTTTTGTAAGTTTTACATTGAAGTTCCCAGTTGCATGATTGATTGTTGCATATCTCTAAATTTCCGTCTCGCCACGACATAACCTGAACTAGGTTATCTTGCATAGTGTTTTGACCTCATTATGTGATTTGACTTATCATTTGGATGAAGATATACAATACAACATCCAAACCTAGTAACGGCAAAAAGGTAAACAGATAATTCCTCAGTGACAATTATGAATTAAGACATGATGAGTATCAGAAAGCTAGGAACTTGTATTGTCTTAACTGAGACTTGGTATGTTGCATTTGAAGCTGTACCTTTAAAACATTTCTGTATACTAACATCGATGAAAGCCAAAGAAAACCACAATTTACAGTTGGATCTGAGAGGATAAATATAACCTTTCTCGGACTTAAATCATGTTGAATTGTTGCACTGTGTGTCAGTGTCACAGGGATCATATCTGTGGCTAAGAGTTATCAGAAGCATAAGTACTTTTTCCAGTACAAGAAAAAGGCAGAAGTCTTTCCTTCAAATTTCCTAAGTTAATCTATTGGAAGGAAATTCCTTGACCGTAAACACCAACTTAAAGAAAATGTTTTTGTCTGAGTGTGTTACGCTTAAACACAGCTGAAGTCTGTTTTGATTGCCATCATAGCTATAGTTCCAATATAATATCTTGCTACATAAACTATAAAGTAACATTTATTCTTACACGGAAAACACATATGTTCAATGTTTGTGACTGGGAAGGAGCATGTCACCAGTTAACATTATTTCTTAAATCAGCATTTTTAGGAGCCAATGAATACTGGCCATTTTATCATTTGTTGTTGTTGCCACTGTTTTGATTGTCACTGTAGTGACAGTTGTTAATATTATATCTTGTTACGTATAGTATAGTAACATTCCATTTTGCACCAAAAACACATCTTTTCAATTTTTGTGACAGCTACTTCTGCTGGGGAAAAACATGTTACCATTTGAAGTTTAAGTACTTAAACCACCATTTTTAGGAGGCGATGGACACTGGCCATTTTATTGTTTGTTACTGTTCATAGTGTTACAACCGTGAAGATCAAGGGGGGAGACCCTTGACTACAAAATAGCTCAAAATAGTTGGTATGGATGACTTCTATCCATCATATCTTGAGCTCCCTTAGTATACTGGGGCTGGTTTTTGGTCCTGTTTCTTTTATTGGAGGTTGCCACTACTTTTGGTAGTCTTGACCATATTTGGTAAGTCACGTGACCTGAAAACAGAAACTCTGTAAGCTCGGGCAGCTTCCATCATTCTTCGAAGGGACAAAGGCCAAAGGGTAGACTGCATTCAGTTGCAGAAACTGGCATATCGGTTTTTTGTGATTTGCATGCATTACCTAAAAAGTAATGACATCGTAAAGTTTTTGTGTCGTGATGGCTTTTTCAATAGCATGAATTACAACAAGTCCTTACGTTAGTTTTTGACCAAAAACCAACCCCAGGATACTAAGGGAGCTCAAGATATGACAGAAGTCATCCGTGGCAACCATTTGATCTTGCGTGCAGTCCCCCTATTTCCTTCCTCTCTTTTCCGTGTGAGGAAATAGGAGACGTCTGCACACGGGCCACCATTTTGAGCTATTTTGTAGGTAAAGGTCTCCCCTTAAGTACAGTGTGCAGAGACCAGTTTTAATACGGTTAAAACAATACTAATTAGCATGTTCTTGTGCAGCATATTTTGATGAAAGTACATGTATCTACATTCCTGGACAAAAATAGTTGTGCCAAATGCCAGTTTTGTGCAGATAATACATTTATTTAATTCACCGTATTAAATTCCATAAGTAAAACCTTTAAAAACTTCGCCCATTCTCTACACTGGCTATTCAATGTTATGTTAGAATGTTACAGATATATAACATGGAGCAGGAAAAGAAGGATAGTTTGCCTAACAGTTTCGTCCAACTTGTAGTTACATGGTGACCTTGATGTTGACTTTGAATAAAACAGTAAAATATCAACAACTTTTTTGGGAATATCTCTCCACAATTCCATTATATTAAATTTATATCTGAACTAGTCTCCCCTCTACCTTGTGAAAAAATGAATGGTCCAAAATCTTTCCAGGAAAGCACTCATTTTAAAGTCATGTGCTTCCATTGTGAGCATACTGCAGGAGAATGTTATAAACACACATGTAAAGTAGGCTTTCTGGCGCAAGAAGGGTAACCGATGCATACCCGGCTCCAACTTGTCGCCGGGTATGCATCGGTTACCCTTCTTGCGACCAGAAAGCCTACTTTACATGTGTGTGGTATCAACACCAAGGCTCCAGGCATGTTTACACAATTTGCGCCAGAATTTTTTTCCATTTGAAGAAATGTGCGCGCATTCATATACGCGAACATGGCCGCAGCTGACTATTCAAACGATGTACTGCAAATGTTTTATGGTCAAACCCCCAGAATTCAACAAGAAACATTGGACCCAGAAAAGAATGGTCTTACTTACGGAAATTTCATGATTTCACAAACGAATTACCGAGAATGGCTCCGCGTCTGGTTGATGAGATTCAGAGAAAATGACCCACACAACAAAGATCTTTACACTTTTGCTAACCTTTATCAAGATAAGTTCATAAATGTGGTGAAAAATGAAATTGTTTCATTGAAAAACGTGAAAGTGGGTTTCGGAATGAGAGTAAAGTTTTCACGAGAAATTGACGATGGAGAAGGAGGTACGAAAACGGATGAAAAAGAAGTTTATTTCAAAAACGACGATCCATATATTTTCTTTCAGAAAGATCTGGAAGACGAAGAAAAGTTTGTCCAGAAATTCGATGAATTTATTGACCAGATCAATGGAGAAATCGAGAACTGGTCAGCAGAAGGATCAGGATGGGATTTTGTAGAAGTAATGGTCGCGTACGTGAATGTCGCGCGCTTTCAGCCATTGCGCGGGGGAACATGGTTGCCACTGCCGGCCAAACTTGCGGCCAAGAAAGCAATTGTAAATGTGAAAAACAAAGACAACGAATGTTTGAAGTGGGCGCTCAGAGCGGCCCTTTTCCCAGTAACAAAAGATGCGCAAAGGCCAAGCAAATATCCGGTCAACGACGGAATAAATTGGACAGGCATCATTTTTCCAACACCGGTGTCACAGATTGAAAAGCTTGAAAAACAAAACGCACATCTGGCAATAAACGTCTTTGGCTGGGAAAAAAACTGCGTGATATTCTACCATGTGAGTGAGAAAGAGAAAAGCTTGCCACGTATTAATTTGATTCTGGTTGAGTCAGGAGAAATTCAACATTACTGTTTTGTAAAAAAAGTGAGCGCTCTGTTTCGCGATCAGACCAAAGCCCACCACACAAAGCACTACTGCATGATGTGCCTGACAGGTTTCACAAGAGCGGATTTGCTTGCAGAGCATGAAAAATATTGCAACGGCTTGGAGGGCAGACCCACAAGGATTGACACGCCGGAAGAAGGGAAAAACAAGACAATATTTCAAAATTTTCACAAACAGATGAAGGCGCCATTCGTGATTTATGCAGACTTTGAGGCACTTGTGAAAAAAATCCCAATTTGCGAGCGAGGGCCAGAGAGCAAAGAAAAAAGTTTCACGGAAAAAACTGACTGGCACGAAGCGTGCGGGTACGCCTGGATGTGTGTGAGAAGCGACGGCGAAATCATGAATTCAAAAGTCTGGAGGGGAAAAAATGCGGTGGGAAACTTTTTGAGCGACATCGTGCAAGAGGAAGAAAAATTGAGAGAAAGTGTGGAAGAACCAAAACCGGTTGAGATGTCACCAAAAGATTGGGAAAATTTCAAAAGCGCAACAGAATGCCATATATGCAACAAAAGTTTGATGAAAGAAAATTTCCTCGACTCATTGCCAGCATGGAACAAAAACAAAGACGAATATTTGGGGCAGGTTCACAAAAAATGTTTCTGGTTTGCGCAAAAGAAGCTTGATTTCATTTGCATGAAAAAGTTGACAGAGGAGCAAAAAGAAGCGGCGGAAAAACAAGAAAAATGTCGATTCTGCGAAAAACCGTTGATCCAGCCAGTTTTCAGAGACGCGGTAAAAGACCACTGCCACGTGACAGGCAAGTTCCGAGGAGCTGCGCACAATGGGTGCAATTTCAAACTGAAGTTGAAGCCAAAAACATTCCCAATTCCAGTTGTATTTCACAATCTGAGAGGCTATGATGCACACCACTTGATGCAAGCGATGGCGCAGCAGGAAAAAGAAGTGAAATGCATCGCCAACAACATGGAAAAGTACATCACATTTTCCATGGGGGGCCTGCATTTCATAGACAGCTTGAATTTTCTGCAGGGGAGCCTCGATTCACTTGTGAAAGCAACACCAAAAGAGGCTTTGAAAAACACAGAAAGAATCTCAAAGGGAAGTGATCTTTTGTTCCAAAAAGGTATTTATCCTTATGAGTACATGGACTCATGGGAGAAATTCGACGAGACAAAACTGCCGGAAAAAGACAAGTTTTACAGCAAACTGAATGACGAAGGAATTTCAGATGCTGAATATGCGCACGCACAGAAAGTCTGGAAAACGTTTGAGTGTAAAAATCTTGGAGATTATCACGATCTCTATGTGCAAACGGATGTTGCCCTTCTGGCAGATGTTTTTGAAAACTTCAGAGGCTTATGCCAAAAGCAGTATGGGCTGGATCCGGCGCATTATTTCACATCACCAGGATTGAGCTGGGACGCGCTCTTGAAAATGACAGGCGTCGAGCTGGAGCTTTTCACAGACATCGACATGCATTTGTTTGTGGAAAGGGGGATGCGCGGCGGGATTTCAATGGCAAGCAAGAGACACGCCAAAGCAAACAACCCAATGTGCAAAGGTTTTGATGAGACCAAACCGAAAAGTTGGATAATGTATCTCGATGCAAATAACCTTTACGGTTGGGCCATGTGCAAGCCCCTGCCATTGAGGAATTTCAAATGGAAACGCGTCATGCCGACCGAAGAAGAAATCCAAAAGAAAAAAGAGGGTGCAAAAACTGGTTGGATTCTCGAGGTTGACCTTGAATATCCGGTGGAACTGCATGAAGAGCACAACAGCTATCCGCTTGCACCGGAAAAAAAGGCGGTAAAAAAAGAGGACATGTCGGACTATCAAAATCGTTTGATGGAAAAGCTTGATCTGAAACCACCCGACAAGAAGCTGCTGCTGACGCTTGAAGACAAAAACAACTACGTTGTGCATTACAGAAACCTCCAGTTTTATCTGAAACAGGGCATGAAACTGAAAAAAGTCCACAAGGTGCTCGAGTTCGATCAAGAGCGCTGGATGGAACCGTACATCATGATGAACACAGAGTTCCGAAAAGAAGCAAAAAGCGACTTTGAAAAGAACTTCTACAAGCTCATGAACAACTCTGTCTTTGGTAAAACAATGGAGAACCTGCGCAAACGCGTGGACATAAAAATCGTGCGCGGTGATGAAGACAACAAAATCAGAAAACTGGTTGCCAGCCCCCTGTACTCAAGGTTTGTTGAATTCACAAATGATATGGCGGGCATCCACATGCACAAAGGAAAAATTCTGCTGAACAAACCGGTGTACACGGGCATGACGATCCTGGACAACAGCAAGATCCTCATGTACGACTTTTTCTACAACCACCTGAAAAAGCAGTACGGACCAAAATGTGAACTTTTGTACACAGACACGGACAGCCTTCTGCTGGAGATCGAAACAGAAGACGTTTACAAAGACGTTGCAAGAAACAAATCATTGTATGACTTGAGTGATTACCCGCAAGATCATCCACTTCACTCAAACACCAACAAAAAGGTTTTGGGCAAAATGAAAGATGAATGCGCGGGGACACCCATCGCGGAATGCATATGTCTCAGGTCAAAAATGTACTCCATCTTGCGAGGGGACGAAAAAAATATCAAAAAAGCGAAAGGTGTGAAAAAGTGCGTCGTCAAGAAAAAAATAAAGCACGAGCAGTACCGCGAAATGATTTTTGGTGAGAAGAAACAGCTGAGGCATGGTATGAACATTCTGCGGAGCGAGGGGCATGAAATCTGGGGCATGCACGTGAACAAGATTTCACTGTCTGCCTTTGATTCAAAACGCTGGATTGCGGATGACGGGATCCACACAAAAGCATATGGCTTCAAAAAAGATGAATGGAAAGATGTCGATCTTCAAGATTTGGAAGAACTGTTGGCAGATATTGATTTTTCAACTCTTTAAAGTTTGGAAAACCTCGCGCGGGTCCAAACTGCGCAAAAATTCAACATAGTTGGGGTCAAGAAAAAAGTCTTCTTTTTGTGAGGGAACGTTTTTTGTAAAAACAAAAGAATTTTCATTGTTAACGTCTCTTTGTATTCGTTTTTTGTTTTTTCTTGCGTTTTGAACTGTTACACCGTTGCGCCCGCGTCCCATTTCTTCAACTGACATTTATTTCTTCAACTGTGGGGCTTGCCTCGCGTTCAGTCCACGCTGGCCGGCGGTAGAATGGTGTTTGGAGGGACAACCAGCAGCTCTTCACGCACAAAGCCGCGCTTGGGTCCATCCTGTAAATAGTACAGAAAAGGTTGATCGGGTTTTTGGAAAACCTTTTCAATGGTGAAAACTTTCAAAGACCAAATCGGATCCGTGGCTCTTTTTTCCCCACCTTCAAGCTCACCAGGTTCGTAAAGATGACGAACCTGAACAAGATATGGCAGGGTTTTTTCATCCTTCCCAACAGGTCTGTGATAAGCAGTCGAAGGTTTCGAATAAACAGATTTCTCTTTGATTGCAACAGCGGGTTTCTTTCCGATGAGGCTGGTCACCTCGTTGTTCAAAGCCGAAACAACTTCAGGAAGCCTTTTCACCCATGCCCTGGACCTCTGACCCTCAGGCAGCCGCATTTCCACGGCATACTGGTGACCGAACAGGCGTTCGGCAAGGGTGCGGTTGTAACGTTCAACAATGGCCTGATCGCGGTGAATGTTGACGCGCCCGCGCCGGATGAAAGTTTTGTGATTTTCCATGACTTTCGTCACGGCGCCCATGAATTCGCGCCCAGGGTCAACTTGCAACATTTCAGGCCATTTCAAAGGGCCGCGCTTGTAAATCTTCTGAAAAGCCTGGGCAACCTCATCAGAATTTTTCGAGGTCAAGGGTTCGGACTCTTTGAAACGGCTGGCCACGTCGACAACGTTCAGCGCGTATTTCCAGACTTTGCGACCGCGAGGCAGTTTATCGTGAGGCAAAAAAAGAAGGTCCACCTGGTGGACCTTGTTGGGTAAGGACACGTCGAATTTCGGTCGAGGTATATGCTTCGGCGCCGGCAGGAATATCTGCCAGAGGGCTTGCTTGATCAACCACTTTTTTGCGGTGTCTTCCGGGACTTTTGCAGCCGCAGCCAGTTTTTTGATTGCGGCAATGCCTTTCCAATAACCGCCAGGGCTGTAGTATATCTTCGCGAGTTTGGTGTCCATATAAACGAGGTGAAAAAAAGTTTAAATGTTAGGAGATGAATCTTGTTTTGGTTTTCCCGCAAGAGGCGCATTTGACTTTCAGAAAGGTTTGCCCGTTTTTGGTTTTTCCGAGTTTTTCACTCCCACGAACGTTGGGGGTGATCTTCTTCTCATTCACACAGTAGAAATCCATATAAAAGAGGTAAAAAAAAGTTTAAAAGAACCGGAAAGCAGCGTAGCCCAAAGCGAGAGCCCCGGCCCCGACAAACATGAGTTCACCATTTTTTTGCTGCTGGCTTGGTTGATAAAAATCAGAAAATTTGGGCTCTTTGGGAGGAGCCATTTGCTCTTCAGGATGCGCCTTGTTATAAAGTTTGAAAGCGTAGTCAGTGTTGGTGAAGTTCTGCTTGGCTTCCGCTTTTATGTGCTCGTTTGTTGCAATCCAGTCAAGAAGTTTGGTGCGGTCCCGCGACTATTTGGCGTACGCAGCTTGATACGCCTCGAGAGCTTTATCATGACGCACTTTTTCTTCAAGCGCGGCCTTGTCACTGCCTCCAAAAGCCTTCGCCAGATAATTGCCGCCGATGAAAGCCGCTGCGTTCAACACAGCCCCGCCAACCATAATTGCGATACTTGCCATGATTATAAAATCGGCGACATTTTTTCAAATGATTTTCTCAAAGTTTGTCGGGTAAGATTTTCTGGTTCCGCTTTTATGTGCTCGTTTGTTGCAATCCAGTCAAGAAGTTTGGTGCGGTCCCGCGAGTATTTGGCGTACGCAGCTTGATACGCCTCGAGAGCTTTATCATGACGCACTTTTTCTTCAAGCGCGGCCTTGTCACTGCCTCCAAAAGCCTTCGCCAGATAATTGCCGCCGATGAAATCCGCTGCGTTCAACACAGCCCCGCCAACCATAATTGCGATACTTGCCATGATTATAAAATCGGCGACATTTTTTCAAATGATTTTCTCAAAGTTTGTCGGGTAAGATTTTCTGGTCCTCCAGGTACTTCTTGAGCCAGATGCTGCCCGCCATCACACCAGTGAACATTGCGAAGTTTTCGACAGAATCTGAAGGGTCATCTGTAAAACTTCTCCTGAACGCTTTTTTGGCAACCCACCCAATGCCTGCAGTGAGGCCAACGAGAGTCGCGGCATCCAGAACGGTTTTAACGAGCTTGTTGTCAGACATGTTTGGTATGTAAGAAAAAAATAAACGTTCAAAAGAAATTTTTTTTGATTACAAACATCTCAACTTGTCCCCACTAATCATCCATGTTCCGAATTCCACGTTTTTTTTTCGGCCGCAGTTGAGGTTCCGCATCCACATGGCTTTGGTTTTGAGGTGTGGGGGCGGGCTTCACAGAAGTTGCCTGGTTCTTTTTGAAAAAGGCCTTGATGTCTTCACGCTTGACATAAGTTGTGAGAAGCGTGACGCCAATTCCGGCGATTGCGATCAATTGGGTTGTGGTGAGACCGTTTTCTGCAGCAGGCTTTGGTGCGGGCTCTGTTGTGGTTTCCACGGGGTGTGGGGCTTGCCCCACAGCAGGTGCAGATTGTTTTGCTATTTTCTCTTCATAAGCTTGTTTGTGCGCTGCGCGGGCCTCCCGAGTTCTTCTTGCAATATCTTTGCCAGCAGCAACTCGCTTGGGATTTTTGGGATTTGTTGCCGGCGTTTGTGAAGTTACTTGGCTCGTCTGCGGTACAGGGTTTGGTGCCGGCGTTTGTGAAGTTACTTGACTCGTCTGCGGTGGTGTTTGCCCAACTGGGTTTGCTTGTGCGGTTTCAGCCATTGTATAAAAACAAAATTAATATTCAATTCTGAATAATACTTTGCAACATCTGTGTAATGCCCAGCAACTTATTTATTAGTTGGTGTGTCAACCTCATGGGCAATGTGCACAGGCTGTCCGTCCCAAACTTTTGGATCCCCCGAGGGGCCTCCGCTGAAATCAATGTGTTTTGTTGTGATCAACACTGCGTTGGCCAGAGCGATAGAACGGCCGCAATACAAAGCGGCGCTGCCGGCCAGGTTGGAGAGCTCATTGTTGATGATCCAGTCGTTTCTCAGATCTTTTTGCAGAGCATTGATGTCGTCGATGTCGACGGCCATTCCGACCGCTTTGGTTGTAAGAAAAATGAGGCTGTCGATCAAGCTGTCCGTTGTTTTTGAGCCCACATAAGCCTGGTAGCGTTTGGTGTATTTCTCGACATCTTTGTCAGAGAGGCGTTTCACTTGCTCGTGTGAAAGCTGCTCCCCGATGGCTTCTTTTGATTTTCCTGTTGACACAAGCCGGGCCAACTGCTCGCGCATCGCGGGGATATCAGGCTGCGTTGAAACAACAGCGGAGACAATGCCGGCGGTCGCGCTCGCTGCCTCAGCTTCAAGCAAGTCCAAGCCCGACAAGTCCAAGTCATCGAGTGTTGATAAGTCCGCCATTTCTGTATATTTGTGAATTTTTATTCATTTTTTATTTTTAATTGGGGTGAGGGGTGAGGTGTGTGGAATTTTATTCCGAACGGGTACTGAAGTGCGAACACAAGGCAGGAGAACTGTGTTTCTTTCAATTTTGAAATGAGGTCTTTGAATTCATCTTGAGAAAGTTCGCCGGCGAATTCATCAAAAACCGCTTTCAGTGTCTTCCACGAGGGCGTGTAAAAAAGCACAAGCGCCGCAGCGTTTTCGCGGAAAGAGGGCGTGATGCTGGTCATCTTTTGGGTTATCACCCACGTGCTGATCCCTGCGTGGCGGCCGCTGAATGCGAGTTCGACCAGCTCGCCTGTGCGCTTTTTCACATCTTTCGAGGCCGCGCAGTCATCGAGGATAATGAGCGCGTTGGTGCCCTCCAAAAAAAAGTAAACATACTTCAAAAATTTTTCAACTTCATGCTGTACGCAAACCACGACATAAAAACGCGGGTCTTTCTCAGCGAAACGATGAAAAGTCATGTTGTGTTTGAATGTCGGGCAGATGAGCGCAATGTAGTCAAACTTGCCGCGGAAAGGGCCGCGGAGCTGATCCACCACAAACTTTGTTTTACCTGAATTCGTCGGCCCCACGACGAGAGCGTTAAACGGTATGTTGTCAGGATCCATTTTCTATAACTGCACAGATTCTAATTGCTGCCCCATTATATTCATTTGCGAGTCACTGATAACAAAGACGTGGCAGTTCACGTTGCCTGAGTTTTTGGCATTCCGCTCGAGTTCAAGCTGGACTCCATCTTGTGTGTTTACAAGCCGCGTGCCGCTTCCGTGCATTTGATGACTTTTCATTGAGCGAAGATCTATCAGAAGCCCGAACTTGTTTTCGGTGTAAAACTTTTTCAGATTCATGTGCGGTGTTTTGTTTTTTGACTTACCAAAGAAGCGGTCAACTTCACCCCAGATATCCTTTCCTTCGATGCCGTTATTGTAAATCATGTTGGGCTTGCCGTTCACCGTAACGGTGACTTTTGTCAGGTCTGGGTTGAAGTACTTTTCTGAATCCCTGGTGCCGGCTAAATAGGGCTCAACGAAAAGGAGAAGAAGACCTTTCAGGGACCTTCTCTGCGAGTTTACTCTGAGGTTTATCCTTGTGTCAGTGCCTTTTGAGAAGGTGTGCACAAATGGCCGCTCAACATGATCGTAAAGGAATTCCTTCCCCGAGGAGTAAACACTGCGCGCGTCTTCCGCCAAGGTCTTGCTCCTCATCATTTCGTACTCGAGCTGGATGTTTGCCAGCTTGTATTTCAGTTTTGTTTCGTCAGAGCCTTTTACAACTTGCGAGGCCGGCGCAAGGGAAAGCTCAAACATGAGGTCGTGGTAGAGAGCTTGGGGGTAGAAAACGCCGTGGTCGGTCAGGATCTGGTGGTCCAGTCGTATTCGGTATTTTGTTCCGAAAACATTGTTAAGCGCCGTTTCAGCGGCGACGCCTGAGGTTTTCTTGTCTCCCGCATTTGAGCGGATCTTGCAGAGGTCCTCAGTCTGAATACCCTCGAGCAGCATGTTGTCCCGCTCCTCCTGCGAGAGGAAAAGGTCCTCCCAGATCTTGAAAATGTCATACCCCACCGTGTCCTGAAGTTTGGTGCCAGCGTACTTCAAAACCATCTTGTCGACCAGAGCACGGGTGACGTTTTGTACGAGGAAGTTGTTGGCGTGCCCTCCAGCCAGGTCGATGTCAAAGAGAAGTGAGATCGAGCCTGGCACGAGGACCTCGTTCTCATTCAGCTTGGGCACGTAAACGTTTAACATCTCGCCGGGGTTGGCTTCGCTGGGATTAAAAGTGATGCGCTTGACCGTGCGCTCGGCTTTCATTGCGCCTATAATTTTTTCTTCGTTCGTTGGTCGAAGGTTTGCTTGCACAGACATGTTTATACAACGCCGGAGTTTATATTTAAATAAAAATAATTTCAAAATATAATTTCGCGATGGCGGAAGGTGGAATGTTTGGACACGATGACCCTGATCTTGACAAAGAACTTGACGAAAATGGTGATGAAGATGACGATGAAGAAGAAGAGGTCAATACAACCCGGCCTTTCCAACCCGATTCTGCATCAACACCATACCATGGTGGTGAACAACATGAAATGCAAACGATGCGACACGAACAGAGTGGGCTGCCTGACACTTCTTACACAGAAGAAACTCCTTTGTTGGGCGAAAGTTCACAATCAATGAATGAAAGAGCGTGGGATTCACTTCAGAGCTTGTTTCCAAAAGCCTCAGCAATAAATATTGAAACCTTTTATGACACAAAAGGCAAATTACAAGTAAAAATTGCTGGAGCCGGCAAAAAAATTTTTAAACTTTTCACCAAAGAAAGGACAACAGGTCAAGAAAGGCTAAATCCACATCTTTCAAAAGAAATCAAAGAAAAACTTGGGCCGATGGCACAAGAAATTATCGATAAAGAAAATGAAGATATCAGAGAAGAAAGAGGAAGACTAATAGAATCTGAAAAACAACTCGAAAAGGATAAAAAACTTGCAGCAAAAAAAGAAAAAGTTGAACAAGATGTTCAAGTTCTAAGACGCAAAATTGATAAAATTCAAGCTGATATTGATGCGAATCAAGATGAACATGGTTCGAGTCTTGAAATTCAGTCAGAAACGCGGAGACAGCAGCAACTGAAAAAAAATTATGAAGCTGATTTAAAAACGAAAAAAAAAGTGTTGGCAGATCTTAATAAAGAATTAAAAAACAAAGTAAAAGAGCAGGAAAAAGTTGACAAAGTCAGAGCAAGACTCGCCGAGCAAGAAAGAAAAAGAAACGCTCTTGAAGAAAGACTCAACACCACCAAAAGAGAAGATGAATTAAAAGAACGTGCTGCCGAAATCAAAAGCAAAATTGAAGAAGACCAGAGAATCATCGATGACGAGAACGCTTCAACTTCTGAAAAAGAAGCAGCCGGAGAAAGAATTGCAGAAAGACAAGACGAACTTGGCAGGCTTGAAACGCAGATTGACGAAAGAGAAAGAGCCAAACCATTGCGTGAGCGCATAAAAGAGATATTTAAAAAATACGGTTTGACTTTGACAGCGGTCGTTCTTTCTGCGGGCGCATTGATTGTTTCTGTCATTGACCTCGTTGGAAACAATTTGAAATCAGTCGCCAAAAAGTTGGGAACCGAGCTGAAAGATCTCGGCAAAAAAATTGCCGGCATCCTTCCGGGCCTCATTGGCACGATGGTTTCTTTTCTTTTCAAAACTGCTGGCGAGGCTATCGGTTTTCTTGCTGAGCACACATGGATCCTGATTTTGGCTGTTGTGGCCTTTCTGGTTGAAAGATATGCCAAAAAGAATCGTTAATTTTCACTTTCACTTTCACTTTCACTTTCATCTTCATCTTCTTCGGGATAGAATGCCCAAAACAACACACCTGCAATTGCAACAAAGCCAACAATCAGAACAATTTTGTTTTTGTCATGAGAATCACTTCCCGAGCCAGCCATTGGCACTCGTTCTTCTTCGTGCACTTGTGTTTGTGCAGACTCTTGTGTTGTAACAGGTTTCAAATTTTTTTTGCTTTCAGCTGTGGCCGCTTTATGAATTGGGTTCGAAGGGTGGCTGTTTGGCCGGTTTATTTTTGATTTCCCGCCATCCATGTGCTGAAGGGCAGCTTTTTTTGTGCTTTTGTTTGCCCCGTCGTTGACCCCCAGCTTCATACCCGGAATCGCTTGTTTGAGCTGGTTGTTGTAACCAACCGTGCTTTCTGTGTTGATAACCATGCGGCCTGGCATCAACCAAGCGCCCGGGCACACAGCAAGGTTCAACCGCACTTTTGCCTCGTCCACCGCCAGCTGGTAACGCTGCACGCTCTTTGCCAGGTCGGGCTGCCTCACTGCGTCTTCAACCAGGACAAGAAACTCGGTCTGGGCCTCCTTTGCTCTGCCTCCCGCCCCCAGAATGCTGCTGCGGACGTTTACTTGCGCACCCAAGATGCAATACACAAATGCTTCAATCGACTGGTTTATTCTCGACAAACCTGCCTGGGTCAAACCTGTTGTGGTTTTTGGTGCGAACCAGTTGAATTGCTCTTCAGCTCCATCATTTCTTATGTAACAAACTGATATTCCCTTTTCTGACGCCCTTGGATCCTCGTCATCGAATTTTGCTTTTGCTGATGGATAGGGTACGTTCAGGATGAAAGGATCGTGGCAATAAATATAAACGCTTCCTAGCCCGTGGTTCGGGCCTATTGTAAACCGAAAATCGGTTGATGAAGGAACGTTGAACTCTACACATAATCTTTTATAAGAAGCTTCGTCATATTTGTTGTTAAACTGACTCCATGTTGGATCACCCGGCAATGCGCTAAAGCTTTGGATACCTCCGAGCTGAAATAGGATGCGTCGAACCGTAAAGTACACGTGGAAGATGTAAAACGCTCGTACCTGTGGCGGCAGCTTCAGCGTGCTGTCTTTGTCAAATACTTCTCGAGATATTCCGCAGCCTGTTGTCGCGCACCACACTGCAAAGTTCAGCTGCTGTTCCCAGAAAGACATATCTGGCCTCGCCAGCCATTTTTTCGCGGGCTTTGACGTTTCGAATTTCAGTTGTTCCTTGGTTAATATCTCTCTAAACTTTGTTGTAAAATACTGGTCAGGGGTGACATAAATTTTGATTGCTTTGTTGAATATTTTTTTCAAACTCGGTGCAGCTTCTTCGAATGGAACTGCTGGGACAGGTAAAGTACTTTTTCCTTTTACAGGTGTAAGCTGCTCTGGAAAACCGCCAACCATCAATCCGAGTGCGTCTTTCATTTGGTCACTCCAGTATTTTTTGTCTGATCCGAAAACGCTTTGCGTAAAGCCGGGACCTGCTTTGAAAAAAATTTCTGCTGTTGCGATATGATTTACATCAAACACTACTTGTGCTTCAAATTTACTCTTGTCAGCTCTGGGGTAATATTTGTCGAAGTTTGCCCACGCATACTTTTTTGCTTCTTTTGTTTCGTTTTCGACATTCGCTGAAGACAGCCACGCGTACTGCGACAAATTGTTGTCCATTTTTTATGAATTTAATATATTTAATTGAATATATTTTCTTTTTTATATAAAAATGGTTGTGCTCACGTTCAAAGCTCCTTCAAACGACTACACTGTTTATTTCGACTATCCAATTACGAAGCCAAAGTATATCAGGCTTTTAAGCTGTTCGCTTTATAACTCGTGGTTTAATTTTAAGGGTGGAACGGTCACGTTAATAGATAAAGAGCAAAATTATAGAAAATTTGAGACTAATTTACAACCCGGTTTTTACACCATTGAGACTTTTGTTGAAGCTTTAAAGAAAGCCTTAAACAAATACTCAAACATAAATTTTACAGATGCCGACACGCCCGCGGGCGTGCTGATTCTTCAAAATTCTAAATTTGGGCGAGTTGATATAAATTTCAGCGAGGAATTTGACAAACTGTTTTATATTGAAGAAACTTTATCAGGGTTCATATTTAACAAAAAACACTGCCTATCTACTTATTTTATTCACTGCGACCTTGTTGACATGGAAAAGAATTTGCTCGATGGAAAAAGATCAAGTATTTTGGCTCGATTCGATGTGAGAGGCAAACCGTATGAAAAAATCTCTTACAATTTTGATCCAAATGTCTTGCGTGACACTTCTTCTGGTCAATATGTAAACGGTGTGACAGTATCAGTTAGAGATGAACTCGGGGAGTTATTAAATTTCAATGGTTTCCCTCTTGAATTTGAATTAGAAATACGTTAACAATTAAAAATAAAATCTGCCTTTAATAGAAGATGTCATCAAACGTATTACCGAGCGCTCCGGCTTATGTTGAACAAAGCAGGATATACCCTGTTATAAAAGGTCATGAGTCTTTGCAAATGACTCAACAAATGACCCAAGACTTTCGCCTTGGAAAGGTGAACGAAATCGCTGCAAAGTTGACTCAAGAGGTTGATCACTATAGGCTTGTTCGAAAAAAATTTAAACGCGCTAAAACAGCTGTTAACTGGATTTCCGGCGGTCTTGGCGGACTCAGCGCTGTTTTTTCTAGTGCTGGACTTGCGTCTGCTCTAACAGGTATTGGGATACCCGTT